>JAWWML010000001.1:28797020-28836375 GCA_035047165.1 Ormyrus rosae | reverse complement strand
ATAAAATTTAGCACATTAATGAAGTTTTCCCATCTATATAAGTTTATATTTTGTGGCCTAGGGTCAGTTCCTAACAATATCATGCGTCGAGGCGAGGCGCGAGCAGTGATGTAAAAAGACGGTCTTTTTTTCAAATGGTCATGCGACCGTCTTTTGGACCGTCCAAAATTAATTTAAAAGAATTTAGATCCAGGAATTTTATGATTAATCATATTTGTACTATGTGATTATAATTTTTAGATTCATGCAAATACGTATTCCGAAACTCGAGCGCCCGATTTCAAAGCGTTTCAAATTGCTTTAAAATTACGTTGAGTTATATTATTGTGAAAGGCTCTAAGCCATAAGACTATTTATGGAAAAAATAGGCTCCTGAAGGTTGTCTGTTTTAAAAAATTTTATAAAAAAGTTATTTACTAAACTAAATTAATTAAATATGTATTCGATGGAATACGTACAGAATTAATTATAAGTTTCCGTTTATAAATTATTCAATTGAAAAAAGTAACTATGTGATCCGATTTGATATTATAGATTACTTATGCATTACTTGTGAGCTAAACATATGATTTATACAATTATTATTAATTAGCATATATTATAAATATTGGTTTATGAAATTTCAATCTGTTGCGGTACGTAAGTGGCAACAGTGCTGCGTCCCATGAATGATGAAGCTTTTTGAAATTCGAAAATCGCCATAATACTCACACGCATGCAAGGATCAAGTGCAAGCACGTATGAATGAATTTGTACAGCAATCCCCCCTCCCTGCGATGTCACCGTCAGGCGTCAACCTCATTCGAAAAGCAGTTACCTATTACTGTAAGAGCCCGCGCTTTTCTGCACTCCACTTTTATTTACAAAATTTTAAATCACAAGGACTCAGCCTTGAAAATAACTGCTCCGACTTGCTCGTTCATCCGCTCTCCCCTTAAAAGCGGAACGAGGTTGTTGCAGCAGCGGTTTTTGAAAAAAAGGAAAGGAATTCGGGTGCAACGCCGCGTGGCTACTTACTTGCCGAGAGAGTAGCCTCAGAAAAGTTGTTTGAGATTTGAAATCTCTGGTGGCGGTCGACGGTCGGCGGACGGCGTGCTAGGGAATTTTCGAGGGTGAGAGAGAGAACAAAAAAGACAGGTGTATAGCCGTTGGAGATCGTTGCAGCTGTTATCTTCAACGTCGAGTAATAGAATCCACGGATAAGCTGAAGAGGTAACTTAGGGCCGCTGTTTTTTTTCAACCGGATGAGAGAAATTGGAGTCGTGGATTTTCTATAAGCTAGGACTTTCACGAATTAAATATTATATATAAGAGGTCACGAGTTTAACGTCCTGTTGCGTATTGACGCCGCCGAATGCGTACGTGTGATTGTAAATTTGTATACACATGTAAATGCAGTTCTTTGGATTTAGCTTACTTATTTGCTCGTTTTTGTGCTCGGTTAGGGATAGTGAATTAGTATCTATCGCGATCGAGTTACGCTTTACACATATTTTCATAGTGAAATATTCCGGTTAAAACCATCGTGCGATTTCGTTGGTAATTGAGATCAGAGGAATGAGATTCCATCGACTAATTTACTCATTTTGAGTAGATTAGTATGTGCTTATTGTTATTTTATTACAGTAAATAATTATAAAATTTATTTTATATTTACATCTAATTTAATTTGTTCTCATTTTCTTACTAAGAAAGTAGCAAATTATGTACTTACTCCTAATTAAGTAATGTGCTGAATTAAAGTTAATTAACTTATTTTATTATAGAAAATAGTTGTAAATAAACAGAATATTTAATATTTTTTATAATTTTATTTTCTAAATATATTTGTATGTTTATGTAGGTCGTAAAAGAACAATTTCAAAGACAAATAAATAAGTCAGTAAAATGCCACCAGATTCAAGAAGTGTGTCATTTGTCTTCCATCGAGACACAATTAATGTCAAAACTAGTGAAGATGGTAGAACTCACAAGAATTTCAGACGGAGGTTACAAGACAAATTCGACAAGGAGCAAATAGATGGTCCTAAAGACAAAGAGCCCTCTGAAAGACCATGGCATAATTTGAGCCTAGGGCAAGTATCTACAGACTCTAAAAGAGCTTTGCGAAATGGAGCAGATAAAATCTCTAAGACAATTTCTTCAGTAAGATCAACATTCGGCTCTATTTCACAGGCAAGTTCTCTAGCTTCTTTTTTGTAATCTTGTAATTACTTTTTGGTACTTATAATAATAATAGCTTTATTTAAACCTTAAGTTTATACATTTAGTTACATTTTATTTAATTTTTTGTTTCATTTGTGTGTGTGTGTGTGTAGTTTGTGTATTTTAAATATTTTTAAATGTCTTTATTTTCTTTTGTGTGCTGTATCTTAGTATTTGTCTGTCTTCATTCCTCTGCTTCTCTCTTCATTAGTAAAATTTGTAACCTTTAAAGAGTAAAATATTAGCACAAGAGATCAGTGTAATTTTATTTAGAAATATTAGTGCTAAAATAAATCAACTATAAATGACAACATCTGTAATAATCAAATATTCATTCTAAACTTATTATTTTAAATATGATAATGATAAGTTTCAAGCAATGTCGTTCTATTTTTAGAAATTCAAAAATTCTACTCGCAGACGCCAGAGACTCGAAGAGCAACAGTCGCCGACAAGTAGCGCTTGTAAGTCACAAACGCCGCATACAAGATCACGCAATTTACTGGGCCGCACACCAACAAAGCTGTACAGTCCATTCGGGATCGAGTCACCAAGAACCGCTTGGGACAAGGAAAACGAATGTACACCTACAAGTACCGTATCCAAAGATATCTCCGAGAGCAAGCGTCATCGTCTATTTCGTTTCTCTAAGGTGAACGGATTCTGCGCTCTCAGATAAGCGGATATCGGCTTTTCATATAGATTTCGAAAAAAGTGTTTCAGATGGTTACTTATTTAATATGGCTTAAATTTTTAATTTTAGATTAAAAATCTAAACAAAAAAAAAAAAAAATAGAAATTAAATTTAATTTAGGCAATGAATCCGTAATTATGATTCTAGAAAGTATTTATAATTTATATTAATAAGGGAAATTTTAAGATACCATAAGACTGTTTTATAAGGAATATTTCGCTTTTTGAGACTAAATTGTCAACAGTATCCGTCGTTCAGGCAACGAATCTTATAAAATTTAGAACGCTTATTTATTTTTTTATGTTCGTTTACAGTCATATTCTAGACTCTTGTGAGACTGTTTATTTTTGTTTTGATAATGATATATTTAAGATTTGTAGTATGTACTTCTTTATATGTTAAGTCTTCCTGCATGATTTTATTTTATTTTCATATGCCTATGGTAACTTTTATTATTATACAAAAAGTAATTAATAATTTAAGGGAATATCGGGGTAAAAATTGACGGTTAAAGCACGATGCATATTTGTCTCTAATAAATCTTTTTAAAGCATTAATACTGGCAAAATGCACTAAAGCGAGGTAGCTGTCATCATGAAAAAAAAGATTCTGTAGTAATTTATGTAAAGCAAAAATTTGAGCTAACAGATGAAAAATAAGACGCGAGGTGGTGACGATGTTTGACGTTAAAGATAAAGATTGGTGAGATGGGACGCATTATAAAGTTACGCGTGTTGTAACCAACCTGTCCGATATCCCCTTAAAAATATAATAAAGAAATATTTAGGAATACATTTTACATAACAATAAAATTGTGAACTAATCAAAATCTCATATCATTAAAAAGTATTCTAAACTTACGCGGAATGTTGTACAAATCCAACATATCACTGGATTTGATTGATAAGAAATTGATTATGTAGTATGTCAGAGATATATGTATAAAAGAATTGCAAATCAACCGGTTCTAGCTTTTTATACTAGTGCGCAATTTTCTTCAAAATGGCTTTTTCTACTTTTGTATTTTTATAATATATATGCATGGTTTATTACATGAAATGTATTAGCACAATGTACTCTAAATAAAGTACTGAAGTATTAATAATATGAGTTGATTATTTTTAAATTTATAATTTTTTGTAAAAATAATATAATTTCTTATAAATATTACAAATATTTTAAAATATTTGTTTAAATTACTTTACCGGTAATTAGCTCCGGAGTATTTTGGAAATTCTAATTTTTTACATATTTTCAATTTTTTTTTGTATTTTATAAATTATAACTATGAATAATCAAAAGAAGTTATTTTAAATTTAAAATCGAATATCGAAAAACAAAAGAATTAGAATAATCGTCAGTTGTTTATTAATTAATTTTCGTAAAGATTTCAAAGCGTACAGCGAGTGAAAATTTACGAAACGTAAACAATGGTACTATAATTTGAAGCAGAACTTTGCTGTTTCATAAAGTTAATTCATAATTTTAGCGACGAAGGAATTTTATATCCACAATGTTTCCTAGTTGGAATTTAATGCACAGGTTAGTAAAATTGAATTACTTTTTGCTCTAAAAAAGGTTAGTATTATACGTGTCAATGCAAATATATCTATGCTTCTTCATTTGAACAATTTTTAATATCAATAACACTAGTACTAAATAATTGTTTATTCATTAAAAAAATCTTGTAATTTTAATTTTAATGAATCAAATTTAAAGATGTGTTTACTGATGGAAAATATTTTAATAAATATAATATTAATTTTTAATTTCTTGAACATTTATAATAATTACATACTTGATTCATCTAAAAGGAAAAATCATTAAATTTAAATTTATTATTTGTAAAATTGTATTTATTAGAGAAAAATGTAAACATCTCCTTCCGAAAAATGCGGGTTTTCTTAAAATTTTCTTTTTAATACTTGCAAACAATCAATTTTGAGAAATACCTCAAAACTTTGATAAATTTTAAAACATAGTAATTTCTTATAATAAATTACTTTTATGCAGCTAGAATAATAAAATATATTTTTTGTTATTATTCATTAATAAAACAATAACTCAAAAATTAAATATAATTAATTAATTAAATAATATAAAGTATATAAAGTAAAAAGAAATAATACCTAGACTTATCAAGCCTAAATGGATGTGTTTCGCAAAAACACTTATCGAGTATGAAAGATATATTACGTTTTTAAATAAGTAAGCGAATCTTCATATTCAAATTGGCACACTTTATTTTCGCACTCGCCTATTTCTCCAGTAAACAAAATTTTCCTCTAAAATCAAATAAACAAATGTTAGCTCATTGCAAAGGGGACAAAGGCACTGTCCTTGGCATTCCAAAATTGCCGCGCTTTAACGCGTGCGCGCCAAAGTGGCGCTGCAGTGCTGGTCGTCAGGGCAGGTCAGGTCTACGATTGGAGGGGGAAATGCCTCGCTTCTTCGGCGGGTACACGATACAGCGCGCGCAGACCGCTAGCTTGCTAGTCGACGCATTTCGTCATTGGCGTTCGTCGTGGCCAGGTAGTTAACGCGGCGGTGCAGCCCATCGCCGTCAAAACAATTTTTTTTTTTCTTTGCTCCACGTAATCTCTCGTTACATACCTCATTCCTTTACGCTTCCCTATCCGCGTACGCAAGGTCCGCGAGTGCAGTTTTTGTGCAGTGCAGCGCTTTTTTTTATCGGTCCAAAGCGATTCGCTCTGCAGTGAATATATACGTGTGTGTGTAAACCTCAAGAGTGGAGGCAGAAGGACGAGACGTACCAGGTGTGAAACCTACGTGAATTCGCGGCTGTGTGCACAAGGCCAATCTTACATAATGACCGCCTTTTTGCGTACTCGCTCGAGAATTGTCGTTGTACTTTAGGCGGACAGAGAAAAAGAGAGTGTGTGCGTGAGTGAGTGAGTGAGAGAATGAGAAAGAGAGAGAGAGAGAGAGAGAGAGAGCATGCGCCGCCGCCGCTTGGGCAGATTTCTCTCTCGCTCTATCCGCATTTCTCTCTCTCCCTCTCTCTTTCGGAAGCGTGACGTGTTCTCTATGCGTGTGCACTCGAATCTTCTGTCCTTCTCTCACGCTCGAGAGGTACTTTTTCTCGTTTTTAGCGTTATGTTCGGACTCGTGGGTTACGCTGTTTTTACACTTGCGTCTCACTTTTTCAAGCCTACCGATTGGGGGAGTTTTTAAAAAAGTGCGTTTTCCGTTATTAAAAGGTGTTAAAAAATGTTTATTTCTGTTACAATTTTACGCGAAAATTGAACAGTTTTTGTTAATTGCGGAAATTTGAGAAAAAAAGTACATTTTTTAGTTCATTTTGTTTGCAATTGCAGAATAGTTATTTTTAAAGAGTTGGGAGAGTAATTGAATATTCTAAAATCTGTCAACATTAAGCTATCAGACCAGTCCATTTGTCTGTTATTAAGACATTTTTGTTACGCTTTGAAGTAGTTGCAGTGTGCTAACGAGACACAATTCAAACTTGTTAATCACTTTGTTAGTTACGAAATGATAGTCACGATAATTAACGTAACATTTGACCTAATGTTTTTTTTAATACAAAAATAATGTGAAAATTTATGTTGATTGTGCAAATTTTCATAAAAAATTATTTAAAGTTATATATATGTATATGTATTTATTTATAAATTATAAACTAAAAGAAATGCTTGAAAATATAATTGAAAGTAACTCCATTTTAAAAAAGCTAGTAAAAAACCTTCACTATTTTTAAAATGATTTCATGCTTTGCCACAAGTGTACTATAAATTTAAAGCATTATAAATGCTTTCTAATTTAGAATGATCTGTGAATAGATTAGTCCATTATTCAAATACTTTAGAAGAATGTTGCTTATAATAGAACATACTAAGCATTTATCTGTAATATAGTTTTACTAATTGACAAAATTAGAAGCAATTTTTCTCTTAAAAAAAATTAACTTGAGTTAAAAATGCAGAACAAATTGTAGAAAATTTAACATTAATATATTTGATGATTATTTTTCAAATATACTTGATTTTAAAACAAAATTCGAACATACTATGATTTTCAAAAGAGTTAAGTTCATGCTTAAAACAAACCCCAATGGGTAGGTATTTTCGCGAAATTCGTACTGACGTCCTAAAATTAGAAGAATCCATTTCGAGTGCTTTCCCACGCACCTACTCGCATTTTTTCAACTCGGCTTTTATCTCTGCATTTACTCTGCTCCATTTCCGTGAGCGTCGTCGCTCTCGTTTTTTTATTACGCTACCATCCACTTCATTCCGATGCGCCCGCGATGATCGCGGTTTTTTCTGCATTGCGGCTCGCAGCTCAACACCTTGCGTGCGTGTGTTCGAATACTTAAATTTGTTTGTCATATATGAGACAGCGTTGTTTTTATATACAATAATTGACATTACCCTTTTCATTCATGTGTTTTCAACCATTTGACTTGTTTAAGTAGACTCGTTTGTTGGGTTTATTTTCTCCTATTACTTATTCCCAATCTCTTTTTCCTTTATCAGTCGTTTTATTTTCTCATTTTTTGTTTATATCAATTTATAATTTTTAATTCGAAAGCTTTAATTAATGTATAAAGCATGCACTGTAACTTGCTGCAATTGTAAAATAAATAGTGATACTATTGCTCACATTTGTAAATTAGAATTAGTTTTTAGACTATAGTTTATGAGTAATTAAACTATAACAAAGAAATGATTTTAGGCTGCATTTATTATTTTAAAATATAATTGAATATATTTAGTAAAAATGTCCATCCTTGTTATAGTTATAATTACATAAAAGTTCAAATGGAAAAATTATTTATATCCTATTGAACTTTATAATTAAATATTGGTACAATTTTGTTGTGTTTTAAAATACATTATAATAAGTATATTATAATATTATATTATATGACGAAATAACTTTATTAATTAAATTAATAGTTTACATTTTAAATAATTGTACCAAAAATTCATCTTTTATATTATATGCAAACATTCTTGCCTAGCTTGGTCCTTATGCACTTTTGTTTGTTTGTTTCTGATAAACAGGTCTGACTACGCGTATTTTATTATCACATTTATTTTCTATTTTATTTTTTTTAATATTTCGTTTGATAAAACAAAAATAGAGAGAAAAGCTGCCTGGATAATCATGGCCGTGTCCGTGAAAGAAGTAGTAATGCATTTGTTTATATTTTTTGTATTTGCCGACCATACGGATGGTTATTCTCAATGGAAACAGTGGAAGCTCTCAAGTTCACCAGACGTTGCCGGTGAATCAATTGGAGAACGCTGCAGCAACATCAAATCAACAAAGAGAAGAAAATATCCAAGAAGATAACAAAATGAATGATCAACAGCAACAGCATCAAATGCAAAATAAAGATAACGGGGATGACAGAACAAATTTGATCATCAATTATTTGCCCCAAAGCATGACTGAAAAAGAACTTTACAGTATGTTTGTGACAATTGGTCCAGTGGAATCATGTCGAGTCATGAAGGATTACAAGGTTAATAATAGCAATTTTTAGCTATTAGCTACATTGTCAACTGTTTTGTGCATAATACATTTTTAAAATGATATTTTTATTTGTTTCAGACTGGTTACAGTTATGGATTCGGTTTTGTAAATTATTCAAAAGCTGAAGATGCAGCCACAGCTATTAACACATTAAATGGACTTCAGGTGCAAAACAAACGATTAAAAGTTTCCTTTGCTCGACCATCTGGAGAAGAAATAAAGGAAACGAACCTTTATGTTACAAACTTACCAAGGTAAAATAATTACCAATGATTGACAGTTATTGACAAAATTTCAAACTTTTATTGAAATTTATGTTTAGCTTATTTTTATAAAAATTATTTAAATTTTTCTGATTTTAGAAATATCACGGAAAAACAAGTTGAAGATATTTTTAGTAGATTTGGCCAAATTGTGCAGAAAAATATCTTAAAAGATAAGCTCACTGGATTACCACGAGGAGTCGCTTTTGTGAGGTAATTAGTAATTAATTTCTAATGTTTTTGAATTATTATATTTTTTTATTAATTTTTACTTGATAAAATTTGTGCTTATATTAGAAATAACAAGCGAATTCTTGAATGCTCATTAAAATTTCAAATAAATGCTTGCATCTTTCACAACTAATATAAAGTTGGAAGATTTTCCACCTGCAGCAGACAGATTTTAGATATTTTAATCGTAGAAAATATTATGCAACTACAATGTGTCAGTATTTCGCTTATATTTATGCATTTACTCGATGCCAGAATGTATTTCTATCCTTTTGCTAGGTGTCTTATGTGACCTGTTTTAAAAGTAAAATTTATAGTTTGTCCCTATAGATTTTGCATCATTAAATAGTTACAAAGATGGTTTTAAGCTTATTTTAAGAATAAAAATTTATGATATTGTTTGCATTTGCAGTATAAAATTTGCGTTAAAATATATCCAATATAAAATTTAACAATTTTTTAAGATTAATATTTAGAGTAAATTATTAATTTTTCGAAAAAAATGATTGTGTAATTTTTAATATTTTTTAAAGGTATGATAAACGAGAGGAAGCACAGGAGGCAATCAATAAACTCCATGGAACGATACCGGAAGGTGGCTCGGAACCTCTTAGTGTCAAAATTGCTGAAGAGCATGGCAAGCAAAAAGCTGCTTATTATGCCGGATGGCAAGCCGGTTACAACCAGAGTCGTGGTAAGAACACTGATGATTTTTTTTTTTAAATTTATGATTGTTTCATTTACTTCTTAATTTTCTTGCATCAACTTTATTCAAATTTAGTCTTCTTAACTTCATTTCAAAAGTGAATTTCTATGTTTACAATGCTCTTTTTGATTTCTATTTCCTTAGCTATAAAGAATACGCACGGGAACCTTTGATCGATTTTCTATATAATTTAAAGTCATGTTTATTGTTAAATACTTTAAATATTTTTTTCTTTAAATTATTATCGTGCAAAAGGTAATTGGGTAAATTATGAATTTAAAATACTCAAAATTCAAAGATTAAAACTATCAATATATGTTTAAATTAAAATTTAAGACTTTAAACTTAATTTAGAACGATATAAATATGTGAAACTTTTTGTAGAATTTGAATTTTGAATATAATATTTCATAATTGGTGTTTTCCCTGAAATAATAAGTAACTCTTAAAATTTTTTCCTCTGTTTGTAATTTGCAATCTAAACTTCTCTCTTGCTTTTGTTTACTTAAACGAATAAATTTGCTACGGTAGTGCTGTTAGAAAAGAAAATTAACATAGCCTTGCTCGAGGATGAATTCGCAGACCTCAGGTTAAGAAAGCAGACAAAACACCCGCTAAAACATCGCGTTGGAACTTATCGTGAGTCTCAAACGGAATTATTTCTGAAGTTCGCGTATTTTCCATCGGTACATGAAAAGTTAAAACTAATATATTTTGAAATTTTTTCACCACAGAGAAAGCTTCGACAGCGAAATCGGATTTCGACGACATTTGGTCCTGAAGAAAGCTTCAGTCTTAACCATTATAACAAAATTATTTTTGTTTTTGTTTTTTTTTAATACGCAACATATACAGTATTTATATGATTCCGAAAATTGCTTCATTAGGGAATAATGTCATTTATCAAAATTTTTTCAATGATTTGATTTCTATTATTTATTTATCTATTTTTTCTGAGTCTTTCGAATTTTTCCGAACTTATTTATATCTTATTTAATGCTAGAAATATTATATAAATCATATACGAATCGTATGAAGAGTTTATATTTAATGAAGAGAATTCAGTAAAAAATTAGGTTCTATTCGCGTTATATCAATATTTCGTCGTTTTAGCGCGATACGATTCTCGGTATTTGTAAAAGATGCTATTAAGAAGCAGAGGGATTTGTTCAAATTCAATAAATATTTTCAGAGTTTATGTAGAATATTGTTTATACATTTTCATAATTTCTTTAGTTTTTGTTTAATGTTTTCTTAATAGTAAAAATGTGTTTCATTATTTAACACAATATTTACATTGACTTAGAAATATTGATTGAGTATTAAAATCTTTTATTCGATACAACATTTTTTCAGGTAGATTAAAACTCGTAAAATGATTATATAAATATTATTTTTTTTTGCTTTACTTGTTTTGATGTAAATTGTTGTCTTTTCTAATGTCTACAGAAATACATTGTCTATCAGCGAACTGCTGTCTATTTTTTACAAAAATCGCTGTGGTCTTATTTCCTCACGTCTCCTCTAATGGCTCTAATACATTTTCTTATTTTTTATTGAGTTTGCTTTTGTTTTTCTTTTGTTTTTCTTTTGCTTTTCTTTTGCCATTTATTGTATGTTTTATCTGATTTTTTTATAGTTTTTTTTTACTTTTATTATTCTTTTATTTCATAAATTACCTTATTCTTTATCTTTATCTTCTTTTCATTTTCAAACAGGTGAAGTAGTACATATTATTTTTAAATCCTAGTGATTCTTTTTTTATGCATAGTTTTATAATAAAATTGAATTTATATAAAATATTTTTTTATTGAAAAAATATTATTTATTACTTCACTTTCTTTCTTTATTATTTTTATTTTTGTTGAAATTTGTTTTGCTCTATTTTCGATGTACTTCACTATTTTCACTATTTTCACTATTTCCACTATTTCAGGTAATTATTTTTTATTTTTTACATTTTATTATAAATAAATTCGCAATTTTGCAATTTTCAATGATAATACTTATAATATTAATATTGATGATTCTATAGTCTATGATTAAATATTATGTTTAGAATCCATAAAACGTTTTATTTACAAACTATTGGTGTAACTGGAATGGCAGTTCGAAATGACTCTTATGGATATATATATCAATGTAAATAGTCTAACATTGATAACTAGTAAACAATTTTTTTCGGATAGGGAAATATGTAATTCATGGATTCAAATAGAAAAAAAATCATTTTCTGATTCTGTTTGTCGTTCTTCGTTCGACTTGACCATTAATAATGATAAAGTTCCCATTGCTAATAAACATGAAGAGCACTCTATGATTTTCTTTCTCGTTTGGTTAAAACATATTGGCTGCGCCTGCATTATGCGATCTGCGCTTTTGCTGATTGATAAGTGCATGGCTGACATTATTCGTCAATTATTTTCCTTCAGTTTCCGTTCGTTTGCGTGTGGGTTGATACAAAAAAGTATCTATCACATTGAAAAAAAGAAACCACCGATCATTAATGAGTAATTTTAATCTTTAATAATAATTATCTTCGTTTTATTTTATTACTTTTTTATAACAACCAGCACTGAAAAATTAGTATTACTTAAATTTAAGGTAGTCTAAACATAAAATTAGCTACCCTAAAAACATAAAATAATGTAAATTAAATAATTTTAAATTCTTAACTTTTAAACTTCACCACTGCCGAAAGCGTCTATTTTTGATTTACTTATTTTTTTTTTATTTACGAAATAACTTTGGAAAATAGGAAAATTTAAAGATACCGCCGAGTTTCTTATAAAAAATAATTTTAGTGTTGGGACTACCTTAATTTTTTATTTAGAGATTCGGAAGAATGATGACGCTAACTTTTCTGTATTTTAACTCTGTTAATGCCTACCAACAATCAACAAAGGAGAGTGTATGTCATATGCAACGCAAAGAAAAAAGTACTCATACGCAGGTTACCAATAAAAAAGTTAATTAATTGTACCTGGAAAATGGAGACGAAGCGAGGAAATTTCTCATTGAAGAGATTTCGTTTGTTTAGCAAGATGGACATCTGTAAACAATGTGTCGAACACACTTGCTTTGGTTTCTTTAAACATTACTTTAAATGTTTTTCCCCAAATTCTATTACTATTATTTATTCATTCATTTGTAAAGTTTTGTTAAATGCGGCTACTTTTATTACTATTAGGGTATTCCTGTTGCCGTTATATATAACAAATACTTGAGAGTACATGTCTCACTTAAAAACGCTCTTAAACTAAAATCTCCCTACTTCTAAACTTGAAAATTTCTAATCTGCATTCTCTTCTCTCCTTTCTACTTTATCTCATATGTATTGATCTTATTAGGTCTGTAGAAATTGACAATCCGAGTCTAAAATGATTGATGCAAATTTTTTGCGTAATCGGACTTTAAATTTATAATCGAAATACAGTATTTCATCTTAAGATGATGTCTAGCTATAACTATCATACAATCGTTTTATTGTTAATGTTTCAAGTAATTTTTCTTTCGACTATTGCACTATGAAGCTTGTTATACTTGAGAAAATTTCTTTCACTTACAACATTAATTGTGATATTTTTCTGAAGTGAAATTTGAAAAAGAATAAAATTAGGCGTTTCTGTATATTTGCATACAAATATGAAGTCAAAATATGAAATACTTAAAGCTGTGATTCAAATTTATTCTAAACGGAAATGTGTTTAATTTAGTAATTCCATTTTTAATTTTCATAATTTTGCAGCAATTTTTTTTCGTATTGGGTTTGTTTAATTAATTAAGAGGAAAACGTTTACGGTATAAACACTAAAAAAACATTAATGGTCCTAATTGTATCTACATATATATATATATATATATATATAAAGTATTAAGAGCAAAGGTAACTGTAATTTGAAGTAATAACTAGAAAATATTAGAAAAAATATTGAAAATTCAAACTGTGATTTATCAACGACTTAAAATTAAAATTAGTATACTAATATTATATTAAAAACTTGATATCTTTTTCTTAAAGTTAAAATCGTAATGAAGTTTTTAACTATCTAAGGGTAATTTTAAATGTTAAAATATACATTGTTAAACGGTTTTGTTTAAAGTTTATTGCGGAATTAATCGAATTTCATGTTACGATATTTTTGCATAATAATGTGGTAGATAATGTGTTTTAAAAAATTAAAATGTTTAAAAAAACTAAAAATATTTACATGCTTATAGGTAGATATTTTAAATCCCCAAACATCACGTAAAATTTGAGGTAAGATGCGTTTTATACACATAAGAATCGTACACGTAAACATTGTACAAAATTTAGTATGGCCCAATATATCTATATATAAATTTCACCAATGTTAAATTGTGTACAATATTTACGTGTACGATTCTTATGTGCATAAAACGCACCTTACCAAATTTGATTGCTCAAATTTTTTTTGTCAGATGTGCTTGTAATCAATTTAAAAAAAACTCAATTTGCATTAAGAAGACCGGAATATTTTAATTTTTCTTTTAATTTAAAAATTTGTTAATTAAAATTAAAACCAATAAAAATTCATATTTAAACCTAGCGATGAATTTCGAAAGAGTACACTCGTAAAAATAGAACTCGCTGAATGCAAAGTGGATGGTGCAATAACAATTAATTTATTGAAAAATTCTTCCCTGCTTAGTATTATAGTAAAAAGATCGAGCTTTGTATTTTAAATGACTATTATTATGAAAGAAATAAATTGATGCCATTAATTGCATAAGGGTATTATAGGCTTATATATGCATGTAAGCTTAAAGACTTGTACATTAATTAAGAAATTTTGCAGTTTCAATAATTACTATATGTATAGTAGAACAAACGGGTCTTCAAATCTTTCTGCGTAACTGTTAAACAGTTTTAACCTGATTGACGTATCGAAATGTGATTGTTAATGTTATATTATACAAATTGACTAATAAATAAAAAATGAAATTAAAAATGTTGCAGATTGCTATAAATAAGCCTTGGTTTGATTTATTCTGCTAATATCTTTGAATTTATTTTTAAAAACGAATTGAATTGATTCACAAACATTTGTTACATCATCAATATTTCATTATTATAGCTATTATCATTGTTCAATTTTTTTCTGTAATAAAAATCTATCTGTAAAAGTAAAAACTTGATGAAATGGCTATTTTTAAGTATATTTATTTATCATGATTATTTTTTGCTGCTGCAATTGTAAGCTGCCGTTGACTGACTAATGAACCGGGAAAGTCGGGCGGATGCGTTTCCAGCCCCGAAAGTTAAAATCAGTCAAGGGCAGCTTACAAGGCTGCGCGCCAGAAAAGAAAAGAATTTGGCTCACACGGCCAGTGCTCTGTTGCATGTGTCCAGGGAGAGTTGCAGGTGGCGGCGGCGGCGGCGGTGGCGGAGGCGGCGGCGGCGGCATGATGGGTCGAGGTCGAGGAGGCGGCTACGGCGGCGTGCCCCCGGGCCTGGGCATGGGCCTGGGCGGCGGGGCCGGGCTGGCGGCGGGCGGCCCCCCCGGGGCGATGCTGGCGGGCAGGGGCGGCTTCGGCGGGCCGCGCGGAGGTGGCGCCGGGGCCGGCCATCACGGATTCGGAGGAGGCCCGGGCGCGGTGCGCATGGAGAAGCTGCACCCGCACCGCTTCAACCCTCTGGGCATGAGCGGTGCCGCGGCTGGGGCCGCCGGGGGAGCCAACGCGCCCGGCGGCTACGCCCAGCCGCACTTCTGGTGACGCGCCGGACAACGCAGCCCCGACGGCCAAGCTGCGGCTCTGTGAGGGCCTTCGCTCAGCCCCATCCTTTAGAGATGTAAGCACTCTTTCATTCTTCTATAATAACATTACTATAATGCTTGGGTTATTTTACAAGCAAATTTCATTATTGCCTATTCTTAATCACTATTTTTCTATTATAGAAATTCCGAAAATGTGGCAATGTGTTCCAATCAAATAGGCGTCGTGGAGGAGTCAGCAGATCATTCTTACACTTCTACGACGCGCAGGGACAGTTTTGGCATTTTCCTCATAGCTGCCTGTGTCCGTCCGTCAATTAAAGGAATTTATCGTGTAACGGAAAAAAATAGTTTAGGAAAGGACAAGATATTGCATGATTTCGCCGAATTTCGTTTCAATTTTTTCCTATTATTTACATTCGTAAGCAGCTTCCCCAGGCTGTCGAAAGTTCTAGATACTGTTAATGTACAATTTTCTTACTTTTAGTCGAAAATTTTGAACGATTTAGGTGATTTTATTGTCTAGGTAAATTTTTATTCAAATTTTTTTTTTTTAAACCGTAAAATGTGATCATAAGTGTTACAATTAGCTCTAATCAAAAGACAACTAGATTTGGTCATTTTTATTTTGCAGACCTTTGAAGCACTTTTAACGCACCTTTTACTCACTGAACCGTAAATGTCTGCGAAAATAATGTGCATTCACTTCAATGTTTAAAAATTTAATGTCATTTTAAATTAGTTTTACTCTAAGAATTTTACACTTGGCATGAGGAAAATACTGTTAGTGTTACGTAGGTGATAATTTTTTAATTTAAATTCTTATATTTACTTGCGATAACATAAATACTGAGAAAAAATTAAATGTGGATGTAAACGTTTTTATTTGAATATCTTGCAATGCTTTTCTTTATGAATATAACTAATGAAATTCTTTAATTATAGAAAAAATGCTTCTGTGATCGCAAAACTAATTATCAGAAGATAGGCATGAATTAAATAATTTTTTCTCAGTAATCGTAGAAATAGATGTATCGCGATTTCTCTGAAAAAAGAGAAATAGAATTATAGCTAAACAAATTCAAAAATCCCTTTTATACAAAAGCGTCGAAATTTTATTGTATTGGTACGAGAAACTTTCAGAATTCCTAAGTCGAAGCGAAAACGTGTTCCGCTCCTTTTTTAAATATCGCGTCGTTGTTTAGGAAACGTAAGACTGACTTTTTACATAAGAGTTAAAGGTAAGTGACATTTGTAGGCGTGCGCCATTGCCTCGATTATTCGGAGATAAGCAAGCACCACGTTATTACTTCAAATAATTTTGTATATGTATACCAATCGTCACGATTTGGTATTGTGAATGGATGAATTAGCAAAAAATTGAAAAAAAAAAAATCGAAATTGAACGAATTTCAAGTATTTAAACTTGTATAAGAAAAAATCATCAGCCGAATACATCATTAGGAAAAAACGCGCGATACAGCGAACCGTTAACTTACGTTCTTGCAAAATACTGTTATGCATTGTAGTGAAACTTCACTGCAGTAATACGTTAATTTTATGTAGCATTATAATATGATACTACATTTTATACTATGGTATATACCTTACGTATGCAGAAATACGTCCAGATTACGTGGCAATCATATCTATAGAAAAATATAAAGTATAAAAATAACTTTAATCTATCAATTTTTGCCTTGTAAAGTTGAGAAGGTAGTACTTGAAATTAAAATAAAATCACTAGTCAAATTAGTTTTCTGTAAAGATTATATTATATGCTAGTATTGTACAACGATATCAATTTTCTATGATATTAAGTATGCACTGTTACATAAAATACTTTGTAGTATTGAGTCGCAGTGTAAATGCATACATTGAATCGTTCAAAACAGTAATACCATTCTAGTATAATTTTTAGCATCATACTATAGTGCCAAGAAAATGTCATCTTACGACATCTTTGTAAGGCCGTAGTCTAAATTTCCAAAAAATTCAAAAGTTTTCACTCTTATATTAGTTCTATCTATTGAAATCAATGTAAAAGATTTGATATGCATATCGGGCGCAGCGTCGTGCAGAATGTACTTTGTTTCGTATCGTTTTGGAGAGCGATGACATGATACATATGTTTTCTCGTCTAATAATAAAATGTGAGATTTAGCCACTGGTTGGACATCTATAATTGCTTGGATAAAGATTTTTTGTTTGTATAAGTAAAGAAACTCATGTCTTATTTTAATTTTATAAATTATAATAATTAAATTGTCTCATTTATCTTTTTAATTTCAAATTAGTACAGTAATAACAAAAATTTAGTTACTGCATAGAATTCGTAAAATTATGTGCATGAAAATGTTGTTAAAGTAATGAATTGTATGATTTTTTAAATATTTGAAGTAATCGAATGTTATTGCTAATGTTATTAATTAAATTAATAACTAAAATAATAAATACATAAATTTACAAACTTGTGTAAAATGCAAGTTTTGAATTTTATCATTTTACTGCATTTTCAGTCTTTGATGTTATCTGGATAAATGCACATTCCAGACCTTTTATATTTGGTGCGGCATCTTCGGATTCGTTTTTATATGTATAAAATTATTTAAAATAATAAATATATAAAGTAAGGGTTATCGCAATTGTTTTAAATAAAATCGAAATAAAAATCGATTGTACAATCTTTTTCTAGTGAATTTAAGATGTCCAACTATAATTATCCATAGAAAATTTAAAAGCATCGTTAAATCTCAATCTTTCTCCTCACGCTTTAGAAAGCATTATTATCATACAGAGACACAAGGTAGCCGAATCATACGTTCCTAGTTAAACTTTAAACTTCATTCAAAATACAAGTAATATCCTGTTATAAATCCTTATTACAGCTTTCTACCGATAGTTTTTATTCTATATCTATATAAAAACAAGCTTAATTGTGTTCTACATCATAAAAAAGATGATTGGGTTACCATTGCGAGAATTGGAATCGTTAATGTAAATACCAAATACGTAAGGTTCAGATGTTCATTCTTGTTTTTACCTTTCGAACGGTCTTTTCACTAGGACGCTAATTTTCCAACGTGCTATTTCGTTTTTTAGTTATCAAAAATATATGGTGTATCGCAGGGAATTTACGAAATGAAATTTCGCAAATTCACTGCTATAACTGTTGTATTTTGTATATATAATAATAATGTCGAAGGATCGAAAAATTTAATGCCCGTAATTCGAGCGACTTTTTTACCGATACGAATATGAGACTACATTGCGAATTCTATTAATAAAAATAATTGCGTTAATTGCTTGTGAAGTCTCTATACCTTTCTAACGATGTAATGAATGTTTGAATGCAGATGTTATAAATTATGACTAAAATAAAGGAGACATTACTATTGTTACATAAAATACATTGATTAAGAATATGTGTAGATTAAAAAAGTACATTTTATAAAGATAAGAATGTAAAATTAATTATGGGTAAATTTTATAAAGTTTAATTTCAAAAACTGAATTATTGGTATTTGATTTATTTTTTATTTTGTTATATTATTAACAGAGCTAACACTTTAACAATCGTTATCAGAGGTACAATCAGTGATTCTCAAAGAAAAATATGATTATATTATAGGTACGTATTTCTAGGGTAGTTATTCGATGTTGCGAATGTTGCAATTTTCTACTGGAGATTTATATCGTTTACGGCACTGCACATCAGGGGGCAGCTTGCAATTCATATAAAATAAGCAAAGGTGCCCTTTGACGAGCCGCGTCGTAACCGTAATTAATTCTTCTTTGGCTATGTTAAACGAGTCCAGCAGAGTCTCGAGACAATCCTAGACGAATTAAATCAAATTATAGATTAAGTAAACGTAAATATTTATTATTCAAATTGTTTTTATTCAGGTTTAACGAAATGTTTTGCCAAGTAGTACAAAGCAGATTTTAGTGCACTAAATATAAAAATTAAACAGTTTTACAATACCTTTCGTTTTATTTATGTATTCATGGATACCTTGAAAATGTAAGTCATAATAAATTATTTTTTTTTCACAATCGAATATTTTCTTATAATGAATTTGTCTTGTAGTGAATACAATCCTCAGCAAAAAAATCCACTTTTTAAGAGCTAGTTTATTACTAGTACTAAACCCATAAAATACGATCCAAAATACCTTCAAATGTTCTGCACGATATTAAAGCTTACGTTGAAAAATAACTTTCACTGCAGAACAACAACTAATGTACTGTTGAGCCGGCGAACCCGTAGCTGGTGATGTACAACAATGCAGAATCAAGCATGGATACACAAAAAGTCTGAGATACAGAGAGAAAAGAACAAGAATGAGTGCTTTCCGTTTTTCCGCCCACAGGATGTCGAGCCGCAGTCCATCAAGAACGCGATAAGTAAAGATAGATATTATTTTATTTGAAACTGATAAACTCTTACAAAAAATAATAAAATATAAAAGAAATATAATAGAAAGAAAACAATAATCCCGAAAGGTTTAATAAAAATTTAATAATTTTAAATTTAATAAAAAAGATTAATAAAAATTTTTTTGGCAGCAGCGACTGATAAAGTCTTTATTTAACCTTTCAAAATTACGAAAAGAGCTGTTGGCAGAGTCAACAATACATTATATAAATACGGACTCCCAAAATCAAGAAAATTTTCATACTTTACAGGGAAATTTACTGATAATTTACGAAAATTTGATGCGATTTTTGTAAATTTTCCTGTAATAACAATAGTCATTGCTTTACTAGACAGTGTAGTAAATTTTTCCTAAAATATTTTTCTCCGTACCTGTATTATTTAGATATCACAGTTCTTTATGCCTCGCGCGTAGCAGTTTTGTATCTGTATTTTAGTTTTGATTTCCTTAGAGACATCCAGCAACAGGAAGGGGCCATACTTGCGGCGTGGGTTGCGATAAAGCGACGAAAGATCGGAAGTTTTTTTTTCATAATAATTGCTAGCGAACATTTTGCTCGTTAAGTGGCGCCTTTTGAGATAAACTTTTTTTAAGCGAGTTTATTCTTGGCTGAATTTAAAACGGAATTTTATAAATATAATAACGAATTTTTCAATACAGGAAAGTAATTGACACAACTGAATATTGTTCCAAAAATAATAAAAATCAAAGAAGATTAAATAAATAAAATAATAAATTTCGTAAAGTGTAAATTAATACGCTTTTTATAGTGTTTTGTTAGAGCAAGCGATGTTGGCAATTTCGTGTAAGAGGAATTCTAATATACGAAACGAACTTTTCGTAATTTCTTGTTTTTCAAGTACATATTCTTTTGAATTTCTTTCCATAATATTTAATACCTAGTGGAATCTAAAAAACACATCTGACGTTTAGCTCGAAAAAGCACTTGAAAAGAATCGTTAGTCTTGCTTACCAAGTGTATATTGATCACTGTACACTCTGCAGTCCCAAATGCTTTTTTCTGAAAGTTCGCTGTCCTCTGGGATTTTCTCTCTTGCAAAGGCATTATTTGTTCCTTTCCGAAACAAACGTTTACGTTCGTACAATACGTACTAAGTGCACGTGCGGCCGATTTTTGCAAGCCACTTTTAATGAATAGGGCTGTTTTCTGGTTTTCTTCGCTCCCTTATTCACTGCTTTTCGTTCGCTCATTCGGCGCGTAGCTCCTGCTGTGCGCATCATTTCACTCGCAAATTTCGAGACGGTTGTCGAGAATTCAGCGAATAGTCAAACAGTTCGTTGACGCAGACGCGACGTAGCACTCGAAACGTTCGCGTAAGCGTTCAGATATAGTTCAAATTTTTAAATGATTTAAAATAGAATCATTATTAACTTTATGTGATTGATGAAAGAAAATTTTGAATTAGTTTTACAAATTGGGCATTTTATTTGGAAAAACTTGGAAAAGAATCAAAAGAGCTGGAAAAATGAAAAGCCAGAAAAGCCGCGCACCGGTTTACGTTTCGGGATCGACTCGTGAATTTCCAAAGCAGAAAACTGAAATGTGCCTCCTCTTCTTTGTCCGCGTTTTTCGCCTTCTGTCCCCTCTTTCTCTCGCCGTACGCTTTGCATCTGCACTGAGACCACTTTTGTCCCTTTATTTCCTTCCTCCATGCGGATGCGTCTCTCAACCCTTGCCGTACTTTTTCTAATACCTTTTTATCCGAGTTTTATTGTAAGATAAAACAAGTAGTAGTTCTTGTCATATATTCGTTTTTATGCTTGAAAAACAAGATTAGTAACGCGGCTATTAATATTTAATCGTTTTCTGCAGTTTAAAATTCGAAAAAAGCTGTCTTCATTTATGTATAAGTTGTATTGGATCGAGTGCAACGTACGGCTTCGAAAAAGGTGTGTGCGTTCGGGTCAAGGTGCTGTTGTCGGGGCCAACCGATGAACTTTACATTTCCACTCACGTCGCGATAAAATGCAAATTGCCACTATTTTGCGTCGGATTTCAACGATCGATCGATCGCTTGAGCCAACTTTAGTTTGTGCCTCGAAGTTTTAAGTTGTAATGAAAATAATTTTATTTAATAAAGGAGAAATTAATAATAAAGGATATTTTATTTAAAAATATATACTGTACTATTACATGTAAACATTTTATATATGTTTCTTAAATTTTTGTTTTTATTACATTAAACTGGTTTTCAACCAAATTCTTTGATCCTTTATTAACGTTGATAATCTTACTTTGCAAATAAAAACTAATGGTTATTTAAGAAGACAGTTGCAATTAGAAAAATGAACTTACACGAGAGTAAAAATGATTTGAATTTCCATGATCAGTACACATAATTAATAGGTAAGTGAATGTGATTGTACGTATATACAAATGTGTTTTCGCAATAGAAGCTTCTTCTCATTTCAAAACGCTTAAATTTGAATTGTTTGAGACTGCGATTGCAAAAATGGACAATACAAGGAGCAATGAGTATCATAAGAAGGTAAATTACTCTATAGTTTTTAAGCTAATGAATTTCCTAGTACTCGATCGTGATGGTCTTGGTCTTGAGATACTCGTTGAGGGCTTCCTGGCCAAGATCCTTTCCGAAGCCAGACCTCTTGAAGCCCCCGAATGGCGCGGCGACGTCGGTCTTGTTGTACGTGTTGACGAAAACCGTGCCGGCGTCGATCTTCTCGGCGAACTTGAGGGCCCTGCTGATGTCGTTGGTGAGGACGCCGGAGGCCAGTCCGTACTCGGTGGCGTTGGCCCTGGCGATGATCTTGTCGAGGTCGCCGGAGTCGAAGCTGGAGACGATCATGATGGGCCCAAAGGACTCCTCGGTCGCGAGGAAGCTGCCGTCGCGAACGTCCGCGAAGATGGTCGGCTCGAAGTAGAAGCCCGGCCTGTCGAGCCGCTTGCCGCCGTGCACCAGCCGCGCGCCCTCCTTCACTCCGCGCTCCACGAACTCGAGCAGCTTGTCCAGGTGGGCCTTGTGGTTCTGGGGCCCGTGGGAGGTGGCGCGGTTCAGGGGGTCGCCGATCGATATCCTCTTCGTCTCCTCCAGCACGCGGCGCAGGAACTCGTCGTGAATGCGCCGCTCGACGAAGATTCGCCCTGCAAAGCAGTTGTTTTCGCGTGATGGACAGCGGCTTCTTTTAGAGTACGTCGTACAAGTTCGGCAGCTTACCTGCGGCGATGCAGTTCTCGCCCTTGTTGAAGAAGACGCTGCTCATCGCCAGTCGCACGGCCTGCTGCAGGTCGGCGTCCTCGAATATGACCAGGGGGCTCTTGCCGCCGAGCTCCAGGGAGACCTTCTTCAGGTTGCTCTCGGCGCAAGACTTCATAATTACCTGACCGATTTCCGTGGAACCCGTGAATCCCAGCTTTCTAACCGCCGGGTGCTTGACGATCGCGTTGCCTGTGATGGAGCCGGAGCCGGGCACGATGTTGATGACGCCTGCAGGGGTGGTCAGTGCAGGGTTGGTCAGTGAGATCGAAAGAGCGCCTAGGCTAGGAGGGCGGGGGACTTACCGGGCGGGATGCCGGCCCTGGCGGCGAGCTCGGCGAACTTGAGCGCGGTGAGCGGCGAGGTCTGGGCGGGCTTCATGACGACGGTGTTGCCGGCGGCGAGGCAGGCGGCCATCTTCCAGGAGAGCATCATCAGCGGGTAGTTCCAGGGCGTGACGAGGCCGCAGACGCCGATCGGCTCCTTGCGCGTGAGGGTGAGGTTGCGGTTGGGCCGGGCGTGCGAGATCGGCACCGTCGCGCCCTGGATCTTGTCGCACCAGCCGGCGAAGTAGCGCCAGGTCTCGATGGACATGCCCACGTGGGTCTTGAGCGCGAGGGTGTAGACGGCGCCCGAGTCGATGCTCTCGAGGGTGGCCAGCTCCTCCTTGTGCTGCTCCATCAGGTCGGCGAGGCGGAAGAGCAGGGCGCCCCGCTCCCGGGCGCTGATCTTGCTCCACTCGCCGTGCTCGAAGGCGCGCTGGGCGGCCGCCACGGCCTCGTCCACGTCCTCGACGGAGCCGCTCTCCACCTGGCAGATGACGCTCTCGTCGTGGGGGTTCACGGAGGGGATGGCCCGACCGCGGCCGTACACGAACTTGCCGTCGATGAAGAGCTGCCGGGGGAAGTTCAGGTCCATGTTGTTGGCCCTCAGCAGGACGGACTCGAAGGCGACCTGGCTGGCAGCCGCGGCGCCGCGCTTCGCCAGGACGGCCGCCGTCGCCAGCTCGGCGAACGCCGGCGCCATGAAGACGTCCGTGTTCTGCAGGGTGACGTTCAGGCTGTCCTTGAGCTCCTCGACCAGGCGCACGACGTCCATGCTGCCGGCTCCTGTCGGTCGGTTGCGGGTCAGCGCGCGGTCAACAAAAGGAAGCTTAGGAAAGCGCAAGCCGAATTACCGCAGGCGAAGAAGTCCGTGTCGTCGGTGACCTCGCGGTTGAGTATGCGCTCCCAGATCTGCCGGACGACCTCGACGTCCCGGCGCTCCTCCTCGGTGAGTTGAATGTCGGTGCCGTTGCTCGTCGGGCTCTGGCCGTACTTGCTCGCGCTGATGGTCCGGCTGCCGAGCTTCAGGACCTCGACGTTCAGGCAGCTCTGGTCGGGGCACCGAATCAGCAGGCCTCCGTCGTGCACGAGGCCCTTTTGCCCGTCCACGTCGACCTCTCTGCCCGTCGGACAGGATTCGGCTACGATTCGAGCTCGGTTTTACACTCGCATTCGGAAAGGGGATCTGAGAACGTTACCTGGCCAAAGTTTGCTGCCGTACAGCCTAACTTCTTCGGCGTCGATGAGCGTCCAGGCTCCGGGAGTGGAGTCCAGTCCTCTGATGAAGTTGTGCGCCTGCCTGGCGGTGCGCTTGGCCGACCAGTCGAGCCGCTGCAGCTCCTTCTTGTTAAGCATGGCGTCGTAGCTCGCGTCCTCCTCCTTCTGGGGAATCCTCGGGGCTTTTCCCTTCGCCACGAGGTCCACTGCCTCGACCATAGCCTCGATACCCTGCGGGTACATGAAGCGCTTGTACAGCGAGTCGAGCGTGTCCGTTTCCTCTACTTGGCAGCTGCGCTGCAGCAAAACTGGCCCGGTGTCCAGGCCGTCGTCCGCCCAGAAGATGGAGAAACCCGCCATGTAGTCGTCCTCGATCAGAGTCCTTGAAAAAGTTTTAATTCGTATATAATTACGCTTAGTTCCTTGTGCAATGATTTAGAGGGTAGTCTGTTTCTCTTACCAGCTGATGGCACTGGCGCCGCGGTGCTTGGGCAGGATGGACGGGTGGTAGCAGATGGTCCTGTGTTTGGGGTGGTTCACGACCTCCATGGGTATGAACTGGGTGCAGAATGGCAGGACGTTGAGCTCGACGTCGATGGAGCGGTAGAGCTCGAGGACCTCCGGCAGGGTGACGCCCTTGCTGCGCCAGGCCTTGATCTTGAAGACCGGCGTGCCGTCGCTCTTGGCCGCTATCGCTGCAAGCACGCGAGCTTAATTAATGCGCAGTCATCGTCGCGCGCGCCGATCAACGCAATCTTATCGAACTGCATTACTTTAGATTCTTTAGCCTTTTTCATATTGTCGACATTTACTTTCGATCTCTATTTCAAATTCTAATCCAGTTTCGAAACCTATTTCAAATTGGTATAACATTTTTTTTTATACTTGTCAATGATGAAATGTTCATCTTTTGCGTGTTATACTTGCGGTAAATATAGAACTAATAATAGTTTTTCTATATAAGTAAACGAATATCAATCTTATCAAGTACTCTGAAAGAAATGACATAATTTTCCGCGGAATAATTTAGAAATTCCAGACTGTAGGTCATTAACAAGTTATCAAGTTAGATAATAAAATTCATAGAGCTATAAGTGATTTGTTAAAGTTATGTCAAGCAGAACTTGTAAAGTCATGATTATGATAAAGATATAAACACTTTTTTGTATATTACCAATTTTTGTCATTTAAAGTATCACTTCAATTGCTTATGTAAACGCAGTCAAAAGCAATAACCGTTCGACATTAAAAATTTTTCATTTCTTTGATTTTTTTCTACACCATTATTTTTATTTTCTCATAAAATTAATATTTTGAAAAATGTTCTGCAATTTTTTTAACGATACCGTTACGAGTCCAATAAAGGAGCCTTGAAAGTTAACATAGAAGGCAATATGTAATTATTTCTGCAAAAAATCTAATAAACTCACAAATTAGGTCGGACCTCTCTTTAGAATATTGAATTCACGCATTTACAAGCGCAAATAGTCCTATGGTAGGACAAAATAATAAACATACCACCGTCTTAGAGGCTTTTGTATTTGACATTTTATTTATTTCGTATCCGATATATTCGAACAGGTAAAAATAATTTCTACAATTTTTACAAAGGTTATAGAAAATCTTTGTAAAACAATGTAAAAAAAGCATGTAAATTTTATAATTAAGAAAAATTTCATATGTATGTGTGTAAAAAAATGAATGGATGAAATTTTATTTGTTATGTACTTACCAAGTGGATCTTCACGATTGTTTTTGTCAGGTATCGTGAAGACTCCGGTGATTTCATGGCCGTCCTTTTTCAAAGAATTGTAAACTTCGGCAGCAAAGTTGCTCTGACCAATAATGGCAATTTTAAGTCTCTTCATTGTTGGCTATAACAGCAAAATATTTCAATAAGAATATATAACGAGCATCAAATACTATCCTCGGAAAAGAAATTGAATATATGAAAAAGTTTTTCAATTACTGATAATAAAATTGTCTGACTTATAAAACAAGCTGAATTTTGTTTTGAAACATTAAAGTTAAATATAATAAGTAAAAGCATCTGATAAGTAATAAAAAAGTAATTGCAAAAATATTAAAATTTATATTATAAATTGTGAACGATTGTAAAAATGAAAAATGAAGCAGCAGCTGCTGCAGCTGTCATCGGGAAATTCAGGAAGTCGAGAAAATTCAAGTTTCTTATAATAAAAAATGTTTTCCACTTTACCTTGGTTTTTTTTCAACGAATGATCAAGCGAAGCAGAACAAAAGAGAAACTAACCGGCCAGGAATCTTCTGCAGTTGAGGAACCGTTGCAGTATAGCCGTCGAAATCGGCGTTCGGCGTTTGAAAGGAATTTGAGCCGTACACCGAGTGAAAGAAAGATTGCACGGGAACTCTTGCACTCACACACACGCACAACCTGTGGGATTCGAAAGGCGTCGGCAACTCTGTTTTTCCCCCACGAGAAAACCGGCTGTAGCTCGACGAGTTTACTGAACTGTGTACCAGACAGGCTGTGCTCTCGGCTTATATAATGCTTAAATTATCATCCCTCCCTCTTCGATTTTCCTGCGCCGATCGATCGCGCCATAACGTCCGATTTTGCGAGATGCAGAATCACCGGAGCTCTCCAATTTGCTCTACAAAGTGCGACGTGCGACACTCTTGATAAGAGTGCCATTGCCAGACCTTTCCTCAAAATAGATAGATTTAACATCTGACTACCAGTCTTTTTCTTCCTGTTAATAAATGCAATAAGCATTAGCCTTATTTATTTTCGTTAATTTTACGAATTAAACTTCAATTGCATTATCACTAAACTTTCTCATGCTAGTATTTCAAAGTAGATTTTAATTAATTGATACTTATTTATTATTTTTAAAAATAGATTATATTTATATTTCTATCGTTTTATTTTTTGATCCTCTGCTTTGTAGTACTGCATTATCAATTTCCAAGAAACTCCATGAATAGTGCCTTTTTCATTGATTATCATATTACGTCGCACAAGTAGCATTATTATCAATGTTTGTACTTCTAGAGCAAGAGTGAAAATCTTCAGAGTTTGCACTTCAAATCATACTATTCTGAAATTCAATTATTATATAGTTGGAAAAGTCTTCAAAATGGAAAAGTTAAATTTAGAATTATCTTCTTTTATAATAAAAAGTCTAATTTACTTGCATTCACTTGCAAATACGGAATATTTATTTAGCAACGGTATAATTATATGCTTTCAAATATAAATAATTTTATTGCGTTATTTTATTAAATCTTATTGTTTTTCATAAACTGAAAAATATAAAATGTATTATAATAAGTTATAAATGCAAATTAAAATTAATCTACTCCTGATACCAGAAATTTAGAAGGTGCATTCAGTCATAATAAGTACTGAATGAAAGGCTTGAAGTAACAGACGTAAGTGCTCCTAATTGATATTGGCAAATCAAAACAATGGAATAGCATTATCTTTCTTTCAGTACACGCAGTTTCCTCTTTCGGTATAAGCGAATATGTAAACATTGTAAACATTCGCTGAATGATGAAATTCACGGCCATCCCAGATTTGCTCATTCTCGACTTACTTTCCGCTTTTCGGACGGGGATTCACCTTTTTCTTGGATAATACATCGCAATGTCTTATATATAGCGACGACGGAATACGTGCTACAACAGTTCGGCTTGTGAAATCGACAAGGACTTGTACAAATCATATTTTGGAAACAAGTAAGATCTAACATCTTTTCACTTTTCTCGTCTGTCTTTCTAGTTAAAAATTATATTAGCGTTTCTCTGTTTTCTTACGAGTCGGAATGTTTATTAGTCCGTTTTTCCAACGTTTTTGCAACTCTTACTAACGGTTTTTGAGTTAACGCTACTGTTATTATTTTAATGCAAAATGGAAATATTTTCATTGTGCTATAAAATTTGCAAGAAAATAAAATAAAACTTTTTATGAAAAGTGGTTTGAAATTATATTTTTTTACCTAAAGTTATACTTTGTTCGTTTTAAGGAAAAATCGAATTTTGCTTCTTATCAGTTAGTCTTTTAATCGTCCACGCTAATAATAACAGCAAAGAAAATAATTTTTAATAGTAATCATTGGTAATTAATCTTTAATCGAATATACGATACTTTATGAAGTAAAATTTTTTAAATTCATTTATACTATTGAGAGTTAATTATTATTAGGATTGTTAGTATTGCATTTATTGTAATAGTTTACGTCATCCATATTATTTGCTTAAATTTCATACTTATGCGTATTAAAGCTCAGTACTGGTTAATAAAGAAGAAGAGCAAGAAATCGAATACTATTTCTATTGTACTCCATTAGCTTTCGTGCAAACGAAAGCCGAGCAAACGTTATAAATCTCCCGAGATGACACGCGCGTATCCCCACGCTTCTTCGGGGCGACAAACCCTCCGCGTGAGAAAGTCGTGGCATCCGCCTCGAACTGGAGTTTATCTTGCCGGCGGGGTCGAGGAGTCAGTACGCGCTCGATAAGGGCTGCGTACAGGCGCGCGCCTCGTGCTCAGCTCTTCCGGACAGTCGACGATAATTCTAACGGAGCGACGTCAGGCTTATGCAACCGGCCTATTTCATGACGAGCTTCTCGTGACGCGCCAATGTTACGGAGTTTTCTCCGTGCATGCAACGATACCGACGACCGTCTTACGCTGGAAGCGGCAGCAAGATAAACGGCTGAATAATGCTCGAATATTGGCTAAATAATGATCTAATAATGGCTGGATAGTGGCTGGATAATCAGATCAGGCACGCCACGAACGACTATCATACCTGGCAATCTCCTCGCGCCTTCTGTGCTCCGGATACATTTTCGAAGAGGGACTATCAATAAGTCCGAATACTAGATTTATCATTTGAATTACATTGCACATTAAAAATATTCCACTTTACTAAAAGATATGAAATTATTCGTGAATAATTTTAATAATTTAGAATTTCATTCCGTAGATTTATAATGCAAGCAGCATTAAGAGGTTTCTTATTAGTAACATTAACAATAGCAAGTCACGTGAGTATAAAACACAACTTTACTTTAGTTACGCGCAATTAGGTGGGAGTAAAAAAAACATTGATTGTCTACACGAAAGGCAAACGGCCAGAGTGGGAACAGCTATATCGCGGCAGTGGTCGAGTATCGGCCGATAACGGAAGGCGAGGACGCTCGAAAAGTAGCAGAGAAAAATGCCGCTCGCGTGGAGACGATCGTTAAAAAAGCTGCGGAATACGTAAGTCCATCAGTTTTCGAACACAACACCTGAATGCAAAACATAATGTAGATTTATAATAATTTCTGTGTTTTTCTGCTAGAACGCAGATATCATTGTATTCCCTGAAACCGGTATAACCAGCTTGCCGATACAACGGAGTTGGACGATTGAACGTATTAGAGCGCATTATAATTATGCTGCCTCGTACGTACCTCAACCAGAAGAGCAGGCTGTATTGTGCGACGATGCGAGTGGCAAATATAGTGAGGTAAGTAATGAGACCGCGCCAAGTTTGAGCTTTTTCATAAAACAGAAATTTTATCTTTGCCAAAGCTAATATTTTCTTAATACTCGATGAAAGGCTCTTAAGAATATATCCTGCACGGCAAAAAAATACCGCTTATACCTGGTGGTAAACCACCACGAAAAGGTCGACTGCCATCGCGAAGCCAATTGCCCCGATGACGGCGTCTTGCTGTACAATAGCAACGTCGTGTTCGATCGCAAGGGCCGAGTAGTGGCTCGTTACCGAAAGTACAACTTGTTCAGCGAGCCCGGCATCAACATCACGCCGAGCCCGGAGGTTTCGCTCTTCGAGACGGACTTTGGCGTCACCTTCGGCCAGATAATCTGCAACGATATCCTGTACCTCCAGCCGGCTTTGGACATTCTAAAGAATCACAACGTAACCAACATCGTCTTCTCGGCCGAATGGTTCTCCGAGCTGCCGTTTCTCACGTCCGTTCAGACGCACTCGGCTTGGGCGCTTGCGAATGACGCTGTTCTGCTTAGCTCTGGGTTCAATGAGCCTGCCATCACCAACGGAGGTTAGTCTTTTTCGTATTGTTGCTTTGAAATATTTTTTCAAACGATTTTTCTCAAATTTTTTAGGCAGCGGTATCTACTTGGGAAGAAGGGGAGTACTTAAAGCAACTCTACCAACTGATTCAGCTAATGTACTTATAGTTGCTGAGGTTTCCAAGTTTCCCAACACTTATCGTCGGAATCTTACCAAGGGAATGGTGCCTAAGGTTTACAAATTTTATCAAACTGAACTTCCGACAACCTGGGATAGCACGGAAAAATTCATGTACAAAGACGACTTTAGCGTTTACACTACTGACATTGTCGAACAGAGCCAAACCAAAAAACTCTGCAATCGTGGACTTTGTTGTAACTTTAAAATTGACCTAAGTTTTAATGAAAAACTGATTAATAATAAGCAAGACAAGGTCGATTATTACAGGTACGTATAAAAAATAATTAAATACTTGCGGCTGGCAGAGTCAACGACACGATGAATTTTTAATTAAACACAATCTTTTTCAGGTATCGCATTGGCGTATTTAACGGAACAAGACTCTTTGCTGGCGAATTTACAGTAGGAATAGAAGTGTGCGGCTTATTCTTCTGCCGAAATGATAGCCTTGCCAGCTGCGGTGATCGCTTTCCTAGCAATGTAAAGGTCCTTCATCCGACAAGCTTCAACTCAATAGTCATTGAAAGAGTACAAGATGACGATTCTCAAAAGTTTTATTTGCCAATGACACTAACCAAGAATCTACTTCCTATTGACGCCTCCAAAATTTCGTACGGATTTGTAAAGAATGAAGAATCAGTTTTGAAGACTTTAAGGCTGGCTTTGACAAGTCAAGAAGACTATCTCATGGCTTTTGCGATTTATGGGAGAAATTTAGCAAGGGATGGATCTGAATTAACCACTTAAATCAAATAGAGTTGAATTTTTCTTTTGAAATACTTTCTCTATTTTGGCTTTTTTAAAATGACTTTCCTGAATATTTTATAAATTTTATAAAGATTAAAAATAATTTTCATTCCGCACTTATGTAAAAGTTTTGTGTCAATTCAAAAGTCTTCGCTTCACCAACGCTCGTTCAAAATAGTGCGGTCTGATTGATAATCAAGTCTTTTACATCTACTACATTAGCAGTAATTTATTAATAGAATTTCATGAAATATTATTATTATGTGTACATTCGTTCCTTTTGTTTTTGAACTTTTGTTTTAACTTATCTGCAGAACGTTATTTTTAGATTATTTCTGCTAATTACGCTCGATAAAACCATATATATGATAATTAGTGATAATCGGTTTAAAAACGCTGAAGATAAAGAGAACATTGTTTTTGTATCATTTTAAACGGGATGTTCACCTTTGATAGTAAAATAAAAAATCATCGTTTGAGAAATTTAAATGTAATTCTGGAGTCGAAACCAGCTTATGACAGTCTCTTTAGTGACTGCGAAGCAAAAATACTCAGTTTTCTTTTATAAGAGATCAGTAAACATCCTAATTTAAACGAAACATTTTAAGAAATACTTTTACCCTTGAGTGTACTGAATAAACGATGTGCCGCTAATGGCTGCTCAACCAACTTGAATCAAGTTAAAATCCGGTTCAGAAAACTTTTAAAGCACTTTTTTAAATAATACTCATCGTTCAATTTCTTGCAAATAAGGTAAAAGGAAACTTATCTATCGCAGCCTGGAAAAACAAGATTTATGGTTCACTCACACTCAGTTATCTAAATATAAAATTGTGTTAATTCTAAATTTTTTACAGTAAAATTTAAATTGATAAAAAATTTTACTAATTTTGTATCAAACTTAATTTACCTTTTACTTTGATGTACTTTGATTGGTTTTACTAATTATTTTCATTATGCCTTAACCGAGCAAATTTCTGATGAGTAAGGAGAAAACGAACTGTCGAAAAAAGCTCGACGAATCTCCACGATTAGTGAAGAGAATCAATATTTTTAACAGTTGTTAATAATTATATTTTAAAAAACTTGAATGTTGTTACAGTTAAGATTTTTTTAATAAATGAAAGCTTTATCGCACGTTGAATAAAAGCAAATAAGGATAATACGTACATTTTAATTAATTTTCCATAATATTTTTATCTGAAAATGTAACACTTGCGTAAATTGCAAATCTATAGATTAAGTTCTTGCAAAGATTGATTGAGTGATTAATAATATTCTGCTGATTTTCCTGAAAGCAGTAATGTTTTAAAAAGCAAGCAAATATTTTGACTGATAATTTTTTTCCGACTGGCATGCAATCAATGGTAATAATTCTTCGAAAAGTATCCATATACTCTAGAATAAAAAATTCCGAACTCTAAATGTATAGTTCTGAAGATTTATTTCTAAATAAAATTATTAAAGAATATAGTTTTAATCTTAGGGACTCAGCGAATCGTAAAATAAAGAGCTCACATGAATTTCAAAGACGCGTCTCAGAAAAAGAACTTGGATTCTTAGAAGATTTATCGCGATGAAGTATCAGAGCCATCTGAAAAGAAAGCGCAGTATTTTAGACAGGTGGGCATGCAGCTGCTCTGTTTTTTTCGTTGCGACTGCCCCAAGCCGCTCGGCTTGTTTCGCGCCTTGCCAGTCGAGTATTGGAATCTCGTAGAAGAACTACTTACAACTTACAACGTGGTAGCTTATATGCGCGTTTCTAGACGCCATCTCTCGAGTCCTCGGGCAATCAGATCGAAACGACGATCGCGTGTGCCGGCGTGCCGCGTGCGCGTCGCAGAGTCAGCGCAAAACTACTCGCTTCACGCGCGATTTTTTAACACGAGGCTCCGGCAAAGATTCATTCGCTAATCCGCGGGCGTCTAAGTAACACGCCGCGCCGCACTCCGGTGGCTACGGATTTTACAGTAATCGCGTTTTTTTTACAAGTGTTATCTCTCTTACGGTAAATGACAATGTAAACAAAGCGATTTCTGTTGGCATTTCAAATCAAGATTGTATTTTTATACAAAGTGCGCATTTAGTGTTATCCGTGTGATCTGCTACCTCATACCTCTTCGCGACATCCAGTCTAGTGCGCTCTGTCTTCCGCTGGCTTGAAAGCTTCACTTGAAATCACAACGTTTTGCTTATTACTTGTTAGTGCGCGGTGCTTTCGTTTCCTTTAGGGTCGATAACGATTCTAATAGTACTGTCTGGAAAAAATAACGAGAATTGCGTAACATTTTTTATATTTATGCTTGGTGCAAATATTATTGATAGTTTATTATCAGTATCAATTAGTAAACAGGCAATTTCTTTTGTCAGTTTGTGGTAAATTATTTAAAAAAAAAACAGTAAATTGGGGTTTCAAAAACTTATAAGTATAATTATTATTAATTATTCATGAGAAAGTTTATTCAAATATTGCCTTACGTGTAACAAGATAATGTCATTTTATCTTTAAGAATTGTTCAAAGTTTTTGCAGAAATGATAACAATTTTTGTTTTTATTTTTTTTTTAATTTATTTTCTTTAATTTATTTAATTGAATATTATGAAAAAAATGCATGAAATGATCAATTAAAAAATCAAAAGTTTTCTTTACTTTAATCAATTAATTATTCAATTAATTTTTTACTTGTTTTAGAAAACCAATATGTTACTTCATCTCTTACAAGTGGGTATTTTGTTGATGCTCTTCAAACCCTCACTGCAGGTAAAATATTATGTGCTTTCTCTGTCTTCTAAAAATTTCATTTTTTAGAATGATGGAATGATAAATGAATCAATATTAAAGTAAAGAGCAAAAGACAAGAAACTAAACTTTAATTTTCTATTTAAAAATGGTTTTGCTATTTAATTGATTTAAAAAAATTTGAGTTCAGACGGAGACTTAAAATCGGCACGAAATATATTGTCGGGCCGTATTATTGTTGTAACTTTTTTCACATTTCATATTAATCTCAGTCGTTTGTTTAGGCTTTAAGTTACATGGGAGCAGTAGTAGAATATCATCCGGTTACTGATGGTGATGATGGTGAAATGATAGCTGAAGCAAATGCTAATAATTACAGAACAATCATAAAAAATGCCGCCTCTAATTACGTGAGTAAAATGAAATCGTAAATTGTACTACAAATTATTAATCTTTTACATGTAATGTTATGCTATGAAAGCTAAGCCATTAAATCATATTTGAACATATACATTTATTTCTGCACAAAATGTGTATACCACAGAATGTCGACATCATTGTCTTTCCGGAATTTGGTTTGACGAGTCTTCCTAAAGACGGTGATAGAGAAAGAATATTCAATGAGACGGGCTATCGAGCGTTTTACCGCAACACAGCTTCTTACATTCCAAGCCCGAACGAAACAGTCATAATTTGCGATGCCGACGATAAATATGCAAAGGTAAGCTCTTCATTTTATAAAGAGTAGCAATAATTTGGATTTGATAAGATAACATAACATATTGCGTCGAAATATCGCTGCGCAAAACTTGTTTAAAAGCTCATAAAAAGATCTATATTCGAGGAATTTCACAACATTTAACAATATCCATACGCAAATATTATCAGGAATTATTGTTACTGTTGGCATAAAATATATTTTTTCCACACTTCGCGAATTCCTTCCACGCTAAAAGCTTCTGATAGAGTAAAAAATCAAAAGAAAACAGAGCTGACGTTCTCTCTGATTCTTTGCAGTCTCTGCAAAGCATCTCGTGCGCAGCACGCGAATACAAAATGTACGTAGTGGTGAACCACCACGAGCGCGCCGATTGTCCGGAAGCAAACTGTTCTCCGGACGGCTTCCTCCTCTACAACACGAACGTCGTGTTCGATCGCAATGGGAAGGTGGTCGCTCGCTACAGGAAATTCAACTTGTTCAACGAGCCGGGGACGAACGTGACCGCCCAGCCCGAGATGTCCGTCTTCACGACAGACTTCGGAGTCACCTTCGCTCAGTTTATCTGCTTCGATCTCATAAACGAGAAGCCAGCCAGCTTCTTCCTCAAGAATCCTAATGTCACGGACGTCGTATTTTCGACCCACTGGTTCGACGAGCTGCCCTTCCTGTCCGCGATTCAGGTCCAGGCTGCCTGGGCCTACGCCGCTGACGTTAATTTTCTGGCTGCAGGCTACAGCGACAGTTTTACCGACAGTGGGGGTAAGGAATTGCAATTCTATACTTGCTGGTTCAACTGTTTTTAACTTCATTCCATTCGACACTTTTTTTTTTAAACGCGGAATTGCAATTTATGAAACAATCGAGTTTTTGGATATCTCTCTTTATGCAATAACCCACGCTCATTATTGAAGTTGATTCTCACAAATAATTTACGATCATTTGCGTAATTAACTTTTTATTGAGTATAATTATTGCGTGAGACGTGGAAGAGGAACGTGAGTCCAACTCGAAGATTACTTGTCGAAAGAGGTTTTAAAACTTTTTTTTCAAACATTTTTAATTAAAACGTAGAAGTTTCTCTAAATTTTATTACATAAACGTATAAAAGAAAATATGCTAATTTACTGGAAATGTTAATGTATAAAGACAATATACAAGTCGCTCTAGCTAGATATTAAGATAACAAACCGCGAGTGATTAAATCGATTATACGATGAATGGCCTTGGCACTCAGAATTAACTTTTAATTCTGCTAATTATAATATCGACCAATCATCTTAAATAAGAGTATTGTCTATGCTTAAACAGAGTAACGTGAAATTATCAACGTTATTTTGGAAATTCCAAAAATGCATTATTAAATAAAACCATGATTTTGGTTTTGCAGGCAGCGGAATCTACGGCGGCAAAAGCGGCCCCATAAAAATCTACTACCCGCGGCAGACGTCGAATGCCCTGGTGGTCGCGCAGATTCCCAAATTGAACCGGCGCGTCCGCGTGGACGACGTGCAGGCCGGCAAGTCCGCGATCCACGTGTTCAAGCAGGCCGAGGTGCCGACGGTGCCGGGCGCTCCGTCGCTCCCGCGAAACCTCAGCTCGCCCGTTTTCCGCGAGAACCTGCGCCTCTACACGTCGATCCTGCTCGATCCGTCCGAGGCCTCGCACATCTCGACGATCTGCGACCGCGGCCTCTGCTGCGACTTCCACGTCGAGACCACCTACGATAAGAATCTCGCGGAAACACCCGGCGCCAAGCAATACAGGTGAGCTGAGCCCGATCTGCCGATTTTCCCGCTTTTTTTCCTCTCTTCGCTCGAGCAATGTAGATTGTTGCATCAGCTGAAAAGTGCTGACACTGCCGAGGCGCAATTGCTTTATTTTACTACTTTTTCACGCCTTTATCGCCCGCATTTTTAGATTTGCTCTGACATGCTTCGTTATTTGTTGAAAAGTAGGACGAAAGGTAGAGGATAAGAAACACTTAAAACTCTGATGATTTAAACATATTTTACCTGGCAGAAAAGTGTAATTTTAATTAATTGAAATTTTAAATTTTATTCATATTTTTACAATGCACAAGTGGTTAGATTAATTTTATACTTGCTCTAAGAAATTAATATTTCACGAAAGAAAAACGAAGTGAACGCTATTTTTATTTTATTATGTAAGAATTTTTACGATTTTTTAAGATAACTTTTATTTCTTATCAGTACAACTATACAACCGAAGTTGCATAAAATGTCAGTGTAGCTAATCCAGGCTGCTAACGTAAGCATTTTCAAAGGCTTTTTAAAATTATTCAAGCGAAACATTTGTCTAATATTTTATGAATGAACAAGCAAGCCATTAATAATGCTTCGGTTTAAAAAAGTTATTAACTACGATATTATTGCAGCCAGGAAAAAATTGCAAAAAGCTAATAGTAAAGGAACTGCATTCTAGGTACCGTCTAGTCGTGTTCAACGGCGTGCGCAGCCTCGGCAGCGTGAAAACCGTCGGTTTGGAGGTTTGCGCGCTGATAGGCTGCGCGGGCGACTCGATCGACGACTGCGGCAAGCTGTACCCGGCCAAGACGAGCGTGGTGGCTCCGACGTCCTTCGACTCGCTGTTCATCACGCGGCGAGCCAACCTGACCGATCGCGCGACGTACATGCCGACGACGATCACGAGGGAGCTCGAGCCGATGGGCAGCAGCGACTTTGCCTACCTGGCCAGCGGCCAGAGGAACTCCAGCCTGCTCCTGATGTACCTGGTCAGGCCGACGACGAATCTGATGACCTTCGGCATTCACGGAAGGCGGTTCGACAGGGACGGGGAGCCCGAGACCAAGGCGCCTTCTGGAGCTGCGCCGCTTTGTTCCTCTGTGATTTTTGTGCTCGCCTTAACTGCGCTGCTTTCCGTGATTCACGGAGCTGAGACCTGACGATATTCGATCGACCTTTTCTAGCTTCGAATTCAGAACCGAACATTTATTTCTGCTAAAATTAGGAATATTCTTTGAGTAGTCTGTGATTGTCAAAAGTTGTATTATCGAATACAATTATTATAAATTCAATGAAACTTTGATATTATATTAAAAAACTATTACAATGCGGGCTATATTATGTTAAATAATAATAAAATACCATTTTTTGTAACAAATGAAAATTGTCTGATTACTTTTGACCCGTTTATTGTTCATTACAATTAAACTAATTTTGCAGAAGTTTTTCACTACTTTAAAATAAGATTTCCTTAAAAAGATTTTTAAATTTTTTATTCGCCCGTGGCTTATGTGCTCTCGGAAAAAAGTTAATTATTGGAATAGCTTAATTAACTAATGGATGTTAATTACTCAGTTCTCTAGAGTCTTAGACAGCAAATATAGAGATCGAATTTCAATTATTGATTAAAAATTGATCTTTAAAGCTTGGTGAAATGAATTACACCCTTTAAAAAAATTTGGATGAATTAATGAATTTAAAGAAAACACCTGTTACCTAAATTTTCTTACCAACGACACTGTTTTTCGTTTTCAGCAGCAAGACATTAATGAGTTCTATTATTAACTGCTTAAGATAATTTAATGGCCGCGTGTTATTTTACATTTTTTTTGACTTTTGGATTTTCGTAAAGCGTCAGTAAGAGATAATATAAGGCAGCCACTAGGCACTCAACTAAGCCTGGAAGATAGGCTAAACTTTAGACCGCTATGCATAACGAACCTGTATACCCTAAATACCAGCAAATGGTTATGTAGTTTTTTTAGTAAGTGCTCGATCGAGTGCTTGAGTATTTCTTGCTTCTGTCAGTCGAATGGAGAACATGCAGCTAGCAGTCTACTGATGAGTAACTGGTATTAGAAAACGGTGTCAAAGACTTTGTTCATAATTTTACTCATTTTTTTCACTCTGAACAGTATTACAGTGATATCGTTCTTGAAAAGTAAAATGATATTATTACAATTTTTACACCTGGGCATCCTTCTACTTTTCTGCACTCCATCCTTTCAGGTAATTTTGTTATTCTGAAGTACAGGATCATTTAGAAAAATTCTTTTTTTTAAAAAGTGTGCTCTAACTTTTGGCCGGCAACTTTGTAATTCAAGAGAGCAATTATTTTATTTTTTATTGAATTTATTTAGTTATAAAATAATTATTAAATATCTCTTTTACCGAACATATAATACGAATATTTTTAAAGCTTGAATAAAAAGGATAATCAGAAATGTATTATCTCAAAAGTTTCCTCTTTTTAATCAGCTTTAGTCATCATTTGCATATTCGTGGAATATGATTTCTTATACACAGAAAAAAATTTCTATTTAAAATTACCGTGAAAATGACGATAATCTCGGGGCGAGGTTGTCATATTTAA
>JAWWML010000001.1:28547416-28796920 GCA_035047165.1 Ormyrus rosae | reverse complement strand
CGGATAGTAAATTAATATTTACTTACGATATTACGATCGTGTACAATAAATTTGTGTAGAATATGACCAGTCCCATTTCAAATTATACTAAACGAAATTGCGTTTTTAATATTTTTTCTTCAATGTTACTTTTTCTACTTTTAGATTTTTCTACTGTTAGATTTAAAAATTTAAAAATACAGATTTTTTTGTAAACTCTAGATTTAGTCGAGGGTACTACTTTAATAATGCTCTTTAGTAAAGTAAACCATTGCAATGCGATCGTCATTTTCTATAAGAATTTACTTTTTTTTTAATGCTCATTCTGTAACTGCATCTTTCGCCGCTTACAATGGTTTACTTTACTAAAGAGCATTTTCATATGGTCCACCTTTATTTCGAGAACGGATCTAGTGGTATGCGCGTCGCGGCAAAAAAAATAAAAAATTCATAGAAATTCGCTCAGATATTGTTCTAAGAGAACAAATTCTAAAAAGCTTGACCGCTTTATAATAGTTTATTAAACAACTGGATTTTTTCTTTATTCATAAATTAATGAATGTATCTAGATAAAAAAATCTATAAAAGATTTAAAAGCCGATACAGGCTGAGTCGGCTTTTTTACATTTTTCTACTTCTTTACAAATAAATAAATCCTGCCCCGTTCGGATGAATTCTCACTATTTGATTAACTTATTGACGTTAAAAGCTTTATGTGAGCTGAGATTGGTCAGCCAAAATTATGCGTGGAAAAGTTATGTCAAGTCGTGTGAGCCTTCTCGGACAGTGCCAGCTTTTCGCAATCCATCCACTTCTTTTAAGAATAGCTCGGTACTGCCTGGTTCGGATAGAATCGCCCTCGCTAGAAATAGCTCATTTTCTCCCCTTGTTGCACAATGTACTATTAAACTGTTGTACCGTCTTAACATATCACCAGATCATCAGGAAATTATTTAATAGTCACGTAAAATTTATTAGCTTTGGCTACGATAGTATTCTGGTGCTGAAATTTCTTAACTTTATTTGAAAGTTTCATTAAAATTTAATAAACATTGACCATCACGTTTCTTAAGCTTTCAGTCAGTCAGTGCGAGCTTTGTAAAACTTCAAGACAATTAATTCATTTTCAATCCTTGACAAAGTTTTCTACAGCTTTAAATCGATTCATAGTAAATTTAGTGAAATACATTTACTGCAGCGTTCGCGGCTTGTGCTGTTCACTTCGGAATGAACATTGTTAAAAAAAATGCAGTCCTTTTTAACAAAATTTGTTTTAATTGAATTTGTAGTTCACAATCTTAATGTATTTTAGATGCATATTACATGTATTGTAAATGTAATTTCAAATTTCAACTTTTTTTATTTTTTTTATAAAATTATTACAAATTTTATTAATTTAATGTAGGTTTTTATAAAAAGAGCTGCTGCTTTTGTCACTGCTCATTTTGATCGCGCAGCTTTAACCATTAATAATGAATTTAAATTTGAAGCTTAGTAAAAAATTTTGTCAATCTGAGTAACAATTGTCTGGCTTCGGTTCTAGGATGTTTTGTCGAAACCTTTTGATCGAAGAAATTTTGATCGACGGACGTTTGGTCGAAAACCTTTTTGTCGAATGGTTTTTTTGTCGAATAGATGTTTTGTCGAAAATAAATTTTTTAATTAATATATATATAACATTTTTCGATTAAATGTCCATTCGACCAAAAAACCATTCGACAAAAAGGTTTTCGATCAAAAGGTTTTCGACCAAACGTCCGGTCGACAAAAAGCTTTTCGACCAAACGTCCTTTCGACAAAAAGGTTTTCGATCAAAAAGTCCTTTCGACAAAAGTTCTTCGACAAAACGTCCTAGAACCTCTGGCTTCAGCTTGCCTGATTTTACGAAGCTAAAACTCATTTCGATCATTCTTCCTACCGAAGTGGAGAAAACGTTACGATTGACGTTTATTAATTTACAATGAAATGATCGAATAATTTTAATTAATTTTAGCATGATAATATTATTGTAGCCAGCGATAGTAAATTTATGTTTTAAAAAGTAACGAAATTAGGTTTCTCAAATTCGCGGGTTTTAATATTTCTCTAAGAAAATATGATCTTTACTAAAATTATTGTAAGTCTACAAAAATTTCTTTCTTCTATTTTAACAAATTACTAATTCAAGCCTTTTCTGTCAAGTTCCATCTTTCGAATTATCAAAAAGGTTTGTTAAAGTTTTCAAATGCCCGTAGAAACTTTTTCAGGCTTCGCGTTAATAAAACAAACTTTTAGCGTTAGTAGTAAACTTATCTTTTATTGATTTTTTCATAACAATTAATTTTCAAATATCGAATTCTTTCGGTATTTTTAAGGAGCTTTAAAAGCTTTAATGATTGAAATTTCAAGTTTTTTATTTCTTCGATCAATGACTGTTACTATTTTAGTAACTGCTGCTATACGGCAGAGCGCGAACAGCCTAACGCGAACGGCACAGCCGAAAAGCTGCGTATACGCACTGACAGTGAAAGGAGAGAGAGCGGCCGCGCGGCGAGCGAGCGCTCCCTACTTGACGCCCCTCTCCTGCAGCCGTCTCCTGGCGCGGCGCGCTCATTCGCTTAATCTTCCAATTTTCAATTGCCCTTATCTCCGGATCTAGGCATCGGATCGAAAAAAGACGAATAGACGTATGTTTTAAAATTTTTTCCTCTATCTCGTGGTGTGAAAATCATGAGGAGATTAATTAACACGTTGTATATTATTCTGATAATATTTATTAATAAATTATAAAATTTTTAGAAATTATTTCAAAAAATCTAAAATTAAAAATTTTTGTATTATGTGCTATTACTTCTTTAATTTTTTAAAGTTTTGCATAAAAATTTATTTTCATACAGATTATAACGCATACAATCAAAATATGTAATAAAATTTTCTATTTTTTAAAATTTATTTCGGTATAAAACCCCCTTAATAATAAATACAAATTAATTTTTAACAGATTACGGCACGCATCAAACCACAACTAAACAGTGTTATCAATTTGGTTTATGTAGCACGATTAATCTGGTCGGCACCATACCGGGAGCGTCATGGGCGGAATGTTGGGAATGCAATACTACTTTGTGCAATGAAGGAACATCGCTACTGAACATTACACTCACCTATTACTATCTTCCTTTTCTTCTTTCTATGACTTTTGGTACGTGGAAATAAAATATAACAAAAATATTTTAATAAAGGACTAGGAGGCGTTGCCCCCTGCGCGTTTACGCGCGCCAACCCCCCTATGCCGTTTTAATTAATTGAAAAATTGCGATGTAAACTGCATATTACTTAGATGTACTGTATATTAAATTTAATAATAAATGAAAACTTAAACAATTTGTTTAATACTATTTATTAATTAATTAATTGTTAACGCATTCATTTTTTCCACTAAATCGCCCATAACAAACTACTATCACATCTAATCTGACATTAATGTGACTATATTGTAATTCCATTTTTTTTTTATTAAAAAATATTTTCGTCTATATTTATGATTATAAAACGAATTTCAAGTAGGAAGCTTTCGCAGCAAGGGCGTAATATTTTACATCCACACGAGTAATCGTATTATGTCCGCGTGGCATACATTAATTTTTGATTCAGTGAGCGTGAAATTATATTTTGTAAAATTCGAAAGCGAACTCTGTAAAAATGAATAAGTGAAATTAGTTTTAATTATTCAAAATGAAATAAATTTACAAATATGTTGATTTAAGTAATAGGTCCATTTTCTTTCAAATCATGCAAATCGAACACACTTGTAAAATAATTTAACCATTACATTTCGATTTCAGATTTTGAAGCAATAGAAAAAGTGTAATCTCGAAAATTTAATTATTATCTTAGTAAGAAATCCAAATTTAAATAAATCTTTTAATTTTGAAAAAGAAATTAATATTTTTATTTTAAGAATAGAATTTCACAAAAGCATTTTATTCATATTTATGTTAACATAAATAAAAATATTTGTTTAATTTTTAGTGCGCGATTTGCGGTCAAAAAGTGGGTATTGTTTGGGGAAATTTAACTACTTTATAATGGCTATGTGAGCGACGTACTCTCGCGAATTTTTGGCCGGTCCCATACGGAGCCAGGCCGGCAGGACACGGAACGTCGTCAGATAAATTTTTAAGCCTTTTTTTTAAGCCTAACGCAGGATATTTGAACGACCGGCCCCAGGCGGGGCCAAGTCGGCAATCTAGAGGTTAAAGAAAACTTTTACCATGTACTTCAATAAATATATAACTTTAATAATTGTAAAATACTAATTTTGAAAATTTTAAATTTGCGTAATTTTTTTCTTCGGAAAATTTGACTTTTCATTTAGGAATTATTTAAATTATATATTTTTGTTTATTTATGAATTCATAAATGTTTACAACTTCAACAAAAGATTAAAGGTAAAATTCAACAAAGTAATCTTTTTTGTTGCCATTTATTTAGTTAGTATTATGCATTTTAAACTCACAGACTTTCACACATATACATATATTCATTACGTTCTGTATAGCTTTACTTGCATTGCCGACAGTATAATCTTTTCTTCTCTATGATCACCCGTAAGTGTAAAAATACATATACATACATATTACGTCCTACACTATGATGTATAGAAAAAGGAGACAGTGATGCATTTCAACTTGAGCAACAAGTCTACAAGATACTATTGTTTTTGCTTCTTTAATTAGAGAATCGAAAGTTCCACGGGAAAATCGGTGCGCTCCAGTAACATTGTATAAGATTTATAAACATTTTGTAAATGTACTTTTTTATTTCTTATTTTTAATTTTTATACATTTGATTGGGCAAGAGAGAAAAATAGTATAAAGTAAAGGAATCAGCAAAATTAAATGCACCTTATTAAATGCCATTCGACGAATGTATTTTATCATACTTTATAATAAAAATCTTGAAAGTACTTCTTTAATAAAACTTTTGACATTTTTAATTTTATTTGAAGTCTTAGGATTCAAAATCTTATTCATGATATGTGATTACATATTATGCAATTAAACTTAAATCATGTATGAATCATATAATTTAAAATTTCATTAACATTTTATAAATTCTGTATTTGGTGTTTAATTCGTGTATAGGAATGAATAAAATTTTAGCAATTTTTTTTAAGAAGAGTTTTATGATTTATATATAATTCATGAATTGATATATATATTTACATATATATGTTTCACGATCTTTTACACATAATTTAATTATAATCATGTTTTTTATTAGCTTATTTATGCAAAATTGCGGAAAAAGATAGTAAAAATGTTAGTTATCAAAGAAGCACTTTGAATATCGCAGAATTAATATGGAAAAAAACAATGTGAACGAACATTTCGTGCATTGTGTGTATATATTATTGTAATTTGTTCCTTTTCGAAAAACGAGTTAACGTACAAAAAATGATAAATACAAAACAAAGGACAATTCAAAGCAATATATGCTTATATATTTTGGTTTTGCTTTCTTTTTATTTTACTGTAATCGAAAACTTTCTGATTTATTTATTACATTAGAAGTCCTTGAGTAAATAAACATATCAAAAGATCTTCTACAAATATGTACATAGCATAATCATCAATAATAATTAGGCCGCATTAAACGACCTGGTAAAAGATAGAATAAGCTTTATTATTCGAATACCTGTCAAAACGATTTTGGGTCGGTTGACTTCATTAGACTTTTTTTTTTAGCAAATAAAAAAAAATTTAGTTTCATGTTAAGACGAAAGAATTTATCGTCTTCGACTACACATTACTTTTTCTTTAAATACTTGCTGAGCTCCTTGAGCTTACAAAAATTCTATTTACAGAGTGATATATAATAACTGCTAGCAAGAGCAAGGCACGATCGATTTGAAATGTCGTCATTCATTCACAGCAAATAATCAATCGATTATCTATCAATTGATTATTATCCCGTTAGCAAAGAATAGGGGAACAATCCGGTTTACTTAGAATAAATTTAGTTTGCACTTTTCCAATTTTAATCGACATGTACAAAATTACAATCAGGGATCTACACGTAATAAATGAAAAGACTAAAAAATGTTTTTCTCCACTAAATGAAAACTACTATTTGAATTCTTAAAGGAAGTAAAAGTTGAATAATTCGAAAAAAAATTAATGCAAACAGAATTGTTTCTTTTTTTCTTTGCCAAGTACCTCTTTTTTATCTTTTTTCGAGGTTTAATATTTAGTCTTATTGAAAAATCACTTTCACATAGGAAAACGAATGTCCTGATAAAAATTTAACGCAAGGACAAACTTCCAATCACAATGGTTTTTCATTAGATTATTGTATACAAAAAACCTTGGCATAAACTTTAGCGTAGATTTTAATAAAAAATAATCGTTTAAAAAATCTTCCTTAGAATAATTTTTTTCTGTCACTGTATGTATGTGTGATGTTGACGTTGCAGATAAAATTTTTTTTTTTGCCATTATATGAAAATTGTTATAATTATCTGTACTGCAATGACATTACGAATTATTTCTTTTACAATATAATTCGTAATTTTATTGGCTTATAATATCTGATATAAACTTTTCTTAATTTGTTTTCTTTTGATTTTTTTCGCTGTAATTTCTATTTTTTTACATGCGATATATAATTAACTTTAAATACTGTGTGAAAACACGTTCATGCCTTATATAAAAAAAGGTTAACGTCCCTTTTAAATGTAGGAACTTAATTTTATATGCACGAAGTCAAGTACAAATAGTTAGTTATGTTGTGAAAAATACACGTTTTTAAATTCATTGAATTTTTTGAACATTACAATCATTCAATTAATTTAATGTGCGGTTAATGCATCTTTCAATGTTTTGAGTCTATCATTTCTTACTTTTAAGGCAGAAATTCTTTAAGCTATCTATTTGAATTTGCATTACCTATTTAAAAACCTTGAAAATTTGCAAAGCTTTTATAAAAAATGTTTACTTTAAAAGCCAATATTTAAAGTATTTTATTGTAATCATGTTTCTTATATGTAATGGAAAACCAACTATAAATTATAAACACGTTTCAAACTTTTTATCTACATTTAAATTTTAAATCGAAAAAAAATGTTGATGCGTAACGCTTTACAGCATTACATTAATACAACCACTCAAAAGCATTACTTCAACAGAGTTTTCAATCTCTGTATTCAGTAATATTGTTCAGCTGCATCAAAATATAAACTCTTTAAAAGTCCATTTTTAAAGAGTTGGTTTAGGGTGTATAAAATTACCAGATAAAAGATAACACATAAGAAAACATATTGTAATGAATGTAACTAGAGGTTATGAAAAACAAATGGAGGACTAGGAAACGCAAGGGATCTTGTTGAACCTTTGAACCGTCTAAATCGGCTTGTTGTGTACCAATGAAGGTTCCGTGCCGATAAAAGTTTTCTAAAAGTTCTTCCTTCTCAGCCCACCTGTCGTACAACCAATGTGATAATTGATCGGGTTCTTTAGGAACCTGAAATTTTTATTTAATTTTAGAAAACGAATTTAGTTTTTAAAATTTATCTTTTAGTTAAAATGTTAAAATTCATGTTAGAATATATAAGGTAAAAAAATAAAAATTTTAACTTAATGCCAATATTCATTTAAAAGTAGTTTCTTAAAAAAAAAAAGATTGTTTAATTTTAAATAAAGATAAAAAAAGATCTCACCGTTGATGTAGGATATATTCTATAGAAAAGAACAGTTTTGCATGGGGGTCTTGAACCAGTTATAATCGTTGGTAAGTCTAATGGTTTTCCTTGGGGATATGCAATCGTGATATCGAGTATCCACCTGATTTCAGCTCTTGCTACTTCTAAATTTAAACAGACAATGCATTAATTTTTTAAAAAAAGCAACTTATTTTTTGTCATTAAAATTAAATAATCTTGGTTTTTTTACCTGATCTACAGTTGGGTTGTTCAGAATTATTATTCTGTAAAGGTCCAACGATATCAAAGATAGTTTGCAGAGCTCCTACTCTTGGCAAACTAACATTCTCTAAGATAGGTAGATTATTCTGTCTAGCGTATTTTTGCGAGGTTTCACGTCTTTTACAAAGAAAACCTCCTTCTGGAAAGAGAACCATCCACTTTCTTTCTCGAGGGATGTATGATTCTTTCAAATGCTTTTCCAATTGTCGTAAACTTTCTTCTCTTTTTTTACGACCCTAAAAATTTCGAAATAACCGTAAATCCGTTTTTGCTAATGATTACTTGATAATGTTAAAAATGAAATAAACGGATTTTTAAAATTAAACAGAATTAATTATACATGTCGACGATTTGAAAAATACCACAAAAAGTTTGACTCTTTTTATGAAAAAAGATAAAACTAAGATGTACTTACAGACACAATGAAAAAGTCCTGATGTAATAAGGAAACAACTCCAAAATTGGTAAACTTAAATACCCTGTCCATAATCCACATGAGATTGGGCAGCACATTTTGCTTAGCATTAAAAGTGGTCATTAAAATAGGAACATCACCAGTGCTCTGATGATTAGCAATAACCAAAGTCCTATCATTTATGATTCTGTTAATGTCATCCCCTTCTTCAAACACTGCAAAATAATACAAATTATTTACTAACTTTATTACTTAATTATCTTTTTTTTTTTAAATTTATTTGAAAATGCAATTTATTAAATTTTTGGTAAAAATATACCTTATTTTTTGTGAAACAGATTCTTTCTGAGAAAAGTCTAGATAATTGTGCATTATAAACATTCATAGTAAATTACATAATATTTACCATCATATCCAGAAGACCATGTCCACATAGATACCATTGCTAAAAGCCAGTGAAAGAAGAGACCCTCGATACGCCAATACACTTGTGGATAATATGCTTTCACTGGAAGAAGTAGCATCATCCAAATAACATAGGTTGGTATGCAATATAAGTTGTTCATAAGAACGAATACAACTCTGGCCAGACATTTCAAAAAATGAGGAATGTTTCCAACTAGCCTGAAACAAAAAGAAAAATTAGAATACTATGATGTCTTCAAATTATTTCATCAGAAAAAGACTAGCGATTTCAATGAGGTCATCTATGAAAATAAAGTATACAGTATGATGTCAGTAATAGATATACAGTGACAAGTACTTTCTAAGGATTCAATACTTTATCCATTGACTTTGGAGACTTGTATTAAATAAAAAGTATAATTTTTTTATTTTTATAATAATATCAATTATAATTTTTTTGTATACTTTTACATACTCTTAAACAGTTTGATATAAAAAAAGTACAAAAATTTATAATAATTTGTAGATAAATATTAATTTTAAAAGATTTCTTAAATTTATACTCTTCTTAATTGTACATATTCACCAAATATTTAAAAAATCAGCTATTAGAAAGCCTTTGGCCAGTCCACTTATGCAATTATATTGTTAAGAATCAAGGCAACTCTTACGAGACGATTTAAGTTGAATTTGACTTATATCTCCCACTTATCTCTAGTTCGTGCGAGACTGATGAAGTAAATGACCCTGTTGTCAATATGAGACGTTAAAAACAACTTTGTACATATAGCATTAAAAACCTTATTCATTTACATCTGCAAAGGACTTTTTCCACTGATATTTTGTTTTCTAAATGTGAGAAAATCATTGTAAAAAACGTAACATTTGTAATCTTAACTAGAGTAATTTAGACCATTTAAATAATTATTCTGTTGTAAGTTTTATTTACCTACTTCTAAACATTAATTTTTTTAATCTTGTTTTGAGCCATAAACTTTTCTAACAATTTCACTTTACAATGTGCCTCATTTAGTTAGCATAGATTAACATGTATATGGATATGCATGATATTGTTAGATGATATTCATTTATCAAAGATCTTTCAAACTAGATATTATTGGTTGCTTATTTTTTTTATGTAATACCTAAAATCTTTTGCAAGATTTGGATGCTCCGTTTAATGATACAGTAAGTAGTGGAACTAAAATTAGATATGTTTGTCATTAATTCATAATGAGATCAAGATCTAAGAAAATTGCACCAGATAGAAAAATATTTTTTTACAAAAAAGTAATTATTACTTCACTCTTTCCTTGAATTTTTCAGTCTGTGACAAACTTGTCTAATTAGTATGCAAGAGATGACTAATATATTTTTAAATTTCAGTCATGGAAATCATTAAAATATAAATTCCTGTGTTGTAAATAAAATTTTCTAAAAAGTTGATTCTTTTTGCTATAGCTTAAAAAAAGTAATTAATTAGGCAAGCTAAATATATGGAGGATAAAAATAATTAGATGAAAATTATAAGTAAAATAATTTAAATGAGTGCAAATGATTTCAGTATCACCTAAAAAGTAATTGCAGTTGTAATGTTATTCAATGACTTTTGATTGTTTCACATGAATGAAGTGATATAAGTTTTCATAATCATGGGAACCTACAATTCAACTTAGGTAAGGCAATGTTTTCAAACAGCTTTTACTTTATTACTGTAACATTTCAAAATCAAAACTATACATATTAGAAATGTAAAAAAGTTTTAATTGGAAAAAACTGCTTATCAGTAGTTCCTATTTTTTTTCCATTGCATTTTTCCAAAAGATACATATAATTAACTAAACATTTAACACATTTATTTATGTTTTCTCATGTTCGGCTTTTTCTTCCGCAAATGATTCAAAATTCAGCAAGCGAAAAACGCGATTTTCAGTTGAAAATCCTGCATAAAGATTATAAAATATTTCTCCGCCTCATCCGATCACGCAGGCAGAATCACGAGACGAAACCAACTAAACTTAGCACGCGATTACTCATTAACTTTTCTGCAAAGTTTTTTATCCGGCGAAGAACGGACGGGCGCCAGACGCATTCACGCCATAAGACAAAAACTACCCAAGCCCCTGTGAAAAGCGTGAGTGCAGAAGTCGCGTAAAAAAAACAGCAGAAAAGCAGATTTTCGTTGACGCAGCAGAGTTCTAGCCAGGGAATGACTCACCTAACGAAGAGAGCCGACGAGGGCGAAGGCAAGGGCTCGGTGGTCGTCGTCGTCGTCATTTTCTCGTGCGCGCCGGACGACGGAAGCCGTTAACCTCACTTTCGCTCATCGGCGGCGCATATCCTCGCAGCGGCGGCGGCACGCGTATTCTACTCCCATCTGCCGCTGCTTCAGCAATGGCATGCTTCGCTTGGCGTTTCGCTTTTTAAAAAATTACATAATGAGACATCGTGTGTGTTCTGTCTCTCTTACTGTCTCCCTCTCACTCCCTCGCTGGCTGTAGTGGCTGTATACTTTGCTGGCTGTGTCGTGAATTTTCGAAAGCACAATAACGATCGCACGCGGGATATACTATGTTGCACGGCTGTAACGAGCGTTCAGCGAGCTGTGTTTTCAACTGCCATTTTCCATCGGCAACGCACTGTGTGTCCTGTCAGCAGCCGCGACTGCGAGTTCTCGAATTAGCGTTTCGCTTTTTATTTTCTTAACGTTCACTTTACGACTTGAGCTGCCGTTTCCCGTTTGTCACCGAAGGAACGAACGCAGAGAGAATCCGAGCGGGACAGTACTGTGTGCTAAACTGCCGTGCATATCAAATCTCGAAGCGAGCTCGAGCGACTGTGCGGTTTTCGTGCGCGCGACTGCTGGTGCCTGTGGTAGGCTTCTCTGCGTCTGTGTCAGTGTGTGTTTACGTCCGTGAGCATCGGCCGAGGATGCATCTGTATTAGCGACAAGCTTTTTGAGAGAGCACAAGACCGTTCGAGGGCGTTTTACGAGGGTTCGGCGAGCTGCTTTTGAAAATTCTAGCTGGCTTCGGTTTAGTAACAGCTGTGTCCTTTCGGGGAAAGGCAACGGTTGAGGAAGCAGGCGTGGGAGAGTGTAGAATGGTCCTTCATGCTTTCTATTTATGCGCGAGGAGAGTTTGAACAAATGCGATTAAATTACATTACACATATATAAGCAAGCACATCGTGAAATATTTACTTTAGCGTTATTGGTTGATGGTTCATTGGTTTAGAAAATGGTTCGTCGTTGCGGATTTTATAAAGATCGCTTTTATTGCGTTATGCGGAACAAGTTAAACACTTGTAGAAAAATAAAAAAATGCAATGTTATCCTTTTTATCGACTATACAAAGGGACAACTACGTTATTCGAATTGCACATCGTGCTGTTTAAAAAAAGATATTGGTTTTATTATAGACGCTCCTGAGAAGGCCACTGTATTTCATTTTTATAAAACACGCCAAGTCTCTCTCACTTATCATTATAATAATTATTTAAGTGAAATAATCGATTACGCTGACAAGACGGGATTCATTCATTAACGCTAAAACACGCACGTGAGATTTTTCAAAAGAATATATCAATCTGCATTTTATAATAGCGTATCGCATTTTTTAAGAAAACAATTTAAATGCACCAGACATGCAAATCGAGCATGTTTTTAAAACGCCAGAAAAATACGTTTACCTTAATTAGAATAAATGCATTCTCCGTTTCCTTATACATATATTAAGTATCCTATTTTAATGGAGGCAGTCAATTATAACGTTTCATTCAAGGTAATATTTTGTATAAATTCACATTATATCAGCCACTAAATTAGCATTTAGCGACCTATTGGTCTTTAATGTATTCACAGGTCGTTGCTCAATTTCCGCCGACTCAAGACTTATTTTTTTCTATATTTACCGTCCGTTTTAGTCATCACTCTATATTCAAGGAACTACCACCTACTCAGTATCGTCTAGTAGGCACGAACTCCTCACCTCCGTTATCACATAAAATACGAGCGAGTCTTTCGATTCTAGGACTGATCGATGCATCTTTTAAGTGTTCTTGTGTAAATTTCAATTCTAGTTAATATATATAACATAATTGCATTATCTGGGGGGCGATTTTCGAGTTATTATCTAGAGAATTGTTTTAAAAAATATGAAAGACGATATATTAAATCGGTAAATATTAGGCGACAGTTGTTTAAGATGAATGGAGATTTTAGTGCACTGAAGTGATACATTATAAATTTATTATTTACTCAATTTTTTATTTTGTTCTATATATGAAAATTCTATTTTTTGTGCTGTAGTTTCTGTGGGAGAACGTCCGTATTTTTTAAAAAGCCTTTCATAATATTTGAATTTCTCCAAAATCCAATTCTGAATGCAGGTTTGAAAATTTCAAATCCAATTTTTTTTTAAATTTAACCTACAGTATTAAATTATTTAAATGAGATTACTAAGCGTTAGTTTTGCCGGATTTTGAAGCACTAAATAATGAATAGCTATATTCGCGTGTTTCAAGGATTTTGACTCGCAAAGACATTCTCCAAGATGATGAATGTCAAAGTTTTAAATCTGCAAATTTCATTATACTTTCACGCACATCAATATTCTGTTGTTAAAGTTTATCATATGAATAAACTATTATACCTCTGCAGTTTTACAAAGGTAAAATTTTTTTAACAATAATTTTGAAAATTCCTTCATATTTTTTCATACACTACTTTTTGTTATTTACTCTGATGTAATTCAAATTTTAAAAATTCGCTGTCATAAAATGTGATTACTATCGTACCATTGTTCCAGTTGTGCAGGGAATGAATCTCGTGCCGGCAATTATTGTACAGCGTTAATAAGTGTAACCGTAAGTCCTGCCACAGTTCCCCAGCGGCTTTTCCTTTCATCTAAAAAACTGCTGCATTTAGAAGCAAAAGTAGTTTTTCCAAAATTTCCTTCATAAAGTAACATTGTAAGCCGATCGATTAAATCATTAAATATAAAGGCATAAAGCTTAAAAAAGCAATCTATTTATTATTTAAGAAACTGTATAATCTTTCCGATTAGTTATAATCAGCCCGGAACGATTTTAGAACATGAATCGTAAAAATTTCGCAAAAGCAAAACGCTGCCAGATAAAACTTTATTTCTTGGTTTTGAAGCACGAACGATAACACGGTTAGTGATACTACCAAAAATTTTTGACATAAATAAGAACGCCCGATACGTTTTATCGAGCCGGACGATTTTTCCGTCTTGCGCGCTTAATTTCGCGATGTAATTGTGGCCTGATTTTGTACGTTACCATAAATCAGGAGACAAACAGTTCTTCTGCGCTTTGCGCTTTTTGCAACGGATCTGCAGTCGAGTCCAATGCAGTAGCGGTTCAGCCTTAATAAGTTCAAAACTGCAGAGTTTAAGAATCAAGAAAACGGGAGTAATTTTTCGTTTGAGGAACTTCGCGTTGGAATGGATTCAACAATAAATATTGAATAATAGTTTTCGTCTAAAATATCGATGATCTGTTATCAGTTATAGACAAAACAATGTTCTTGAGATAATTGAGCTTGGAAAAATATAGTTGATGGTCAGATCGTTTTATATATTGATTTTAGTTTTTTTAACTACTCACTTTTTCGAAGCAAATTCAAATTCAATTATAAAATTTTTCTAGATTGCAAATTTCATTAGTAGATGTAAATATTTTCATATGTTTGATAAAAAATCGAGTTTTTGTTTGTTGACAATTCGATCAGACCATCTGCAATGTATTGAGACATAGTGGCTATTTTAATATCTATCACTACTGTTATTCTCTTTTAAAACAAAGATTAAATGTGATTCATTGCAAATTTCAGATATCTTTTAACAACAAAGAATTTATAAATTTATATCATTATTTATTATTATACAATTTTCAACCCACGCTGAAGAGTTATGCTTTCTAAAAATCTTATTATTATAATCGTTTCTTTGATCTGTTATCTGCATTTTTCTCGATGCAATTGTCTTTATTAATTACGTTGTTGCTTTCTGATATCGGCAGTCTTGTTGAACTATCATTGCTATTGTATCTTTCCGAACATAACGAAGAAAGCTACCGAGTATTTTATAATTATTCTGTATTATAAAAAAGAATTTATCATACTGTGAAATGCGTGATCAAAAAATCTTAATTTAATAGATAAATTTTATAGATAAAAATCTTATCTTGAATAGATTTAAATATTTTTTAGTTTTGATAATAGCTTTCTTATTATAAAGTAAAATGAAAAATATTACATTAGAATGCTTTTTTAGCGTCGCCATATGTTGGGATTTTCGATAAGAATTTCAATCAGTTTTTATTAAACAGTATCATATTATTATTAATTATTGCAATTCTTTGGATTCATAAATTCCAATAAATATTCGAAACAATTGATTAACGATTGTTGAATTTACGAGAATTCCCTTTATCCCCTATATTGGAGAAATATTCGATTTTAATAAAGCAAGTACAATAGTCTGGTATGCCGTAAATTAACGTTAAATCGATAAACTGGTAAATACGACAGCAATAAATTTGAAGCCCTCCCTCGATCAATTATTAGAGAACGAACCGCGTACCCAATTGATTGTTCAAATACCCCTCTCTCAAAATACAACTTCCGCCCTCACAATCAACGAAATTTAAGTTCGCAATAAGTAAAAGTATATAACGAGCGAAAAAAGCGAGCCCGTTCATTAAACAGAGCATTCTCTATTATATCGAAGAGCGCAAACGAGCGCCGGCCGAAATAAGACTTGGCTCGTCTCAAAAATACGCTCTAAGGTCGCCTCCAAAATTTCCGCATGCTCGCCGCATGCGACTGTCGGGGGCTCGACGGCCTCGAGAGCCGGTAGCTTCAGCCTCGCTCGCGAGCCTCCGACCTTGTCCGCTCTCGTGTGTGTATACTCGGGCAATAATGCTCGCGGTCGAGTGTGTAAATATCGCGGGCTCTTACAAATTATATGCGCGCGCGCGTCTTTATGGATTTTGAGCCGGCTACTCGAATCTCTATACCTACGCCGATGTGTGAATGGCTCTGCTTGGCCTGGATATACGAGCATAAGTTGCGGTGGGAGCAGTGCGCAGGCGCGATTAACACGTGGTGCGGGGTCGAAAACATAACATGGCGCCTGCTTGTTTTGCACGTGCACGTCGGCGTGAGCTTTTTCTTGATGATTGCCTTGACGTTTCTGAGGCTTTTGCGCGGTTCTGAAACGTTTTTGAGGGGACTGTATTTTTAGAGTTTATTATTTGCTGGATCGTTGCTCAAAATGACAGGTATTTTACTTTTTATAGTTTAATGAGGCAATTTTAGAAGTAATGGAGATGCACATGTAATAGAGGAAAGGTAGTAAATCGAATGCCTAAATTAAAAGTTGAGTGTTTTTTTATATAGAAATATGACTATTCTGTTTCTACAACACTAAATGTTCAAATTTGAAAGATTATGATTTTTTTTTAAAAGATATTTAAATATACCTACTTATTAAATAATGCAATACAACAATGAATAAAAATATTAAAAATTTATATTTTCAAATAACAGAATTTGAAGAAATAGAAAGAAGTTTTTAATCATGAATTTATTTTTCAGGTAACTGTGATTTAACAAATAAGGATCTTTACCAAATTCTTGAGTGTCCACCAGATTCAACACAAGAACAACTTAAGCAGGCATATCACCGCAAGATTTTAGAAACTCATCCAGATAAAACTAAAAATAAATCACAAGACTCTAAACTCTTTCAAGAGATCCTTTCTGCCTGGGAAATCTTAGGCCATCCAGATCTCAGAAAAGAATATGACAATAAATGTAGGCAAGCAGATTTAGAAGCTCAGGGTGCTCTGATTTATGCCAGATTGACTCCTGCAGATTTAAATGAAACTACAGATGAAGAAGAGCTTTCATATCAGTGCAGGTGTGGAAATTATTATTTAGTACAAAAGTCAGATTTAGAAGAAAGAAACTGTGTTATACATGTTCCTTGCCAAGACTGTACATTTGTTATAGCAATTGAAACGTGATATAAAATAAAAAATTATTTTTGCCTAATGGGCCGGAAGTACCATTTTCCCGCCCTGCGCCGGATCGAGAACGTTGTATTTTAGTTTGTATATAGATGCGTAATAATATAGTAATACGTATAACATGTGCGTGTAGGTGTTTTCCGCACTCGTCTTTTACATAAATGTCACCCTCGTTGCGCTTGGGTAAAAAATCCGATTTATGCGAGAAACACCTATTTGCGCATTTATTATGTAATTTACTTTTAAAAGAAAAGTATTTTTTTTGTAAATTTGGAAATATTGTTAAATGTATATTTATGAAGGATAAGTTGGTAAAACATTAAAAACTTTTTAAAATGCAGCAACATTTTCTATTTCTTATAAAAAATGATACAACAGATAACACATTCTTATAATATAAACTATTGAGCAATATACAAATAAAAGACGGCCTGTAAATGATCTGGGCCCAATAACAGTTGATGCCTACAAAGTATTTGCATCTCATCCAAAATTTGTTAGTTTATTGATTGGATTTTCTTCTTTTAAAAGAAAAAAATATTTGATATTAAGCTCATAAAATATCCTACATTAAACAAAATAGTTCATCAGTAATTAATAAAAATATTGAGTATATCACCACCTACAGTGTAAGTTCTCTTCTGTCGTAATATTGCACAAAATAAATAAGTCTCTGCATTCACTGTTATTGGACTATGGCAAACCAGACTTTTACAGATGTTTAAAAATCGATGCTTATCGCTTTGACACGCAACTTCTTTGCTGATATTAACTCAACAGTTCATTCGGTACGTTTACTATGTTTTTTTTGCCTGTTCCATTATTCACATCTTTTTTTTTCTTCTTGATTGTGGATTATTACTACAAATGGAGTAAATTTCAAGAACCCAAAATTGTTCATAAATAAAAAAAGTACAATATACGATTACTACGTGTCACAGTTGTGGGAGATCTTAAAAATGTTCTCATTTCATTTTTTCTCACCAATTTAGCAATTTTTGTTTAAATGCAAGTTAAGTATGACAAAGTCTTCACTTACGTACTAAAATTTCCAATTATAGCTTACAGAAAGATTTCTATCAAATTTATTCTAAGAAATTTAATTATTTACAGAAAGAATGCAGTGTCAATTTTTCCCATATTGACTTTTATACAGAGTAAAGGTTAATTTTCTTAACGATAATATACAAATTAAAAGTCATAACAATTTCCATAGTAGAACTAAATGTACAATACTTGTTATTAAGCTACTGCAATATTTGAGTTGTCTTTAAAAAAAATTCTACTTTTTATGAGAAATTATAATTGGCTTACGATGTCACACGCTTGTGACACGTCTCTGACGTGCATATGATAACGCAAAAAATTTTAACACAATCTAAATTTGATAATAAACATCACAATAACCCATCCAATCTAATTTCTTTGTTTTCAGACTCAATGCTCTCAAGTATGATACAATATCTTGGTAAATATAGCTCGTCGTTTAAGTATAATTCATGCAAGCAAATCTAAAAAAATTTTTGAAAGACATTTCTAAGAGTTCTTGAGATCGAAATTTGATTAATTAACTTAAAAAAGTTTAGTCCATTAAACTATTTTTATCCTACAAAAATTTTTACAAAGCAGTTATTTAACATGAAATCTTTTGGCCCTAAAATGCCTGCATGAATTATCAAAAGAGAACTGCTCGGCACATTGTAGGAAAAAATTGCCCTCTGCATACCAGTACATCAGTCCACAAAACGTCAGAGAGCTTCTTACCTATAACGATTCTATAACTGCAGCATAAAGTAAAAAATAAGTTTTTAATTTTTCAAGATCTCTTTCTTCATTGCGTTAATTATGTATATATATTAACACTGCTTAACACCCAGAAAAAAATTTAGCACATTTAATTTAAACCGCTCAAAATTACGGAAAGTTATAAATAAATTTCTGTTAGTGTTAGAACAGTCTTTGACAATTTTTTTTCAAATTATTTAAAAGAATGAAAATTGAATTTAAGAAGTTCTAAGCTTTGGGGACTTCAAATAAATTAGAAGCTTTATCAAGAGTACTTTGAACTGCAAAAGTACTATTGTTATAAGTAAATTGAGCTAACGAAATATGTTCAAGCCATCTAAATTGATCCATAGAAATTAATTTATAATTTATTTTGTACATATTAAACTATAGAAATTATCTACTTAGAAGGAAAAATTGGTTTGCAGTTAAATCGACATATATGTATAGCACAAAGCTTTTAAAATAGTTTCCTGGGGTTATTCTTTAGCAATTATTACAGGACTTGTCGAACACATTCGAGTAACTCAAGTTGTAATGGTAAATACAGAAACTTGATACGTAACTTGTTGTGGGAACAAGAAAATAGAATTATTTCACGATTTACTGCTCCACTGCTTCAGACATGGGCATCTTGCGTCATTTTGAAATTTGTTTGCTTTATATTTGAGAACTTTAATTGATTGATTAAACCTGTTCATTTATTTAGAAAGTGAGTTTTTTAAAATTTTATAACCTTATAAAAGCTAAAGAAAAGATTTTAACATAGTTTTCGTTTTACTTCTCTAATAAAACTTAACGTGTATCTGAGAAGATAAAACTATTTGAATGAAAGATATTAGATATAAATTATGATAAAGATATTTATAAATAAATCATGAATGTCGTTCAAAAATATTCATTGAATTTCTCTCAGCTCAGGCTCAGATTAAATAAGCATATAGTTTTGTAAAGGTTTCATGTTTTTCAAAATGACAGAAGGTGCCTTAAACCTGTCTGTACGGCTCGTGTGTACATTACAGTTTACTTTTATTATCTGGACTGTCATTCATTTTACTATGTCTCCTTACCATGCCTCTCCGGGTTGCCCACTTAGAAGCGCAGCCACAAGCAGTCTTATTCACAATCACACATGACGCCATACACGAACATTGTACAGTAGATTGGTTATGCTATCTAAGTTAAAGTATTTACAGAAGTCACATGAGGAAAATTGTTCTTCTCTTCTCTCTAAACTTCCACTCTTTAGCGCTTTTTTCCTTTTTTTGATTCGAGTGACGAGCAGTAACATCACACTTACATCTCCATTTTTACCGTTTTGTAATTAATTAATAATCGTTAGCGTTAAATTTGTTGTTTTTTTTGTTTGTTTATGTTTATATTTAATTATTTCACTTCAACGTCGAAGTCAAGAACAAGGAGTTTCGTCTCCTCGGTGCCGTTACGACTTCCTACCGCGCAAACGAGCTTCGTGTCACTTGCGCGGATTCGCCAGACAACGCCGCCACTTCCGCCGCTCTCTAAAGCAACGAGGTTTCTTATAAATTCACCTGTAAAACGAAAGCAAAATTGAATTAATTTTTTCAGACACTCAAATTAAGTAAAAAATTTACATCAATAAAAATAATCTATAAATTTTTACGCTAAAAAAATTTTATTTTATAATTTTTCTTTTTCATTTACGAAGAAAAATTAAAAAATCTTTAAGTATATATAATTTCTTAAAGATTTTGTGTCGTTATTAATATAATAAAACATTACTGCTATTTATTTATTATCTTTATAAATTAAAAACCGTGTAGTTTATTTATTCATTGAAATTGCAAAATTTTTTCAAAAGCTGTGATTTACAAAAAGAGAAAATTAGTGAAAATAGAATAAAATTTAGGGTCCTTACCAGTCTTAACATCCCAGAGTTTAACGGTGCCATCGTCGGATGAGGTAATGACGAAATGGCTATTGAACTGGAGGCAGGTAACGGCTGATTGATGTTTGTTTGGCCCGGAGAGGGTTTGCAGGCAGTGTCCAGTAACAATGTCCCAGACCTTGACTGTGGAATCAGCATTCCCCGACACTAGTATATGATTGCGCAGCTCCATACCTGAGGTCAGGCTCTGATGGCCCATGAGAGTATGCCGGCAGGCACCCGTCTCGACGTCCCACACCCGGATGCTCGTGTCCAGTGAGCCACTCACAACATGCAGTCCATCAAACTGCCCGATTTATAATAATAATCAATGAGATTAGTGATTTTGAATAAATTACTACATTTGTATAGTTTTACCAGAAAAGTATTTGTTGATAAGAATCTGCATTTAAAGGATAAAAAATACAATTGAATTTTTGTTTTTAATTTAATAATTTCTTATAAAAATCTACTAACTTTCAGTAAAACCATAAAATACTAAATTAAATTAAGTTAAATAATTACACGGTAAAATTATTTATGACTAAATTATTAATTCAACAAAAATGAAGAAATTCTATTTTTTATCGTGACAGCTAAATTATTTAAAGATAATTTTTAATTTTGTTATGGTATTTATGCTAATAATAATTAATATACACGTGTTAACGAATTAAAAAAGTGTAATAAAGCGTGTTAAAAGATAGCAAAAGTGGGTTATTTAGAAAAAAATTAAAGTAATAGTGATAATTCTTCTAAAATTATTTTTGGACTCAAATAAAATAAACTCTTTTACTATAAAAATGAATACTGAAATAATACTACAAAAACGGAATACTAACAATATTGTTACAATATTATAAGCTTCATCAATATGTGAGTTTTTTACTTTAACAATAAAAAAATAAATTGTACAAAAGGTGTGAGAATCGTAACTGACCTGGAGCGAATAAACCCTGTTCGTATGTCCCTGCAGCGTATGCAGGCACTCCTCTCTCTCCGGATTCCAGACCTTGACCATGTAGTCGTAGGCACCGCTGACTACCAATTTCCCGTCGTATTGCACACATCTAACGGCGGCCAGATGTCCGACGAGCACGTGGAGGCACTCGCCGGTGTCTATCCGCCAGACCCTCAGAGTCGCGTCCCTACTGCCGCTGACAACTTTGTTGCCGTGCAGGTGCATGCAGCGCACCGTCGACGTGTGGCCGAACAGCGTGTGTATGCATTCGCCCGTTTCGGCGTTCCACACCTTCAAGGTGCGGTCGGTACTGCCGCTAATCACCGTCGTTCCAGACATCTGTGACGACCAGACGCCACCCGTGTGACCGCACAGCGTTCGCAGGCACTGTTCAGGAAAAATATTTATATAAGTTTCATTACTTAATAGAATTAAATTGTAATTCTAATTATAGAATAAATTAAACAATTTTCAATTTATTTTCGATGATAGTTTTAATAATTTCTCGTTTACCCAAATTCTTTTTAATTACTAAGGAATATCAAAAATTTTCATTTTTTTTAAGCAATCAAGTCATATTTATTTATTTTTAAAAATAAAAAAAAATTTTGTAAATTGAAAATTATAAAAATTTTAAATTAATTGTAACTAACTTTATTTTGTAATAGATGAATTTTAAATTTGTACATTTTTACTACTTGTTTTTTGCTAGTTGCATAATAATCTTCTAAACTTCTTAGCTCATCAAAATGAGACATGGAATACTACCATAACATTACATCAGACAAGACGTTGAAATATAATATCTTGAAAAAAAATTTTTTTGATGTTATTTTAATATCTTTTTACTTGACTAAATAATTGTCATGAGATTTAAAATTTTTTTAATTGTATACAAAATTTAAAATATCATTGGTTTACACATGAGATTTAATCAAAAAAATAATAAATAAACATGAATTTGAAAATGGCAACAGCACGTTTGAAAATACTTACTTTGCCCGTAACCGCTGACCACACTTTGAGGGTATTATCATCAGAACCACTAACAATTCTGTTCCCTGAAAACTGGAGGCACGTGATGACATGATCATCGTGACCCTTGAGCACCTTCGGTGGCCGTATGGGTTTCGTTCTCCAGTTCATTTTAATATTATGCTGCCTCATATAAGCCTGTTTCCAGGGTGAGGCACTATTAATGGAGGCGGCACCACCATTTCCCATAACGCACTTGGTGCTCTTACGCTTATGCACATCTTTAAGGTCGTCAATGCCAGCGGCTCGACATTTTTCCTTCCACAAAAGATTGTCGTCGGCGAGGAAACGCCACGATCGGCAGGTTTGGGCGGCGCGAAGTAGGTCACGAGGCTCAAGGAAAGCCAGCACCGAAAGCGCCAACTCTTTAGGCAAGAGAGAAATAAAGTCACGCTGAAACTGAGGCTCAATCACCTGCATCATATGCCGAACTTGGGTTGGCTCACAACGCTCGATTAGTTCATCAATGGCCAGCATCCGTTCAGCATTTGACCACCTCTGAAAAATACAAAAAATCACTTTTTATAAAATAAATTTGTAACATATTTACACAGCTATTGAGTACGACTAAATTTGGCTTGATATTTTTATTTTTGATTATTATCTTATTACAAACATTAACAAAACTATACAAAAAAATAGAATTAAAAATTAGTTGAATTTTAAATTTACTATTTTTAAACTTGGACCGACATTATGTATACTAATGTGGAATTATTTCATATTTCTATTGTTGTTCAAACAATAAATTTTTGTAAATTTTCATATAATTAAAGAACGAACATAAAGAAAGTAAAAAAAAATATGCACAAATTGTTTACATACTTGAAATTGAAGTAACCAATCACTCATTTCTGGTGGAGGATTATCTTTTGTTGGTATGACTGGTCTGACATGTTTTCCTTTTTCGTCAACCCGCTTGAGGCTGTAATAATTGTTTAAAAATATAATAAATTATAAAAAAATATAATATTTTTCCTCTTGTTTTGTTTTAATAGAAAGAATTAAATGAAATTATTTTTATATCAGTGAAAACTGTTTAATTTTTTAAAATTTTACAGTTTGGGTAATTTTGAGGTTAATGTTTTTTCTAATCCACAGATATAAGTATAATTGTGAGTTGTATAAAAAATGAAAATAAGGTCTTACATTTTATCTTCAGGGTTGGACTTTTTACAAGGTACAGTGGATTCAGTCTCGCTTTTACGCTTCCTTGGAGGTAAAACAACATCCAAGGGTACACATGTTTCCAAACTGGGACTTTGTATACGCTGTGGCAATTGTGACTGTCTTTGGAGGGCCAATGATGGACAGTCTGATTCATCAATGTCCTCCTCTCCTTCTCCATCACAATACAGTCCTGAGTCACTGATCTGAAAAAGGAGGTTATGTCACCACTTATTCACAAGTCTTCACTAAGCATTATGCACCCCCAAAATGTAAACAATAAATCACCTCGCAATCCTCCTCTGTGCTTTCTTCCTCCTCTTCGTCAGCCGTTTCTTCATAATCATCCAATTCTTCATTCGGAGGTAAAGGAATTTGATCTAATGAACTAGGACCTGGTACAACTTCGACTCCTTCTGTAGGACTTGGACTTGTACCACCTGGTTTATCGCTGGTTATTCCCTTGGACGACGATGGAGGGGCAGACATTACTAGTGTCTACTATATAACCAATAATGTTAAAAAATTATTAATTTGAAGTTATAAATATAAATATAAATATAATACATATAAAATATTGTAAGACTAAAAGTCTTCCAATAATATTTTATTAGGTTTATTTTTAAATTTTTTAAAGTAAATATTTTTCTTTTTAAACAAACAGATCAACATTTAAAAAATTAGGTCTTTAAGAGTTCCTTAGTTGTTTCTTAGCAACAAAAAAAGATTATCATAACACTCTATGTAATGTAGAATAATTTAAAGGCATTCAATAATATAAGAGAGTCTAAGTTTAATCTAGATTTTTAAGTGAATTTGTTAATCAAGCTTTTTTTCTTATTCTTTAACGTTTTCTTATTTCTGAAACTGTGAAAAACCTACTGGAACATTTTTTTACATAAAAGCACGTTAAATAAAAAAAAAGCAATTTCGAATTAAAATACTTGAAGATATTAAAAACGATCATACAATAGATCTGTAGTTTATTTTTCCATTCCTGCAACAAACGTGAGCAACGATTAAAACGTTGTACGACGCACGGTGAGAATCTGACCTAACCTCTTCGCCACACGAGTCTCGTGGCTTCCAATTTTTTTTTTTTGAACCGTTCCAAACTCAAACTTCTTTTCCGAAATTCAAAGCAAAAGTTCTAAACTGATGTATAACCGAACCACACCCCGGAGATAGAGCAGAAGGTACGCACACCGCAAAGTTAAGATCCGCAAGCGAGGGGTTGGGGGACGTACTGATCTCTTGCGGCTCCAGAGAAGGTAATATTGCTTGGAGTTCCGGTCGGCTTTTCCTGCGCGCCAGCATGTGATCGAGGAGCGATAACAACAACAATAAAGGCGCCGCTGCTGCACAAATCCTGGTGTGGCCGACGAGCAGCAGCACACCGACCTGTGTATATTAAATAACTCGTCTCAAGAGAGAGATAAAGAGAGAAGCCTGCGTGTATGCGTATAGAGCTCCAACACGTATTAAAGTCGCTCTCCTCTTTTTATTCTCTCCTCCGCTTCTTCGTCTTTCTCTTTCCTCTCTCGCGGCGCGAGAACGAGAGGAGAGACACTTTTCCCAGGGACCGTGGGAGAGGAGAGAGAGAGAGAGAGGAGCTCGTACGTGTGCACAGCGCCGCACACACACGCGTGCACGCTTTCTATTATAACCTTTTCGAGCGACTGCCTTGTAGGGAGGCCGAGAAAATTGCCCTTTTGCCCGCACTTTCCAGTTCAATATTAAAAACTACTACCGCTAAACTGGCTACGAACCTAACCTCGTGGTGGCGGTGGTTTTCGTCGTCGTCGCGCTCGTGGTGCTCCGTCGTCGTCCTCGCGCTCGTGCCCGTCGTGCCCCCCAGCTTGAAACTGATCCTGTCTGTGTGCACCTTTCCTCTCTACTCGCGTATACAGTATGCACGTATGCTGCTCAACGAGGGGAGAGAGGAGAGAAGATCCGCGCGCGCGCACTGCACCACTTACAAGTCTGTATTTCCCATGGATGATGTGTATGTGTAGAGCCGTTCGTTCTTGTCTGACCACTGCTCTTTTCAATGGACCCTCAGAATTCAGATCGCTCTGTCCTTCTTGTAAAGTGGTGTGTGCGTGCGTGGATTGTCGGCTGCTGGCGGCATCTGCACCGGAGGTTTGGATCGTGGCGCGCGTTTACGGAGCCGCTGTGATGTCCAACGTTATTTTTTGACTTTTCGCTGAGTAGGTAAATTACTTTTCTTTATACAGGAATTGTTTGTAAATTTTTGAGGTAAAATATTGCTGGATAGCGCTATTCGATATGGCATTATATTATGTAACGATTGTACTTACGATCTTTGATTTTTCGAACATGAAGTTTTATAATTCAATAAGTTTATTCTTTTGATAAATTAGAAAATCAAAAGTTTTTATAGGTAAAGCAAAAATTACCTTTTTTATTATGCAGAGATAATATTTAAAAGAATTTAAAATACATAAAAAAACATAATGATTTAATTTTTCAAATGAAATTAAAAATTTTAATTTGATCTATTAAATATATTTATTTACCCAACTGTTTTTAAAATTATATGATTGTTTTTAATATTAATAATTAATAAAATTAATAAAATTAATAAAAATATATCCTTTTAAAAATTGATTTTTAATAACAAATAAATTAAGAAATATTAATTTGGTAATCATTTTTACATTGTGTTATATTGTTACGCCTACGGCCTATTATTATTGACTGTAGCAGATATGCACTCGTGTGGATGTGTGTGATCTGTGACGTAGTAGTCCAGTAGAGAATATGTGGTTACCGCGTGGTCAGGGTGCACTTAACGCAAACCTAACCTCGATAGTACGCGTTTGTACACAAACGATGTTTTGTGACATTTAAATTCAGGATGGCAAAGGTTGTTAAAAAGAAAAAAGTTTTAACCAGAGAAGAATTAGAAATTTTAGAAAAACCTGTAAAATAATCATTTTATTGTATTCTTTTTAATGTTTACATTTAATACTTATTATATTTCTTATTGTAGCAACTGATTGACAAAATAATACAACTGGAGGCCCATAATCTTCAATTGAAACAAATTATTGAAAAGAGGACTGGAGCTGTAGAAAATACCAAGTCGCAACCTATAAATAAAAAATTTGATTTTACCAAGTAAATATAAGATAAATATAGTTCAATTTTATTATCATGCAATTATTTCACAACTAGGTTTTTTTTAGGTGCTATAAAAGACATATTCTTTTAAAATTATACTATTTAGGATGGGATTATCAAGGATTTGCTTCACAAGAAGATACAACAAATACCATTGAATATCATTTGTTTGAAGCTTTGAAAAAATGCTGTTTAATAGAATGTCGAGAAACCTCGAATTATCATAGATGTGGTAGAACTGACAAAGGTGTAAGTGCATTTTCACAAGTAATTTCTCTTGATATTAGAAGTTGCCTGAAGCCAAACAAGCAGGAGAATATTTCAGAGGAATTACCTTATTGTAAAATTTTGAATAGACTGCTTCCAAAAAATATTCGTTGCATAAGCTGGAGTCCTGCCTTACCAGAGACTTCTGCTAGGTTTAACTGTAAATGGAGAAGCTACAGGTATTATTTTCCCAGAGGCAACTTGAATATTGAAGCTATGGACAAGGCTGTGAAATATACAATTGGTAGTCATGACTTTCGGAATCTTTGTAAAATGGATGTAGCAAATGGTGTAGTAAACTTTTTAAGAACTATAATGGATGCTGAAGTAACATGTATTACTAAAAGTAACAGTGATAAAAATAAAGGTGAATTTAAATAATTTTATTTGTATTCTAAAAGAAATATGAAATTTTATAATGTTATTCAAATTTTAGAAACTTTCTGTAGGTTTATTAAATAAAAAAATTTTTCATCTTATTTTAGGGTATGACATGTGTGAATTATCCATTAAAAGTAATGCTTTCTTATGGCATCAAATTCGTTGTATAATGGGAGTTTTATTACTTGTTGGAAGTGAAAAAGAAAAACCAGAAATTATTAAAGAACTATTAGATGTTGAACAAAATCCATGTAAACCACAATATAATTTATCTCATTATCTTCCTTTAAATTTATTTTATTGTGAATTTGATGGTGCAAATTGGCACACAGATAAAGAAGAATTACAAAAAGTAATTAAAGATCTACAAGAAGAATGGACTTATGCTACAGTAAAGTTAGTTATATTAAGTAAATTTTTTTTTATGTTAAACTTAATCTTTTAATGAGAATTGCTTTTTAGATCTACAATGACAATAAACATGTTAAAAAATTTAGAACAATTAGTAGGTGAAGAAGCTCCTAGTTTAAACTTTCAAAGTGATTGTCTGTTACAAGGTGTTGAATCGAAAATTTACCGTCCTCTTATGCAACGAGATACTTGCGGTAAATTGAATTTTTCCATTTTACTTTAGTAAGCACTATTATTATTTTAAAATTTGTAATAAAAATATATGATCGACTTCAAAAATTCAGAAAGATTGTCAAAATTGTAAAAAAAAATTCTAAAAACTTTATAACTTATTGAAGTTTTTTAAACATTTTTTTAAATTTAAAATTGTAGTGATCGTTTTAGTCCTAAAAAAAAAATTTTTTAATTTTCTAAACATTGGAGTTCTGAAACCTTAAAATTTTTCCATAAGATTCAAATAAATAATACATACTTAAAGTATAATTCAATTATATAAAAAAAATATAAAAAGTAATAAGATAATAATTCGTTCTTAGGAAAAATGGCAATAATCAATCATCTTTCACACATCCTTTAAATTTCAATATAAGTGTTTACAAAACAATAAACAAACTAAAAAGTTATCATTATCACCCAAACATTTGATTTTTTTCAGAGAGTCTGGAAGATCGAATTGAGCACTACACCAAAAAGCGTAGGATAGAAAAAACAAGTTGATAATAAAGTTTCGTGACTTCAAGTTAAGTAACGGCCGGGCAAAAAACATCCCTTAACAATCGTCCAGATGTTCTCTTTTTTGCGTGAGAGAAAAAGTGAGTTTTATATTTCATTCCATTTCGAAATAGAGTTAACAAAAAGTTTGCAAATCTTGGATGATAAGACGTATCTGGTGAACAACAAAAAAGGGCAAAGCACTGGTGTACTTGTATATAATGTAAAAATGTTGCGAAAAATCGCAAAAAACTTAAACTTTGTAATCAGCAGCAGACAACCGTCTTTTTGGAGTGTTATGACTGCTAATGCTATATTGCATTATTTAATTATTTATATATTAAATAAAAAGTTTTTTTTAATGTATGCAGTTGATCACTACTTATTTTAATAGTAAATCTGCTAGATCTGATCTCCCTAATCTTTCTAATTTTTATTTTAAAAATTTATGTAAAACTGTCAAAGGTAATAAAAAGCTAAGAATATCTTATTTTAATATTAATATTTAAAAAATTTGAAAAAATTGTATTTAATCAAAGTGTATAAGATATAATTTAGCAAAACTTAATTAGTTTTTCAACTGTTGAAAAATTCATATTTTTATCGTTTACAAAATAATATTTAGTTGCTTTTTTTTTTAAATTAATTGACGTTATTCGTATGAAATATTTAAAATTGCAAAAGATTATATTATTAAAAATATTTTCTTTTTTATAATTTTATTGGTATCTGTTTAAACACTATATAGTATGTATAGCTCACGCGTTAAAATCATCCAGCAAACGCTGTACCGCGTTATCAATATTATTCGAAATACATCCTGTAATTTAGAGAATATTGTAAAATGCTTTATAGTTTTCTGTATACATTTTAAAACTTGAATGAATTTATTTCTTGGTTTATAAATTATAACGGGTGTTACAAAAACGATATTGTTACAAAATATTACTTTTTTTATTAGTTTTTTATGGTTAAACGATTCTTAAAGAAAAACTATGATACTGATAAATATCCTTCTTGTATGATAAAAATAGAAAAATGTCTAAATTTGTTTCTTTTATATATAGTTATTTGTAAAGGTCATGAATTTAATCGAACATCAACGTGTTTTGTCACGTCTTGAGCAAAATTTTTTATACATAATAATTTTTTGCCGATGGAAAATTACGGATTTTATTCGTACACGGACGAGATAACATTTATGGGAACAGGTTGCCACGGAATATAAAAATTAAATTGCTATAATTAAGATAAGTATGTTAATTTGGTTTCAGACGCCATGGAAATTTTCTGATTTACTATACAAATCTCTGCAAGTTTATTTTTAATTTTTAGTTGCACTTAAGAGCGCCTAAAACGTCAATTTGTGTATTATGAATGTCCATTTAGCTCAAATTTAATTTTGCTTATTTGTATTACAAATTGTATTAGAAGATGAAGAAATTTAAAGTATAATGTTAATTTTATATTAAATAATTTTGTACAATAATTTTATTATTATAGTATTTCAGATAAAATAGTCAAATTCAACATAAAATTGAGAATCCTTATTTACAAGGCAGTAAGCACCAAGCTTCCAACAAAAAAAAAAATATCTAACCATCCATAGAAGGAAAATTAAAAAAAGTTGCATAACACCAACGACGCCTTCATTTCCACTCCACCAAGTAGAAGTAGTCATGTTCGATCAGACAGGAACACTCGACCCGATCTTACTCAATTACTCCCGCATTTTTACCAGCCATTAAGGATTCCTTAAAGCTTCTAGCAGCCTTACGCAACGCCAACTGCATTTCTTCTATCCTCTCGATAAGCCCGTCAATTCAGAACTTCCTATACATATCTCAATTCGCTATCCAAAGTCCAGCTACTCCACTTTCAGAGGAAATTTCGTGCACAGCTCTGAATAACTGCACTTTTCTCTGCCAGGTGCAGAGCAATTATAAAGCAGTACAACTGCTTATTCCGAGGCGTTGTGCAATGCTTGCTCTCCGCGAGTTTCACAACGTCGAGAGCTAAGTTAATGAGTGTCCACCTTTGGCGAACTTTTTTCGATGCGCTTTTCTATATAGCTACTAGGCACCGGAAGCTAAGTGGGAAAGCGGAAAAATGAAAGAAACGTTAACAGAATTAATATCCTTTGAAATTTTTTTTTTTTAATTTTTTTTTACACTATTGGATCAATATTTAAGTAACTTAAAAGGTTTCTGTAAAATAACTTGTATAAAGCTAATTTGAGAAAGCAAAAAATTCATTATAATATGTGCGTAAAACTCGTACAATATTATAATAGGCATTTAATAACTGTTCGATATAACAAACTAAATTTTTTTTTACAATTATTTTCGTAATGAGATTAATAATTCATTTACATTAATTTACATAATAATTCAAATCATATCCGAATTTTACAAAATTAGAAGCTTAAATATATTGTATAAATTAATTTCTTTTAATGGTCCGGAAAAATTTGAACTTTAGTTACTTATTCACACGGTTAAATATTCACACTTCAAATTAAACTAAGCAATGCTTTGGGTACTATCGTAACAGATAATGATTTTCAAGATAATGATTGAGATATAAATACCTGGATTACACGCAGTTTTACAATAAAAAAAAAACTAAGTTTGAAAGCAGTGAATTTATAGCTAATAATTTCAGTGTCGAGGTTAAAGGTTACAAAAAATGTATGTATATGTAAATACTGCACCTACTGAATATAATAAATCGTAGCATTTGTGGTTTGCGTCGCAATAATTATAAGATATTCAAATTTGCGCTGACAAACAATAATTTTTTTGTATACGTAAATTTCTGAAAATATTTTCAGTCCCTCTTTCCTTCTATTTTCATTTTTGTTAAATTATGAGTATTGCAATTACTTTTAAAGGATCACCAAGCAAATGTTATATTCTAAATGAGGAAAGTACAAGATTAATAGTGCATACTAGTAAGATAACATGTGTCAAGTATAAACAATACTGTCCCTATACTATTGATTTGATTTCTAAAAATTGATAATTATAGAGTTAATGAAATGGTTCCAAAAAAATGTTTGTAAAATGTATGTTAGAGAAATATATTTATTAGGTATAGTTTATCATTGATTACAATGTATTTGAGATAGTTAAAGAAAAGGCTAATGAACTGAATTGAATTAAGTTATAATTATTAGAGCAATTCGATCTTTAAAAGAAAATTAAAAATACTAAATACAAGCTTTCGAAATTATCTGAACTTTTTGCAAATGAAAAAAGCGCAACAAATATATATATATACGATTTTCTTTGTAGTTGTTTTAGTGCACATTCAGCAGTAGAATTGAAAGTTTATATAATAAATTGAGTAAACTTAGATAATGAATTAATTGAAAAACTAATTTGATGTGACCAAAGATTAAACTCCTACTCTGAATAACATCGTGAATGTCAGTGAAACATTACGATAAAGATTACACAGTACACAGTATAAGTCGCAAAACATACCGATCTAATTTTATGTGCGAATATACGAACTAAATACGACATTATTCTAATTCAAATTGTTAACTGTTGATTGAACTAATGGAAAAATGATTTATTTAGTAATTGGAAATTTAATTTAAAAATTTAAAGGTATGATAAAAAAAATACCACCAGTTTAATTTTGTCGAACTTGATATTCGGTAACATTGCCATAATAAATAGTCTCCCGCAGAACATTAATACAACGTTTTTCAAATAAATGTCAAAATAATAAAAAATCCATGACGGATTACTGACAATTTGTTTACCAACACGCCTATTAATAATAAATTTATCAGAACTCGTAAAAACTACTCTGGCAGCGCGAACTTACAGGGGAACTAACAAGAAAATTTTTAAAACTGCCGATAACCAAAGGAAATGTAACAGGTTAAAGTCCGAAGCGAAAGAATTGCGGACAGAACAAAAAGCTGGCAATAAATAAGAGTAGTAGTATGACGAAAGGATCGCAGCAATTCAGAGGTGATGAGTAATAAAATGATAAAAATGACAAAAACTTTGGAGATATAATTCTTGGCTGCAGAGCGACTAACGAAACTATTAGCGATTCAGTGTAAAAATCACGAGACATTGACAACGTTGCGAGATTTCGCAGAAATGTTTGGACGTATTGTTTGAAGTCCGGGTAATGGATTATTTTTTAACTACCTTTTCGGCAGCACAGTTAAGTAAAATCGTTTTTATAATTTATTTCGAAATGCAAGTGAACATTTCCATAGAATTCGCATTTTTAGAAAATTATTTTAAAAGCTTTGATTTACATACATAGTAATCAACGTTCAATTGTATTATAGAGTTGAATGTATACGATAAAAAGTGAATGCAGTTTCGAAAAAATCTGATACGTAGTATCAAAAAAGTGATAACACAATATGATTATTGGTTATAATAGACTCAAGTAATTAATGGATTTAATGTTACAAGTATACCACTAATAAAGTGTTATTCATCAGTAAGTCTTGGTTACATTTAAATTTTGAATAATTATTGATTTTTTAAGACTTAAAAAAATTTTTTAAGCAACGCGTGCTTACCTTATCTGATTAGAAGCCGATTTAAAACAAGTCATAGATACCGATTAGTTTAGAGAAGAACAAAACAGAAGAAAAAAGGGAATTTGATATATTTAGGTCAATTCTTAGAGTATGAAAACAGGGTGATAATATATATATATATATATATATATGATAATACTAATTACAGGCATAATCAAATTAAAGTTGAAAAAAGAAACACTGTGAAGGAAACTTTTAAGTCACTTTACATAAGCAATCTTTATAATAATTCTTAGAATATATATATTTGATCAGATTATCAAGTTCTTTGCTTTTATTAATATTACAGTTAAGATATTTCGAATCGCCGATTTAACGGCTGATTTCTTTTATAATCGGTGTATTTATATTAGAATTTTTTGCATTTCAAAAATCGACAGGCTAATATTAATTTATTGAAAAGAGGAAGTCTAAAAAATGTCTTGTTAATCGTCAGTTTTTAATTTTGAAAGAAATAATTCAATGCGTATCATGAATGTTTCATTGATTCACGGCCGATTACCAAGAGATATTTCACAAAATGATTGAATTAATGTGTACCTAAAACATATATTGCTTCAATTAACAGACGAAAACTTTTAAGCACGTTAACTGAAAAATTTGTTTTTATAAAAATGAATTAATGGTTTATTGTTATGTTATTGTAATTTTATTTATTATCAGCAATTAGAAAAATTACAAGAATATGAAATGCTCTCAATTCATTTAGTTTTCTTACTATTAATTTGGAATTGGAATAATCCTCCCTTTCTATTCTCTATTTTGCAATATATATAAGCATAGTTTGATCGAGGTGAATTCCGCAAAGACAAATCATCTCGTCGCATTTGACTTTACAAACGCTCTCTTCGCCGTATTCAATTGTAAAATAACTATGTAAACGCGGGAGCATTCATCTCGCACTTTCGAACTCGCACTCTACTTTTCCAAGCAATTATCTGACCGTTACATAAAACAATTCCATCTTGAAACGAGCCAAAAACCAATTGCCCCGGTGCCCAAAATCGAAACTTAGCCTCGAGCCGACCCCCGCAAAAAGTGATCGCTCACGCCTCGGGCCCATGTGCCTCGCAAAAACCCAGCTTATCGGCTCCCTTACAAAAAAAACGACAACAAAAAAAAAGACGTCGAAATCAGCTGGGCCCGGCTTGGGAAGGGAGGGAATCGCGGCGGCGGCGAGCGGAACGACAAAGGCGAGCGACAGAGACAAAGCGAGAGAGCGCTTTGCCGGCACACACAGTCCGTCACTCGCGACTTTTCTTCGAGGCACGCGGACATTCGGTGGCCAGTTGTGCTCGACAGGCGGAATCGTTCGGACACGCGCCGCTAATATATATATCACACCTGCTTCTTCCGTTTTCTCGTTGTGCCGCACAATCGAGCATCGCTTTTTTCTTCGATATATCGAGAGAGGGCTTGTACACTTTGCCGCGGCTGTGTCGACGGTTTTCAGGAGTGAAAGTTGAGCGCCTGCTTTTTGAAAGTCCCGCGTCACATGCGCCTCCGGTGCTGACTGCAGCTGCACTCCTTCGCCTGGTGAGTACTTTGCGGAAACTGGGATTTTTGGCTAGCTTTTTTTTTTCAAGTGGTAGTTTCGTTTCGAGCTGCGGATGGTTTTTTTAATATCAATATTCAGTAGAGAAATTATTGGAAATATGTAGCGAATGATGAATTTTTTGTATCTATCTCGGAAAGAAGAGATATACTATGAACTTTTAAATTATGTTTGATGCATTCTTTTTAATGATTATAAAAAGAGAGTGAATTTTTATAATACTCTTTTCAGTGAAGCAATGAAAGCATTATTGTATTTCGAATACACGTTTATTGATATTACAAAGTAATTTATTGCGATACAGTTCAAAGCGTATCGCGGACAGTGAGCTCTCTCAATTATAACGCGTGTAAACACTTGAGAAGAGCTCGCGCAGATTTTCGAGCCTATACAGTAATTCTAGTCCGCAATTAATTTCCGCCCTATCGACAGCCGAATCGAACCAGTTGCGCCGTTTTCTTTATTCCAGCGAGAAATTCCGCGCTGCATATCAATCATGCAAACTGATAAAAGTGCAAGTGGGCCTCTGCGCCTCCGATCCGAAGAGCTGCGTGACGTAACTTTCTTGTACTTTGCGCCTCGATTTTTGCCCGCGGGGGAGTAGATTAATCGGCTAATGAATTTCCTGTATTGAGATATCGGAGACGCGAATTTCATTGTTTTAAAGCGCGCTCCACCGCGCAGATAGCAGCACAGATCGATGCACCGGGATCTAAAATGATGCTTTTAAGCAGGATCTTGCATGAGAATTTGAGAATCCGTCTGTGACATTTTTAATTATTTGACATGTGCTGAATGTTATGTCCTTCCGCCGTGTTAATTTTGAAGTAATTGCATGAACTTTTTTAGGATCATGATGGGAAAAACTATAGTAAAGTTGAATATTTCCAAAGCGTGATCGATTTTTTATTCATATAATATAAAATATATGAATTCAAAGAAAAAAGCTTCCTCTTTCAGATCACATTTCGTAAATTACTCGTAACCGTGGAAAATACTGAGATATCATCTGTATGCTTAAATTAAATAAACTTTTGTTACATCCGGATATCTGAGGTAAAGCTCTCTATCGTATTATACTTGCTCATTGACTAATTGGGAAGGGTCAATGTCTTATTTATATTTGAATTAAAAAAATAAACAACAAACATTAAAAATCGTTTTGCGATTTTCGAGCCCAAATATGCACATAAATATTTGCGGTAATATTCTGATAAGTTTTGCTTCCTTAAGGCAGGAAACTCGGTGTCATAAAAGCGACACTACTTGTTATTCAGAAGCATCGTATTAGTAGTAGTCGAAACGTGGTTTCAAAGTTCAATGCGCAAGATTGTAAAAGCAGCAACAAAGTGACATGTGCATAATATCTTGATGCAACATCATCGCTAATTCACGCATGCGAAAGTGTGTCTGTAGGTTACGGAAATCGTCCGCTGACAATTTATGCGTATTTAACGTTATCAACTGCATAAAGTTTTGAGAAGCTCTCGCGGCAGTGACAATTTATCTCCTTTGTTACTCGGGCAAGAGTCGCTTTTGTTTTCTGAAAATATATGGAGATTCGCGAGGTTTCATCAGTCGAGCCTTTTGAGAACGAGATATTGTGCGTTTTGCATGGGAGGTTTTTTGTTTTTAAATTCGAAAAAAGTTCGAAAACGAATGACTGCGTCATGATGCTTGCACTGTGAATTTCCATTCGAACAATTGCAGTATAGGCAAATAACAACATAGATAGCACTATTTCCAATGCGAGAAAGCTGCTTGCATCTGGTCTTTTCGAACGCACAAATTCAAAGCAAGATTTACACACTCTCGAGGACAAAAAGATTCGGATTCGTTCGCATATTATATTGATAATTTTAAGCGCGGAGAAAGGAAATTTCAAGTGTACGCTATTTGATGATTAGCGAATGTTTATTCAATTACTGCCTTTCAAGGAAAGAATAATACGAGTTTCTGAGGACAGTTTTAAGATGAATAATAGTTTTCGTAATTGCACGCAAATATTGATTACTGATGAGTCAAAGTTTTCTCAAAACAACAGTAAAATATTTTCTACGTGCAGGCGGTAACGTCAGTACTTTTTACTCCAGTCTTTACGTTCATCAATCTCCAGATTATTTATAAATCAAAATTAACGCTCAATCAACACTCAAGGTGTTTTATTCACTACAAATAGACTTAATGCGTCCGCGCACGACATTTTACTACTTTGAAACTTTCTATATTCCATTTACGCACAAATAAACTTAACCAGTAAAGTAAAGAAAAAAAAAGCGCAAAAACACAAACTTCCACGCGGAAGTCCACGCATGTACAAAAGCCCCGAGCAGCCGCTCCTTCCCAAAGTCGACTTCGAGGCAATTCCGACTTCTCGGAGTGCACCGAGCAGGAAGCAGTATCCGCCGGGCGGATTGCGGCATTCGCGCGCATTAGTCCGGAGAGAGACGTAATCGAGCATTATGCGAGCGGCACGGATTGGAAAGGAACGAATCGCCGCTGTCGAAATGCCCCTCTTTTCATCTTTTTGCCGATCTCGTTCGAGCGCGGCAATTTGAGAGCGCGATTCTAACGAGGGACGGACACAGTGTCGCCCGGTTTCGAAAAGGAAACATTCGAAGCTTACAGATGCGGGTGACTCTTGTTGAGATAATCAATCCGTATCGACATCAGCTTCAAGTTCATCTTTCGCGCGGTTTTTTTTTTCGAGGCTCGGAGACATTTTTCATTAGAAGCCAAGGCCTGCCGAGGAATCGATTTATCGAGAGATGCTGCGATATTTTTTTAGTTCGGTGATTAGATTTACAAGCAGAGCCTTGTTAACGATCCTCTCTAATAAAACCTTTTACAACGACGATTAATTATTTTATTGGCGCAAGCGCGCAGATCCCAGTGGTTTTTAAATAGCCGTAGAAGAGCTCGGCCTCGCTCTCTTGATATCTTCGCAAAGAGACAATTTTGTTTTCGTTCGTAGCGTCACAAAGGGGGCCACGCGAACCGAACGCAGATATCGGTAGGAAAGCTGTTTGTTAGATTATGATTGTTCTCGAGATGCTTCGAGCTGTTTTTAAGAGGAGCGGCGAGCTTCCTTTTTTATTGAAATTTCTTTATAAATTTTATCATTTTTGCTGATCAACTTGCTAATTGATAATTTAAACTCGATAAAAACTGTTTGAAATTATCGAGAGTTTTAAAGACTCTCACGTCAATCAAACTGGAAACGATTAATCCGCGATTACTAAATGAGTCGCTCTGATTTCTTCGTGGCAAGAAAAACGTATCTACGCCAATATTTGCACAGATGTAACATTTTCCCAGTAAGAACCGGAAGTGACGGGCATAACTCGCAACGAAATCATTCTTCGAAGAATTAATCTAAATAGCAAATGCACCTCCATTAGAGAATTAGTGTCAATTTCGTGGTAACACCAAAATTGCCATGAATATTCCCAGTGTGTCGCTGCACGCGTCCAATCATTCGAGCGCATATAGAAATTGCTTTTCTCATTGCGCAAACAAAATTTCTCTCCTCTTCCGCCATGCACGCATTTACAAGGCAAGAATCCGCACCGAGAATAATCGAGGAATTTCGTTCATTATTTGCTTTGCCCGCCGATCAGATAAAATCCCTATCGTTCATCCAGCTCGCGATCTACGGTTATTATTAACTCGCTGTCATACGCAGCAAAGTGAACCGAAAAGTGAAAACGATAAATGCCGAGTTCCAATCTCTTGTATAATCGGCGAGTGTTGCAATACACCGCGGTGCTCGCGTGTCTTCGGGCGGCTGCTTTCCTTACCCCTCGACGAAGTGTCCCTTTGTCTTCGCTTATCGGGGCCCCGCCGATTAGATATTCGGGAGTTATCTGCTTTATTCATCTCCCGAGATGGGCTGGAAAAAAGTAGATTAGCGAGCGGTCGTCCGATAAAAATGCATTGAACCAATGCCGTGATTGAGTTTCGGCCTTTGATTCTAGGTGCTTTTCCAGAGCGCCACTGGAGATGACTGAGTCACTTGTTATATAGGCGTTCTAAATTCATTTTTTATTTTATACAGGTTCGCTTGTAATAGGTGGTAAAAATGGGTCTATATTTACGTTAAGGTTAATGCTTGCTACCTTGAACGTTGCCAGGTTTATTTAGTTTGCAGCGAAAGTATTCGTTTATTCCATTTCTTTATTTCCTGAAATTTTTAAAGCATTTTTTGCTTAATCAGCTTACGTGTTTTATTAAGAAATTATTCTGATATTTATTTTTAATTATAGTTATATAAGGAAATAATTTAATAAGGGACGAGTCATGCAGATAAATGCTACGAGGTTAATGTCAAATTTGATTTTAAAAACTGGTTTTAAAAGCTCAAGCTCAACTAGTTCGTTGACAAATTAATGTGTATAAAAATACTCACCTATTATCCAGCATAATTAATGTTTAAAAACACGTTATTCAGTCAGAGACTAAAAACAAAATTTCCACTCGAGACACCTTAGCAGTCTTGCAAAATGACGTATCAATTTTCAAAGGTTGTATAAGTTGCGGTGGCAACAAAATGTTTCTCTTTTTCAATTTAATATTGATTGGACCGTTTGCGCACTGAAAAAAGGTCGTTAAAGTCAGTTGGTGTAATTTAACGACTTACCATCACCCAAGATTTTGATATTTTCTCATGACGTAAATTTTTAACGAATAAATTTTTGAAATGTGTATGTTGTTATCGTTTTTTAACGCTCGCAGTTCCATTTAATTAAACAACCAAATCAGATTCCGTCTCGACACAATGAAATAAGCGATGTACAAAAAACATCTGATATTAAAAGCTTGACCTTCGATACGACCAATCAAGCTCCGATAAGTCAAGCGAATTTCGTTACATTCCTCTTCGCTCCGCTCCTCCGCCTCAGCTCCTCTAATTTCGCTCGTTTACAATACATTTTTTGCCCGAACGTCTTACTTATCGTCACTGCTGGGCCACGTAGTTATCACGAAACTTACATTATTCGAGAAACGTGATCCTGTTCTTTTTTCTCTCATCGGCCGGCTCGATTCACCGAGTTTTCCCGACCGTCTTGAATACCGTTTAAGAGTTTTTTTCGATTTGTAGATATAAAGAAGACACGTTTTTACCCTCTCGGCGGTCATTCGCATGTAAAGTTCACAATTAGATTACGCGCTTTGACCGATAGTTTACGATTTTCGAGAGTTCTTTTCAATAATTCAAAGATTAGTATATGGTTTCGATTGCGTAAAGTATAATAAGGAAACTAAAGTGTTTTAATTGCGACGTGCACTTTGCGAGAGATATGCTTATAAAGTGGCGGAGAAAAAAAAGGGAGACAAATAAATTTTTGTGATTAGAGGAGAATTTACATTTTTACTGGACCGATTGTTTAATTAACACGATCCGTTGTATTTTATACTTATGCAATGGCTTTTTTACGCAAAAAAAAAATCGCTTGTAGATTGATAACTGGACATTAATTATAACTTTACTAGATAACGAAAAGTGTGTGTTCTTAAAAATATTTTCAAATGGGGTTTTAATAATAATGTAGAGAAGATTAGCACTTTTATTCACAAATTATCATCCGAGAAATCTAAAACTCTGCCATCTATTCGAGAATCGAAAATACCTGTATGGATATACAATAAGGTAGCAAGCCTCAATTAAAAAGTAATCATTACATATTCACCAGCCATCAAGCTTATACTTTTTCCGTTCGACTCGATCCATGGCAATTAACTCCCTTCTAAATACCATAAATTCATGCCGCGTATTATTATAATTTAAAAATCCGGCGCTAAGCAAAGCTTATCTCCCAGCAGGCAGTTTTGTTTACGCCACTGAATCCTCGAAACAAAAGCATCGAGAAATCAAACTATCGCTCTCTCTCCCTCTCTCTCTCTCTCTCTCTCTCTCTCTCTCTCTCCAATTACTCCTCGTCCGTCGAAATTGCCCGAGCACTTACGGGGGCCCCGGATAAACAAATTACGCAATTTTACAGCCCCGGTCGGGCCTCATTTTCTCTCTCCGTCCGAAGAAAGTGAAAGAATCTCGCGAGAGCCGAGGGAGAGGCGTCGACGTATTTATACATATATACACGCTGCTGCACGCGAAAATCTTGCGGAATCGAAAGTGCATCATCTGCCTCGAGTGCGCCGTCGCGCGGGTCTTGATGGCAATAACGAGGATAATAACGACGGGACGAGAGAGCCGCTGCATAAATTCGATAAACGCCCCGGCCGCTTTCGATCTCCGGCTTTCGTTTTTGTTGCTCCGCGCCGAATGCAATTATTTGCGACGAGGGAGCTAGTTTTTCGTGTCTCTAAGTGTGCGGCTTTTTCTCGCTTCGCTCGTTCTTTTTTTGAACGCTAATATGAATATTCGCGGAAAAGATTTGATCCGATTTTAAAGCTTCTTTGTACGGAGGTGTAATGAGTATGCGCGTATAATTGTCTTCGCCGAGTAAAAACATTGACAATTCGCACTTTTGCGCGGTTTACTTTGGTAGCTTGTGCTTCTTAAAAATAATAATCATCATTTCTTCGTTTCTTTTAAAATAACAATTCTTTAAAATAAAGATATGTTTCAGCTAAAATGCGCCGAGCATTCAATTAACTTTTCAAACACAGCATCTATATTTAATAACGACCTTATAAACACTATTGTGTACATTTATTATCTTCAGAGCTGCACTTTGCCACTAATCTACTTGGATAAGATACAGCCACCGAATCGACTATTGAATTCCGTCCGTTTCCATTTGTTTACCCAGCACCGGCCGTATATACACGAAGAAAGCTCGCCGCTTTCGTTAAAACTTTCCCGCTCGTCTATCGCAAGTTCAACCGAGGAATCGTTCGATTACTCACGCTCACCGTTTTTCAGTAAATAATAATCGTTTTCGCCCGAGATAGCAAGTTTATCAATCGCTCCGCGCAGCGCGCTGCAACAAAGGAGTTCTTTTCGTTCGTTTCCCTGCTAACGGAGCGAAATTCACATCGTGATCCGTCGTTTTCACGACGATATCATTTATCTGCCTCGCCGCGCGCTGCGCAACAAAGCCTTTATACATGCGCCTGCTGGTGCTTATTGTTATTTCGCTGCGGCAGTTTCGCGAGACGAGGCCGCGGCGAAATATCGCGAATATACGCCGCGTACGTGCGGATTTCGACGACGGGCATGCGCTGATTTTATGAAGTAATGACCGTGCGCGCGCTGCCGTTTTTCTTGTTGTTCTCCCGAATTCGCCGGGAAAAAAGCGGCCGACAATGTTTCTTTTATTCATTTTTCTTTCGCAATGCGCGCGCGCGCGCGCGGTTTCTATTTGCGCGACTCTTCATATTCATGCGCGCAATGCGGTCGTGCACAGGTGTTTTTGCGAGATTCGACGTCGGGAAAGGAGAGAACGTAACTAGGCTGTCGAAGATTATTTTCGTTATCGGCGAGAAATTAGCACGTACCAACGGTCGAGCTCGGATAAATCTAGCGTCTTAATCGCGAACGATATTGAATTCCCGGTTTATCGAGCTTTTTCCCTTTCGGCAAGATGCCATACACGTGAATTCTTTCGCGTATTATTTCGCGCCTCTGCGTGCCCCTGGGTATGCGCCGCCGGAGAAATTAATGCTCGCGCATTAATTATGTAAATAGAGAGAGAAAAAGACGGCTGGATCGTGCCGTGTTTTTGCTTTTACCGAGTCGCGGTAACGTTAAAATACACTTATACTCGAGTGCAAAGTGCGTCGCCTCGCGTGGAAATCAGCGGAGCTTCAACGCAGACGACAAAGACGCGTTTCGCGGTAGTCGTAATTAGGTGGCTCGAGGGAAGCGGTTATGCGCGATTGATGGGGATTTATGGTGTGGTGAAATACGTGTGACATAAGGCTTTTTTCCAGCGTAATGTAGAAAAACAAAGACTATTTTAAATGCTGTCAACGGATATTAATTTCTTTTTTATTATTAAAAATATTATTCTAAAGAAGAAAAGAAAATAAGTAAAAAAAGATGATTATGATAAAAGCTTAGACAATTGAAAAAAGATGATTTATTTACAAAATAATTTAATGATAATCGGATGAATAAACGATCATCTATACATACATGAAAAAAATACAAAAAAAAATTACGTAATACGTATAGGCTGCCGAAATTGTCCACGTCAATGTTCGCCTCCAATAACTACTTTGAAAAATGGCCATAAAAACTAACAAAAAAAAAAGAAAAAAAAAAAACGTTTCCGCCCGAGCCGAAAAAAGTTTCCTCCTAGAAGCGAATAAATAATCCTTCGGCGGTACCGCTGCGCGCATATCATTCGGAATCCCGAAAAAAAAAATCTGAGGAGATCGGTTCCCAGCGGCCGTGAGCCGCTCTCGAGCACGCGAGGCGCATGACAATGAAAGGGAACGAAACGCCCGGCGTCCAGAGAGAGAGAGAGTCAGTCATTATCTCGGCGCGCATATAAGTGCAAAACCGCGCGCGCGAAAAGAAGGCACAAAGAGCCGTGTGTCAGTTAGGGAATCCGCTCGGTTCGCGTGCGCGCGATCGAAGAGCGCCTGAGTCACGCGGACTTTGACCGATGCGCGCCGCCGGCTTTTATATCAGCACGTGCTGAGAGCTGCGGACTACGGCCGAGGCGAGAGCTTTGTTTTGGCAGTCGTGAGTAAGAGGCGACGGGAGGGTTTGCTCGAGTTTCTGCGAATGGATTCGGTGAACTAGATGATGAATGCGTTTTTCGGGAAAATCGAAGTTGGCTTTTATTAATTTAATGCTGAAGTTTTGTCGAATACAGCAAAATTATTTTGGTTGATTATAAATCTACAAATTATAATTTAATTTATAAAATTTAATTGTGCAGTTTAAGCTGTTTTATGAAATAGACTTTTTATTACTTCAAAAATATCAACTATTCCGAAAGCAACATTTTCGAGTCTACCTTCCAAACTGTTATAGTCTTGGTAGCGACGATACTTCCCCTACCTTTACTGCCACAACTATTTGCGAAAGTCCCTTACAACCATGATGGCTACGCCTTCTAATTGTATTCTAGAAAATACCGATACGCTTATGACAAGCTACCAGTTTCCCTATCGACCGTGCAGGTAGCCGTTTTATAAAATCATTATGATGATTGTTTATATTTTTCTTGATACTTGATGAAGACCTTGATATTTACAATAGACGCGTCGTATAAATAGTATTTGGAATCCATTTACGAAAAGGAAAACTGCACGTAGGCATTAGGCGTCGGGTCGGATCAGGTCATAAAATCTCGTTGAAGGAAAAGCATCTGATTGGGGAATTGTGCCCCGTCCTGAAAGGGCAAGCTTACCTGGCTTGCAGTACGCCGCTTTGCCGGTCAGTTCTTCTTGAAATCTGGCATCGAACAGAACTTCCTTCCTTCCTTCGATATATTTGCACAGATTAGCTGTCAGTAAAAACCTACATTTTCAACCTAAAATTCAACGAGCGAATCGTAGATAAACAACAACATGTAAGTACAACGCCTACTTATCATCTAGCACAGCGCAACGTTTTACCGGAAAGACCTTCCGTTTTTGCACGCGGCTCACTCGAGGGCGACAGCCTAATTAGCGTCGGTATAGCGTCAGGCGGGTTCTCTTCCGAGGCGAAAGCCGCTCGTTTTCGGCCGATAAGCTCCACGGGTTCCGCGCAGAAAGCAAACAGGCGGAGGCGCCTTAGAACACGTGTTTAGCAAGAGGCGATATCTGGGCTTAGATAAACCGGGGGAGGGGAAATAGGTCAGCGAGATGAATTTTGTCAACATTGCAGAAGGTCTATGTTGAAAGTACAGAGTTTTTCCCGGCGGATTATGCCGGAGACTGGTTCTGAGATCGAATTTTGATTTGAGACGCCGAGGAATATTAGATTGCCAAGGTTTTCCATTTTGTTACGAGGCCTTTGAGTTTTTATTTTTATGATCGACATACGTGCAGATTAGAGGGGAGACTGAAATTGCTGCATCACATTTCTAATTTTACGTTAACGAACTTTTTTTTTTTTTTTTTTTTTTATTTATTTTAGCAGGCAAAGTAGCACTTTACATCTACATTTGAAACGGTTCTTAAAAGTTTCGTTGTTAAAAATAATTATTTTCATAAAATTTGTGATAATTATGCAATAATTTTGTTTATAAATTATTATAGAAAATTGAAAAAAAAAATAGTATTTACTTTTTAATGACAGTAGTGATATTTTTCAATTCAAAATTGAAGTTCATGAATTAATTGTTATAGTCTTAAACAATTTTTATGAAACATAAAATTTTCATTCGTTTTGAAAATTGTATAATAAAAGAAAATTGAGTAATTAATTAACAACTGTACCCCCGAACAACTGACGTAGTGCTCCAGATCTGAAGAAAAAAAAAATATTTTGCTTTGTAGAGATACTATAAAATAATCAAGACATACTGATTTTACTTCCACGTTTGCATTTTCTTTGTTCACATTGCATAACATCGTCATCTTTACATTACACTGAATTAAGTCGTTCATGATTACTAAAGACTCATAAATGACGTTAATTAAGTCACGCAAAACTAGGCAATAAAAATCTATTTCATATATTTTGTAATCAATCAAACCTCCCACTTTCCTCCTAAGAAATCACTTATCAATTCTCATTCTTCTCGAAGCTAATCTCAATCCCCAAAGCGCAGCTAAAATATTAATTAAAATAAGCGCGATAACGTAATTCCTCGCATTTCTTTCCAATCAGCCGCTCAAGGAAACGCGATGCCGTCGATTAGAAAATCGCATCTCCAGGGCACAAAAAAAAGGGAAGGCGGCGAGCGGCAAAAAGTCGCGTATCGCGCGCCGAGAGAAAGAATATATCCTCCGGCGGTCAAGGCCGCGGATTCTGCTCGTCGCGCGTCACCGCAAGAAAAAGCCGCGTTCAAAGTCCGCGCGGCTCCACCTGACGGAGAGGCTTTTTTTCTTCCGCCGCTGACTTGGACTTTCGGACCCGGCGCCGATTAGCGGAACTTTATCTTATCCGGCGGCTCGGCGGTTTAACACCTTTGCGAATCGAGCGCCGAGATGTTATACGATTGCCGGTTGTCGGGTTCACTGCAAGTCGTGCCAACTTGAGGAGCTGTCGAGGTTTTGTGGATTGGCTCGGGTTATTCGGTGGTTTTTGGAATTGTGATGCCGAGTGATCAAGTTTAAAGTTTGGGTATGTTGGAAAGGGGCTTTTTAAATAGTGACTGGTTTTGGCCTTCCCTCAGCTTTTTTTACCAGAACAAGGTTTTTTTTTATTGTTTGGATGGAAGACCTAAATTTTAAAGTAATTTTTTATATTAAGTCGATGGCTTAGATAATTTTTGAAAATTATTGTTAAAGATACATTTCAAAAATTTTTTAATTTATTCAAATATCTAAACTAAGCGAAATATTACTAAAATACTAAGATTCTCTATTATAAATGTCATTCTTAATCATTGGCTTCGGAAGTGACTTTTTATCGAGATTTTTCTTTAAAAAAAGTAAATTATGGTTGTAATGATTTCAATCGATGATCAAAATTTTGCAAACAAAGTTTCAAAGTATTCCACAATGTTCAAAAACAATTAAAAACTGCTGAGGTATTCTTTGACGTAAAGCAATAAACTATAAGAGACGTCGTTTTGAATAATAAAACCGGTAGTATACCAGAAATAAGCGTCATTTCATGGTAATTACATATGTATTAAATAAGCGCATCTTTATGCAAATTAAATAAAAATCTGTCACGAAAAATCTGGTTTAACATGATATTGAATGCTAATAAAAACTGATAATTACTGGTGTTAGTATTACAATTAAAATTTCGTTTTGAAAGCTTGATAAAAAAGCCAATGATTTTTTAATGTTAACGTTTATACCAACGATTATCACTGTTAATAGTATGTTAACGAAAGGATTACGCGTTTTCCAATCCGATTAATTAATTTGACACTTCTCTTTTCCTGACTACGTCTATCCTTTTCGTACACGGGCCATCTGTAATCGATTTCTTAATGAATGTATATCTTAATGAAGAGCACGCATAAATTCGTTTAAATTCGCTAATTTTAACAGTGTACCTTATACGAAACGAAGTACCACTCGCGGTAATGCCTCCTAAAGCAGGAAAAATCTGAAAAACTTGCTGATTGAAAATCCTCCCCTCGATCTGTCCGCAGGAAGTGGATCACGTGGCAGAGCGTCGTCGAGGCTTTCAGCTCGTACCCGCGAAACGTCGTCAGCGAGCCTCAGCCGGAGTTCAAGATGGAGGTGCTGATGCACGAGGCGACAGCGGTGGGCAACGGCTCGACGGTTCCCTCCGAGAACGGCGTCCAGCCGACCCCGCCGGCGCAGGTCAAGGTGCTGCCGGCCTGCTGCGCCAAGAGGCAGCAGCTGCCACCGCCGGTCTGCGAGAACGGCTGCAACGAGCAGCAGCCCGTCAACGAGAAGAACGGCACGCCCTTCTCCAGGACTAAGAATGGCGAGAGCATGGACGTGTCCTTCGAGGGCATCACCTACACCGTGCAGCTCGGCTGGAGAAAAGGTGAGCTGAAGCAGTTCAATTTACATGCGGTAATCGAGAGAACGCGCTGTGTTTACCTTTGGAAATTGAGCATTTATAAGCCTGCCTAACTAGGCAGGCTAGTTGCAGATGATTCGTTCTTCAAGTAATGTGATTAGTATTTGAATGGATTTTTTTGCATTGTTAAGTCATTTATCTTTTTCTAGAAAATTAAAAACAAAATACAACGAATCTATAACAATTAGCATTATACTCAATTAAATGACTGAAAAATGAGTATTATCAATATACTCTCGATTAAAAATATTTTCTTTTCCTTTCTGCAGTTTTAAGAGAAAGAAAAATGAAACTTTAAATTTTAATCCTTATCGAAAACGTCTCTAAAAATTCCAGGCTCCAAGGAAATCTTGCACGGATTAAACGGCCGACTACCATCCCGTCAGCTGATAGCATTAATGGGTCCGTCAGGCGCCGGCAAGTCTACCCTCCTCGACGTCCTCTCTGGTTTTCGCATCACCGGCGTTCAAGGCGTCGTTTACGTCAACGGCCGCGTCCGGGACTTGGACACTTTCCGAAGGTAATTTCTTTTTTTTCTCGACTAAAACGTGGAACTTTTTCAAGGACTTTGAGTGCGTTTCCACTCGAAATGCGCTCCAAGTGCGAATCGTCGCGTGGGTCTTTGAGTCGATGAACTATGATGCGGAAGGCTGTTTGGGAGTTCGGGCCAAACTGGTTTGTCGGAGTTTTTGATGTTTTGTAAGTGCCGAGGCATTTCGAGACTATGAATATATGTCGCTTGTTTACTCCTTGGGGTTGGTAATGCAACTCGATTTACGAATAATTGTTTATTAAGATTTTTATTTTGTACAAAATTGCCTTATTTTTATTTTTTATTTTTTTTTATATCTTCATGCACAGTGAATGGGCAAGAAAATTTTTTGTTTCTCATTTCAGAAAATAAAAAGGTTGATTTAGTCATGACTAAGCTGATTGCAGGTTTTTAAATGATTGCACAAATTTTAAGAGAATGTAAAATAAACCTAAACGTCTAAATTTGAAATGCAAATGGATTATGTATATTTTTATTTGTCTTCTATTAAAGTCAATGATTGTATTTTTGGCACATCTATTAAATTTTACTGAACTATTCGCTTTTATCACCGAAATGTTATTAGCAAAAGTAAAAATAATTTAAATGTACAATTTTGTTGCGCAAGTTTTGATCAAATAATTTCATCTGAAGCAAAAAAAAATAAGAATTAATGACTCTAAGCGCTTTTACATCTTGTTAATTAAACAAAAATCAACAGGTCCAGCGCTTACATCACCCAAGACGACCGATTGCAGCCGCTGTTGACGGTCATGGAAAATATGCACGTGGCTGCAGATCTGAAGCTCGGCACCGACACGCCGCGATTCGAGAAGGAGACAATTGTAAGTTTCACTAATGATAATAATGATGATTGCAGTTCTTACTTTGTAATAAATTTTTGCACGCTTGAGCTTCAATATAGCGATGACTCGAATCAGTTGTTATTAATTCGGCTAAGTATTTAAGCTGACGTCATTAATCACTGAATTTCATTCTGCTTTTTGTTTGGAATTATAGAGCGTCTTATAATATTTGAATTTTTGACAATATTGATTAGATTGAAAGAAATTTTATTTTATGCTGAAGTAAATTCTATTATTATTTGCAATTTTTCTATTAGCAATACATGACTTTTTTATTTATTTTTTTTCATAATGGAATTCGTATTTGTATTCAAATTTTACTTTTCTCTGAGCTATACTGTAAAATGAATCACAAAATAAATTCAAGTATTTCACTGTGTTCCTAACAATCCCCTCTCAGTCTGCCACATTTTGAATGCCATAAAATATAAAATTAAACAGCTTTTAATCTCCCGATGATAGCAAACACGTAATTTTCACTTCTAACCGATTACCGATAAAAAAAACTGCACACTTAAACCATAATTCGCCAAAGTCAAAGCCGACATAAATCCATCAAACTTTCCTACAATTATCCTACCTCGCATTAGGAGGCGTAATGAACATAAGTCAGAGAGTGAAAAAAAAGGAGGAAATAAACGCTTTAATTGCACGTCTGCGCAGATCGAGGAGATCCTGTCGACCCTCGGGCTGTACGAGCACATGAATACTCGGGCGGGTCGCCTCAGCGGAGGGCAGAAGAAGCGACTTTCCATAGCTCTCGAGCTCGTAAACAATCCGACGGTGCTGTTCCTGGACGAACCGACCACGTGAGTATTTCAATATATATATATTTTTATTGACCAAAGCGAGGAGCTTTTCATTGCGCTGGAAAGTTTTATCTTCGGTGTAGGTAGACATGACTCTTCGTGTTTCGATGAAGAAATAATCGGGAGCCCATTAATTGGCGTCTCATTGACACCACCGTGTTGCATTGAGACTTTTCTGTTTTGTTGCCGGCCGCGCAGGAAAAAGAGAACGGAAAATCTGTTTGAAGGAGTGAACACATTTTTTTTGTCGGCTTATTACTCCGACGATTCCGCGGTGGTCTGTCATTATTTTAAAAATATACCCGCAGGGACGCGATGCATTTTAATTTTTAGTTTTATTATGGTTATTTTTAATTCCCGGGGAAAGAAAATTCTAGAGGAATAACAGAAATTGAGATATTAATAACATTTTATCTCAAGACTGTTTTAATAACAAGCAATTGACCGGAATAAATTATGTACAATACAAGATTAAAATCTTGCACATGAAAGCTAGTTTATAATCTCAGCACTATATTTTGTAGTCCAAGATTAAAATTTAAATTAAAAAAACAGGACCTCCGGTAAAAGTAATATTTCAATTTGAGATGCAATACGTGCAACGTATTTTTTTAAACTTCCTAGTTTTTTTAACCTTACATAAGTATTTTTTACCCTTGGATCCTTTCGCATGGATTTACATATTTTTCATAAACTTATAACACTCGTTTCTTATACGGCAACTTAAGAAGTTGAGGGCTCGCTCGTTTCGCGAGTCAACTCACCGTACAGGCGCTAGCACAAAGAAGCATAATTTACATAAAAAATTAACGCCAATATTTCTTTCTCAATAAAACTATTTTAGGCACAAGTTGAGAATACGTTTGATCACTAGAATGACATTACATCAGACGCAATGCGTAACCGACGACGTACAAACGAATAAACAAGGGCAAATCGTTCTTTTTACAGAGGCTTGGACAGCTCCTCCTGCAGTCAAGTCTGCAACCTCCTGAAGCTGCTCGCGCGCCAAGGCAGGACCATCATCTGCACGATTCATCAGCCGAGTGCCACGATATTCCAGCTTTTCGACCAGGCACGTGACTCTCGCTTTCATTCTTCTTTCTCGGTTCTTGGAAAAAATTAGCGGCGAAACGATAAGGCCGAGAGCAATTTCGTATCCTCACATAATTCAAGTGCAATATTTATAAACGCGGCGACATTGACGTATTTTCCTCGTTTCGGTATCGAATTTCTGTATCGCTCTGCCGGTTATCCGTTCACGCGAAACATGACAAATGGAATATGCGAGATGCACGAGCTGGGAAGATATTTACGGCTTTCCTCCTTTAAATTTACCCCTTATCTTATTCAAGTGACCCTAGAACTATATCCAACTTGTTACTTTTTAGTAAATTCTTTTGCGGATATTCGCGGCAATATTTTATACAGTTATTTAATAAGCTGCATCTTCTGTAGGTTTACGTATTGGCCAAAGGCGAATGTCTTTATCAAGGAGCGACGCATAATCTAGTGCCATATTTGGAGAGCGTAAAGCTTCCGTGTCCGATGTACCACAATCCAGCTGATTACGGTAAGTCTAATCAATATAGAAGCTTTAACTTCTGAAAACACTCGTCACGACCACTTGCTTTCATTTATCAACACGTCTTCAATTGTGAAAAAAAAACATATTTGATAAAGGTGCATTCACCGATGCACCGACGAAATGCAAGTTTCATTTTATAAGAAATATTATTATGGGAAAATTGAGATTGATTTTTCACAATAAACTTCTATTTTTTTCTACTTTTTCGTCTTTTTAACCGTCAAAAAATGGACAAAGAATAATTTTTAATATAAAATTGCAGTTATTGAATTGGCTTGTGGTGAATACGGAGAAGACAAAATTGAGACCCTCGTTCAAGGAACGCAAAACGGCAGAAGCCTCAAGTGGTTCGACAACCCCAGTACCCTTTTGGATCATAAATCTCTGAGAGGTTCGTACATTTTTCCCACGAATAACTCAACGTTTTTTTACAAGTAAAAAAAGCAGTTTAAAATTTAAATATTTAATTACAGCAATGCATACGCTAAAAAGTAGTAAGGGCGACGATAGCAAGGGACCGCAAGCCACGTCGCAGTGGAATCAACTAGTTGTCCTGATGAAAAGAGGCTACATCAAAGTCAAACGAGACTCTGTAAGTATTGAGAAAAAATAATCCGTTCTTCATAGGCTTCTCGTTAAAAAGGCGTAATAAACAATGTTTTATTTTAGACTCTGACACATTTACGAATAATGGCAAACATATGTACGGGCCTGATGTTGGGCATGCTGTTTATTTCTGCCGGAAATAATGCAGATCGAATAATCGAAAACTACAATCTTCTGTTTGCCTGCCTTGTCCATCACATGATGACCACCATGATGTTGACCGTACTGACTTGTAAGTACTTGTTTGTTTTACTCTTCTTACTGCCTCTTATTTCATTCTTTTTCAATCGAATGATTGTTTAATTCAATTGGCTTAGAATCAAGATTTCTAAATAAATCGTAGTCTTGAAAAACTTAAAAATATTGATAGCATTTGTTAAATTTCTGCAATTTTTTCAGTCCCGGCGGAGATGAACACCCTTCAGAAGGAACACTTCAACAGGTGGTACAGCTTAAAGTCTTACTATGTGTCGATGACTATAATCGACATCCCTGTCAGTACTCTTTGCTGCTTCCTGTTTACCGCGATCACCTACTTCATGTCCGATCAGCCGCACGATACAGTCAGGTTCTCCATGTTCTTTGCCATCAGTCTTGTGGTGGTATTCGTGGCCCAAAGCTTTGGTTTCATGATTGGATCGGCTTTTAATGTTGTGGTAAGAACGATAATTAGATTTTAAAGAATTTATTTTAATTTCGTAAAGATGAGTTGCTGCAAAAAGCTAAAAAATGTTTTTCTTCAAAAATGAAGTCGTTAATAATTTATGTCATTTTAAATATTCAATAATTTTATGAATGTTTAAAATGGAAAATTCATTATCAAGCTCTTAAAATAATAATATTTATATTGTTTTATTAATTAAAACTATTTCATTATGCATTGCATGAAAATGAAATATTAAAAGGCTATAATAAAGTGTCGATGAATTCTTATAATAAGCGTACAAATGAATGAAATAAATTTTGATAAAAGGTAAACAACTTTGCGACAATGAGCATAATGGCGTATATCATACAACTCCTACTATCAAGTAGCTTGCATTATATGTTGAAATTCCAAGTTTTACACTGATTATTACTATCTGTTTTATAATGTACATTATATTACAGGGCTTTTCGTTATGTAATGCATATTTGAATTTTTGAGAAATTCCTTCAGTTCTAGAATAAAGAATTTTTGCGATTGACAAATCAAAACTGAAATAAATTTCGATTACAGAACGGAACATTTTTGGCGCCCACCCTTTCAGTACCAATGATGATGTTTGCTGGATTCGGAGTGTCCCTTCGTGACCTTCCAAGCTACTTGAGCTGGGGAACTTACATCAGTTATCTGAGATACGGTCTTGAGGGGTAATTTCTCATTTTATTTTTCTTTCACGCATATCATTAAATAATTGTTAAAAAATTTCCTAATGTCCACATATTTTCCTCAGCTACGTAAACGCCATTTACGGTCGGAACAGAGCAGCCCTCGAGTGCCACAACGAGGACCTGGACTTCTGCTACTACAAGGAGCCCCGAAAATTCGTCAAGGACATAATCACCATGAGAGACGATCAGTTCTGGAACGACCTCGCTGCGCTCTCCTGCATCGTCCTCATCATGAGGTTCCTCACCTACTTCCTGCTGCGTTGGAGGCTCATGTCCTCCAGATAGACAAAGCGAGCCTAGTTTAGACGTACCGAACCGACGCGAAAAGAAACCTCCCATTTCAGTTGCTGGATAAACGGCCAGTTATTTAATCCGTATACCGAGTAGAACATTTTCAAACGAGTACCGCCGAAAATTAACGTTGGAAACGGAGATTCGCGAGCGAGTAACCGGTTTGTCCGGAGTACTTTTACGGACGGCGAGGCGTCGGGCTGCATTTTCTTTGAGGCTTCTTAGGCGGTGAAAGTGAATGCAAGAGTGCTGGACTGATTTCGCAAGTTCCTCTGCGTCGATTTTTGGAAAGGGTCTAGTCAGGGAAATTTATGGACCGGAACGTAAATTACTTTGGTTGATTGGACTTCTTTCGAAATGTTCTGTCTCAGTGTAGCATTTTCATAATTTAGTAGTACATTATTACTGTTAGTTTGGAGTAAGTAGCTTGTAAGAGTGAATTTCCTAAGGGAGCATTGCAATAATAAGCAATAATTACACTAGGACTTACCGCAAGCAATTTAATTTTAGCGCGTAAAACCAGATTCCTATAATTCGAATATATATTAAGGTCTCTTATTTGATTGAATTAGATATGGAGCTTATCTTTGAAAAGAACTCGAAATGCCGATTTTACAGGTTCAAAAAAGAGTGATCTCGTTTGAAATGCCTTTGTTCGTAGAGGTGTTATTTTTTATTATTGTCACGATGTATATGATTATCTTCTTTTTCCGCGTTTTTTTTATTAATACTACTTTTAAATGTCAATGCAAGAAGGAAGATGGCATCAACGCTGATCCCTTTCTTCTTTTTATCAGGACTGATTGTAAATTTGTCTTAAGCGCACTGCGATTAATTTTTCTTATTTATTATCTACAATGTTGATTATAGACTTTGTCTCAGCGATCAGTACCTTTTATAAAGTATACGTACATGATGTAAGTCTTGCTTATTCCAGGCAGGATGAGACAGATATTGTAAAATATCAAATGTTCGATATATAAAAAATAGTAAAGTTATTATTCATAAATGAAATGTTCATTTTGCCTTTAATTACTTTCTCCTTTTATTTCTATATTTTTAAAAAATGTGTACTTGAATCGTTATCTGAAATGTTATTTAATGAAACAAGACTTTTTACTTGTTTTTGCGACCTTTGAAACTACATTTTTCCTCAATTCCTTAAGAGTCAAACGCCAAATAATAACTGCATAAAATCAACTTTACAAGATTCCCCTCCAAGGTTTCATATTTTTCTTTTTCGAGGTTTTTTTTAGAACGTTTCCAAATATTTCAAGTGTTAAAATAAATAAATCAATTCGTAACTGATTAAATAAGTTGTTATTTGTTACAATTCATATTTACAGTATAACAATTTATTATAAAAAATAATAACTTTTAATAAAAACAAATTAAATATACAAAAAATGATGTAACATTAAAAAATATGACCCATTAGTCTACCAATTAATTATTGTGTGAGTATAAAAAAGTATTTTTTTCTTTGATTTTGGCATCAGTAACATATTTAGTGCCTTACGCGCCTCTTTGAACATTTAGTACAAAATTTAAAAAAGCTTCATTATACAAAGTTTTTCATTAACAATTTAGTAAATATCGTATTTAACATTATGTATAAAATCAACAGATTTTCATTCATGTGGCAATCGATTGTACTATCAAAATTTTCTTAGTCTAGTTTTAACATAATTACATGGTTAAATTTAAATACGTTAATTTTTGTATAAAAATTCAAATATAAAAATCACGCCTTTTCATATCCAATCTTAATACTAATGTCACTTTCAAAAAATCACAATGAATTTACAATTTCTAACAATAGAACCTTAACAATAAGCACGAAACGTAAAATTTTGTTCTCATCGCTCTGGTTTAAAAGCTTTAAAAAATTCGGTCTGGCTATCTCTTGGTCATACGCAGCCTGAAGCGCAAAACTCCGTAGGTAAGTGTGTGAAGGACGACGATCCATGACAAGAGAGCAAAAACCGTGACGCAGAAAGGCACCGATGGCATTTGGAGCTCGCCGAGGATTTGACTAGGTTTCCTCAAGTAGCAGAACTCCGTGGAACAGGGAAGTTTTGGACGGTCCACATAGATTGCTTGCAGGATGCCCTCGAAGGCGTACCTAAAGTGAAAATTCAATTTCCAATTCAGTATAGTTTTTACGTATAAAAAGAGATTGAGATTTTCTTTTTTATTTACGCCAAATGCTGGCTGTTTAAAAGTTATGTAATGCACTCACCGGAAATAGCTGACTACGCTGAAAAATTGCAGGTACTTGGGAATTTCACCGAGTTTCAGGAAGAACCCAGCGAAAAGAAACATTGGAATGTTAAATGCTGGTACTAAGAACATTCCAGCCTGGAAAATAAGAAAGCTAATATAGTATTAAAATAATAACGGTATATTTTACCTTTTTTTGTCCGTCATTATTTTAACTCTTAATACTTTACAGCGAATTGGGAGAAGTTCAGATGTGCTATTTACAATAACAGTAGTTAATTATTTGAAAGAAGTGATAAAATTCGTTCTAACTAATAAAGCTTTCTGAAGAGATCAATGCTTTTATATCCCAATTATGCGACACTGACACAAATCGCTTTAAAACATTAAGAATTCTAAATAAGAGATAAAAAATGATGTATTTAATGTTCGTAGAATTACATGTGTATTAAATGCAGCGCCTGTAACTATGCCAAAAGACTGGGCTAACATTGTGAAGAGAGTGCATATTATCCAGACTTGAAAGAACCTCACAAACTCTAGTGGTTGACCTGTCATGTAGTATCCAACGGCTAGAAAGATACTGGGACAAATTATCTGGAACAATTTATTTATGTATATTATTTTAATTACATTTTTTACTTTTATAACTTCAATACAATTAATAATTGATGAACTATACCTGTAACGGAAGATCAGAGAGCACCTTTGTGACATAGTAACATCCCAGCGAATACCAATTGTTGGTATTTTCCCTGAGGAATACTGTTGCTTCCGTGGGAACTAAAATAGCAAACATTGAATTATACTTATTTTCTTTGCTGAAAATAGGCTTTAAAACTTTATTTAAACCATAGACGCATCATAAATAATTCAGGCAAGCAAACAAATTCAATAAGTGACAAATTTAAAATTTTGTTATAAAATTGAAATGCAAGATTTTTAAGAAAAATTTTAATAAAGCAATTAATAAAGTAAAATTGATAAATAAAAACGTCGACATTACACATTTGAACGGACGGCATGGCATTGGCGAAAAATAAAAATATTGCAAAGAAGAAGACGCAAGCGATGTTGCTTTGGACTTTAGCGGCATCCTGGCCGAAATTATAAAAAACTATCCCTAAAAGTACAGCGACTACCAGGTGTGCACAGAGTCTCAAATTGGTCAGTGTCTGTGAAACGAAAAAGTTCAAATTTCAAATAAAGGAATGAGCAGTATCTATAAACTATGTGTTAACGAAATCAGTTAATTGAAATCTGTTTATTTAGAAAGAGGAGTAGTGAGAGAAAATAGCAGACTTTTTTTTTAAAACAATTACTTACGTTGTCGCGAGCAATGCAAACGAATGCTCGATATGTAAGGATCTTGTACTGTTCCCAGTAAGAAACAGCGTAGCGTTTTGATTCGACTGTCGATTCCTCCTCGGAACTTGGCGTCGACCAGGTCGAATATTTTGTGTTCTCGTTGGCTCCATCCATTGAGCTTTTGCTGCATAGTCGCTCGTAATTAGTACCTCGTTGACCCGTAACCACTTCCAATACTAAAATAACAAGTTAATTAGCGATCAATTGTAAGATCAAATCATCAAAATCTAATTAATGTTACGAGTTACGCGTAATTAATGTTTCAAGAATCAGATGTTTCTTAAAAAAAAGTCACTGTTTGAGTATTGAAAAAAATTTAAGTTAGCTGACCAAAGCTCATTATTCGAGTTAAATTAAAATTTGAAAATCTTTTTTCTTAATCATTTTGATAAAATGTGATTTTATTTATTTTCGTTTCATTAGCTCCAATACGCGCGAACTCTTAAAAATAAAGATACATATATATTTAAATTCCTTAAACTCTCGACGAGTTGGCCTCGTCAATTTTAATCTATGATTTAGTCAATATTTAATTCATAAGTCCAAAATAAAAATAAAAAAGCAAAACTAATTAAGTTGACTCGTAGTTGTGATTTCACTGATTCAGCAATCTTCAATGCCAGCGACTAAAAAAATATTACCCAACGACTCGACAAGATTCTTTAAATCTCCTACCGAACTCGGAGAGGTTGTAGAAGGACGGGCAGACGAATCCGGCCTGCTGGAAGTGGTCCAGGACTCGTTCCCGAGGTCCGCAGTAGCGGCTCCTGCCCTGACTCATCACCAGGAGGTCGTCGAAGCGGCAGGTCATCTGGCTGCTCGGCTGATGCACGGCGCAGGCCACCGTGCAGCCGCTCTTCGCCATCGAGCACAGAAGACTTATCACCTGTTGGATGAGATCGTGAGATTAGTCGCGAGAAATATACTTCGTGCCGTAGTCAAAATTTTAAATTTTAATTTTAGAGAGTTGCTGAATGATTTACAGTTTGCGTGAACAAAAAGTTCGTATTTTCGAATGCTTTTTAAATCTAATATTAGATGACTATTAGAAACTGCAGTGTATCATTTATTTACTATCAGAAGAATTAATGCGCTAGAAACTGGTAAAAAGCCCTGCAAAAAAATCCCATTTCCTAAGCAACTCGTCGCTAATTAAACGTTAAGCTACACCTCTTCCCGGCAAAAACATTTCCCACGATACGAATTCCAGGCCAGCTTGACACTTGACTCGCCGGAATCTCAGGTGAAATCTCGGCCGAGCTTGGCGCGTTTTCTCACGAGCCGAAGACTTTGCCGAAGGACAGTCATCGGAATTGCAGATCCTCATTACCCTTGAGGAGGGGAAGATCGATTAAACGGCGCCGAGGCTGGCAAAGAGAAGCAGTGTATACAGCCTACCTGATTGGACGAGGCGCTGTCGAGGCCGCTGGTCGGCTCGTCGAGGAGCATGACCGACGGGCTCGTGATCATCTCCACGGCTATCGACAGCCGCTTCTTCTCCCCCCCGCTCAGGCTGCTCGTCAGCGTGTCCAGGCAGCCCAGCAGGCCGAGCCGCTCGGCGACGTCCTGGATCTGAGAGATTTTTTAGGCGTGTTAGCTGTATTTCAAGTCATTATAAAGCGTTAAAGCGGACGGGTTCTAAAGTTACGTTGTTTAAAATTTATGAGTTGTAGCTTAAAAAAGAATCAGTACAACGTTTTGAGTAACTGTACTATGATGCAGTAATATCCCCCTCTTTGTCTAATAAAATATTACGAACTTTCGAACATTGAAACATAATGACTATAGCTAAGAAAAATTGGTGATTAATCGAAAAATTGCAATTGCATTCATCAGCAAGAATTTGTTATCAAATAACTATGTGATGATAAAACATTAGAAAGACGACATTATCTATTCACTGCTCTATAATTCATCGCAACTCAGAATTTTACTGCGTGCAAACTTTAATCCAATTAATTACATTGACATACAATAAGTAACATTAAAGCAGCAAGTGGATTAAGTTTTAAAAATCTCAGTTCATTAAACAAGAAGGCTGAAAATAAGCTATTGCAATTTCCTGAAAATTATTCACGTACTATAGCGGAATGCAGTAATTGCCCTACAAGAGAACCTGTTGCGACCAGCTTTCTTACTTGGTCACACCGTTACATCTTCTTTTTACAATGTACATAGCAGGTTATCGGGTTTTCAGTATGATATAACTGAAGCTGAGATACCGAATAAAATACTATTAACTATTAGTTAATAGTACTAGAGTAATAGATTGTCCGCGCAGTTGCATTATTATAGATGCTTGAATCATTATAAAAAACATGACCTTTTTTATAATCTTGCAGAACAAAAAAAATATATACTTTTTAAACTTGACACAAGTCTTCTTTGAACATCTCTTTCGATTCTTTTAATTTATACTATTTACAAAGCACCGGACATACGACACCTCATTGAATAATTCCACGCCTTTGACATACATCTTGCGATGATGTCACGTGCGTTAAGAGAATCTCCAAGCGTTTTTTCTATAAGGATACAATAGTCATAATTTTTTCCAACTAATGAGACAAGCTGAATCGCATGTTTAAATTTCAAACCAGTCGGGAAATAATTCGTGTAGTTTGCCTGCTCGTCTCCTATAAAAATTCTTCAAAGAAAAACTCACTATAAAATTCCTGGCTTCCGAGTCGTAGCTCTTGTCGGAGAGCTTCAGCCTCGCGGCCACGTAAATAGTCTCCTTTGCCGTGAGCAGCGGCATCAGCGCGAATTCCTGCGGGATGTAGCAAACGCTCAGCTTGCGGAAGAGCTCGGGTTGTTCTTGGAAGCTCATCCCGTTGAGGTGCAGCTTACCGAGCAGCTCGCTGCGGCAACATCTGGACTTCCGGCTCGACAGTAAATTCAGCAGCGAGGTTTTCCCCGCGCCGGACGGGCCCAGGATGGCCGTCAGGCGACCGCTGCGGAACTCGCCCGTCACGTTGTTCAGGATCTGCTTCCATTTTCCTGCGAGGAAATATTAGTTAGCTTTCAAGGCGTAGTGGTATCTTGAAAAAGTAGTCGTTTTTTTTTAAAACTTTTTATGGGCTATTTTGAAAGTAATAAATGGCCATCTAATGCAATCGCTGCTGATTAATAGCAGGATGAAACGTCCTGAAAAACAACGTCGGGTTTGTAAATTATATATGCAAATGAACGTCGCGTTTAAAATTCAGAACGTGCCTTATAAAATCCTGTTTATGCCATAAGTTATCTTTAATGTACTTAAAATATACTAATAAAAGTTGAGTAAATGGTTCTAAAAGATTAATAAAATTTGTAATATATTGTGCTTATACATTTTTGGTGTAAAAACGCGGCAGGTTTTAAGAGATTTTGTAAATTTATAAACTTTCTTTGCAAAATGCAATTTTTTATTACAAAAGTTGCTCTCTTATATCCCTGCAATAAGTTAATTACACACTAAGTTATCGAAACGTGTTATTTTAATTCCATCCGAGAATAGCAGTTATGCAAACTGTTCGAAATGCGAAATAATTATTGTAGCTTGAAATTGCAAAATTACATAAACATTTTTTTCTAAGGTGAAAGGAAAATATAAAGTTCGTCGAACGGCCGTGAACTACTACTATGCGAGTATTTCTTTTCTGCGAAAGAGACCATCAGTAAAAAACTTGATTTGAAAGTTGTTCAGTTAAAGTAATAAACTATTTGTTCCAACAACAAAAGTTGCCAATACGTAATTTAAGAACATAGCAACACGACTTTATTTTTACATTTCACACTTAAATATCCAATTTAAGATGCACAATCTTGTCTTTTCAACCTCTACTGCAAGAAAACTAGTTTACCTTCACTCAAAAAAGACATGAATAACGTTTACGTTTGACCTTTAATACGTCCGTAAACATATTGAACTTTTTTAATCGCGGCTGTCCACTCCGCAATCAACAATTTCCAGTATATTTAGCAATTATTTTTTTGAACTCTCATTTTCATAAAAAAACTTGAAATAACCGCATCATCCAGCGACGCAAAACTATTTCTCAGCCGAACACCACAAAAGGGCTGAAAGAATTGCCTAATGAAGGCAGCACCCACCTTTGGCACCCTTGTGCCTCGGCACGGAGTAGCAGACGTCGAAGAACTGGAGGTCAACCTGCTGCGGTCGGCGGGACTTGGCGGCGGCGACGATGATGGCCGTGGCTCCGTTGGGCTGCAGCGGTGCGTCCGGCGTGTAGTCCTCCGCCTCCTTATCCATCGCTGCGTCTTATCTGCTCGGCGGACATGCACTTTCCTGCCGGCGGTAGCCGCTGCACATAGGCCGGTTAGAAACTGAGGCGAAACGCTGCGATAAGCGGATGGTTACGGTTAGCGTTGGATTTGATTCAGCGATTTTTTTTTTAATTTAGTCAAGGGTTTATTAACGCGTGGAAGGTGTATTTTGTTCTAGTCTAATCCATTCTTAAATGAATATGATACATTGTATGCGCGAAGCTTTAACTGCACTTTTTATTGAAATTGTTTTTATGATTGCACGTGCTATATTGTGATATTCGAGTCAGGCAGATTATGTCTACCCTTATCTGTTTCCTTGACATTTCAGTGAATCTCCCCGGTCATATCTGTTTTAATAGTCGTCCCAATACTTTCATATATACTTTGTATGCAAATCAATAAATATTATTTCTTAAATTAATACAACGATATTTCAATGGTGTTTTGAAAATTTCCTTGCCTTTTATTATTTTTAAGGGAAAAAGAAGGCGGCAATTAACACCCGTCTTAAAAAAAGTTGCATTGATAAAGAGGAATTGCAAGTTTTTAAGATATTTACAAAAATGTTTTATTGCTCGTCAATCACTTGACTTTTTTATATTTTTTTAACTACGACATCTATTGAATAAATTACTAAAAAGTTAGATTTATTATTATTCCATTGCAAATTTTTTAGTTGAGTTTCTGTTTTTATTAGAATTGTAAATTTAAAAAAAAAAGCTTACTAAATTTTCTTGTCAATACATTATTTTACACTTCAAAAACATTTTCAAAAATGCAACAAAGTATAATAAATTGTACGTATCAATTCTATTACATCTCAATCAACGCTATCTAAAAACGGAAAACACACAGATAGCGTACTTAATTTAGATAAAAGCATTATGCAGTACTGATTAACATATATGTAGACATAGTAATTAGTGAACGATTTAATCGAAACGAAACCGTCTTACATAGTATAAATCTACATAAAAAGACTATACGTTGTTCTTGCAAAAGTTACACTTTTCTGCCCTTGTATCTGTTCGAGCGACGTAATTGATCACCATATACGCAATAGTTTCGATTTTATAAAAATTTTCACCGATCCGGCCGCTTTTTCTTGCGATTACCAAAGCAAACACTGCTATAACCGATCGCCAAAAGCTCTGCACTACTGAACATTCCAGTCCGCTACGCAGTGGAGAAACGTGACTGCGGAATCTATCCAATTAAATGGCGAATCATCGGCTACGAACAATACGTGGTCTGCAAATTTGCGCGACGTACTGCGTGCAATCGTGAAAAACGTCATGTTGCAAGAGAGCGACGCGCTTTGAATGTCAATCGGCTCGCGGAAAGAGCGCACGTGTTTAGGGGGAATATTAATGCGCGTATTTTTAATGTGTCGCCGGTTATTTTTGCCTATCTCCGCAGTGCTTTATCGACGATGGCTGAACAATAAAATTTTAATCCTCAGCTCTCGAGAAGGGGGAAAATTCTTGACCGATATCGATGCGATTACTGATAGCTTTCTTGGATACACTCGTGGATGGGCAACAGTATTTTATGAGATTATAAGGATATTTATTGGGCCTGTGATTACTTGGTTTGTTACTATTGTTAGAGTTTAGGGAGATGATTATACTAATTAAATTGTTGATGCAGATAATAGAATTTGTATCTTTAAAATCTAAGATAGTACACGCGGAGTTCATGTGAGATAAAGAAAAGCAAAGAAAAATTTCAAAATAGCATTGAGTTGACAGTTGCAGCATTGACTAAGCGGAAAACATTTTCCTGATATCGATCGTCTATATGAAATAAGCATTTTTTTTTATTAGATCGACGGAAATTTGTACAAAAATGTGATTAATGAATTTAAGGTGATAAATATTACATGATGTACCACTGAATGCACGTAGTAATTTGAATTGAAAAAAGGTCGATTCAAAACAATCCGACATTTGTTTATTCAAATTGCTTCTGCTTTTACAACCAATGATAAGTTTTAAGTTTTACAAAGAGATAAATCTTTGCGCGGACTGTTTCCAATTAAGACGCACGTTCGAGCACTCATATTTTTTATTTTTCATCTTCTACTTTATAAAAAAACCCTGCTTCTTCTTTTCTTAAACTTTTTCCATTATATTAATGAAAGAAAACTGAATGTTTAATACTGTCAATCGACGCAGAATTATACACTTAACTCACTTAAGTATAACGTTATCTGTTTTTATGAAAAAAATATTTAATCTAACTACAGCCAGCTCTTAGTGTGCATGCAGAAACTTGAATTATTTTAAAGCGCAGAATTCTATATACCGTTTTACTAGAAAATCCTCGCTTTCACTTCATCCAAAAGCATCCCACCATAAGTTAAAATTTCCCAACAAACCCTATAAAGAAACTCCTCTCCACCTTAATCATCAGCAATCGTCGGCATCACAAATCCCCCTCGTCACAAGCACATGTCCCAAGCCGCCTGAAAGTCATTCACGAAACTCGACCGAATCTACGCTTGGAACGTAGATGAAAAGAAAAAAAAATGCGCGCACTGCACACACGTCGTGCTGCACTGCAGAAGGAGGCCGGGAGAGGTCTGACCGCGACTGAAAGGCGCGGAGGCTCGCTGGCTACTTTCTAATCGAGAAGCGCGCCGGCACGGATTGTCCGAGACGGTGGTGGGGCTGAATTTCAACTAACGAGAAGATTGCAGTCTGGGCAAGAGTGGAACGACCCAATCGCCGAGACCTGTGGAATTCGAATTCGAAACTTTTCGCAAAACTATTTGGTCCGCTTGCGTGGAGAGAGTTATCATTATCGCTGCTGGTGGCTTTCGGGGGTTCGACGAGTTGCTGAACAGCGTTTAGTACACTTGCAATAAGTAAAGGAGATGTAGAAATAATTTGAGTTTTTTATAGTTGGAATTAAATTATGATTGTTATTTCCTATTATATATCTTGAAACGGAAATGAGATATAAATATTCTGTCACCGCTAATTTTAAATTACTTCAATTCATTTTATTATTATTTTTTTAATTAAATATTTATTGTCTCATCATTAGGTATTATTTAGTTTGTTGTCAAATTTAAAAAATTTGAGTTATAATCAAGATTTACTTATAATCTTTCAAAATAAAATGGATTACTTGAAATTTATTTTCTTTTTTAATTTTAAGATGTAATTATTTCTGAGGATTCTGAAAGACATTTTTAAAAATAACCGAGTTTTAAATTGATAAATATGTCACAGCATAATGAGACATCTGCGTGCATGCATTTTACTATTTATTCACTTTACAATTATTAAAACATGCAGCCAATACCTTCTTTTACATAATATACTAGTTTCGTGCTTTTTATACAAGAATTGAAAAATTATAGAATATGTAATACATAGCATCAAGATGGTATTATTACCCTATTTATTACCCCCTGGTATTATTACCCCCTAAAATTTTATCGGGTTCTATGAGGTTTCTGCTCCCTTTTATCGGATTTTATGAGATCTTTGCAATAGGGTATATATGCGACATACATTTTGCTATTTTGCATCTGAGTATCTAAATACTCTCACTATCAAAAGTAATTGAAACGTCTAGTTAAATAATGATTGCAGACATGGAATAAAACTTTTTTCTTTATACGGTGTGAATGCATTTTATGCATACGTAAAACAAAATTTTTTAAGATAAAATATATCCAAGAAAAAAGATCTCGTTGTTATGTCTATCTGCGATTGAAATGCATTAAGTGTACGTACGTCGATTAAAAGTTTTTGTACGTTCATTTCCACACACTTTTTTTAGAAGAGGAACATAAAACATTGAGCAAAGTCAATCAATTTCGTGAAACCTTACATTTATATTACAAATTAAATTAAAGTTTATAAATAATTAATTTAAATATAAAGTAATATTTATTGATTTTTATTACTTTTTATGTATGTGTATTTCACAAAAATTATTATTTTTTTATAGAAATTTCTACTTTACCAATCCATTCGACAAATTCCACTGACTTTCAATTATTAAATAAGCAAACGCAGAATGATAGTCCATGAATACTTTCTACAATAACGTAATCGTATTAAACGAACCTCCTGCCTAAGTTTATACTTAGTATTATTTTTTGTTGCAGCTTTAGCATTTGACGTAGCATAAAGTTCGTTAAAGAATTTGCAACTGATGTTTGACATGTTAAAAAGCTGCGAACGTTGCATAACTGACCTAACCGTCTTGGAGATACAAAATTATCTATATAAAAAATTTGCAATCTCCTTGAAAATTTGTTGCTTTTTATATTTTTAGCAATTTAACCGTTTTTTCACAATCTGTCACATATTATTGCAGCACTTTAGATTAACAAAATTGTTAATGTTTTTTTAGATTAATCCTTAATTTTTTTAACGTTGTTAACATTTTTGTTTGAACATTATTTTTATTTTCTTTTGTATTCTTTTTTGTTTTTATCTTCCATTATATTCATTTTGATTTCCGCAATTTCAGTTTCTTATCCTCATTATTTTTCCAGTTTCATAAGCAAATAGTTTTTTCAATTCGACTGACAAGAAACCAGGTATAAAAATATTCGGTTTTTGTACTAATGATATATTAAATCTAAATTTGTAGAAGACATCGAATTTATTTACTTTGACAATAAAAAAAAGAAAGAAAAAAAAAATTGCGGAAAATACAAATAACCGAAACTATTTATTTGCCTTCATTATAATTATTTGGATTGGTACTTTATTAGGGTTACAAGGTAAATTAATTTTTCAAGTAATAACAGCTCTGTTACAAAGGGATCTCAATTTTGAGATTTTAAATTATACAGAATCACATCTTTCTCCAAATCTAATCTGTATTTAGATCATCTGTAGACATCTATTATGTAATGTAATAAGAATATATTAAACATTTTGTTCTTTTTCATATGTTTAATTTTATAAATTTAATTATAAGAACAGCTCAATTTTTAGCTTCGTAGATTCGCAGAAAACATATTTTTATTTTAAAAATAAATTTATTTAGTATTTGCATGATAGTAAGACGGTATTTTTTAATACTATTTGATAATATTGTTGTTTTTATAAATATTTAAGCAATTATGCAGGCATATTTTTAAAAAGTATTTCTTTTTTAGGAAAAATCGGTAATGACTAAATACTGTATCTTTTTCATGAAGAGTGTAATTGTGACCAGTGTTCTGCGTGTTAGCTTAAAATGATGAAATTCATATTATATGAAAAAGAATTATAATACTATGAACTTTTGCAGTAATTTGTGTATTAACCTCGTTTTACAAAACACCTAAAATACGATACCTGACCACTACTAAAGTGTGCCAAGACGTAATCGCCAGGTGAAACGATTGATAACACTGATTGTCAAGGTGTTTACGGAATACACCATAAGCTCATCGATTTCGTGTATTTAGAGAATATTGAATGGTTCGCAGCACAGAGCATTAAAAACGACACTGTACTATTTGGAGTTAAGCGGAACCCTGAAAAGCTCAATTATTGGAGTTGGGCCAAAAAGTGCAGCGTTGCAAGTTCAAGGAAGCCAGAGACGAATAGCGTAGAACAGCTGCAAGCAGTGCTTTAAACATACTGAGAAGGAGAATTGCGATGCGTTTTACCTAGAAAAGAAAGGAAGCTATCGAGTACAAAGTCGACGATGATAATGGCATTCAAAAGCTTTTCTGGAGATCGAGTGTTCAAGGGCACGATAAAGTAGACACGTCCACATTGATGAATTGTATTATATACATAGTAAAGAAACTAAGCTGCAATTACAAATCAAGAGCTTATCAAATGTTAAATTAAGAATATTTAGTTTTGGAGTACCAAAAAATTCATAAGAAATAAACTGATTTAACGTTTTTCCATGGAAAATATATAAAAAATACTTACTTGATTGAACTGAAAGAGAATTATTATATCGAACTATTAATAAATGTTTTATATCTTTATATCAGAGTACATATAATAACGCTTTAAACATTTTCCTCGTGCAGGTCAATCACCCATCAGTAACTTCTTCATAGTTTTTAAAGCGATACTGGAAACATTGAAAATAAGAGGAAATTCTGTTTTTTAGGTATAACAAATAAGTATATCTACTTGATTATTTACGAAAAAAACATGTTATTTGTAGTAAACGAATTGAGACACTAAAATTTTTAAAACTATTTTACTGTAAATTTTAAATTTTACTTATACATAATCACATTTAAAATAACAATTAGAAATTAAATTAATTATTAAAGTTTGTCGTTTGAAAAATATTAATTTAATATTTAAAAGTATTTTTATAATTTATAATACTTTTATAATTTATTTATAAATAAATATTTTTTTAACTTATTTATAAAAACGATTTACAAGTGCGTAAAAATTGCTGTTAAACAAATTTTCTTAACATTTATCAATCACTTTGATTTATTTGTTATTCATAACATTAAAAGAAATAAAATATGAAGTATTAAACATTTTTTGTGGTATTTAATTTTATGCGAAAAATGCTTATTTTTGAAAGACGCGCTAAGACGTATGTACTTTTCTTATCAGATTACATAGTTCGCGCTCGGCCAATTAATTCCGTCTGCCCATCTACAAAATCACACACGCCACGGTAAAAATCCAGAGCGACACTTCTGAAAACCTCGTGCTGCGTTATATTCTACGTGATTCGAGAAAAAGGAAGAGCTCCTTTTTCCTCGAAATAGTAACTAAACGAGTCCAACACCAAAAAGACCAACACCAATAAGAATTCCGAGTGAATCCTTCAGCGATTCTCCGTTGAAAAATTCGTTGCAAAAGTGCTAAGAAACACGGCGGCGAAAATGACGGGAAGCGATGGAAGACGCGGTGGGCGCCAGGCTTACAAGGATAAAACCAAGCCTTCCGACATTCGTTTCAGCAACATTAATGCTGCTAAAGGTTTCTACGATACTACAGACTTCTTTTTTCACTTGGGGCGATGAAAATTCGATTTACTTGTCTTTTACATCGGGTGTTGAGGCTCGTGTCGGCGAGCGACCATTTCTCTCCAGCCGAGCGAATGACGAACCTTTTATGGACATGAGTGTTATACATGTAGATGAAAATTTTAATCCTGGAGATACTACTTTATCGTTGTTTTTTCTTCATTTTAACAAAATTTTGGCTTCGCAGTCATTAATTGTAAATTTAAATAATTGGGGGTGTATTGTAGGTTATTTGTTTGCGAGAGGTTAAGTTATCTAATGAATATTACTTTTCTGGTAATTTTAGGTAGTTTAATTACAATCTGTAATTTTATGGCCAACATTCTAATGATTAAATAAATTCTTAGCTGTACAATTATTATATTTTCTTGATAATGTATTTTTATAAAATAAAATGGTCCCAATATTATTTTAATTTGCAGATGTAATGAAAAATTCAGTATCAAAATTGTTGTTTGTAATTTTTTGGGATAATATTCATTTAATAAAAAAAACACTAAGAATTTATTCAAAGTAATTAATGAGTTTATATATTTATTTTTGTTAAATATAACGTGATATTTCTCTAAAGTTGATATTTGTTATAGCTGTTGCCTATGCTATTAGGACAAGTTTGGGACCCCGGGGCATGGACAAAATGGTAATTATTTAATTTTTACTGAAATGAATGTTTTTTTATAAAAGCTAAAATTTAAATTATCTTTATTAGATTCAAGCTAGTAATGGTGAAGTTACAATTACAAATGATGGAGCTACCATTTTGAAGGAAATTAATGTTATTCATCCAGCAGCAAAAATGGTATTTTTATTTTTAATGAAAAATTAAATCAAATTATATTGATAACTTACATGTAATTGTTGTTTACATTTTCAATCATGTAGTTGGTAGAGCTGTCAAGAGCTCAAGATGTTGAAGCTGGAGATGGAACTACCAGTGTTGTCGTTATTGCTGGTGCTCTTCTTGAAGCATCAGAACGTTTACTTCAAAAAGATATTCATCCTACTCTTATCAGTGACTCTTTCCAAAAGGCATCTGAAGCAGCTGTTGATATTCTGAAACGCATGTCAAAACCTATTGATATGACAAACAAATCTATGCTAGTCATGACAGCAGCTACTTCTTTAAATTCTAAAGTAATTTATCTGCAAAAATATTTTATTTTCTATAATTATTGATGAACTTTTGCTTATTTAATTTTACCTGTAATTTCTACAGGTTGTTTCTCAACACTCAAGTCTTTTGGCTCCAATTGCTGTAGATGCAGTTCTTAAAGTAACTGAACCTGGTAAGGAAGAAGCAGTAGATTTGAAGGTATGCATAGTTAAAAATAAAAGAAAAATTAATATTATAGTTGAATAAATATGCATTAAGGCATTTTTTACTTTTGTAGGATATCAAAATCATCAAAAAATTAGGTGGTACTGTTGAAGATACTGAGTTGATTGATGGCTTAGTTTTTACGCAGAAGTCATGCAATATCAATGGTCCAAAACGAATTGAAAAAGCAAAAATTGGTCTTATTCAATTCTGCATTTCACCTCCTAAAACTGATGTAAGTGATTATATTAATTATGATACTCAAAATGTATGTATTAACTTTGTACTAATGTTTTACCTACAACTTTTAGATGGATCATAATGTCATTGTATCAGATTACGCTGCGATGGATCGCATTCTTAAAGAAGAAAGAGCTTATATTCTTAACATTGTTAAGCAAATCAAGAAAACTGGCTGCAATATTTTGCTCGTACAAAAATCAATTCTTCGTGATGCTGTCAGTGATCTAGCTATTCATTTCCTGGACAAAATCAAATGCATGGTTATTAAAGATATCGAAAGAGAAGATATTCCATTCATTTGCAAAACCTTGGGCTGTCGTCCAATTGCTTCTCTTGATCATTTTACAGCTGAAAATCTCGTTAATGCTGAGCTTTGTGAAGAAGTTGAAGCTGGAGCTTCTAAAGTTGTTAAGGTAATATTTTTTATAACAGCAATCCGTTTTTTGTGATGAATTAATTAACCTTAATATAATTTGCAATATAGATCACTGGAATTCAAAATCAGGGTAGAACAGTTACAATTGTCGTTCGTGGTAGCAACAAACTTGTCCTTGAAGAGGCTGACAGATCTCTGCACGATGCGCTATGCGTAATTCGTTGTTTGGTTAAACAGAATGCCATTCTTTCTGGTGGCGGTGCACCCGAAATTCAAATGTCTATGCAACTTGCAGAATATTCAAGGACTTTAACTGGAGTTGATTCTTACTGTATAAGGGCGTATGCGAATGCTTTGGAGGTGAGTTTATTATTAATATTTAAACATTTAATCTTTATTTTATAATATCTTTTTAATAGATTTTATATCAATCAAAAATATTTGTATGATTTTCAAAACTTATTAAAATTTCAGGTGATTCCATCGACGTTAGCTGAAAATGCTGGTCTGAACCCAATTGCAACAGTGACAGAACTGCGCGAATGCCACGCGAAAGGTGAAACTGGCATGGGCATAAATGTACGCAAAGGTACAATCACACGAATGTTTGACGAGGATGTTGTGCAGCCGTTGCTCGTTACGATGAGTGCTATCACTCTTGCTACTGAAACAGTCCGCAGCATATTGAAAATTGACGATATCGTCAACACGTTGTAGTAAGGATGAAATTTTAAAATCAACAAAGAATTTGAAGAAACGAGTCTTTTTGATACGCTTTGAAAATAGGGACGTCATTTTTTAACAAGATCTCTTAAGAGAAAAATCTATGCGGAAGAAAATCTCGAGGAAAGTAATATTTGCTCGAGAATTTGTTCCGCATGGCACACACACACACACGCCTTCATCTTTAAAAAAAAAGAATGAAACAAGCCGCAAATATAAGTTCATTAAGAAATGAATCGTTGAATTTTTGTATTTTACCTTTCAAGGTGAGATTAATGAATTAAAATAATAATCGACATATATCACAAAAGTGGTAATTTATTTCCTTTTTCCTTTCATAAAAAAAATATTTCGTTTACATTCTTCCGCTCTTATATTTCACAATTTTTTATTTATTTATTTTTTTACATTTTATAATGGTAGAACAAAAATATAATTAATATTTTTTTTCTCTTTTTTGTAACAAAATATTAAAATTATACAATTATAATTGTACAATTACGTATTAAGTACAGTTTAAAGTTACAAATTACAAATCATGTTTGAATAGCCATACAAACTATTTTTAATTCTTAAGTACAAGTCTGAATGTTTGAATTACTATCCAATCACAAACAAGTTTTAAAGCTATGAAGATACCATAAATAACGGAATGATCATAAATAAAAATTTTAAATTCTTAATGTAATTAAATTATCAAACGTAAAAAATGCAGAATACTTTTAAGTTTTTAATTAATTTTGATATTCAATTCAAAATTTTATACCTTTAATATTCTAAGATATTTGAGTTTCACTTGCGAATTCCAAATAGAGTACAATCTGCTATTATGAGTAAGAACCAGTTGCTTAATGGTATTTCATTTATAAAAATCAGTGTATCAAGTTTTTTCTATATTTCTAAATGCAGATTCAGTCTGTAAAAATCTTATTACCATTTAATTTCAACATTGAAAAATCTGATTTTTTCACAAATAGCACTTTGACATAGATATCATGTCTAAATGTTATTGCCTTTATATTGTACAAAGAGTATTGTTAAAAAAATTTCATATAGTACATTATGCAACAAGGGGAGAAAGTAAGCTATTTCTAGTTAGAATGAGGTGTTCTGCACGAGTCGGAGTCGAAGTGCCCGAGACAGAGACGAGTCAGACGAGTGCTGAAAACCTCACCCGAGTCTGAATTAGCTTTTCTTCCTGTGTTACACACCGTGTTTTTTTCAACGAAGGCATGAAAAAAGCCTTCTTTTGGTGTTAAAAAATTGGATACATGATCGTGCACAGAAATCGTAAAAAATAGTTTAAAACAGAAAAACAATTTTTTTTTAATTTTAAAAATCAAAAAAAGTAACTTTTCTTCGGTAAGCTCCGCTGTAAGCGATGAAAAAAGACTTTATTCCACGCTGTGATAAAAAAATTTCTCAAACGCTTGAAATGCTCGATTTTCTACGCTACTTTCTAGCGTGAAATGAGGGCTATTTCATGCCTGAGTTGGGAAAAATAATTTAACTTCAAATAAATAACGAATAAAAAAGTTTTGAGCCTGAAAATCTTTTATGTAATTGTGAATTGATTTTCCTGATTAGGTCATCAATGATTGTTCGGTTTGATAACAAGCCTATACTTATTGTTTTTTTACCAAAGGGGATTAATCTGGAAAAATACCCACTGTTGATATGCATTACTCATATCGCAAGGCATCAATGATAGTAGGTGTGTTTGTGGATGAAGAGCCATACACTTTTTATGTACTCTATGCAAAAGTGTTTTCGATTTCTGTAAAAAAATAAAGTATTTATTAAATGTGCATTATAGAAGTTCAAAGTAAAAAATTCAAATATACCTCATCATATTGCCACGGACCATCCACAGTTCCCAACCTGCAGAAAGCTAATTTTACACCTTGACCATCAGCTTCAACGCACCTTTCACCAACTCCGAGCTGTCCTTTGGCATTTAATCTGATTAACTATAAATAATATTAATATTATTGACTTCTTAATTTCTATAAAATTTTAATTTTGCAGATCATATTTGAAAAATTCTTTTCTTTACCTGATTATTTCCAAAACCATGACAATGAGATGTAGCCATCAAATTAGGTGGTGCATGGCCCATTGTGTCAAGGCACATTGTAGTTGCTGCATTTCTTAACTGATTTTTATATTATTCATTAGTAGAATGCGAAAAAATTAAACGGTAAATTTATGAAAAATATGTAAATTATTACCTCTCCCCAATGAATGTTAGGAGGCAGTTCAGGGAATTTGTCAAGTACATCATAAGCAATGTTATCCATGTACCATTGGAAACTCTTGCACTTCTTTCTTCTTTTGAATTCTAACTGTTCTTTTATATCCCCGTGATCAAGTAACCTAGCAAGAGGTTCTCTGGTATAGAAAAATTCTTTATGTTTCTCATCAAACCACGTTTCAATAACTCGTTTATAATTCTAAATTGAAATAAAAATTTACTTGTTAAATTCTTATATTTTTACTATAAGATATAAATAGTTTAAAATACATTACTATTGTGATTAGTGGTCCTTTCTTCTTTTGCGCTAGTTTTCCAAAATTGTAAGGCATAAATGCTCTATAAACATGTCCTACATGAGAACAAGGCACCCACAAAATACTGCCGCCACATTGCCAAATTTTAAAGGATAACTCAAAGTTCTCTCCTCCCCAAACTAGTAAACCTTCATCATATCCTCCAAGGGATAAAAAGTATTCTCGGTTTATGGCAAATAAACCTCCTGCATGAGTTGGTGATCTATAAGATAAAATATTAATTGTTTATCTTATTTTTAGTATCATGATTGCATTAACATTGCAGACAATTTTTATCCCATTTTAAATTTTGTTATTAGATAAGATAAAGATATTATCACTAACCTGTATGGCATGCTATTATGCTTTCTAGTCTTGGCTTCTCTCTGCGGTAATTCATTTTCTTTGTAAAGCATTCCCCATTCAAAAATACCGCGATAAAGATGACCTTCTTGATAAACAGGACGATATTCAAAAGTTTTATGATCAATTCCATCAATTATAGGAACAGTCATTACAGTTCTGAAAGATAATTGTATAGAATATTTAATAAGGATGTAACTTTTATTTAAAGGAAAGTTTTTAGTTAGTTAAATTTACTTTGTTAATAACAAAAATATCTCACCTATCTAAAGCTATGGGTGCGAGAAGTGGTGGAAGCCAATTAACATTAACTTCACAATGAGCATCCAAAAATACAATAACTTCACCTCTTGCTTCTCTAGCTCCTCTAGATCTTGTACGAATCAATCCTTCTCGTTTAGTATTTCTCAAAAGTCTAACTTTATTTCCCCATTGCTCAATGTAAGATTCTAATTCACCTTTTAAATTTTCTATATTATAAAAAAATTTTTTATATTAAAATTTAATATTTTTATCAAATTAAAATATAAATCATTTAAATTTAAACCTTTGTCTGAAAAGTCATCAACAAGAAGAATTTCTTCTATGAATTGAGGTGGAGTTCTGTTTAAAACACTGTGAACTGTTCTCATCAAAACAGACCAGCCTTCATTGTGAAAAACTATAATTACACTTGTTTTAGGCAAATTATCTGAATATTTCCAATGTTTACACCTAAAATAGTATTTGAGAAATAAATATTATAAAATTTCATTTCCATGAAAATTATAAATATGAATTAGATAAAAACTTACTCTTCAGGTCTTGTGTCTGGTATTGATCGATCTAGTGCTATTTCATCAGAACATACAATGTTCATACCATATGAAGATTCAGATTCTTGAACATCATTTTGCTGATCATCGCGTAAAATATGAGGCTTTCCTCCTTCACCAGGTCCAGTTCTATGTTGCAATTGAGGTTCAAAATTTCCTAAGCCAGTGACTAACTCAGGTGGTGATTTCTAAAAGTATTATAAACAATTATATTTTTTCAATTTAAAAAATTCTCTATTCAATTATTGTAAATATTTAAACTTACTGTCATTAATTTTGAAACCCAATATTTGGTTGTATCCTCAACTCTTCCATGTGGTATTAAGTAGAGAAAAACAAGTAAAAATAATATTGTAGTAATAAGCAGCAGTCGAAATAATCTATGTTTTCTAAACTGTGATATCCTCATCTTTATTGTCAGATCTTGCTAAAAAAATAAATCAATATGAACTAAAAGTACGTCTTGAGAATAAGAACACAACACATGCAAATCAGCAATTAATGATCTATTAAGTCAATTTAAGACTGGTTAAGAACTCAAAGTGTTCAACATTTCTAGGAAGCAACCGTTTTTTATTAGTTAAAGTCCACTCAATTATAATTCATCATTTCCGTAGGAATTAAATGAAAATCTAATTATGGAGCATAAGCTTAACTGCATTATCTAATAGAGTTCTAAATCCTGTTTGTTAAAGAAAATTCGCAATAGACGCAATAAAAGAGGTGAAAGACGAAAGCGGCACATCTGTGCAGCTTCCTTGCAACAATTGAGCTCTGCAGCGATTTCACTCACCTTTCCTCTGGCAGATAAATAGAATCGATGAGGTTATAAGGTCCCCGTTAACAAAACATTTGAAATCATTCCTTCAATGAACTTCGCTTTCGGCGACTGCGAGACTCGGGGGTTACGTTCTTTCTCTAATCGCGGTCAAAGTATGGCAATGTCCGACGAAGCAGATGAAGTTTTCGTCGCCGACGAGTCAACGTGTCGCATCGCTGCCGACTAGCGGGAATCCGCTGTAAATTTACTCTCTCTCGCTGCTCCTCCCCTGCCCCTTTACCCTTTCTCTCTCTCTCTCTCTTCCTTTCTATCTCTCTCTCTCTCTATCTCTCTCTCCCGCGAGAGGAAATACCTGTAGGTAGTGCAGGTGAGAAGATCCGGACCAGTGATCCACAGGTGTTGGCGCGCTGTCGAACATTCATTTGTTGTGGCTTTTAGGGATTAACACCTGATAGGCAGTTTTCGGATTCAATGACGTCAGATTTTTATTAATTTAATGTTTTACAGTATTTAATGGTATTTAGCAACAGATTAAGATTTGGAAAATGTAATGCAGTTGTGACATGCCTATTATTTCTTGTGTAATACGTAATGATTGCAATTATAAAGATAATTTATCTAAATTATGCATTTATCGCAACGTGCTAATATATAGTATCACTAAACTTAAACTAATTATTAAGTTATATATTGTTTGACACGTTTAAACGCTAATAAAATTGTTGATAATTACAAATTAATAAATATTTGTCATTTTAAATTAGTATAGTACTCATAAAAAATAGTTCAAAACGCTTTGCAAAGCCTATTTCAATTATCAGAAAATTGAATTCTCGCAGTAAGTTATATTATTTACACATTATTCTTGACAGTAAAATACATTAAAATGTGACTGGCTATAGTCAGCTCATCTGTTTTCTAAACACGTTTTGCAACAATTCTGTGCTTGATTTGTGTAGGTGTGTTGACGCGCACAGGCGTCGAGGGTTAGAGTTGCAGCGCCTGCGCAGTAAGTAATTGAGTGGTCTCCAGTAAGGACCATGTGTTTCTTGATTATGTTCGAATTTTGACATTCGTTCACTTTTTTAAGCAGCAACAAATGCAGTTTTGTTGATGAATAAATACAATTCTTATTAAAATACCGAAATAAGTCAAGTTAAACAACAAAATGGTACGTATTTAATGAAACTGACAGGTTAATTGAATCGATCAGTTTGAGTGAGGTTATGTTTTGAGTTGTTTATTTTATTTTTTTCATAAAAATTCTATTTTTCAGGGGAAAACTAAGAAGACACGTAAAGTTGTTATGCAGAGGTTTGCCCAGATGAAAAAAATGATTAGTCCAAGTGATCCTAGAATGTAAATATTACTGCAAAAACTTCATTGATATAAAAAATAAACGAAAACAATGTTCTAAAGATTTCTTTTTTTTTTTTCTTATATTGTAGAAAAGATAAAATGCGAGCACCTCCTAAGAAACAGAAACCAGAAGACCCACACGAGTTGAAAGTTAGAGAAGTGTAAGCAGAGTTTAATATTTTAATACGAGTATTGCGAGATTTAATTAAATGAATAATTACTTATATTTCATATTTACAGCCCCCAACAGTCTTCAGCACTGTTCTTTGAATACAACGAGCAACTTGGTCCACCATACCATATTTTAGTGGATACAAATTTTGTGAATTTCTCTATTAAGAATAAGCTAGACATTATACATAATATGACACAGTGCTTATATTCAAAGTGCATTCCTTATATAACTGATTGCGTTATGGGTGAACTTGAAAAACTAGGAGCCAAATATAAAATAGCTTTAAAAATAATTAAGGACTCTAGGTTTGAAAGACTTCCTTGTGTCCACAAAGGTACATATGCTGATGACTGCATTGTCAACAGGGTAACGCAGGTGAGTTTCTACTTAGAAATATTAGCAAACAATACAGACAGTTTGAAATAAAAATGAGCATCAAAATACTATTGGAAAATTGACATTTTTATAACAAAATTTTTCTAATGTATTGATTAATCAGATGAAAAAAGTGCGATTTATGAAGTCCGTTCCTTATCATAGATGAAATTTTGATTTCAGCACAAATGTTACATCGTTGCGACGAACGATAAAGATCTGAAGCGCAGGATTCGCAAGATCCCGGGAGTACCCATCATGTACGTGGCCCAGCATCGCTACACCATCGAACGAATGCCGGACGCTTATGGAGCTCCGAAGACTTAACGAACTCGAAGAGGCGCAAAAAAAATCGCTCTCCCCTCCGCGTAAGGCTTGGTGCGCGATGCTTACGTCATTGCACTCTGTATCATAATTAAACGTTTAATAACGCACTGGCCGAAAAATGCTTGCAAAAAGATAGAGGACCTCGAGAGAGGGAGAGAGCATTAAAAAAACATTTTTATCATCGAACCGAGACTCGCGAAATCGGTGACTTTTCGTCCCATCACGCGCCGCGCGAAACAGGTTCTTTCTCTCTCTTCTCGTCTTCTCGGGGGCAAGAAATATAAAGAAGAGAAGAGAGAGAGAGAGAGAGAGAGGGAGCGCAATCTCGCAGCGGGAGAAAAGCATTTAGGAAATTCCGAATAAAATTGTCCCGGTATTATTTATTATCGCGCGCTCGCGCAGCCGAGGCAAATAATAATCGGGAAGAAGGACGAGAGGAGGTGGAGGGAGAGAGAGAGAGAGAGAGAGAGGTTGCGAATATAATCTTCTGACCCGCGGCGACACTGAAGACGGAAAGAGCGGAGGGAGAGAGAGAAGGAAGAGGAGAGAGAGGAGCGCAAGCATATACACACTCGCTTTCTAGGAGGTCCGTCGCCGTCGCTCGTAACCAAGGCAAAATGCGTGTGCATCTTGGGGCCGAGGCTTTTCTCTCTTTTCGCCTCTTGTTTTACTTTTATTATTCGAGCTTCCAAGGCTGAAAAACTCGGTTTCAACGACATTCAGATTATGAATTTTTCATCTTTTATCTTGTAAGATAATGTTACGTCTAGAAATAATAAATTTACTTTATTATACAAACCTTTTTAATTTACCCCGCATTTATAATCAATAATTATTTTTAAGGTATACTGGTTTCTAGTAATGATAATTAGTTTGGATTTCTGATTCAATGTTCTTTTCGATTTGTAATATTTATTTATGCAATTTCCACCTGCGGTTAAAATTAGTATTGAAAAGTTTTAATATACAGTTTTTTTTTTAATTTAAGGTATCTTTTATGATTAAAAATTCCAAATATAAATAATAAGTTAATATTTATTTATCTATATAAATTTAAAAAGTAGTAACTGCAATTATGAAAGAAAGTTTTAATAAGTGAAACTATACCCGTAAATCAGCTAGAAAGTTGAACTTGTTTTTAAACATAATAAAATACTTGTATCATATTTTAAACTCACGTATTTATAGACTCATTTTAGTTGCAATTAAAATCATAAATATCGTCTATACCGAACGATTTTCTTACATCAAACAATAAAACCAGCAAGTCTAGTTTAAAGAAACGGCAGCTTCATATTTAAATATAGAACTGCCAGGTATTTGAATGTAAAAGTCCCCATCGAAAGCATGCTGTCTACAGCATCGGAACATTCACACTCGTTTCACTTAACTGGCTTTTTCTTCATCATAAGGGTTATTAAGAATTTGCCTTTCTACCACGGCAAATACTTGAGTATTGACAAAACTATGCTGTTTGAAAAGCAATTTTACGAGCTTCTTAACCGAGTGTGCCGAACGTTTTGAGTTTTCGCAGAAATTTAGAAGAGAACTATAGCTGTGCAATTAAATAAGGTTTACGTCTAGAGTGTTATTTTGGAAATTTGAATGCGCGTTTTTGTTTTCCCACGCATTTCTTTAGGTAGAAAACGTCGACATTTATTAAATAGTTAGATTATGTGATGCGTGCTAATTAACAGCGACGTCGCTGATATTTACGAAGATGCGGATTTGAAATTTTCGAATAAATTAAGGATAAATCTAATAACTTCATTTTCAAATATATTAATTTTTACGGGCGTTTGATCGTTATCATTAAACAAAACTCTCGGTTTTTGGAAAGAAGAATCACATAAAGATCTCCGGACTGGGCTTTGAAAATAATTTACCAAACTTGTTGATTAAGCAAATAATCGGATTAAATTAGCATTTTATACAGCCTGAACTGTGCCTTCATTAGAATATCCCCGTAAATTAGCAAGGTAATGATATAGCATACGGAAAAAAAGCGAAGACAATTCCAATTTTTTTTTGAGTCATTATATTCCACTATGTAAACAATAGTAGAAACGTACGAGATAAATTTCAAAATTATTTATCTTTTAAAAGTCTTTAAATGCACTTTAATGATTAGTGTGCAGCTCGTTGCTCGTGAACGCTTTAATAAAGAGATGTTTAATAAGCAAAACATTTAGCAATGAAGCATAATTAGAGATGCGAAGAAAAATGCGCATTTAATTATAGTCAGCGGATTCGGTAATCGCAGCGAGATTCATAAATTAAGCAGCATCTAAGGTAAAATTTACAGCCCCCCAAATAATTGGGCTTATTACACGAAAATCGAGAGCGTCGATAACTCGACTCGGCGCCAATCTATTACTCTAAAAAGCGTAATTCCCAAAGTAAAGCGAAAGACACCCGCATAAAGATCGGCGCCGGGCAAAAAGCCGCTCTCGCGCTCGGCACGGAAAAACGGCGAATGCTCACCTTATCCCGTTCTCCCCCATATTTTTCTCTCCTTTCTTCTGGCCGGTCTCTCTCCCTCTTTTTAATAAAATATCCTCTTCTTTCTTCCTGCCCTCGCGAAATATATGTACCTCTCTATAAATATATTCCCTCTCTCATTATACATTTCTCTTTTCTCTTGCGGAGCGAGAAAGACAGAGGCTCATTCCGCTAATTCCGAGCGGCCGAGAGGGAGATAGTTGCAACCTCCGTAAATTATTTGATTCCGCTACAGAAGCGCCCGGGGCGAGTACGACAGGAGGAGGAGGAGGTGGAGGAAGATAAAAACGGAGGGAGAGAGAGAGAGAGAGAGAGAGAGAGAGAGAGCGATGCTCGCCTCGGTCTTTTGCGATTGGTATCGTCAGTGTCAGCTGCCCTTGCCCAGAGAGATCCTCTCGCGCTTCGGGCATCTCTCCTTTTTTCTCGAGCGCGCCGCGCGCGCACACTTTGTTCTCTCTCTCTCTCTCTCCTCCTGCTTCCTTTTAGTTTTCTTCTATATCTTTTTCTTATTATTATTATGATCATTATTATTATTATCTTGTTTCGTAGATTTTCTTTGCCGGCCTTTTTTTACCGCCATCGATATGCAGAACGAGCGGCGGGAAGAATCTGAGTTCGGGAAATCGTCGAATATGACGATAATTATATATGCAGGACACGTCGTTCGGCTGCGGCCTGCGCCGCACGAAGAGGGAGGACGCGCAACGATAATGATGATGATAATGGTGATGGAGCCCCCGATGATCGTGATAATTTCATTACGACGATAGAACATTTTTCGCCCCAAAGTTTATAAATACGGGATGCCCCCGGTTCCTTCCTTTTTTCATAGATGTCCGAGCGGCTCTCTTATCTGATACGCTGCCGAATTTTCGGACGATCGTGTACCGAGTTAATTGGGGGGGGGGCCGCCGTAATGCGTAATTCCCAGTCGTACGTGTATAAATACTTACTCAACTAATTTTCGTCGGCGAGTACATCTTGCACTTGTAAATGCTCTAGTCGGCCGATCGATAAAGATTGCGCCGATCAAAGAGCGAGAGGCGAGCGATTGAAATTTAAACGGCGGAGCCCGTTTTTTCGAAAATGCAAATGAAACTTTAAGATTTTTTTATTTTTTTTATTTTTAACCGGCCCCGCGGAAAGTACAGCCGTCAAATTGATTACAGGCTTTAAAAACTTTCTTCTTAAGCAGATCAAAGTGTTACGCGATCTTGTCTCTCACTGGGCATTAAACGATCAGTCACTCGCGCCCAAGCATTGGCAAATATGCGCGCTTTTAAGGTAAACGGAGCCGCGGCTGCGGCTGAATTCATTTTTTATTAATATGTTTACGCGAACGGCTCGCTCGATGCCCTTCGCGATTTGACGCGAGGTGTATACTATTTCATTTTGCATCAGGTGTCACAAATTGCTTGCAAAAGAGCGGCGCGTCTAGTTTTTTCCGCGCTGTAATAATAAAGTGCAGAGTTGTGCAAAAATGTAAGCGGGTTGAGAAAACGGAGTAAGGAGTTTATTCGCGGCGAGAACAGAAATAAATAAAAGTCGGAGATAATTTTAGCCCATTTCAAGTTACATAATTACAGGTCTAGTATCATTCAATTATATTTAATTGAGACTTCGTAATTGAGTAAATAAAACGCCGCTGGACGAAGACAAGGATTATTTGTAAAAGTATTATATTATTACATTATTTACACGTTAATAAAATTTTATAATAATTATATTATTTTTTTTACTCGAGTCTACTAATTGGCTACGATTATATATACAAACGACTTAAGAAAATCTTTGGATTAATTCAGTAATTTACTTAAAGTACAATTAAGGAGACTTTTGGTGCGAAGAATAAGATTCCTGTTTACTTTAGGATCAGATATTAAATTTCTACTTATTAATCGGCTTCTCAAACTTTCGTTCTCATCGTTACCCCTAATAGGATCATTACTTTAGTTAAAGGCCATAGAGTATATTATTAAAGCACATATAACGCCAAACTATATTATTTTGCTTTAAATTGACTTTCTCAAAGAAAAGAATTTCGCAGTATTATAATACTTAATGCTCTCAGACAGATTAAAAGGGAAACAAAAATGCAGACAAGGAAAGAGAGCTTACGTTTTAAAAGACTTCTTAACATCAGTATATAAGTATTACTCATCGTATACTTTGAAAGTAAAAAAAGAAGTTTTGCTCAAGAAATTCGGCATTCGGGATGATGTAAAACTTTAAATACGGTGTCATTGTGTTTGCTGAAAAAAATGAGAGTTAAAAGTGAACATAATTATGTTATGTAAAAGTTGTTTCTCTTGAAATATTGAAGCGAGTATCGCAAAAAAGGTCAACACTCAGCACTTGCCTCGAAGAAAAATGTTTAATTCTATTAAACAAAGTAAAGGCTGTACTTTGTGCTTGTCACGAAAGAAAATGCAATCTGCAAATTCATAAAGACGATAAAAATTGATTTGTTTTTTTTTTATGACGGAGCACGCACGGTTTTCTAAATGCCGCAGCATATTTATTTTTTAAAATACGTACAAATGAAATTTGAGACTTTATTGAAAAACAATTATTAATGGAGTTACACTAATATAGAGGTAACGAACATTAAAACATATTTATGTTACGAGCATGCAATACTATAACTCTGAAAGTTTTGAGGTTTATGCAAATTTCTATGGATATAATAAAGAAGCTAATTTGAATTTTCAATTTAATATGAATTCACAAGTAGAAAAAGATTTTTAAACTGGTTTTATTTATACCTTGACCAAATAAACATTGCTCGCGAAAAGACATAATAAAGCTCGCAAGCTGAAAATAAAAATCCGCCTCCACCCCGGCGTCTAAACACACTTTTTTACGCGAGATAAGGTGCAAACTTGCGTATATATAGCTAAGTCAAGGAATTATTGACTAACCATTTGACGTTTAATATATTGCAAGGGAGCCGGTAAAAAAGGCCTCACAAAATGAGAGTGTAATAAAACCGCGTGGCGTAAATTGAATCAATAATTCGTTTAAAATCTCGCACGAAAATCTAGCGGAGGAAATAATCCGCGTTAAAATTTAAACCCGCAACATCGGCGCTCGGCGTTCCCATTAAAAAAACGGACCCCCTCCCCCCCCCCGCCCCCCTCCCGGCGGGGGAATCGGCTGCTCGCGCGCGTGCATGCGATACGTTCTCTTAAAAGTTTCGGACGGCATTAATTACCCGCGCGTATATATACACACGCCGGGGCGCTTTGGGGGCCCCCTAACGCAAAATGAAGTGCAAACGCAGAAACGCGCTGGGCTTGCGTGCGTCCGCGTATAACGCAGGGGACACGAAACTCGCGTGTCGCCCAAAGCCGCGATGATCGCGCGAGAGCGCATTCGTCTAAAACCGAAAAGCGCTCGTTCGTCTCCTCGCTCCCCCCGCCGCCGAGCCGGGCCTTATACCCCCACCCCGCGGCCGCCCGCTCTCTCTCTCTGCCTTCTCCCGCAGTACTCAATCACACGCAGCGATCATCCGCCGGTAGCGAGAATCCCCGAAAAAGGCCGGCCCATTAATCAGCCGAAAACACCTAATAACCAGCCTTCCATTCCCGTAAACCTCAAGTACCCACGCGCGCCCTCTCTCTCTCTCTCTCCCGCTCTTCCCCCACTCCTCCGCCGACGCCGCCGCTGCATTAAATCGCTTATAAGTGCAGGAGGAGCGCAGAGGCAGCGGTAGAAGAGGAAGAAGAGAGAAAGAGAGAGAGAGAGAGAGAGAGAAAAGAGTCGGCGCGCGGTCGATCGGCAACGCGGATTAGCGCACGGCGCAAATGTGGCCATCGGTCCCGTGAGCTCTCGCGGTCTTTCCCTGCCTCTGCCCCCCTCCTCCCGTCGGGCCCCATAGGGCCCCTCGCTGGACCTAGCGCGCGCCGCGGCTCGCGAGCGACAGAATCAGCGGCGCGGACACGAGCTACACGAGAGAGGATCGTTCGCTAGGAAACGATCGCCGACAGCGCTGCTTTTTGCGGTCGGCCTCTCTCTCTGCCGATCGTTAAATTTATGAAAATCAATCGCTTTTTGCCGTTGTTTAGGAAATTGCGCCGCGCTCTTGCGGCAAGCCAGCTGACCCATTTTAGTTGTAAATGGGTCAGTGGACGCTAAATGAGCGGTTCATTCATAAATTGTACCGTACTTTGCGAAAGGAGCGCAAATAAAAGAAAGGGCCTATCAAAGGACAGTCGAGGGATAGAATTACGGGCGGATACAAATACCAGTGTCCCCTCTCGTCTCCGGTTCAAACTCATTACAAGGATTTTTCCGATTATCTGCAGGTCCTTCTTTCACACACTCCTCGCTTCTTTCTCTGGGGCTTGAAGTATTATATATGTACCTTTGTACCTGTCTCCGTCGTTCACATGCGAGCGTACACGCGGTGCGTACACACGAACATATATATATATATATATATATATGAACGTGTGTACGTACATATATAAATATATTCGCATTTCTCTTTCTCGCTTCTTCTCCTTCTTCTTAAAGTTGCATTCTCCTTATTTGTTATTTCAGTCCGTCTCTCTTCGTCATCTCCTTTTCTTCCTCTAAGCGCGAGCTTACATATACGCACGCCTCGAGCCGTCGCTCACAAGTGCCGTGTGTTGCTGCTGTCGCTGCTGCTGTTGCCGCCGCTGCTGCGGTGCTCGCGAGCACGTGTATGTGTGCGCGGCGCGGCAGATACCGAGCGCTCGCGCACACACGTATCTCTCTCTCTCCCTTTCGTTCAGTCTTTCGCCTGGCGGGAGACGTAGAGAAGGAGAGAAGGAGGTATAAGAGCGAACCGATCGGCGGCAGCCATCTTGCATACCTGAGCCGCTGCATTGCTCGGTTCCTCGAGGGCAAAAGGTAGAATATCTCTGCAGGACGACGGCGAAGGAATGAGCGTGGGGCCCGGCGGACCGTGAGCGCGAAGCAGCGCGAGAGAGACGGACGGAGAGGGAGTAAGTGGGAAGGATCGAGGGCCCGTGTTCTCTCCGTTGAACGGAGCGAGACAAAAAAGCTCCTCGCGAGAGAGCGCAAGTGGAGAGAAAAAGAGAGAGAGCGAGAGAGAGAGAGGGAGCTGGGCCCGAGGAGAGGAGGAGGAGGAGAGGGGAGGGAGGGGGCAGCCAAGACGTATCGGGGAAGGGAGCGCGAGAGAGACGGAGCCGAGAAGGAGCTTAGGAGCGATAAAGAGGCTCGGTCTCGCGCGCGCGCGACTGCAGGTGAGAGGGAGCGAGAGGGAGAGAACGCAATGCCCGTTGGGCCCGATAGATCGGAGAGGGATGGCGTCAGCCAGACTAAAGAATGCTCTCTCTCCTTGGCGCAGCGAGCGCTCTCCGCGCGCGCGAGCCTCAACTCTGAGACCGGTGTGCGCAGTTTTCTCAGTCGAGTCGGGTCAGTCCTCGAAGAAAGGCTTCGCTCCCACACGCGCGAGTGGGCCTTACGTGCACGCACACACTGCACACCCGCTGCTGCTGCCCCGACGGCATTGCGCGCGTAATCGGAGAGCCCGTCCTGCCATTCTCTCCTCTGCCACCGAACGTTCGTTTCTATTTTACAGAGAGAGAGAGCGAGTTACTTTGTGGGCCTTATCGCCAAGAGGACTGTGCGCCGCGATTACGAAGCTCCTCCGCGATATTCCAACCTCTTCGACGACTACTCCGACCGAGTGTACCTCTGTGTGTGTTGTATATATCTCGTTCTCCTCCGCAGGAATTTCTCCGCGCGATATATCCCGCAATACCCCGCGAGTATTAAGGCCCCCGGCGAGAGGAGCGCGCAGCCTGCCGTTGTTGTTGTTGGTTTTTTTTCTCCTTTTCGCTCGGAGCGGAAGGGCCCCAGCGCACTGCACGCCGCATATCGATGCGAGAGGAGCAGAGTTTTGGTGCTGCCGAGAGCCGACCCGTTTTTGCGCTTAAAAAACCCCACGAGATAAGACATCTGGCTGGGACTGTACTCGTGGAAATGCACTCCTAAGTCGCACGGCTCTTTTAAAACACCTGACTGGCGTGACAAGGCTGAGAGCGAGGAGGGGAAGCAACGTGTACCTCCTAATATCCAAGTACGTAACCTCGAAATTTCAAGTTCATCATCAGCTGTGCTGATTGGCAGAGCCGGCGGAATTAAATGGACCGCTATTTCTAAAGCGAGAGCGACGGTATATTTACATAATGTTTTGCCGCGAGCCAGAGCAGCACCACTGACAGCTCGTGCCATAAACTATTCCCGAGGCGAAAAAATTCTCTGCGCCCAGTGTAGATAAACAATCGGAGAAAAGTTATCGGGAGCAATCGAAGCGTGAAACACTGACAAACTTTTCTCACCTCGCAAGTGCCGGAGATTGGAAACGCGTACGAGGCGCGGCTGTGCCGGTCAGTGCCCTCGCTTCGGAGAAGAAGATTTCCATCTCACGTAAGCTCGATTTAAATCTTGCGAAAAATCTACTTTCCTCCTACCAGCGCATTTACAATTAAAATGTCGCGCCGGCAGCGAGCTCCTGCCTTCCTCTCGCACCCTTCGCTCGAGAATCAATAACAAAAAAATACCGATAATGCCATTGACGTGAGAATCGACATTCCCCGTGGGATCGAAGGCAAAGAAGGCTAGGAAGGATGAGGAAGCAGTGCGAGAGGTAGCAGACGACATTCTGCGGGAAGAAGAGTGATTAAAGCGCGCATAGAGAAATGGTGCCGAGACTGTTATCGTTCGCCCTACTGCTGACTCTTTTGGGTCAACATGGCGCGCGGACTCACGGCAGCCTCGACGCAGAAGCGGGCGGCCCGCCAGCGCGGCTGCCCCAGAATCTGGCCCACCTCGTGCCGAGGCGTTCGCTGCAGGACACGCCGCAGCTGGGCCTCACCATGCAGAGCCGAGCGGTCGATAAGAGGGCCCAGTTCGAGATCGAGGAGGGAAAGCCGAAGGGCACGCTCGTCGGCACGATACCCGTCATCCCCGACTTTACCTATCGGTTCAACGAGCCGCCCAAGGAGTTCAGCCTGGACCCGGTCACCGGTGACATCAGAACCGCCTTGGTGCTCGACCGGGAGGCTCTGCTGGTCGACAGGTTCGACCTCGTCATACTGTCGAGCCAGCCGACGTATCCCATCGAGGTAAGGATACTGGTCCTCGACGTCAACGACAACGCCCCCGAATTCCCCGAGTCCAGCATCTCGGTGAGCTTCTCGGAGTCCGCGACGGCCGGTACGAAGCTCCTTCTGGACGCGGCGACCGACAAAGACAAGCCGGAGAACGGAGTTACCGATGACTACTTCATTGTTAACGGTAACACAGACGGCAAGTTCCGATTATCCGTAACGGGATATCCGAGCGGGGAAACGTCCTATCTGCATTTGGAAACAACGGGCAAGCTGGACAGAGAGCAAATCGAGTATTATTTTTTGAACGTTTGCGCGCGGGACAGGGGTCAGCCGCCGAAATTGGGCTGCCTGCTCGTCAACGTCACCGTCCTCGACGTCAACGACAATCCACCTGTTTTCCAGCAGAGCGACTACATGGTGCCCCTTAACGAGAGCGCCCCCGTGGGCACTCACGTATTAACGGTCCGCGCGATCGATAAGGACAAGGACGATAACGCGAAATTAACGTATTACCTGCCGGACAATGAGAGGCAGTTCACGGTGAACCCCGAAACCGGGGAGATAGTCACGTCCGAGATCCTCGACTGTCCGCAGCAGAGCTGCACGGTCTCGCGTCCTGCCGGCGAGTGTCCCAAGAGCTGCGTAATCACGGTGTTCGCGCGCGATCACGGCTCGCCCAGGCAGGACGGCCGGACTTACGTTACGGTGAATCTGCTCGACGCCAACGATCACGATCCCGAAATTAGGTTCACCTACTTTCCGCCGACGACCGGCTTCGCGACCGTCGACGAGAACGCCGCCAAAGACTCGATAGTGGCCGCGGTGGGAATCGCCGACAAGGACGAGGGCCTCAACGGCGAGACGACCGTCGAGATCACGGCCGGAAACGAGCTGGGCCACTTTCAGCTGGGCCACAACACCCAGAGCCTGCTGATAGTCCGGGTGAACGGACGACTGGATCGGGAGGAGATCCCCATGTACAATTTGACGATCGTCGCGACGGACAAGGGGAGCCCGCCCCGTTCCGCCACGGCCTACCTCGTCATTCACGTTAATGACGTCAACGACCACGAGCCGGTATTCCAGCAGAGCGAGTACTCGGCGGTTCTCTCCGAGCTCTCGCCCATAGGCAGCTTCGTGGCCAGCATCACCGCCACCGACGCGGATTCCGGTTTGAACGCGAGGATATATTACGATTTCGAGTCCGGTAATGAGCAAAATTGGTTCTCCATAGATCAGGATACTGGTTTGGTAACTACGGTCGCGACCTTGGACAGGGAGATTCAAGGAAGCGTCGAGCTTAAGGTTTCCGCGCGGGACGGCGGCCCCAATCCAAAGTACGTGTCGACTCACCTGCGCGTCACCATCCTGGACGAGAACGACGAGGCGCCAAAGTTCTCGCAGAACGTCGTTCAGGTGACGCTGTCGGAGAACACGCCGGCCAATAGTTTAGTCGCAACGTTGTCCGCCGTCGACAACGACCAAGGTACAAATGGTAGCGTCGCTTATAGTCTGCATCCTAACGTATTGAGAGACTATCCGAAAACGTTCGCACTGGACGCTCTGACGGGCCAGTTGATGACCAAAATTGCCCTGGACAGGGAAAGCGTCGAGGAGTACCGGGTTCTGGTTATCTCGAGGGACCAGGGATCGCCGCCCCAAAGCTCGACCGCCACAGTTTTATTAACCTTAGAAGACGTTAACGATAATCCACCAGTATTTTATCCCGTTAAGTATTTCTTTCCCATCTCCCAGGACGCCGCCGCGGGAACTCTCGTCGGCAAAGTGTTCGCGACCGATGCGGACACGCGGGAAAACGCCCAAATCCGCTACTCCCTAGAATCCGGTGGCGAGGGCTTCTTCGCGTTGGATGAAAGGACCGGCGACATTTTCCTTCAGAGTAAACTAAGACAGGCACACAAGACCCTATTCGAATTGACAATCTCTGCCAAAGACACGGGGGATCAGCCTGCCGTTAAGAACGCCGTGGTCGAGATCATTCGCGAGGAGAGCCTCCAGCATCTCGAGTTCGGAATGTTCCACGGCTACGAGTTCAAGATCACAGAGAGCCGAGGCGACTGCTCCGAGAACCCGGCCTTCAGCAAGGAAGTCGGCGCGGTTCAGGCAACCGCTCACGGTAAGGCAAAGGTCTCCTACGCGATCGTCTACGGAGATCCCTCGAGCAGCTTCAAAATCAACGAGTTCTCGGGCCTGATCAGCACCGGCGGCTGCCTCGACCGCGAGGAGAGGGCCTACTACAGCCTCGAAGTGTCCGCGCGAGCTGGCCTCGCTTACGGCCTCACCACCGTCAACATCAGCATCCTCGACGTTAACGACAATCCGCCGAGATTCCCCACCGAGGAGAGGGAGGAGGAAGTCTTTCTGAAGGAGTACGCCGCGGTGGGTCAGGAAGTCTGCCTGGCCCGAGCCCGGGACAAAGACGCGGGAGTGAACGCGCGAATAACTTACGCCCTGACGCAGAACCCCGGACAGAAATTCCGCATCGCCGAGAGAACGGGGATCATTTATCTGGACAAGCCGATAAAGTCTGCCCCCGGCACGATACTCCACCTGGAGGTGACGGCGATGGACTCGGGCGTCCAGTCCCTCTCGGCCAGCCAGCAGATACGCGTGACCATCGAGGACGTGAACGACCACACGCCGGTCTTCAAGCTATCGAGTTACGAGACTTCGTTGCCGGAATCGACGCCCGTTAACGAGCGGTTCTTCGCCCTCCTCGCCTCGGACGTCGACCTCGGGGCGAACGGCAGGGTCTTCTACAGCATCACCGACGGCAACGCCGAGCAGCGCTTCGGCATCTTCCCGAACGGGCAGCTCTACGTGAAGAACGTGCTGGACCGCGAGGAGCAGGACTATTACGCCCTGGAAGTAACGGCGAGCGATCAGGGAAATCCGAGGCGCAGCTCGAGCGTGCCGGTAGTCGTTCACATCATTGACGAGAACGATAATGCCCCGCAGTTCAGCAACTCGAGCTTCACGTTTCACTTGCGCGAGAACGAGCCCGCGGACAGCTTCGTCGGTAAATTGCAGGCGAGCGATCGTGACGTAGGGAGGAACGCCGACCTGACCTTCTCCCTGCCCTCGACTCAGCTCGATTTCGTCGTCGATCCCCGAAACGGTTTCATCAAGTCCCTCCACCCGTTCGACCGGGAGTACCTCGTCGCGAGCACCGGCAGCGAGTTCATCAGCCTGGAGGCGAGCGTCATCGACAACGGCGTAACCCGGCTCAGGGACCGGGTGAAGGTGAGCGTCTACATCGTCGACGTTAACGACAACACGCCGCAGTTCAAACGACTGCCGTACAGGGTCCAGGTGAGCGAGGGAGCCGCCGTCGGCACCCAGCTGCTCCGGGTCTACACGTCCGACTTGGACGAGGATCTCAACGGCGACGTCTTTTACTCGCTGGAAAAGGAACAGCACGAGGGACAATTTACGATCGACGAGGCGACCGGACAAATATCTCTGGCGAGGGAGCTCGATCGTGAGACACGAGACAATTACCATCTTACGGTCGTTGCCCACGACGCCGGATTAGAGACTCGGCTGTCCTCGAGCGCGATTGTGCACGTCGAGGTGCTCGACGAAAATGACAATACGCCCCAGTTCCTCGATAACAAGCCTAAAATATCGGTCTTCGAGACTGCGCCCGTTAACGTCGAATTGCTCAGATTCCGCGCCGCGGACAAGGATCTCGGGCCGAACGGCGAGCTGACCTACGCCATCTCGGCCGGCAACCGGCGCGACGCCTTCCACATCGATCCGAGCAGCGGAGCTCTCTTTCTCAGGAAACCGTTAGACTACGAGGAGAACCGGGCCTACAGCCTGAACATTACCTGCAGCGACTCCGGCCACCCGAGGCTCAGCAGCACGGTCACCCTCAGGGTCGAGGTGATCGACACCAACGACAATCCACCGGCCTTTCCCAAAACGGCCATCGTGCGTCAGATCCTCGAGGGCATTCCGGTTCACCGGCCGGTGGTCACGGTCACCGCCGAGGACCCGGACTCCGGCCAGAACGGCCTAGTCACCTATGCCATTGCCAATCAATACCCAGAGGACCAGAAGCGCCGCTTCGCCATTAACCCGAATACCGGAGTGATCCAGACCCTCCTGCCGATCGACCGCGAGGAATTCGACACGTTCAAGCTGGTCGTCGTCGCCACGGACATGGCGCAGCCGAGGTCGGCGAGGCTCTCGGCCGAGAAGCTCGTCACCGTCGTCGTCACCGACGTCAACGACAACGCGCCCATCTTCCTGAGCATGTCGGCCGCCATCCTGCCGATCAAGAGCAGCATCCCCTACCAGCCCGGGAAGGAGATCAAAGTCAGCCAGCTGAGAGCCAAGGACGCGGACACGAGCACCAACGGCCAGGTGACCTACGAGCTCTTGAGATTGGGCGCCAACTACTCGGACATGTTTCGCATCTACCGGAAGACCGGCGAGCTCATCATGCGCCTGCCGCGCTCGCCGGCCGTCTTCGAGAAGATCTCGAAGCTGCAGGTGGGAGTGCGCGCGACCGACGAGGCCGGCCAGGCGGAGCGCCGGTCCTCCGAGACCTACCTGACCCTGATCCTGCCCGGCGAGGGCGACGACTCGCCCATCTGGGAGCACGCCGGCAAGCTCGAGGGCAGCGTCTACGAGAACGAGGCCGCGGGCGCGAGTATTTTGCGCGTTCACGCGAGGAGTCGCCGATCGAACGAGGAGCTCGAGTATTACGTGACCAATGTCACGGTCGTCGCGAACGGCACGCAGGTGCAGAGGCTCTTCGACGTCGACCAGAAGACCGGGGTACTGTCGAGCGCGGTGCCGCTGGACAGGGAGGCCGGGACGTCCCTCTACGAGGTGGAGATCTACGCGATCGTCAGCGGAGGCGGGAAGCCCAGCACTTCGTCTACTAAGGTGAGTTTGTCTTTTAAATTATATCTAAACGAGTACTTGGTATATCGTACATTAGTCGTAATAACAAGTTTTTGGAAGAACCAGATTTTCGCTATTCATAAATTCATCTCTGCGCAACGTTTACTTTTATTATACTCGTATAAAACAGGCAGCGCGCTAATTTCAGGCAGCGTAAATTCAACGCTAACATTTAATACGGCACGCAATAAATGTTTAGCAATGTCGCTAAAGATAAACTTAATTAACTCTTCGCGAGACGTAGTACCAATATTATTTCAATTTCCCGGCAAAAAATCGGCGGACCGTTCAACTTTTTCAGCGCTCATATTCTCGGGCCAATGATTCATTTATGTTAATTTTTGCTATCTCATGAACAATCATAATTGGCTTAACTGCAAGTCAACCTTGAGTGATTTATAGTCGATGCTAATTGTATTGACCGGAATAAATGATTTCTATCTCCGCGAGCCCTCTCTAAATATCTTATTAGCGCTGGACAAACAAAATCAGCGATAGACGTGCGCGCGCCGGAAAAAAGCTCGCCGATACGGATCTCAGTTTTTTTCCTGCCGGCGCGCGAACCGCGTAAGCACCTTCCTGTGTACACAGACCGAGCATATACGTATATAACTGGCCTCTCGGCGAGCTCTAAAGGCAGCCTTTTCGCGCGTAAAATCAGCTCTCGGCGCGCAGGTCGCGCGCGCATCCGAAATAATTTTCTTTTACGGTCCCCCCCGCGAAAAGCCGTTTCGTTAGCATAATTGCCGATCGGTAGCTTGGCTCTCTCTCTCTCTCTCCGGCCTGAGAAAACTAATTAACTCGTTCATAGGCTCGGGTGGAAGAAAGGCTCGCGGATCGCTTTCGAATTTTACAAGTTCCGCGAAAAGCGCTCGGGCTCTATTTACATAATTAGGCGGCCGCTCGCACGAAAAAAGAAAGGCCGGGGGAAGAGCGGAGAAGGCGAAGGGAGGGGAGGACAGTCGAATTAAGTCATCACAGAGAGAGCAAGAGAGAGAGAGAGAGAGAGAGAGAGAGGATACGTCGTGCATCTCGGCGCGCTTCCCCCGTTGTTTTACATCTCACCGGTGGCACTTCCCACGCGCATAAACGCATCCTCCTTCCGGCCTTCCTCCCTTCTTCTGCGCGGAAATCGAGCGTGCGCGCGCCCCTCCCAAAGGGGTAATGAACCAAGCGAGGAGGAGGAGCGAATGCGCGAGCAGGCCCGTTGCATAATAACGCGCGCGCAGCCTGCTAAAGTAGCCGTGACAGAAGGCAACGAGCCGATTTATCCCTCTCCGAGTCGCCCTTTTTCCGAGGAAAGCCCGCCGCCCCGTCGCTCCTGCTTTACGTACGTCTAGGCCTCTTCTTTTTTTTCATCAGCGTTCGCTCGATCGACGCGCTGATTCATTCTTTTCCGACGGATCGCGGCTGCCGATCGGGCCGAACGCGGAGAATCGTGATTAACGAGCTCTGGCTTTTTGCCCATTTTTTTCTCGGCTAGCATGTTCCCTCGAATCCGAGTCGAGCGTAATAGTTTAATGACCGCCGCTGGACGACGGCCGGCGCGCGCAGCTTGAAATTATTAACGCCGAAATCGCTCGGTGGTGTGTACGTCGGAGGCATAAAGCAAAATTAATCGGACATCATCCTTAAATAATTTAACCGCAGGAATTATATACGACTAAAACTTTAAATTAACCTCGCAATAAGGAGGCCTGGTAAAAAGAGAGTCGGGAGAGAGAGCGAGAGAGACGAGAGCGAGCAGAAAAATTTAAAACTGACAGGGACAAAAAGAAGTAGAGCGCGAGCAGCTCGCGAGCTGCAGAAGTCAGAAAAAGAGAGAGACGTACGAAGCGAGAGAGAGAGAGAGAGAGAGAGACAAAGAGAGAAACGAAAGGAACGGACGAGAGAAAGAAAAGGGTAGGGCGCGAGAGAAAGAGAGAAGAACCGCGTGCCAGGAAGTCAAGTCGGATTCGAGTGGGCCCGGCAGCGGCAGCAGCAGCAGCCTCTCCTCTCGCAGAAAGAGAGAGAGAAAAACTTGATCTCGCTCGGTTCACTCATACGAGCCTATAGTTAATTCCTTTCGCGAGGAGAGCGACGTTGCTGCCGTTTCATCTCTAAGGATTCTCTGTTATTTTAAAGCCCTTCTTTGTCGCGCGCGCGCGCGCAGCCCTCTCCTAAACTTGGACCTCGCGATATTTCGATTTGCCCGTTTCCCTCTCGCGACTAACCGCGTCTGCCGCGGCGTGATGTATTATTCGTAAATCATTTGACAAATGTGTCAATTCGAGCGGCCGGGGCATAAATTCTCGCCGGCAGCCGCTGATTTGTGGCCGCTGCAATTCCCGCGAAAACGTACACAAACGCCTTATTGTGCGCCGCGATGATTGAATTTCGAGGGAGAGAGAACGGTTGCTTTTTTTGTTCAACGAATCATAAGGCTTTAACGACTATCTCGCGATATTTAAAGCTCCTCCTCCGATTTTACGGCCCTAAAATTCCTCGGGCTCGAAACAAGCGAATAACGACTCGGCGGGCCCAATTACACTTGTAAAGATTCGGGAAAAACGCGCGGCTAAATCATACTCGGCGATATGCGGCGCAGGAAAGAAAAGAGGAGAAAAGGGCCGAATCCTCTCGGCAAATATAGGCAATAAACAAATGCTTGTGCGGGCTTAAAAAGGCGGCCGATAATCGGCGCATTCTTAACGAGCTAAGAAATCTCCGACACATTTCTGCGGTCATTCCTTTCGGCTTGGTTATCTCTCTCGGGGGGAGTCGCGGCTTTATATACACGTCGAGTCCATATCCGCGCTAATCATCGTCCTCCTCCTCTCGATCTCGCCGCCGCGCGGTGTGTGTACATACGGGCATCTCGGCGACGAAATCGCAGAGAGAGAGAGAGAGAGAGAGAGCGGAGATTCTCCCCCCTCCCCCCTCGTGGGATCCTCTCCTGCCATGACGCTTTTTGCCTTGGCCGATCGCGGCACCGAAGAGATACGACGCGGAATGCCGCGGTCGCGAATGCGCCCATAAGTGGCCTTTTTGCGGGGGCACCGCCGGACCGAGGACAGTGAAATATTCGGGGGATGATACACCGTTCGCCGAGGACGCTTTTGTTTTTTGCCCCCGGAGAGGGAGAGAGAGAGAGAGAGAGACCCCCCTCTCCCCTCCGACTCTCCTCCTCCTCCCCGGCAGTCGCCGAGGGCTTTTTGCCAGACGCAAACGCTTAAACGCCGCCTGATTGCCCTGCAGAGAGCTGAAGGATTGAGTCGGGGGCCCCGCTTGTTAATAACGTTGTAAAACACTTGTAGCTCCTTTTCATTATTGAAGACGGCGGTGGACGGCGCGAGTATTAAAATCTCGGGTTTCTGATTAAGCTCGCCGATAGCGGGAGCGAGAGGCCGGAGCGAGCTTTTAAAAAGCAGGAATTCGGATTAAATCATTCCGGGGAAATCTTGGGGTTTTTAATAAAAAATTTTAACGATTCCCGGCGATATGGAGAAATACTTGCTCTCTCTCTCTCTCTCGCCGATAATGCAACGTTTAATTCGACGGCGGCGGATGTGTATGTGCGGCTGAAAAATGACGCTTTGTGCCCGACTGACGATGCAAATCAATAGAGATATAATTCTAGACTCGGGGGATAAACACGTTCCGCGACGCTTGGCAATCAATAGTCCGCCGACAAAAAGGCACGCGGCGGCAGGCGGGAGTCCGCGTGAGAGAGTATCCCTCGCGGATACATAGAGTTAATCCATAAATTGCCGTTATTAGCCCGAGCTCGTCTCTCCGCCGAGCGGAGGAGAGAGCTTTGGCTATCTCGTTGAAAAGAGAGGGGAATCCTTTTTGCGGATTATCATCGCCATTACGCGCTAAACTTACGAGGATTCCCGACTTCCCGGTAAGGACTTGGAAAAGCTTCGACTTCGCGCGCGCGCTGCGAGGCCGAATAACTCGGAGGATTTCCGAGCCGCAGCGGGGAATGCGCCCTGGTAGCATTTCCGCGTAATTGGAAAACTCGACGGCTAAAATCGAGAGCCGAGGGATTATCTCATTAATTTACTCCGGATTAACGATTTGTAATCGGGGCCCGGGGAGGAACCGATATTGCGCTAAAGAAAATAACCGACGATTCTGCCCGGACGAGTAATTACTGCAAACTTGTAAATGTTGATCATTCTATAAGAGTGGCCGCACAATCGTCTCGGTCCTGAGTTTTACATGTTTAGAATTTTCTTGCTCGGTTGAAAGCGATTCTACTTTTATAAACCTAAGTAAACACACGCTCTAAGCAAATTCTCGATACTCACTTTCTGTAATAAAGTGAAAAAGCACCGAAAAAGAAAAGGACGCCGCTGTGCATAAAGGCTCCGCTCGAAAAAGCTCCTCGTCGCCGAGTGACATTTCGTCCGGGCCGAAATTTATCAATTTTTAGCTCCGCACTTCGTCCCCTCCCTTTTTGCGCGCATTACATGATTATTCGAGTCTGAATGAGGCCCTCGTTTTTCGCCTCTCTTTTTGTCAGCCGTCAGAAAGGAGAGAGAGAGAGACTCGGATTTCCTACCGTCCTCCTCGCGCGTGCTTGGCTTGTGCGTCGGCGCTTTCTTGCCCGCGAGTTCCGCGCGAGAGGGACGTTGAAAAATGAGCACGATGATGACGATCATTATCGTGATATCGCACTGACGACTTTGACATGGGGATTCGTCGTCGGGAGCAAGAGAGGGACCCGATTTAGCTATGATTGCCATCTCTCGGCCCTTTGGCGTCTCTCTCTCTCTCTCTCTCTCCCTCTCCGCGTATCGCACAATCATCGTCGCGAACTTTGTTTTTCTTCCCCCCTCACCTGCCCCGCGGCTAAGCTCTTTTTATCGTTCCTTCGACGCGGAGGGAGCTTCTTTGTTATTCCAGTATTCCGCCTCGACGTTCTTGCGAGATGCTTGTAATATCGATGAATAAATGCCTCGCTTTTGATGATTAGTCGTCGCTTTCAGGGGAGATTTTCGGAAGGATGAATTTTGATTTCGAGACGAGCTAGTTTTCTATGGGTCGGATAGAGTTCAATCGAGATCGCTATTCACTCGCTTTGCGATCGCATTAAAAACGGCCGCTTGAATGGAGTCATTAACGAGATATTTTCGGTAATAAAAAGTTTATAATGCAGGACGGTGTCAATTTGCAAGCGAACGAAGGCGATTGATGGGCCTAAAAAAGTTTTGTCACATCGATTCGACTGGCATTAATCAATTCGAAAGTAGCCTTAAAAAGTCATCCCCGTTACGTTCGACGCGGCGCGACTATTAAAATAAATTATTTCTTTTTTATGACGGGCAAAACTCGGCTATAAAATTATTGACGCGCTCAAACATAAATAAGCTATTCGGGAAGAAAAGGAGGAGAGCCGCGTGCAGATGTAGAGATTATAAGCGCGGAGATCGCCAGATAAAAGCGTCCTTCAAAAGCAAAGACGTATTGCATAAATTTACTCCTCTAATAATGTTCGGCCTGCTAATTATGTAAGCTCGACGCGGCTGTAATATCAATTTTCGGCGGAAAGATATTTATTTTATTGTCGAATTCTGCTTGCGTCCGCGATTACAAAACTACTTGTTTTCTAGTTACTTTGCCGGCTAATTTATGTGAGAATCCGCGGGGAATTATGAATAATTCCAATTTGAGCCGTCAAAAATTTTCTATTACCGCGGCGTTTATAGTTAATTATCATAAATCACCGGCGGATGGCTCTTACAAGTTGTAACGTCCCGGCGATACAGTTGTTAGACGCTTAACTACACGTATTTCAAATTCGGTGACTATTCTTCAAATTTCCAATTATCCCCGTCGAAATCCGGCTTTTCCCAAAGCGGAGCTCCGACATAATGGCTCGTAAATCCGCGCTTAAAACGTCAGAAAATTGTCGAAAATTAAAAGCAGACAGACGAAAAGGCTCGGTGCAAATACCGCTCGCGATATATATATATATATATATATATATTCGATCGGTCGCTCTCCTCTAATTCTAAGAGCAGGTCTTTCTTGTCGGAGCGGGACGAAATGAAAATTTCCGCGCGCGGCCTCGAGTCTCTCTCTCTCTCTCTCTGTCCCCTCGGGGATATCGCAATTGTGTGTTGGCTTTGCTCGGCTCCGAGGAGAGAGAAATGCCATCTCATCTACTCGAGAACGCGCGCATCACTCATGCGTCGTTAAGACGCGCTCCGGGCCCCCGGACGACTCTCGCGAGCGTCGCCAAAGCAGAAAGAACCTGCCTGACTGCGCCCTTTTTTCCCTTCCTCGGCTTTTTGCTCCCGCCTTTTTTCGACCTCCCTCCTCCGGCTTTATCCGCCGAGCTCCGGCACCGGCCGCTTTTGACGCTCTAATCGCTGTTTTTGACTTCTTGATTCTTCGATTTCGAGGCAAGGTGATGGATGGCCACGGGGAAATGCGTGACCGAGTTCATTAGATTAGATTGGGGGGGAAAATTTCGGTTTCTGTCCTTTTTCGGCTGTTCGACAGATCTGTATACTGGATTTCGTTTAACTTTACGATGATAGATTGGCCTTTGAAGAGATGCGGTTGATTTGCTTGTCGTATCATTAAATTATAGCTAAAATTTTGTTTTATTGCGACTCGAAACAATTTAACTTGAATTACGGTACTGGTAAAACAATTATTCCTACAGTGACAAAAAGTCAGAAAAGACATAAAAGCTTTTGTTATCGAATTTTAACGCGAGTTTCATAAGCGAATTGTCGCGCCCAGAAAACAGTCATCCCGCTCAATAAAAGTTTAACAAGCGCCTTACAGTGTATCAAAAACAGTGGTTCGCGCTTATAAAAGCTGGTAAAATCCTCTCGGAAACTATAAGAAATCCATTCGGCGCAGAATCAAACAATTCGATCGGCAATTTACTCCTCTCTCTTTCCCTTTCTTGGCACTCCGAAAATTTTTACTCATTTCCTCCTCCTCCTCCGCTCGTTTTTTCTTTTCGGCTCGCCTCTCTCTCTCTCTCTCTCTCTTTCTCCGCTCCTTCGTTTCTTGCGCGGCTCTCCGTCGCCCGAAATCCGCTATATATCGAGAGCGCGGATCTCTCGTGGCTGACTTTTTGCGTGTCCCGCGTGTTCACGCTCGGAATTAGCGTTATTAAGGGACTTGTTAAGGATAATGAAGTTGTAGAGCTTCTCGATGCGAGGTGCGCGGTATATTTCGATTTCGTTATTCCAGCCTTCTCCCGAGAGCCGCACATTGCCGTCACGCGGCCCGGATATCTTTTTCGCCTCGTTTTCGCGGGAGCCCGAGGTATTTGTTCGATCTGCCGAGGGAGCTGCGCTAATGAGCCGCTGTTTGTCATTTTACAAGATCTTTATTTTCACGTAACTTTCGGAGCTCTTTCGCCGACGCCGTGTAATAATAGCGCGCACGATTGATTAGATCGTTTTCTGCCCTCTCGAAATCCTCTCCAAATCCGGCCGCGCGCTTTCCCGTTGAGCTTGACGAGCTCGTAATACGGCCGTGTATTCTACTGAATAATTCATACGGCAAATCGAATGATTTACGCGACGTCCCCGAAACGCAAACATTCCGTTTCTTTTTGCGCTTGGGCTTTATTGCGTCGGACCGAGTGAGAGAGAGAGAGAGAGAGACACACACTCGACATCGTAAAAGCGTCCACCCGTTCGAAAAATCTCCAATGGACTTTGGCACCGCGGGCGAGCTTTTGTCGGAGGCATAACAAGCCTACCTCGGGATTCCAAAGTGGCCGTGGCTCCGGAGATGACCAACTGTGAGAGAGAGAGAGAGAGGGACGAGTTTTGCCCTCGACTTTGATATACTTGTGCGATTTTTGAGATTTCGAGGGGGCTACCTTTTTTTTCGCCCGGCGAGTATCGATTAATGGCTCGAGTAGTCGTACTATTTCATCCGGTGGTCTAGACTGTCGTGCTAATTAATTAACCCACTCGCAGCTTAGGAAGAGTTTTATGAAAATCTCCTCGAGCCTGTATCAGCATAACGCATAAATAATTCGGCTCTTATACATTTTATTCGACGAAAATTATTGCAGTCGCTCGCCGAATATATCGAGACTAATTTGCACAAAACTGTAAATCGCAAAATAACTTGAATTTTACTGTTTTTTTTTCTCCAAATTAAAAGTGCGCAATAGTCGCATCGTCGTCCAAACCCCGGATTCCTCAAATCTCGGACGACTGCACGAGTCGTCCTCGTCGGCTATTTCGTCGGCACCGCGGCGATTTTTCTCAACGAAAATATTCCTCGAAAGCCGGCGCGGCGCGGCCATCAAGCTCAATACAGTCCGCTCTGAAAGGCCGAGTGGAAAGAAAAAAAAGACCGAAAGAAAAAAAAAATCGGTCCTCTCCTACAAAGAATCCTTAGAGCTTGTCTGTGTATCCGGGCCGACGATTAACGAGGCTCTCCTTCATATTTTTCGCAGCGCGCGTCCGCAAACTCGTGGGCGATCGCGGCTCCGCGCGCAGCGGGAACATCGGGGCCCCATTGAAATCCAGAGAGAGAGAGAGAGACTCGCCGCGCGCCGAGAATGGAATTCTGACCGGCGCATACTTGCCGTTTCCGTCCCTCTCTATATACGTTTGGCTTTTGTGATGATGAGCCGGCTGATACGTCGAGCGAGAGCCTCCTTTTTTTCTCTCTTCTCGGGCAAACGACGCCGATTTTTGCATAGGACTTGGCGCCTGCCGATTGAGTCGTTGGATTTTATTCGCCGATAAAATTGTTGTTCCGATGCCTGATGAGAAAGTTTACTAGTTTAATTAAACGCGCCCGGGCCTTCCTCCTTTTTTGTTTTTTTCTTTTTTTGCCATCGGGCTCTATAGTGGAGGATAAACGGCTACAGCTTTACGACGAGTAGTTTTGTTTAGCTTTTCGAGGCAGTTAACGCGGCCCGCGGCGTTATTTATCTGCTATTGTTTGCGCATAAGGACGTAAAATCTCGTCATAATTTCCAGTTTCTTTGGACAAGATACGACACCGGACTCGGAAAGCTTTTTGCTCTCGACTACTAGTTGATACTGTATTAACGACTCCGGGCCGCGCGCGGAGATTAAAACTGCGCGATCCTTCTTTTTGGGGCGCAATTTCGAACCTGTATTTAAAGCCGCGACTTTAGCGAAAAGTAAGCATTATCACTCTCGGTATAATGTACAGTATAAACTATCCGCGGGAATAAAGAAAGAAGCGGCCGTATGGCTCGCGCGACGTCCTTTTTTTTCTATATCACTTGCTCCTCTCCTCTCTCTCTCCCTCTCTCCCCTTTGTCGAGCATTAAAACTGCGCCTTTAATAAGCCGAGTGTTTATTTATGAACAATAACTTACATATTATGGTTATCTTTATTATTCCCTCCCCACCGGTTTTCTCCATTATGCACACGACGAGGACGACGATCGGCTCTCTCTCTCGCGGCGAGCGAGCGAGCTTTTTTTCTCCCCGCCTCGGCGACGGAAAAAAAGGAACGCGCAGAAATTGAAATATAGCCGGTAAATTTGGCGAGGCGGGAAAAAGGAGCCGATTTCCGCGTGTGCTCGCTCCGAGCGAGCTCTTCGCTCGCCGCGCGTCGGTGAAAGTTTTCGGCCATTTTCACTCTCCCCGCGAGCGACGGAGAGCCGCACGTTTCTGGGGAAAAAATAAAACGTCCGCGCCGAAGGAGCGCGGCAAAAAGCAGCATCCCTTTCTAAAATATTTAACACCATTGTCGGCGGCGGCTATTAATAGCCGCGTCAGGCGAAGCCATTGAAAGTTAACCTCTTTCGAGCGATCGTGCGCCGCGGCGAAATGCCCGTTCTTCTGGAATTTCGCGGAAATTATGCATTAACGCGGCTCGCGTAATGCCGCGAATTTTTTTTGCTCTTTTTCTGGGCTGATTTCACTGCTGGGGCGAAACTATAAGACTTGCTTTCGATCTAACGCTTCTTTTAAGGAACATTTTAACCAGTTTTTGCCGCGATTTGAACGTTCCCCGTCGTAGAAAAATTATGCAACTTGTAGAATGTAGTTAAATAGGACTTTTTGGGAGATTAAACTAATTTGTTAAAATAAATACCAGTTTGTTAATGCTCGTAAATATGTGGCCGGTAATAAAAATGGAAAAAGTTGAATGATTTTTCAGTTGTAGAATATCCGCAATTGAATGATTACGGATGAATAAAAAGCAGGCGCGTCAGTCTGGCAGCTCGGAATGAAAAAGTTTAGATCAAAATCAATGAAAAATAGGTTTTAAATCGCAATATCTCGTATGCATCGGAGCTTCGGAATCGAAGCTCGCCTTCGAAGGCATCCCGTCCTTTGGCAAATTAACAAATCACCGTATTACCATTAATTCAGGCTGACAATCGCGGCGGGCCTGGACGGGGAAAAGAAAAGAAGGAGGAGGAGAGGAGAGAGGAGGGACGGCCGGGGCGAAAGATTCCACTAGATTTCGCTGGCTGCACTTGTCGGTAACAATTATCGGAATTAAATGTCCCAAATGCGTGCAGCAGTCAGCGAACGACAGGTATAACAAAACGAGCGCGCCGAACGAGCGGACGAGGAGCAGCGGACGAGGAGAAAAAAGGCATTAGGCCAGGCCAGACGGCTCGGGAGGGAGAGAGAAGAAGAAGTAGCCCGGGCGGGAGAGAGAGAGAGAGGAGAAAGAAAAATGAAAGCGATCGGCTCGATCTTGACTTTGGGGGGCACCGCACGATCGGGAATCATCCTCTCCTCTCTCGCTCGCTCCCTTTTAGTCAATCTCTGCTTGTCCATCTTTCTCGCTCGCTCTCAATCGCATTGTTCCGAGAGAGCGTTCTGAATATTCTTTCGACCTTATGCCTGCTCTCCACTATGCCGATGCGAGGCCCGGATAAGCGGGAGCAAGGTAGCCAGAGGAGCCTATTTTACATTGTAAAAACGCCTTTTCCGCTGCGCACCGTAAGCTTTTTCTAATCGGGATAGCGGTTTCTCGGGGAAAGAATCTTGCGTCATTTTTGCATAATTCTTTATTAAAGGCGGCGATTGTAATTACAACTTTTCGACGGAGGCTGCCTGTTTATGCATCGGCGCGGTCGACCGTTAGGCGGTAAAGTCGCTTCTTACCGGTGGTACAGTTTCGCTATTCGGCTCGGCGCATCCAACTAATACCGGTCGGGCCGAAATCGGCGTTTAAAGCCCGCTGGCGGGAGCGGCGTGCCAGTGGCGAAAGATCAGAGCCCCCCGGCCGTCCTGCATCGATATTTATCGAAAAATGACTCTCGGGAGAGGATAAAAGAATGGCTATCTGTCAGTGATCCTGGCCGGGTCGCTCGCTCGCACGAGCGTCACGTCCGCTCGAGCGTGTCGGGGCTCTTCTTGCGCACACATAGGCCTCTGGTCCCACGCCTTTGGCCTCTCTCTCTCTCTCTCTCTCTCTCTCTCTCCCCGAGATATTTATAATAGAGAGAGGCATTCCGGCGGCGATCAGCGGGGGTCCGGCAAAGGACATGCCTCCATAATGCTCCCTCCGACTTTGCGCCGCTTTGCTCTATTTTGCCGCCGCCGCCGCCGCCGCGAATCGTGCCTCCCTTTTTTCGGCGCGACAGTATCGATCGACCTACTCTCTCCCTCTCCCGCGCCGACCAATTAACAAAGGAGCTCGAGCGTAACCGCCGCCCGTTAGCACTTCATTACGCCTGGAAAGTTATAATTTATTAATAAAGCCGAACGCGAAAATGTTTAATCGAGCGTCGTATACACACACACATGAATATATATATATATATATATATATAGGTGCGCGTGCGTGTTTAAGCTTTCGGCGCGGTTGCGCAACCGGCTGTCACGGGAATTTAGGGATTCGCAGGCAGATGTTTATGAGATAGAGCCGATGAGTTCGTTATCTCTGCTTATCCTTCGCATAAATAAGCCGCTTTTGAGGCTGGTTCCTCTGTTTTTCGACGCGTTTATGCTAATTTCTTTTCTCTCGGTTTTTTTTTGCCTCGGCGGAATCGCCGAATTCATGGCCGATAAACGATGCTTGATTTAGATTTCGAGCGTAAAAATCGGCGAACTGCTTGTACCGATCGCTTCGTTAAAGATAAAACCCGCATCATTTCGCTCGCGCAAAAAGACCTTGTAATAGCGAAAGTACAACCGAAAACTCCCGCGCTTCCTGCAGGCTCCCATAAACAAGTGACTAATCGTCGAGGAATCGCGCCGCGCGGCACAGAAAACAAACAGTCGCCCGAGCCGCCCGATTTTCGTGCCTTCGTTCTCAATTAAAGGCCTTTTTAATACGTGTCAAAGCCGCTTACTCATCGGCTTAGCTCGGGGATCGAGGCCGCAACCTGTCTCTCCTCCTCGCCCGAAAAAGAGGATTATAAATCGCGCCTGCAAGTCGCGCGGGGCGCAGAGCGCACAACAACGCACATTTGTTGCGAAAGAGTGCGTGAAAAGAGCACGGGCGCGCGGCGCGCAATGCGTCATTGCTCGCGTACGTTTCGTGTCGGCGGCGGTGGCGAACAACACTCTGAATAATTATGATGTCATACCGAGGTGAGGAAGGGGGGATCGATCGATAGCGCGATATCGATATATACGCTCGGGCGCGGGGGATATTTATTCGAATCGGAGAAATAAACGCCTGCATATAAATCACCGGGGCTTTTTTCTGCCGACCGCGCACAAGGCCTATATCGCTCTCTCTCTCTCGCTTGCTCTCTCGCTCCTTCTCTCTCTCTGCGGGCTTTTGTCGAGCTGCCTGGCGCCGATCTCCTGCTATATTACACGCGGGTATATATGTAAAATCAATTATTGTGAGGCCGCCCGACGTGGGAATGTGTCGCGGGAGGGAGACTCGCCTTTTCGAAGAAGTTGTTAAATTTTATTGTTACCGCGTCGCCTGAGTTATGCCGATGTGGTCGTTCCTTTTATTTCCGCGCGAGATCGACTCTCTCTCTTTCTCTTGCTCTCTCCCTCTCTTTCTCTCCTGGCTTTCGAATTTAATTGGGATGATATTCGGTGGAAGTTATTGTTCGTCGTTACTTTTTTCGTTTCATTTTCGTGAGCGATGCTTACGAGCGGTTATTTAGGGCCGGGGTGTGCATGCATGCATGCCGATGGCTTTAATGAACTCGGTGCACTGCTCCAAGCTCGTATCGAACGAGAATTAGAGGCTTTAATTATTTTTCTTTACAAGCGCTCCTTGCCTTCTCTTTGCGTCGTTTTTTTAGACCGAGGAGTTTGTCGTTTAAGAAGGGAGGATTTGTTGCCGAGGATCAAAACTGGCCGTGACTAGAAAATACGAGCTTTTTCGGCGTAACGTAAAGAAAGGTTGAAAATTCTTCCAGGAAAAGATTTGAATCTTAACGTCGAGTTAAACAGCAAAAAGTTTGCGCCTTTAAATTACAAATGAAAATACGCTCGAAACGGCGGTACAACTGAATTAAACTCGGAGTAGCGCCCCTGAAAAATAAAGCAGCGAGCGCAAAAGTACATCCATCAAGCTTATCTCCGTCATCGGCCTACAATTACAGGACCGAAAACTTTTTCACCTCGCCGTTTTCCCGCATTAGCATACAAATAACTTTCAATTACAATAATTGTCCCCTCCTCGCGGAAGACGCAACAATGCCCTCAAAATTCCGTCTCTCGATAAAAAAAAAAAAAAAAAAAGAGAGAGAAAAGGCCGCATCCTACAGAACTATATCGCAATATACCCCGGCTAATCTATAACATCGCCGTGGGGACTATCTGCGCCTGTGTTTGTTCAATGCACAATTGATACATACCGATGTTTTCGCTATTGAATAGCGGCGGAGGCACGACAATAAGAAAAAGGCCGCTCGCTCTCGGCTCTCGCGCGAAGTAAATCAAAAGTCGCGAGCGAGAGAAAGCCGGTCTCTCTCTCTCTCTCTCCCTCTCGCGCGCGCTCGCGACTATTAATAACGAAGGTAAACTCTTAATTTCGAACGAGACAATGGGAAATGCGCGCCGCGGCGGAGCGAGAGCCGCTATTTCGCCCACGTGCCATTGTTGCGCGTGCCCTTCTCTCTCCCTCTCGCTCTTTCTCTATGTTCTCTCTCTCTCTCTCTCTCTCTCGCTTCCCCTCCTGGCCCGTCGCGAGCGCAGTCCGGCCTTTTTCTTTTTCGCCCGCGTGTCCCGAGAGCGAAGCTATGCGTGTATATATACTTTCTTCCGAGTTGCTTCCTTCTATACAAGACTTTTTTCACTCTCGCTTCTCGATCCCCGCCGACGCCGTCGCCGCCGCCGCTGCTTCTCTCACTTTCGGATGGCTTTCTTTCTCCTTTTTCGCGAGAGATGCGAATGATATTTTTATCAGAGATAAGAGCTTTTAAGCGACGGATTATTAGGTGCATAACTGTGGTATAACGCGAAATTGATAGGATGTTATGAACTCTCGGGGGAGCTTGAAAAGCCTCGCTTTTTTTTCCCACATAATCCCTTTTTATGAACTGGAGGCAGAGAGCAGTTGGTGGTGCTTTCTCGAAAATACTTGAGAATTTTACAGTCCCCGCAGCGGCGCATTGAAATAAATCCCATTAATCGCGTTATTCGAAAGAAATTTGAAAACTCGGCATTGAAAGCGGCGCGTAATTTATCGTATCGTTTGCATAATTGAAACGAAAAATAATAGCCGCGCATTTTGCAACTAGCGCCCCGATACTTTTATCCGACCTCGAACGGCGAGTCAACTAAATCAAAAGTAATGGAACTTTTAGAATTTTACAACTTGGAAACAATTATATATCGGTGCAGCGGATGACGCAACCTCCCTCTCCCCCTCGAACCTATTTACTCTTTCTCGGCGAAAATTATTTGCGGCGCCGGGATTATGATCTCGAGTCCCGAGCTGTCAATCAGCATAATTTAATTGCCGTATACGGGAATCGCACACCTCGCGACGATCCTCTACGAAAAAAGCTCGCCTGTAATTAATTCATTCTCACAATCATCAGCGCCGGCGTCTTTCCGTATAAATAAGCAGTCGCGTAACTCAAATCTCGAACGAGAACGCGGCCGGCTCTTTCAAAACCTGCAATTTCATTTGTGCCCCGCGGCTCTTTTAAATCTCGGCTCTCGCTCTAGGAAAAGCAGCACCGCTAATTTTTTAGCCGATGCATCTCCCGAGATACGTGTATAAATTCACCGAGGCGGCGCGCGCGCGGGGTTTATGAAATTCCCGTCATATTTCCGAGATATAAACATCGCCGAGCGGCCTACTTTCGTCTGTCAACGGTAACCCAGATCGGCTCGAGGAATCTGGAGATGCGAACCTGATAGAAGCTGGATGATCGTTCTGGTGTAGGGAAATCTGCGCCTGGATCTTACGAGGTGCCGAGGGAAACTGGAAAAACGGAAAGAGGATCGTGCGAAGAAACCGCTTGTCACACAAGAGGGAAAGATCGTTTCTAAAAGGTGGAAAGTAAATACAGGCTTCGCCGCCGATTGCCGCCGAGTTAACGCGGTAATAAATGATATTAAGACGGATTTTTTTAGCAGGGCTTTTGACGGATTCAATAGAAGCTGCTTTCTTTCATTGTGCATGTTTAAACGTTTTAACGAAACGAAGAAAAAGTAAAGTTAATTGGAAGCAAAGTTTGCGGCAAATGAGAATACGTATATATCCCCCGCGGGCCGAGTGAAGAAAGTATCGCAGGAAGCGGCGCCGGCTTTTCTTAAAGCGCAATTATAAACTCTCTAAAAAAGGTCCCAACAAATCCACAGATCCGCGCGACGTTCAAGTCCTCTTTCCCAACCGTCTCGGCGAAAAAGGACTACTTACGTCCATGCAGAAAAATAAAGCGCGCGATAATGGTGCCCACCTCTCTCGGTTTGCGCAACTCGGCTGCAGCTTCGCGCTGCACCTCTGCAATTTCTCTCTCTCTCTCTCTCTCTCTCTTACTTTCGCCTAAGCCTCTCGGATGTGTCGCGAGAGAGATTGCCGCTTTCGCGCCCGAGCAGAAATGCAAGCGGCGGCCCTATCGAGAGCTGCTCTTATATATCGACGTGTGGGTGTCGATCGCGCGGATTCTTTGTAAGTACGTGTCGCGGAATTTCGCGGCCGGCAGATTTATGGCCTGCTGCCTGTCATTGCGCAAACCTCTCGTGTGGGCCGCCGCCGCCGCCGCCGCCGCGAGAGAGAGGCATTTTTCCAGGCGGCGACGAGAAGCGAAGCGAAGTATGCGGAACTTGAGGGAAACGCGCGCCGATGCTTGATGGGCTGCGAACGATTTTCATCCGCTGACCCATTTCGATGACCTTCTCGGAAGCCGTGTTGTTATATATATCGAAGGAAAGTCGCGGCTTTTTATCGGCCGTCGAAATTGTTGGAGGAAGCTAACGGAAATGTTTTTTTTAACCGCCGCCGGATATATTAATCCGATTAGGATTGTGTTCGCCGCTGAAAAAAGTGCTGATTTTATTCGACGAGAAAGGATCGCTGTGCTAATACTCCTGAAACACCTACAATATAACGTATAGAATAGAAACTGCAGTTGCGCTACCAACGTTTCATTGTTTCGAATGTACGTTATATAGCTCCGGGAGTTGTGTCGGACTTACCGCAACAAATCACCTATCCTGTTTCCAATACTGTATACAGACGCACCGAAATAAAGCTCTCTCTCTCTCCGATCGCCGCCGGAGAGCCGGAAAAAACAATGCAAACATTCGGAGGAAATAAAAAGGTGCAAACTCGGCAGTCTCTACCGCAGCATTCGTTTTATAATTAAAAGTTATATCACGCCGTAAAATAAAAGCTATAATTATTTAAGCCGCACATCCTAAAGAAAACACTGCTATACATATAAATTACGCAAGCCATTAAATTAATCACACTTTAAACGAAAATCCCACGTCTCGGTAATTTAAAAAAAAAAAAAAAAAAAAAAAAAACGAAAAAGAAAAAGGCCGCGGCGTTGCATAAACTCTCTTCCACTGCGGGCGAGAGAGCAAAAAAAGGCGAACAAGAGGAAGTCCTGGCAGCGTGACGCAAGCCAACTTAATTCGCTCGAAGGCAAGGCCGCAATTTCAATATTCGTTCAATTTTTCTTCCTCCACAATGGCAGCGGAGAGAGGGAGCCGTCCGTTTCCAGCAAAGAAGGAACAACGAAATTCTCTCCTTATAGGAGCGGTTAATCAGGAGACGTCGCTCTTGAAAAAAGGCCGATAAAAATGTTTTCCCCCCACCGGGCCTTTTATATATATATATATATATGAGGAGAAATATGCGCCGCGCGGCGGAATGCTCGAATCCGTAAACGGAGGCGGCGACGACTTCGACGAACGCGTTGTTTCCCCTCCTTCTTTTTTGTTTTTGTCGCCTATCTCTATTATTCCGCGAGCTCTTTTCCTCCGAGCCCCGTGAGAGGTCGTTTCCGTTTTTTTCACCGGCCGGAGGAGTGTATCGCGGCCGAGGATCGGCGCGTGCTTTTCGACTAATTACTCCGGAGATCGGGATTCTTTTGGTCTTTATGGATCTCGGCGATCGTTTTTTTTTTTTTTTGCGCCCGTGGGGACCCGAAGCTTTTCGTTGGCCAATTTGAGGGAAAAGGCAGAGGACGGAATGGGTGTTTGAATTGTACATTAGGGCCGTAAATGCGCGCGCGGCTTTTAAATTGCGATTATTATTTCGACGACGAATTTTTGTGTTTTACACGGGGCGACCGTTATTTTGTTGCTTCGAGCGGACTCAACTTTTAATGTAGACAAAATTATGCGTATCTTTTTAGAACCGTTGAGAATTGTTTTTTAAAGAAACGAGGAGGGAGAAAGAGAGAGAGCTGAAAAAGAGAAGCACCGGCATTTAATCGTCCTTAATTTCGTGTAACGAAACACTCGTCAACTAATTACGTCGCAAAAAGCTTGTCGCTTTCCCGCAAAATTTATACCGCATCGCGAATTAACAGGGGCTAATTAACAAGAGTCCTCGCAAAATAAAAGCCGGCCAGCTGCTCGCTCGACTTGACAATTGCGGCCGGGGCAAAAAGGCCGCGAGGCAGATGCTCGCACGCATCTCTCTTGGCTCCGCGGCGCGACGGGCAGCTCTCGATAATCGCGGCGACCTTCGCATTGTGCTCATTCCCGACAAGTAGGCCTTTAACTTTATCCCGTACTCCTCGATTCTTTCTCTCCCCGGCCGGCCTCTCTCTCTCTCTCGCATAAATTAAAGCGCGTGTGCCGATTTTCGAAAATTGGCTTAGGAAGTAGCCGCGGAGAGCGATCTGAATTCGCAATTATGCTAATTCCGTAGTCGGGGGCCTTTTCGACTAGGCGACGTATTTCGAGGAATGGATTCGTTGCGGTTTCAGAGCAAAGACGCTGGAGGGGAAGCTATATCGAGTCGGGACTTGCAAATTCGAGATCTAGGCTTTTTATGGTCGGCATAACTGTTCTGCTCCTTTTGTGTGTACGAAAATTAAAATAAGCAGAAGATATGCCTCGGACAGGTTTGCTCGTCGTGGAAAGAGTCTGGAAATTACACAAAACTAAATTTGCTCCGCAATTATATTACAAACTTATTCGAGCAGCATGTAAAAATCCTATATAGAGTTTCGCTCCCGATTAGATATATACCGAAGAGCGCATTGTTTGTTTTTACTTTTAATTTAGATAACTCACGTTCCTTGCAGTTCGAAATTCAAATAAGCAAGTAGCTTCCCTATCTTCGATTTGCATATGAAATCCTTATCAAAGCAAAGCCCAGCCATAAGGAAACGCCTCAGCCCTCCATTCTAATCAGCTCCGCTAAAAAAAATAAAAAAATAAAAAAAGAGAGCTCCCTCTTTAAACCCAGAATCAAAGCTGAATCGGCGGCATTCCGATCGAAACTCGTCCTCGGGCATATTCCGCGAAAAGCCATCGACTACATATACGCACCCTCGCCTCGAGGAGGGAGGGGGGAGGGGAGAAGGGGGCAGAAAAAATGCTCGCGCGCTATCAGTTGCCGCGCTCCGCTCGGCGTTCCCCCGTATCAGCTGCGCTCTCTTCTCTCTCGCAACAAAGCCCCAGAAAAGTGCACTCTTCGGCTGCGTGCAGTCGTAGAAAAGCAAAGCGAAGCGGAAGTGCAGCGGCGGCGGCGGCGGCGTATACACACGTACACACACACGCAGCTTCGGTATCAGAGAGGGCTTTGTTGCTGGCATAGGCTCTCTCTCTCTCGGGTAAAGCAGAGAGATAGAGGAGTCTCGGAATGCAAGTCCGCGAACTTGTCCTTCTTCTTCTTCTTCTTCGCTCGTTCGTTCGCCTTTCTGCGGAGAGAGAGCCTCTAGTTTCTGCCGGCCTTTTTGCTCCCTCCCCCTCGGAGCCGAGCTGATGCAGTTCGCGCCGATTTTTGCGCGCCTTTTTCAGGCCCTTATCAACACGCGAAATTCCTCATTTACATCGCGCTTTACAATTTCCGCGTAAGCCGATCGTTATCGCGCCGTCTTAATGGCACTTTTGTCTTTGTTAGTTGCGAGCGAGCAGAGAGCTCGGTTTTTTTTTTCTTTTTTTGCTTTTCTTTTTTATCTCTCCCTCATCCCTGGAAGAGAGCCGAGAGCTAAACGCCGCCGAGTTTTTGATCTAATTGCGGGTAAACACTTCTGAGTAATGGTCGCGGAGGCGCGATTTTGATAAGTCGCGGTAGCGAGCGCGCGGGACTTTTTTTTTTTTTTTATACACCCGTCGCTAATTAATAAGGAATAACGAAGCTGGATTTATTCGAGCGTTTTATCTAAATTGCCGTTTCGTTTTATGTTGCAGGTGAGTCATGGACGATGTTCGGAGCGCACTGAGCGCGCCTCTTTGTCACGTGAGTTTACACACAATATGTTTAATTTACGCTGAATATTATGCACTGTAAAGTATCTTTAAGGCCGTGGCGCGCATGCGGGCTTAATATTTTTCAAATTAAAAGAAATTCAATAAGACATTATTCGTCGGCATTGTGGCCTGTTTGCCAGGGCCTCCGATAAATTAGTAGCTTTCTTAATTTCCGCAATTTAATCTCTTCGCCCCCCTGGAGGAAAAATAAGGCTCTCCCCCTTATATTTTAATTTACAATCGGGGCTTCGATCTTACATTAGTTAACAATCCTCGGTACACAAAGCGGCGAGATCCCTCTCGGGACGGTGCCGATAACGGCGTCGATTAATCACACATCAAGCCCGATACATCGTACAAAAGAAATCACTCGCGAAAGTGCTACTCAAACAAAGGGCCCTCCTCCCCCTTGGAAAAAAGAGAGTCCCTCTCGACGTTGTATATACACGGGCCGGTTCGGTGGCCGGCCCGATGTCCTTATCTGCGGGCTTGTACGCTCACTTCGCGGCCGACTGACATTAATTTTGAAATATTATTCCGCCTTGGTTCGCGCGAAAAATGCGAGACTCGCGGGGGCGCGAGTGTGTCCCGCAGAGAGAGAGAGAGAAAGATTCTTAAGAACGGTTCTCTCGCGCCCGTGTATATATATATATAAATATATACATATATGTGTGCGAGCGTACAAGCGCGCTCGTGCATGTGCCGGAGAGAAAAAGGAGGAGGGAAAGAGAATTAAAGGGAGAGAGTGCCGAGGAGGAAGGTAACAATGACGGACGAGCAAAGTCCTGTTTTGTAGTAAATAATTGAAAATGGCCGCGAGCTGCCCCGGGGATAATCGAAGCGAGGGGATTCGGGATGGGAAATTCTGAGAGGTATTAAGCCGCTTATTCGCCGAGTTAATTGCGTATAACGACGGAAAAAGGTGAGAAGCTAATCTCACAATGGACGTTTCTTAATAACTTATCTATTCGCCGCGAGATTTTAATTGGTTAAGTGAAATACTTTAAACTGTGTAAAATCTTTATCCGAACTCTCCTGCCTTCGACTCTTTCGCTTGTCAAGACTCCTGATGGCTATTGCTATTTATTCAATATAAATAACTCGAAATACAAATCCCTCTGTGCACGTGCATAGAGACGTTCGAGAAATGTTTAGTTTAGAGAGGCATTTCAAAACAAAATTTTGCTTCCGAAAAAACAATTTTATAATTTGAAGAAGCAGCGGGGCAAACGGTTTGAAAGCTTTTATTTTGACTAACGACTCGTGAAACAGGCATTTAGCAAGTTTAGGAGGCGGATTAGAGGTAATAAATTAGTGGTTCTTGATGAGGGATTATAACGCTATTATTAGGTCGTTATTAAATTATTCAATTAGAGAGAAGGCCAGTGACAAAGAGGGAGACTGGCGAGGCGAGAGCTGGAGGGAGAGAAAAAGGAAAGGAAAAAAGGGGCAGAGCACATTGTAAAGATAAGGCGGGAAAAAGAGCAAACAGTCCGCGCTTAAAAGCAGCGAGATAGAGAGACAAAGACGTACAGTTATCCTGTAGATTTTTGACTGCTACATCCTGATGAATGTAGCCGGTCGAAAAAAAGCTCTCTCTCTCTCTCCCCCCGCATTATCGCGAGTAATAACGTCCGTATCATTACGGGGACAAAGCCAATAAATAATCGTCGAAAGGACAGTTGTTTTCCTTAAGCAGCCCGGTCTAATTAAGCGCGTTATGATTGCTCGGGCCCGGCTAAACCGAAGCGCTCGGCAATTAATCAGAGGCGGAGGAGCGGGGGGGCCTTCAAAAGCGATACTTCAATAAAGCATCCGGTGCGCGCGTCGGGGCCCCGGAATAAATTTCGCGGCGCTTTTATAAATTCGGCGGGGGCCCGGTATCGCTTTACAAGCGACTCTTTTCCGAAATTTCTGCGCTCGCCGATAAATTAGCGCGCGTCCGTCGCTGGGGGGGAAAGAGAGAGAGAGAGGGAGAGAGAGGGAGAGAGAGAGAGAGAGAGAGATATTTTCCTGCGCGTGAGATTGAGGGCGTGGGGCCCGAGGGCCCGAGTGCGTAGTAAGCGAGAGAGAGAGGCTTATCGGGCGTACATCCTCGCTCGGAGATTAGCATAATGTCTGCTGCAGTGCGTAGGTATTCTCGCTCCTCCCGCTCCTCTTCTTCGCTTTGCTTCTTCTCTCTGCCTCCTTCTTCCTCGGCGAGTGTATATCCCACCTGGCTGCGTCAGGAGCTTTGGGAAGAAGCGCGCACTACCCTGCCATGCGCGCGATGCTAATCTCATTAGTCAGTCATTTTTGCGCTGAATGCGACGGTGGCGGGAAAAAATTTACGTCCCTTTAATTATGCTATCTGCTCGGGCATTTTGTGTAATTTGCTTAAATTTTGATTTAGATTCTTGTTTTACAAACCAGTTGAAAGATCTTGATAAATTTACGCGTTCCGTCTCGAGTGACGACTCTTTGTAAAACGCATCAGCTGGAAAAATCGTCAAATAAAGCAAATCTAATTTTTCAAGCCAAATGATCTCTTCATCCTTTCCGAGCGAGCGAGCGCACGCATGACGGAAGCCTCGGAATTTTTCCGCGGACTCGAACCATATCATCCATTAAAACCGTCACCCATCTCCGGCTCGTCTCTCTCAATCTTCATTTCCCCGGCCGGATTTTTCTCGGCCTTTGCGTCCGTCAATTTTTCCGTTTTTCTCCCGGCACTTATATACGCTCATCCTCGCCGACGTGCCTTCGCCTCGGAAAGAGAGAAACACGCGGATTGATGATCAATGAAACGTCTCTCGCTGGATGCGGACACGCAACGCGACTGCTGATTGAGTTTTATTGCGTAGGAGGAAAGAGAGAGAGAGAGAGAGAGAGAGAGAAGAGAGGAGGGTTTGTCTCCCCGATTGGTCCTTAACCGCGCCTGCTAATGAACCTAGAAGCTGTCGAGGGCGTATTTCACGAGCGGCTTTTGAATATCGTTGCGGATATGACAATTTTATTTATGCGCGGTAGGTCGGCGATTGTTATTTTTAGGGAGTCGGCCGTGTCGAGGCTGGTGCAGCCTTTTTAAAAAGGTTTTCGGGATCCTTTGCGCGTCGTAAAATCAAATGATATTCATGACTCTCCGCTCTCTCTCTCTCTCTCTCTCGTCCCGGGTATATGCAAGGGCTGTAAATTATATTCCGTTTACTCTAAGTGAAAGCCGCTTTCTTGCTCCCTCGGCGGATAATTGCGGAAACTCGCGCATTAGCTTGACGGATAAGCGGGCATTGAAAGGCCGCGCGCAATTGCACCCGTCGCCAAGCGGCAGATGCGTCGTTAGCCGCGGGATTAATTCCCGAGTTGACAAAGTGCGCAAAACAAGTCGCTCGGAAATCTAGTTCACCCATTTCCCCGCTAAACTCGGGGTTTGTTATTCAGTTGTCTCGCCGCTTTAAAACGCAGACGAACCGACAGCAGAGGCAGCAGCGGCGGCAGCAGCAGCAGGCGGCAGCCGCACCAGCAGGAGCATCCAAAGAGAAGAAGCAGAAGAAGAAGAAGAAGAAGAAGAAGAAGAAGAAGAAGAAGGAGCGGAGGTAGAGAGAGGAGGAGGAGGAGGTAAGGCCGAAGCTCGCTGCTGCCACTGCTATTATGGGCAATAATTCATCGGAGCGACTGGCAGACTGTGCGTGGCGCGAGTGAAAGAGCTGCAACCTCGAGAGCGCAAGGTAGAGGGAGAGAGCAGAGGGCCCAGGGCCGTTTCTGCTCGCCGCGAACGAAGCACTTGCTTGAAAAGTGCGAGCCAGCGGTCCCCTAAACGAGGGACTTTTATTATTCGTACGCGACGCGCCGCGCGCGCGGCACCGTCGGGCTTTTTATTTTAGGCGCGGAGGAGAGAGAGAGAGAGAGAGAGAGAGAGAGAGAGAGTGCGGCAGCAGCTCCTCTTCCCCGGCGCGAGAAAATATTCCCCCGAAAGTAGATGAATCTCCGGGTTATTTCGGCGGCGAGAGGTGCGAAAAATTTAGCCGAGCCGATCCTCCGCCGAATTTATCGAGCGGCTTTAATCCCGGAGAGAGAAGGAGAGGGAGAGAGAGAGAGAGAGAGAGAGAGAGCTGCCAGGGGCCAATCGGAAAATTCAATCCGGCTAACGGTCAGCTGTCGCGGAGACGGCAGTCGCTCGTATATTTCAGTCTAACATTAATTATAAAAGCTCGGCGAGTCTCTCCCCTGCGCGCCTATCGCGCATCTACCAGTGCGCACAGCTGCTTCCTCGAGAGAGAGAGAGAGCTGCGCGCGCCGCGCGCATAATTAGCGCTCAAACTTGGAGATTGCGCTTGAAATACGCAGTAGCGCGGCTTTTTTCAGAGCTATTGTTGGATTAACGGGCTGGGGGAATCTTTGTTCTGCAGGGGCTGCCCGAGAGAGAGAGCTGCAGGTAGTTTCTGCGGCTCGGGAATGTTGCTGGAATTTCATTATGCCTTCATAACTTTTAGCTCTCGCTCGGCGGTGGTTAATACACTTTTGCCCGGAGAGTCGCGATTCCACCGGCGAAGAATGCTATTAGCGAAATTATCGGCGGGCCGGGGGGGAGGCAGGGCGTAGATACTCGGAACTTGACAAGAACTTCTGGAATGTTTTAGTATTTTTGACCGGAGTATAGCTTGATCGATTATGTTGCTGAAGAATGTATGTACAATGAGAGTGGTATTCTTGAGTGCGATTCAATATATGCTTACTATTACGGGGATTACATACCTCGGGAGAAAATTGCTGGACAAAATATTGATCGAGTAAGGGCCCTTTTTTTCGAAAAAGAGCCTCGCGAGAGGGGAAGGATTGCCTTACGGTCAAGACGTTTCCCAACTATTCGCGTTACAACTACTATTTACGAAATTCTTTTTAATCGCCGTCAATTAACTTTTTCGAAAAACATCACAATGCCTTTGAAATTTTGCATTCAATTTTTCGAGAATTTAATCTTATGCAGATTATTGACCCTTTCAGACCTGAATTAAATCCGGCCGTGACTATTATACTGTTCTCCGAAGCGTGCACCTCAACCTCGCGGAATTTAAATATTAAACGTGAGAAATTTGCGAAAAAAGCTTGGAAACAAAGTCTCTCGGGCATTGTTACTTAATCGCGTAAAGACTCGGCTCGAAAATTGCGTAAACAAATCAAGCACAATTCGAAAAATCAAAACCGCAAACCGGTCCGGCCGCAAAAAAATTCTCCCCCCCTGTATACCGAGCGACTGCACGCCGGCAAAAAGCATTTCATTCCCCGGCGTGCAACAAAACGAGCTCACAACAAACAAACTCCCTCTCGGACAGCGCGCGGCCGTGCCGTGGAAAAAGCGCCTAGAATCTAGCGGTATATACCACATCGGCGTCTTTGCCCGGCAGACAAAAGAATCCTCCGAAAGTCACACGTGTGCATACGCAACAAGTATAATACAAGAGCGAGAGCCGGAGGAGAGAGAGAGAGAGAGAGAGTCTGCATGCAGGCGAGTCGAGTGCGCGAGGGGGGGAAAGAGGGGGATAATTGCAGAACGCTCGGCAAGCTGTACTCGCGGGAGAGTGCCGGGGCGTGATGGGCACAGCCGACGCTTTAATTATTTCGGGAAGCGGAGGTTTCGCCCGAGACCTTTAGCTCCGATCCCGAGAGCCCCGTGGAAATCCGAGTAGTCGTGCCCGAGAGGAGAAAGTACCATTAGCCGCGGGAGGCGCAGCTTTTCCTCGCTATCCCAACAGCTGTTTTCTTTGCCTTCGTTCGGGCCTGCCTGTTTTTTAGCGGAGGCGCATCGCGGCCTGTTTTATATATTATTTCGTGAAAGTGTCGACGACGCCACGCGGTGCTGGGTAAGCGCCGGGTTAGCTTCATAATTGTTGAACTTTTTTTTTTTTAACTGCTGGCTTTGGCGTAATGACTTTTAAATTACTCGGCTGGAAGTGCGGGGTTGGGTAATAGTAGAAATTAAATTAAAAGTATATAAAATTCCTGGCGCGCGGAGCATCGTTAATCGCGAAAAAATTCCACATCCCCGCGCAGATCTGCATTTTTCGATCGGCAAAAAGAGCGCGTTTTTTTCCCAAGCGGAATCGATCCCGGAGCAATATAATTGTATTTTCAGCGCGCGAGAGCGCATATAACTGCAATTCAATCAATCCCCATCGAACAATGCTCACTTTCATTTCTAAACAGCCCGATCAAAGTGGAACAGCTCGCGGACTTTATTTAATCTCTCGGGCCGCTCGGCTCGATTATCAAAAAAATCTCGTATACCCTTGGCAGCGGCCATAACCGGCCGTCTCGCCCCTCTCCCTCCCTCCTCCCTCCGCCGCGGCACACATGCATTTACCGCGGCGAGAGAGAGAGAGAGGCGAGGGGAGGGAGTCTTTAAAGGAGAGCGAGATAAGGGCCTAACGATAACGATTTGGGCCCCGCGGGAACTCTTTCTTACGCGCACCACGTCCGTATGCAAGTGCCTGTGCGAGCGTCGAGCTCACTCGGCCGCTCTGCCCCGCGGTTAAACGTCGCTGCGGCGGCGGCGGCGGCGGCGGCTGCGCAGGGGAGTAGGCTGCATGTACGCGCCGCGCGCACTTGGAAATTAACGCGCAGCTCATGCGTGGAAATTCCTGGACCCCGCTTTCCTAAGCGGAACTCTTTGCCCTTTTTCTCTTACCCGCCCCCGAGCGGCTGATTGATTGCGATTCTACTCGTACTCGCGGACGGAGGGGGGAGGGCAAGAGAAAGAGAGAGGCCGATGGGTAAAAAATGTCTAAAGCTCGCGATTGTTATTGCCGGGAATCTCGAGAGAGAGGCTTTACTGCTGAGTAAACGTAAATTATTGATGCATAATTTTCGAGCCCGCCGACCATTTATGCCGGACGAGCCTTTATGTAAAGCGCAAAATTACACATATCTCGCGCAAAATTAATACGGGGCTTTCTCGAAATTTATATCACACGAGAATGGCTTCACTAAACTGGTAAAACTGCACAAAATTCCTGACCGGCAGCCGAAGGAGAGGAGGCGATGTAGGAGAGAGAGAGAGAGAGAGAGAGAGGAATATATAGAGGAGCCGGGAGAGAAAGGGAAGGAAAGATCGGAACGAGCGAGGGAAAAAGGAAGAAGGAGCGCGGATTAGCATAAGATGAACCTGTGGTGAGAGCCGAGAGAGATCTAGCCGCGCCGAGTCGAAAAATATTGCGTGATTCGAAAATATTTGCATCCGGCCGGCGCGCGATGCAATTTTCGCCGATGATTCCCGGCTATCGTCCGGCTCGGCAATTTTTCATTCTAATCAGCTCTCGGCTCGGCGCCTTAATTCGAAAATTCGGAGCCCGAGAGAGCCGAGAGCGACGGCACGCCGCCGCGCGGACCGCGTGTATAAACACGGAATCGAAAGTCGAGCGCCGGCCGCTCTCTGCACGCACGATCGGCTTATCGATAGAGAGCCGCGCGCGACTGCGCCTAGAACTCGCCCGGGCAAAAAAAATTCCTCGAATTCCGGTTGGCGGAGGCTTATTCACGCCCCGGACAGGCCTTCCCACGAGTCCTTTATGCTCGCAATTAATACACTCCGCGACACAAAACTACATTTTTCAGTGGCTTCATTATGCGGCCCGGAGCACAATACCGACACCTTCTTTCAAAGCTCTCTCTCTCCCTCCCTCTACCGCCGCGAGTCCCCACCCTAAAAAACGACGAGACTTTCTTCTTCCTGCCGCCGTGTGGCTACTCGATTTCCCGCGGCTATTCAAGAGCCGATGTCCTCGCGCAGGAAATATTTGCCGGCGCAAAAAAAGGAGCCCCGAGTCGCCGAGCGTTAAAAGGGAGGAAGGAGTAAAGACTTCCTCGCGCGCGCTCTCGAGAAAATAAAGCAGAGCGACGCGGAGCGGCGAGTTATAGGCGACGCGCTGCACGCACAAGCGTCAATTCTCCCGGAGCGGGTTATTGTTGGGCTCTTTAGTCGGCTTTTTGATTAACAACTGTGACGGAGCATTCGCGCCTGCCTGCCTGCCTCTCTCTCTCTCTCTCCCAACGGGGATTCATGTGGGAAGGAGCTCGCGCGCGCTAAGTGGGATGCAGCCTGAATTTTCGACCTTCCTCGGAATCGCTAATTCCACCGAGCGAGCTTTATATTCGTCGCTGCTTTTCGAAAATCATTAGCATTCTCCGCGCGCGAGAGAGCTGCACTCGCCGCACGTATTTCCAATTGGAAAGAAATTTTAAGCGGCCCCCCCGTTGACGCGCAAAAAAAAGTCGCACGCGGTTGCGCAAGCCGCCGAGCGCATAGAGAAAGTAAGGCCGCGGCATTCCTGCTCATACACCCACTAATTAATTGTGCCAGATTTGCGCGCGACTTTTTTTTCTACTGCTTAAAAATTACGGGATTACAGCTCAATCCGAGATTGTATAAGCCCGCAGGCCACGACGCCAAACGCCGCTTTGTCCGACTGGCACCTGCTTAGTCGGAAAGCGACTTTAGGCAAATCGCTTCTTAGAACGACGTGCGTAGCTCTCCTTTTTTTTCTCTCTCCCTCTCTCTCCTCCGTCCGGACGTTTTCTCACACGGATGGATTATGTTAATGTCTCGGAGGCGACGCTGACGAAAACGATCTTTATTAATACGCACCGGCTGTGTGTGTTTCGAAATTGGCCCGAGCCGATGCATTGCCCGCGCGACACGCTCGTTTTTTTTTTTTTTTTTTTGTAAATAAGTCGTAGATTTTTCATCGTTACCGGTCATTTTTTAGCCTGCCCGGGCCACAAAAGACGCCCACGGTATTTAACGGTCGAGAGCGTCGTTAATAATGAGCGAGATAATAAAATGCTCAATCAAGCGTCATTGCGCTCGCCGGGCGCTTTATCATCGCTATTTTTACTCTCTCTCCGCGGACGAAAATAAAGCCGCAGAAATCTCGAACGAGCCGCGGCAACTTCTCGACTTATCGAAAAGCTCGGTAGCAGAGCTCTCCGCCGAGATCAGAAATCAGCTGCATGCAGCCGTTTTGCACCCGGGTCTGAAATTCGCAGCTCTCCCCCGCAGGCCGGGTGGCAAAAAGCCCAGCAAGACCTCGCGGCAGAAGGGGGGAAAAAAAGGGCGACGAAAAAGGGGGACAGAAAACGAGAGAGAGAGAGAGAAAGGCCCTCTCTCTCTCTCTCTCCTCGCGCTTGGCGTTCAATCTTGATTTCGTTACGCGCGAACGCGACCTCAAAAGAGCAGCAGCCAGCAGCAGCTTCCCGGGCTAATAATGCAATCTTCCGATTAAGCGAGACGCTCTTTCGGAGCAGGAGAAAAAAGAGGGACAGAGAGACAAAAGGGAGATAAAAGAACGCCCTCGCAGAACCGAGCGTATAGGGAAAAGGGTATACAGGCCGGACAATTAACAAGAGAGAGAACTCGTCCATTCATTTCGAATTTTTCAAAGCTTTCGGGGAATTGCTTTTACACCCGCCTCTCCCCCTCTCTTTCTCTCTCTCTCTCTCTCTCTCTCTCTCTCTCTCTCTCTCTTGCCCGCGGAAGGAAGGTGTCGAGAGCAATAAAAGCGGGGCCGCTTGAGCGACAGCGCTCCTCTCTTCTTCCTTTTATTTTTTTTTTTCCTGTTTTTTTTGCGCCGCAGTTTTCGGAGGCACGAACAGGTAGGCGGAGCGCGTCGCTGAATGACGCCTGGAAAATGGCTAATATTGGAGCTGAACCGACGATTGTTTTGACCGAGTTTATTTTCCTCGGGCGGTTCTTCAACGACTTGAAGCGCGGCAGTAAATTTAAAGAGCGGCTTACCTTCGGTAAAAGCACAAATCATTTAATGACTAGAAAATGGTTATGGCTGTTTACCGATTCTTGGGGAACGGCGTTTTGGACTGTTTTTTTTTTCTTTTTGTATTATTATTATTGAACATTTCAGTTGGCAAAGATTTACTTTTGTTTATTGCACAAAGCTCTCGCAGCGATGGGAAAAATGGTTTCGTCACTATTCCACCTTTCGCGCACTTTTATCAGACCAGTTTTGCTCTAAATTGTTGATTAACCTTTTTGCTCGGCGAAAGAATAAATTATACTTGGAAGCTGCACACGGCGAGGAGCTTGCGCAAGGCGCAATTACGGCGAGACGGCAAATTAAATGTATAACGTTAAAATTCGTTTGGCAATTGTGCGCGCGCAGAAACTATTAGCGGGGCCCGGAGAGTTTCCGCGAAGGCGGCAAGAAGCAGCGTTTTTCCAGCGCCGCATTACGCGGCTAATCGGCCGCGAATAAATACTTTACGTAACGTGCATTAGTCCGTTTCTTAGCGGTGAAAAAAAAGGGGAAGAAGTACCGGCGCTAACTCCTGTTATTATCCATCAGCCGTTTATCCACGACACTGTAATGATCATAAATTTTTAGCTATTCGTAAAAACTAACAGCTATGCGGAATACACATCCTCCGCGTGTTCTCGTAATTTAGCCGACCGAATCCTCTCTCTCTCTCTCTCTCTCTCGGCCTTATACACACGCATATGGACCAAACTCTCCTCTCTCTCTCTCTCTCTCTCTCTCGCCGGGGAGAGAAAAAAGAAACAATTACATCGACCTCGAAAGGTTCGCCTCCCTAAAAGAAAGCCAGGCACGTGTGTGCGAGAGTAACTACAACGTGTATATAACGAGAATTAATTCGAAAAAGCTGCATTATCCAATTATGCTCCATTTTCTGCCAAAGCTCTCACGGCTCTCATTATGTATTACAAAACACAGCCTGCGTGAGCCTGAACTTCGAGCCCGCAATCTTGAAACGCGCGCCCCGGACACAAAACATCTTTCTTCTAAAACGGCCGCGTTGCGCTCCGTATACGTTCTATACGCCGTACACCGGTCCCGCGTGTGCTTTTTGCATACACTGCGCCCGTCATTTTTACACCTTCCTGCGATAGGATTGAGCTTCTTTGCGCCGCGCGCACATTGTACACACGTGCGCACGCTTTGTAAACCGGCTGATTGCCGGGGCCGCTCGGATTGCGCCATTGTTTTTCGAGCCCCGGCATCCGAACCCGACGATTCGACTTATTTTTCAGGGCTATTGTGCCCGGTTTCTCCAGATAAGCGAGAGCTTATCAACGAGATCTAAATTAAAAGAGCTTTTTGTCCCGCTCTCCGTCTCTGCAGTTTTCAAAAGCTTGTTTCTTACGCATTTTTTTGCGACTTTATTATTGGTACATTAGAGTGACGTATCGCACCAGGTTCCTGAAATTTCTTCGCATCAGGCCGAAAGAATCTCGAGTAGCGTTTAAATTACAGGCCAGTTTAAAAGCTAAATTCTTCTAACGTGTGAAACAGCGGAACCCCGCGTACACCTCATCAGATACGAAATCCGAGCGAAGCAGCTACCACGAAACAGTTTGCTTTTTATCCGGCGGGCAATAATTAAGACAAAGCTCGTTTATTCCTACGCGGACAATAGGATTAAAAAATAAAAAAAAAAAGAAATCAGTTTCCCAAGCTAATAGGACACTTAGGTAGCCGTTACTCCTCGGCCGGCATTCATCCAGGCGGGACAAACGAAGCTCGAGCTTGTCCTTTTGCAATAAACATAGCACCTCGGCTGGCGGCCGTAGCGACAACAATAAAATCACTTTACAGCCCAATTCATCCTGGCACGCAGCCGCGGGGCCTCTCTCTCTCTCTCTCCCCGCTATACAAAAAAGAACGCGAAATCGGGGCCGCTGCTCTCCGGGTAATTCAAAGGATTATAAATTCCTCGGGGAGGAGGACGAAAATGGCGCAAAGTGTCGCGCTTGATATTGTTCTGCCGAGGCGAAAAAAAGGCCCCAGAAGCCGGACACACAAAACGGGCCGCTCTCTCAGACGGTCGCGCGCGCGCGTGCACAAACACACGCACACACGCGCGAGTCGTTAAAAAGAAAAGAATTCCTTCCTTCCCTCTCGCTCGCTCTCTCTCCCAGAGCTTTATCTCGCTCCTTTTATCTACTTCTCACTCTCGGAGCGGCTCTTTTTGTCGCGCTTTATTTTTTGGAGGAGAGAGAAAGAGAGAGGGGGGGGAGAGCTTCTAAGGCTGCCTCTGCCCGTGTAACCCTTTTAGACAAGCTCGCGAGATACGCGCGGCCGCAGTTTGCGAATTTACACGAGTTTTGCGCCGAGGGGACAAAGGTCCTCGCTGTGTGCGCTCTCTGCCGAGGACGGAAAGGGGGCCGAGAGGAGGAGGATGTGCCCCGGCGACGACGGGAACCAAACGAGCACACAATGTTTGCTTTGAGTAGCTATTTTTCAATTATGAGAGAATGCAGCCGCGCCGGCAGCTTTCACAATATACAAGGAATTTCGTCACTTTGCTCTTCGCGCCTAAAACGAAAGCGAAACTTTCTTTGTTTATCCAGCTTTGCTGGTCCTCCGGGAACTCGATGTATATATACATTAGCTTCGCGGTTCGTTTGCAATTTTTGTCTAGAAAACATTTGCCTTCGACTTGCTTGCCGTACTATACCGAGAATAATGAACTTGGCAACGTTCCATTTGTCCGTAACGAATTCGATAAGACTACAGAGGTAATTGTGTCGACGGCCAGTGAATGAAACTAACAAGCGCAAAAACCTAGCAATCCTCGGGAGCAGTTCGCTCTCTCGCACAGGTTTACCGACGCGATTAGGTTCGTTAAACATTGATTATCGGGCTGAAAATAAGATTGGAATCCGATTGATTAGGCCCCCGTTGTCTCCATAAATAAACAAAGTGCGAAACAGCCGTTCAATTACACTTAATTAAGTCGGATTAAGCGCAATCTTGATTAATCAACGATAGCTGCACCGGCCGCAGCCGCCGGTAGCGATTTATAAGTTCATCTGCGCGAGCTATCTTATCCTATCTCCTAGGAGACTTTTTCGAATTTATTGCTCGGCGAGCGAGTCTGTTTTGAGGTTCGGTTTATCTAGCGCCGCTTGATTGTGAGCATTGAATATCCGGTTTTAGAACGCGCGCCTAGAGAGCTTTACATCTGTACGGGAGCGCTCGCATGACGAGGCTCGGTGTAAACAGTTTCCTCGAAAATCCGCCGACGAACCGCTGATTAATGGTGTAACCATCGGCTCACAAAGCGATCGGATTCCTTTGGGAACTTAATCGAGGCGCCCGTTGCAGAAAGACACAATTAATTTTAATGACAAATGAAAAAGCTGCTCCGGTCCACCTTCGGACGAGAGCTACCGGGAGCTAGGGGAGAGGTTGAAAAGCATTTTCCCCGATAAATCGCGGCTCGTTTCCTCGGCTCACGCACCGCGAGATCGCAGACAGAGAAAAGAAAAAAAGAAAAGAGAAAGAAAAGGAAGAGGGAAAAAAAGAGCGCGACGTTCAATGCGATCCGGAGAGATCTTAGCCATTTTCGAAGGAGGCTTCGCCGTCGAATCATCAATCAAACGAAACACTCGGGCTCGCGCTCTTATAAAAGAGCCGTCTCTCAGTGTCACGTCGCGGCGCGCCGCGCGGCGGCGGCGGCGGCGGTGGACCCCGGGATTGAAATTTTTGCCGCGGCGCGACGACGAACCTCTCCAGGCCGCTGATCCGGTTGAAATCGTAATTGCACCCTCGCGAATAAAGACGCGCGGCGCGAGATAAGCGCCGAGCGATTGGACTCATTGTCGTTATAATGCGCGGCCTCCTGAAAGAAAACGAGGGGAAGTGAGCGACAAGTTAAAGCGCACCGGAGTTCCTCCATTGTCACACTCGCCGCCTGCTGCTGCTGTTGCAGAAGCTGCTGCTGCTGCTGCTTGCTCCTAAAGGAGAATTAAAGCCTTATACTCTCTCTCTCTTTCTCGAGTGGGTCGTTTCTTTATTTATTCCTTTTCTCCGCGTCTCTTTTTCGTCTCTCCTTATTGTCCTTGTCGTCGTCTCTCTCTCTCTGTGTGACCCCGATATGTACGCCGCGGGGAAAAAAAGGTCTCCGTGCGCATAAAAACTGGCTACTCCGCAGGAGGAGGGGTAATTCGGGCTTTATTTTCTTTTTTCAGAAATTGGGAAACGGCAAGCTTTCAGCCGAGGTGCCATTGTATTTTAATTAGAGCCCTAATTGAATTGCGGCGATGTAATGACTCTAGTTTCATCAGCAAGCTTCTTGATACGAATTCTAATTAACGAGATAACGCTTTATTACGAGAGAGAGAGAGAGAGAGATGCTGTCGACAGATTCGAGGGAACATTATTTCATTAGGATGCATTTATGGAAAATATGTTTTAACATACAATGCTAATCGATTATTTAAATCTCTGCCTTTTTCCTACGGCGGAATGGGATTTTTATGCTGAACGTGAAAACTGTCTCGTTTAAGGGGGAAACGTTTTCATTTCGAGGAAGCAGGAGTTTATAATTACCGCGGCGATAAATTTTGCATTCTTTGCTCGAGCCGGACAAGAATTCGCTACCAAGCAATAAAGAAAAAAAGAAAGTATATAAACTACGGTTCTTTTTTTCTCGAAGGGAGAAAGTGACCTGAAACTAATTATCAACAGCGGTACTTTGTCTATTTTTTTTACGTCGCTGAAACCAACTCGCGAAAGATCGATTTACGCAAACAATTTGTTAAACGATCGAATGCTGAAATTTCTCTTTTAAGTCGGTCGGGCATTTTAACGAGACGATATTGTGACGAACAAATAAATATCTATCTTTCACAATGCTATATCAATTTACCAAGTTTTTACAAATAAATAAAGCGCACATTAAGAAAGTATATTTTTTCGAGATAAAAATCTCTCGCTCCGGCGGTATTGTTTCGAAAGTCTCATTATTTCAGCTGAAATTGTGTCATAAAAACGTCCAACCGTTAAAAACACTTTTAAAAAAAGCTGTCCAAACAAACAGCGAGACGCCATTTAATTTACTCTCCTAAACCCAACTCTTCTCAAACGAAAATAATTGCACACAAACAAGATCGGTCGCATTGAAGCTTGTCTCGAGAGAAGCATCGCCTCATCAAGATTAAAGCTCAAAGTTCGCCGGGCCCGATCGGCATCGGTATAAGAAAAAAAAAAAAAAAAACGAAGGTAGCCGAACAATGCGGTATCCTCGGCGGAGTGCATCCCTGCCAAACTTTCACCTCGGCGGATCGCGAACAAAAGCGCAATTCCCCGGGCGCAGCACCGATCCCGCTGACAAAAAAGCCCGGGAGGTAGCATCATCTTAGCGACGAAGGAAGTAGCCTCTCTCTCTCTCTCCCCCTCTCTCTCTCGAGTTCGCATCGAATTTCCGAAAAGTCCCGGTCTCGACTGCCGTCTCGCATGAAGCAATTCGAAGCGCTTCCTGCGCATTCCCATGGCTCTTCTTCTTCTTGCCGCCGCCAAAGTTGAGCGGTGGCCAATCGCGCGAGTAACAGTCCGCCCCGAGAAAGAGGGAGACGGGAGTCAATAACCTAAGCGAGTGCATCCTAGAGAGAGAGAGAGAGAGAGAGAGAGAGAGGGGTTTTACGGGAAAATCACGTAGGAGAGAGGAGCGGAGCGGAGAGGAGAGGAGAGGAGAGAGAGAGCCGATATCCGCGGCGTATGGTACTGCAAGACTCGACAGCATCCGCGACCTTACCCCTACCGCCGCCACCAAAGCCTGCCGCCGAGCTCCGACTTCTTTCTTCCTTCTTCCTTTACGGTTTTCTGCCAGCCGCTCCGCGCTGCATCCGCTCCGATGCAAAGGCACTTTTTGCCGCGCGCGCGCGCGAGAGAGAAACGAAGCCGAGCGAGAATGACACGATTAGCGTACACTTCGTTTCTAATGCGGAGCAGTTTGCCGCGCGCGGCTAATTGCCGGGCGAATTAAAAGGGGATCCCTCGTATATAGGACGCTTTTTAGAGGGAATATCGAATAATATGCCATCAGCGCGGGGAACACTAATTACGAGCCGAGCGGCCCGCCGGTAATTTCGAATCGCGAATGCGAAATCATCGTGTATTTCCGTTTGCCGAGGCAAACGGCCGATTTCCTTTTGCTGCCTACTGCATCATTACGTATACTCTTCGGGAGTACGCTGATAGATAAGTTATAAAATCGGAAGCTATTCGTGCCGGTATAGTATTTAAATTAGCCAGTTGTTTATATATTTATTCGAGCGGTAAAAAATGGCTAACTAGACGTTGAATTACAACCTATAAAATTGTAACGGACCGGGCAAACAGTTGGAAAAAAAAAAGAAGCGCGAGCCAGAGCCGAGCGTTGAAACGTTGGTAAACAGAAAGAGATGGGATATAATTAGGAAAATTATGACTGATTCGCGTAAGTTAATGATTTTGATGGCGCATGTATTTAGACTACTTTATTCGAGCTACTAAATAAACAGGTTCTTCCTTATGTACTCGATCTCGTAATATCGCGATTAATTTTTCGTTGAAAGGAAAATCTCGTTCGATAAAAGGTTTTATTGCTCCTATCGGCAATGTTTTTCCATCGGCAATAATACATGCCAACTATTAATTTATGTGCTTAAATTAATTCGAACCAATAATTCCTCTGATAAGGCATTCTAATTCAGACAAGAATAATCTTTTACCCTCGTACAAGAATTCTTAGTATATTAAAACACTTTCTTTTGCATAAATACTTTGAGTAAAAAAAAAATTCTCTTTTATGTTCCAGGTAAGGACGGCCATATTTCTTCCGATATCCAGAAAGCCCCTATCAGTTTGTTCTTTTTTTTTACTTTGCTCAGCCGAAGCCTTATACATATATATTTTTCTGAGATTGCCAGTGTTTTTTCAACTATTTCAGCGGTAAGTAAGTTTGATAAATTCAGCGGCTCTTTTGGAAAAAAGGCCCGGGAAGAGGAAGGGAAATTCTCCGGCGATGCGTTAGCCATTTTTAGATAGAGTCACAAATGGCGCTTTCTTGTAGCGAAATAAATCATTAGTTCGTTTTCGCGCGGATCCATCAATTCGCCCCGTCCGCGCATAAATCACCGCCGCCGGTTAAAAATCCGAATTTCAAACGATAGATTCATCCATCAGCTCGGCATCCATCGGATTCCGCAAACAATTGCAAAATCTTCGGGCCGCAATTGCAGAATAATCGTTATACTCGGATCCCCGACTAATTGCACTTTCGAGCTCCACATTCATAATTCCATCGGGGAGAGAGAGAGAGAGAGAGAGAGGAGCAGGCAGGAACAATAGTCCGAATAATTCGCTCGGCTCTCGTCCCGACAAAAAAGGCCGGGGAAGGCATCTGCTGCGCCGATTAATTGGCAGCGCTTCGCTCTCCCCGTTATACGGCATTCGCCTCTCTCTCTCTCTCTCTCTCTTTCTCCCTTCTTCTCTGCCTTTTCTTTTTCCCCCGAGCCTCACGTTTTCCGGTGGAACGACCGATAAAACTGGGCTTATCGCCGAGATTGCCGGGGCATTAGGCATTGTAAAATTAGTGTATAACGCCCGGCGAAGAGACAAGCCTGCAACGGCCGGGGAAAAAGGACGAGCGTCCGAGAGAGAAAGAGAGAGAGAGATAAAGGAGGGAGGGAGAAGAAATCGCCCGACTAGCGGATTTCTCGCCGCCGCTGTCGACTAGTAAGGCTGCAGGCGAAACCAGAATGCAGCCTCTGTGTCTATGTTCGCTCGCCTCGCTCCGGGGCTTTTTATCTTGCCGGACCTTTTTTTCTATCCCTTTTCTTTCTAGCTCTGAATCCTTCGGCTGCTCTATGCTCTCTCTCTCTCTCTGTTGCGCGCGCGCGCGCAGTCCTACAAGTGGTATATACGCACGCACGGGAGCAGGAGTATATACAAGTGGAGGATTCTTACAAGCGCGAGAGAGCAGCAGGCTCTCGTCCCTTCCTTTCTTTGTTTTGCGCGTTTTAATGGAGCCCGCGGTCGTACCTGCGTTTTCGCATTTTTTTCCACCCGGCACTTTGACACTTGAAAAGTTTCAGCAATTAAAGGCACTTGTATGCCGCGAAAATTAAGAGCTCCCCTAGTTGTGACGATGTGTTAATTAAGTGCGCCCGATAGGTTATTGATATTTATCGCCCGCCTTCCGAGAAGTCCGCCCAGTGCAGCTGCCTTTGCATATATATCTTTAATTACTTCTATTATTAGAAAATCAATTCTCTCTCTCTCTCTTTGGAAACTTTTATCCGCTCGGCGTAGATATCGCGCGAAAAAAGCGTTAAAAAGCTTCGCCGACACTGCACTCGGCACTTTACTTATACGTATATTTTTAGAGGAAAAACCTGCTGTCAGCGGCGCACTTCTCGGAATGTAAAAAGTAGCGCGCTTACCAAAAAGGATCAAGAGCCGACATTCCCGCTCGCTTATAACAAAAGTAGCAGCGCGCCGGCGTACATTCCCCCCGCGCGGCCGAAGCCGGAGTGAAAAGTGACCAAAATAATTCCCGGTAGGAGGTATATATCTAATCGCTCGGCCGCTCGGCGAAATATTAGCGGAGAGGATTCGTGCATAAAGCTGGACTCTCCGGCCGCTTAGACAAATAGATAAAAGCCTCCTCGTTTTTGCTCCCTCGTACAAGCTCTAAATGTGGATGACATTCGTTCCGGGCGTCGAGCGCGATATGTACAGGTTGTCGGATAGTTTATCGCGGCGGCTCTAATGAAGACACGTTCGCGCATGCGCCGAGAGAAAGTGCGCCGCGCCGATACGGGGCCGTTTCTTTTTCTAACCGAGGATTATGAGCATTGTAAGCGCGGTGTGACGTCGCCGGCGATACTTGTAGCCGCTTAGTCTTTGTCTCCTTTTGCTTGTTTGGCGTGCACGCTCGTGCCTGGGAAATTGGAAGCTCGATAAGCGTAATTGCCAAAGCGTCTGAGTTTTAGCTCGCGCCCCGGACGGTTATGATGCCCGTTCGTGCCAGCAAAGATAAATCGCCGCTGACGTAAGCTCCGATTGTGTCGTAATGCGATGTAATTGGGGCGCCCGGCTTTATAGAAACGCCGCGAGTAATTTCGATGTTGACACGGAGCTTTACCAAGAGCGCGAATTCCAGCCGCCCCTATATAAATCCTGCTTGATACATCCGCGGCGTAATGACAGTTTGCATATATACCAGGTTTAATAGAGCTCGCGTGTAAATCTGCCCCTGCCGGCACTTAATTAACAGCTGTAATTTCCATCGCTCACGTCAATTACTCGGGGCGCTCGTCTCATCTCTGCCAAAATCTCGGGAGTCGCGCGCGCCGAGGAGGAAGGAACACAACAACAGGTTCGCCTCTCCGCGCGGCACTTGGAAAAGCGCGCTCCGCGCGTTCTGGTCGTTAAAAAAAATGGACTCGCGCCATCACGAGTGCAAGGGCCTGTCGTTTTCCTGCGCGAACGCCGAGCGCGAGAGAGAACGAGCCTGAATTCCAGCCTCACGGACAAGACAACACGAACGCGCACGCACACACAGCCGCGATCCTTTGACTATACGCCGAGCGACGCGCTGCTAGCGATTGCACGCAAGACCGGACTAGGCGCTGCTTTTCGCTCTCCCGCCTGCCGTAGAGGCGAGCCTTTTTGCTCGCGCCTTTATCGGACTTTTGGCGAGATTCACGGGGCCTCTCCTCTACTTTTTTCCCGCCGGCCCTTGGCCGCCGTGCGCGATCTTTTTTTCCAGGAGCCTCTCGTGAGAGCGCCGATGGAAATGTTCGCGTTCGAGCCCTCTTCTTTTTTTCTTTTCTTTCGGCTTCGTTTTGAATTTGGCAGGTTCTCCGGGACTCGGAGCGGAATAAGAGGTCTCGAACGCATAGCTTATGCGGCCTTTAGCTGCTCCCCCTTTGATCCGTTGCAATGATTTTCAATGCAAAATGTTTGCGGAACCAAAGGCTCGGGGCCATTGGGAAATGCACACGCCTCTAAACAATTCATATGCAATGCAAGAATGCGCATTATGCTTTACGCTCGCCCTAATCGATCGGCGCGCGCGGGTAATCTCCGATAAATCTTGAAATGTTTGCGCTTTATGACGCAACATTCATAACCGCTCGAGTCCCCTTTCGAAGGAGAGCCTCGCTCGAGATGCCCGGGGGAAAAAAAGAAAGACAGGACACGGAAACCCATATTTAAAGGCATGACAATGCAAAGCGAGTAATCGGTTCATCGGAACGAATTAATTCCGAGTGGAGCGTCGCCGGGCGTCCGTGCAGCGGCGGAGCAGCGAGCAATTAAAGTAAATTCTTAATGCGCGTTTACCTGGACGCTCCGAGCGATAACAGCTCCGCATCTCTCTCTCTCTCTCCCTCTCTTTCTCTCTGGCGAGATCGTACGTTATTACGATATACATCATCGCAATATCATTGCTCGTTAGAAATGCGGGAGGGTAAAATTCAATTCGAGGAATTTTCATTGCCATTATCCGAAAGCTCGATCTTGTCCCGTTTCAGTCAAATTAGATCCGATTACCACTTTTCCCGCGCGCGCGCGCCGAGTTTTGTTTCCAAACGAGTTTCTCTTTCTCTCTCTTTTTCTTGGCTTTTTTATCCGATCGGGAGCGAAGTCGGCCGGGAAATCAGATTGAAAATGAAATTTCGTGGAAGACGTTTGTTTGCTCGATCGCCTCTCTCTCTCTCTCTCTCTCGAGGCTCGCCGGGAAAAATAGCCGCCGGATTGATTAGTATCGACGCTCGAGGCGGCCCGACGATCGCTTTTTCGACCGGCGGAAGGATTATTTAGATTTGAAGAGACGGCTTTTGGAATCGTCATCGAGATCTTTATCGGCTGCTTTATGGATCTGAGTTTTCTTGGGGGTTCGAGCAGCTCTGGATCGTTTGTTATTTTAAGGAGGCACAAAAAAATGTAATATCTTGCATCTGGATGAATTATTGTTTCACGGCGAGCTGGATTGATTTCTTGACCCGAAGAATGAAATCTAGTGGTTAGCTTTTAGGAATTTCAAGCAATTAATAAAGAGGCAGTTTATCGCTAAAATTAAAGTTGCTTTTCGCCAAGATTAGAAACTGTTCAATCATAACTTTACGAGCCGACGTTCTATAAAAATGGCAAGCGCCATAAATAAGCGTATGGTTAAAGTAATTTATCGCATAAGCGCGCATTAGAAAAAAAATGCCGACTTTTCAGCAGGATCGGACTTTATTGCTCTTTATTAATTATAAACTCGAAAAAATGAGGCTCGTTAATACCGAAACCGGGGATACGATTCCGGGGGCACTAAATAATACACTCGGAACCGCAATGAGCCTAAACTAATCGTATTAAAACATTTAATAATAAATGAATTCTTAAAGAGGCGCATCGTAAGTTATGATTTAAGTGATAATAATCCCCGTATAAATTCTTTTACGCACTTAAGCGCGGGCTTGATTAAATAAAAAATCAAGCGACTTTACAACGACGCATAACTGTCGCGCCGTTAAAGGCGGACGTTTTTAAATAAGGAATAGATTCGATTTTTTACGAGCTCGCCGAGTATGTAAATTCTAGAAAGAAAAAAAAGAAAGGAAAAAAAATCAAGCTAAACTTTGAAAAATCGCCGGATTAACGCGCGGCGAGCACAACCGTTATAGCTACCGGAATGTATTCCATCAGCGGCGCGATTCGAAATTAAAACTCTTTGACATCTGCCTTCCGTCTTTGATCTGATTGTGGATTTTTAAAATAGCTCCTCTCGATCTTTTTGTATTTACAAGACTTCCGAGGGATGTCTAGCGTCAGGAATTTTTCAGCATTCTTTTTCCACGCTCTCGCGAGCTCGGCGCCCTTCGTATCTCCAAGAAGAATTGCGCGCGAAGCCAATATCTTCGAGTAAATAACTGCTCGGCCAGCGGGCAAAAGCTCCAATTCAGCGGCGAATCGTCGAGCAAAAAAGCCGTGTCGCGTCGCGCAACCAATCTAAACAGTTTACTCCTGCCGAGGATGTAAATAAGCTTCGGTACAATCGCGACACGATAGACATTACACCGCCGGGCGGACTGCACCCACACGCGTCTCTGCTTTCCAGCAAAGCTCCTCCGGTGCTAAAAAATGACGAACGCTCGCCGGAAAAAAAGGAAGCATAGGTGCGGCGCGCGCGCGACTCTTCCACACCCTCTATACCTGCGCCTCGGAAGAGGAACGAGAGACAGAGGGAGAGAGAGAGAGAGAGAGAGAGAGAGAGGATTTCTAGAGACGGCATTCCTTACCTTTAATTTAAATGCACGAGCCGGCCGGGCGCAGCGCCTCTACCTACAATAATTGACCGAAGGCTCGCTCGGGTGCTTGCTGCACACGCTGCATCTCCGTCGATCTCTCTCTCTCTCTCTCTGCGCGCGCGCGCCTCTCTCTCTCTCTCTTTCGAGGTGTGTTCGAGAGGAGGGAGCCAGCGACAGAATGTGTGTTTTACCGAACAAGCGCTTGTTTTGTTATTGATTATGTAAATACGAGCTTGGCCGCGACATCTTCATTCGGCCCCTCTCTCTCTCTCTCTCTTCCTCTCGGGTTTTTCTTGATTGCGGCTTTTCGCCGCTTGTGGTTAATCGATGGTGCTTCTCTGCTCCGCTCCGAGTTTCGCTGTGAAACGCGCGCTTTTTGCCTCGTCGAGCTTTTTTTTTGCCAATGGTTTTTGCAGCGCGAAAAGGTCTAAGTACACATTCGTCTCGGCGAGGTCTTTTTTGCGCGGCTGCTCCGGACGATTCCTGGTATTTCGCGGAGCTTGTTATAAACAAGTTCTAATGTATTCAAAAAGGTGTAAACAAGTCGAAGAATGCAATGGTATTGCCTGAATGCTGTTGCGGAAAAGCAAAAGTTGATTAACTATTTATAATTACAAGCGCTAAGTAAATTCTGCGAATATCGTCGAAAAAAAGAAACTATATGTATAATGTATATTTGTTGGTTTAGAGGAGTTTATTTCTCTATTACAGAAGCATAAATAAGCTTTAGAGATTACCGACTCTGTCTAGAGAATTAATGACTTTGATTCAAAAACGTGTTTGTCAAACAGTAGCATCATTAACCGATGTTTTTTTTTTCCAAATTTTTTAAAATGTATCTTAATCTAGTTATAAATTAAAGTCCGCGACGTCGTCATTAAATACACCTCGATGAAACGACGACGGTTTCCTCGAAGGGCCGCTAAAAAGTATCGAATAAATCGTTATCAAAAAGCGTTTAATTTACTTAAAGTCAGCGGACAGGAGCCTTGAGAAAGCACAAGCCGGATGCAATAATGCGTACATTTCTTGTATTAACACTCTGCATTGATTCATAACGTCAGCGGGGCCAAGGCACTTAGGCCTATCGAGCCGAGGTAGAAATTTAAAAAGGGCTTAATTTATTAAAATTCCCGGCGCGATACATAATTAATAATTAATTTATGCCTTAATACACTCGAAATTAATTACAGTAGGTGTATATTACCGAATAAGTGTAGCGTGCTTTATTGCCGGCCATAAAATGCTCGAACGACTTCGTTTTTCGCCCGTGAATTATAACTTCGACAGAGCCGCGCGGCGGCGAGCGCTGCACGCCGCGTCGGAAAGCGCACCGCATAATAAGTTATGTTTATCGCTTTATAACAGTAAAACTCGGCGGGCGCGCAGGCGCGGGCAGAAAATCTCCGAATATCATAAAGCAAATTAAGTGTACCACCGCGCTTTTCATATAAATATATGTGTAAGAGCGCCGCGCCGCTCTCCCGCCGATTAATTTGATCGAGTCGAGCAGCTCGGCGGCGGTCATCGGCTAATTACCGAAAGCCGGCCGCGGACGGGCGCGAATTTGCATTGTAAATCAGCCGCCTACTTAAGCCTATCTCGGGGTCTATTCTCACTCAATAAAGCCGGGCGCGGGAGGGAAAGCCGCTCGTGCGTCGTAAAAAGCGCTCGTAAATCCTCGAAAAGTCCTCCGATTTCCGGCGCCGCGCGTCACTCGCCGCGACTAAAAGCCTCGGGGCCCCCCGAGCTTTTAAAGCGCGACAAAAGAAATTCCAAGGCTGCGAGAGAGCCGAGAGCCAAAGTCACCGAGATAAGGCACGCTGATAACAAAAAGAGCGCAAAGAAGCAGCGAGCGTAGATGCATTTTGGTGAAAGCGCCACTTTATCTGCGCGCCGGGCTTACCTGTCCTCTCTCTCTCTCTCTCTCTCTCTCTCTCTCCCTGTCTCCGTTATATATGCCGAGCGAGATAATTTTTATTTCGGTGGCGGAGTAGCGTGTAATTCGTTTCTGCACCGGGGAGAGGAGCTGCTCCTTTCGGACGCGGCGGGCTCTTGGTTAATTTTACAAATTATTTGGGACGCGGGGCAGGCCGCTGCCATCTTCCGCCTCTCGATTACTTTGCGCGAGCTATTTTCGACGAGTTACGTAACGTAATTAGGAGAGTTTATCGCTCTTATGCCTTTATAATTTATCGCGCAATTGTGCAGGCCGATGTTAGATATGCAAATGCATCGGGGGAGTATTGGGTAAAAGTCGGCGGCTCGTTGTTTGCTGGGCAAAGTGTGATTTGAGCCTTTATTCAATAACAGATATACAGAGGGGCCTTTTTTTCGCTGCCGATTCCCATTTATTATTTATGCGGTAGTGGGAGAACGAGTTTAATTCAATAACTGATTCGGAAATTCATTATACATTCGTTATATATGTGAAGGTATCGGCGCATTGAATATAATATCATTTTTATCGCGGCGCAGTATTTAAATTTACAGATTTCGTAATGAGATGCTCGTATTACATTAAATAAATCTCGCATCTTTAAAAAGTGCGCGGCGTTACATAATCCGGCGGCAGATAATCCTAATCACCGGAATATTCGCGTAATTTTATATCCTATCGATAATCTATCTTTCCCTTTTACCGCGCGCAATAAATAATCAATAAAGCTTCCTACGTTGCTTTTTACAACTTTGTTCCATTAAAAGGATTTTTCAACGTAAATTATATCCGTGAAACAAGCCTTGACAGATTACATCTCGCGATACATTATTAAAGAGCATTTTATAAGAATTTAAAACACTTCCCAGAATCTACAATCAACGGAACGTTACATGATTTAATTGAGCAAAACAAATACCAGCCTCGACTTTTAGCGAGCCTCCTTCGGGTTATCTGGCGAAAAAGAGAGAAGAAGCATCGGCCGATAAAAATAGTCTAAAATCGCGCATTATTCGCCAGATTGAAAGCCGATCCTCGCGTTTCTCGTTTTTCCGTATCGTCTCTCCCATTAACACCGAAAGCTCGAGCAAAAGAAGCATCCAGCGGGCAGGCAGGCAGGCAGCCAGGCAGGCAGCCTCGGCATCAGCAGCTCCGAGGGAGCAAAAAGGCTGCTCTCGAGATATTCAGCAGAAAAGAGCATTCCCACACCGCGCTCTCCGGGGTATACTCTTTCGCGATCTAGAGATTCTCTCTCTCTCTCTCTCTCTCTCTCTCTTCGGCCGGTCCTCTTTCTCTCCTTAGCAGCGGCCCGGGGGACAGATAGGGAGAGCCGGCCGACTTCCGATAATAAGACTTGCCCTTACCTCCCGGGACCGGGTCTCTGCTCAGGTTATTAGAGTCCGAGCTGCAAATATCGCGGGACCCGGAGCCATTATTGTATGAGTAAGGAAAGCTCGCCAAGAGATGCACCGCCGGTTTTTCCTGCGTTTTATCGACCGACGATCTTTTTCGGGTTTAGCGTTAATTGGCGCGACTACATCAGGCATCAGTCGACCGTCGCGCTCCTGAAATCTCCGTTTCCTATTCGGCTGGCGGTAGATATTTGGAGGAAACGCTAACAGGCTTTTGATGTATCGGGGATGATTGCTTTTGTTGCTGGCTACGGCTTTTAGCGACTGCGGAGATGATGCTTTGATTCGCTCGTAAATAATGCTGGAAATCTCGTAAATTGCCCCGATAACTACCCTGCTAGGAAAGCAAAGTGCTTTCTTTTCGCTATTATACATAAATTTGAATATGGACATGCATATGGATGCTTACATAAATCCGCGATCAAACTTGTCTCTAGCTTGCTTTGACAATAAATTTCAGATAATAACCATTTAATCTCGTCAAATTGCGCGCGCGGACCTTTATTTTCTACGACTCGCGCATCCTGAGATCTCTGCGAGTCAAAGCTGCGCGAGGTTAATTAATTTTTATAACGAGAAAAAAATACGAGAATTAAAATGACGCGTCGAGTTTCGAACGAAAATCCGGGTTCAAACTCCCGTTGTAAGTACATCCCTCGCCGGAGGACGATACATCTATCCCAATAAACCTTTTTCCCCTCGGCGCGCAAAAACAAATTCGCTACCGTCCTGAAACGCTGAGCACACACCGAACTCGCGGCTCCTCGAACGAAAAAAGAATATCGCCATTTTAAAAAAGCGGCCGAGCGCAAACGTTTGCTCAGCGCCGCCGCCGCCGCCGCCGCCGCTAAAGCAAACACGCGTCGATTTTTTAGCCTCGCAGCTATACGCATATCTCTCCGGCCGCCGCAGCCGACGAGGAACACGGATTCGTCGACGCTGTACAAACACGCTCTCGGCGCGTATCTCGACAGTGAATCGAAATCACTTTCTAATCGCCGAGTATATAAGTACTGGCCGAAAGCTTTACGGCCGTGAGGAGTGAGAGAGAGAGAGAGAGAGAGAGAGAGAGGGAGAGAGAAAAAAAACAGGCAGAGGCACATCGAGAGCAGCAACAGGTTGCCTCGCTCGATCAATATTTTTGCGCTCCCCCGAGCCGAGCGCGGTGTAATTCACTTTCCCGAGGATGATGAGGAAGCTGCTCCCGTGAAAATATGTAGGTGCACGGCTTGGGCAAACAGAGTGTCAGCGAGGTCTTTCGTCGACGGCGTTTTACTTCTGGTAATTTATGCCCGAGCGCAGAAGACGATGAAATTTGTTTATTCTCGGACGGCAGGGACTGATTCGATAAAATACTTTGGGAGTTAAGGTTCGATCTGTAGTCTCGACGGTGACTCATAGACGAGAGAGGGTCGAAAGGATGAGTCTTGAATTTCTTAGAAAAACAGGTAGGCTGCGAGTGTAGAGCCAAAGAGGAGATGAAACGATACAGGATCTGCACCGAGAAAAGTATTTCTAGGTTTCTTAATTCCAGTGTACCGTATGCGAAACCTGTTTCGGTTATTTTCGTTACAAGTGATTTCTTTGAAAAACGTCTGAATACGCATCAGCTTTCAATTTCTGATCGGTCGAGCGAATTAAAATAAACACAAAAGTAAGCTCATCGCCGATTTATGTAGAACTATTTATTTATAGACGCGAGATAATATTTTTTCTCGCGACGACATTCCAATTCCGGAAGGTTTTACGTTACCATTTCACTTCGCTCCGAATCGTCGCCGATTTTATTTTTCATCCGCTATCAAACTCAACCATCGCCCTCGCAATTTCCAATAGTCCAGCGTTCGATCGAAAGCAATCCTCTATACTCCGAAAAAACCGCACGAAAAACTTTCCTCCTTCCTCGCCGCAGCAGCAGTAGCGGCCCACGGAAATTAGCGCATTGCGATGCAGCCGATCCCGCCAATAAGAATGGGAATATCGAAAAAAAGCCCTCGCTGCCTGCTTAAACGCATACGTATGCGGGAATCGCGTGCCGCGTAAGTCGGGACGTGTTTTCGGGGGGGTTCTCCGGCCGAGGGAAGCAAAGAACAAAAAAAAAAACAACAACCGGCAGATAAGCAGAAGAAAAAGGAGGCGAGCCGGAGAGGAAGAGGGCACATACACACACATATATATCCGTATACCTGGCGAGGTAACGTACGAGAAAAAGCACTCGAGGAGTCTCGTTTAGTATGCGCGGCGTAAGCTCCTCGATGATTGACACCTTCGAGGCGCGCGGGAAAGCAATGGAGAGAGAGAGAGAGGCCGAACGGAGGGGGATAGAAGCTGCGATGAGGAATTGTTTTTAAGCAGAGAGTCGCTTTTCTAATGACGCTTAAAATTGCGCTTAGAAGTTTTCTCGTTGCCGAGAGCGCGCCTGTTTTTTCTTTTTCTTTTTTTCAGAGATTTCAAATTAAAATTTATACTTCTCGCCGAGCGCGCCGTGAGAATCGTAAAAGGAAACGCACGCAGGCCAGAGTAAATCAGTCGCTGCTCATGTTTCTGACACTTTGTAATGCGTTATTTATGGACGGATACCTGCATCGTAATACCCGCGAAATAAGCCCTCCGCTGTTGGAGAACAATTAGTTGTCTATTTGAAAATCTACCTTCTCCCGGGGCCGGACGCGCGCGCGGAGAGAGAAAAAAATCGGATCAAAGCTCGACTCGCGCGCGCGAGTAAGAGAGAAACAAAGACTCATTTTCGGGCCGAAATTGCCGGCGCGCAATTTTTCAATCCCCGCATTAATGTCCCCGTTGTTCACCGGGGCCAACAATGACGCTCATTGTTTTCTCGACTTCCAACATTGTGACGTATCCGAAGGAGCGAGGAAGAAGGAAGAGAAAGAAGGGATGAACGGCCTTTGCGAGAGTCGAGTCATTGTGCGGACCGCCCGAGTAGAATCCTCGTAGTTTTTATTTCTCTCTCTCTCTCTCTTCGAGGCTCAGCGAGAGAGAGAGAGAGAGCAAATGATGAATATGCCGAGTGCGCATCACGAATTTAATTATGATTTTTAGACGGACGATTGAGCCGCGCGCTTGATTTGTAATTGAAACGGAATCGCGTTATTTATCGCGCACGAATTCGCGCTGACCTCCGATTATGCAAGCCTCGGAAAAACGAGCCGAGCGACGCGTAATTGCGTCCCTTTTTTTTATATCCCAACCGAGAGGGCACACACGGCTCCTTCGACGATGTTTATGCGCCGGGGAATGTCATCCTCCGCCGGGTTATTAATTGCTGAGCGCGTCGCCGTTGTTTTGAAATGGAGATGTTGCCGCGCGCGAACGGCGACGTCTTTAATGAGCGTCGGCATTATTCATGGATGCAAAACGCTTTTGCCCGCCGCGATTTCCGAGCTTGCCAAGACGGCATCGCTCGAAATCTTTCCCAGTCCATAAAACGCCGCTGAAAAATATCAATAACTCGGGGCGCGCGCTCGAGAAAAGTCGCACGCCGGGAAAATCACATCGGAGAGATGTGCCCTCGTCTCTTACTCGTGTATATATAGCTTCGACTCGCGAGAGATGACGAGGGTCTGTAGCGCGAGGCTCGCCAGACAAAAAAGGATCGAAAAGTGAAAAGGTTTTGTGCTTAGGGCCCCGAGAGAGTGGGCATTCCTGCGCGATGGCTTTTACGCGCACGTCTAGGACGGATGTCGCGGGTTATGCAGGGTCGGGAAAAAAATATGCCCCGCTCGTAAATCCCCCCGGTCGGGCCCATTGTTGCCTAGCGAGTGTCCAATTTAGCTACTTTACGCGCCTTCGGGAAACGACGCGAATCTCATTTGCTTGGAAATATTGCCCGAGGCGCCTTTCGAGCGCTGATGGAGATGGTCTCGCCAGTATATTGTGCCGAGCTACTGATCATTTTTCCCTTCTTGCTTTTTAGGCCTCTTGTCGCCGTTTTGAACGGCTCGTTGCATAATGAATTTTTGTCAATTCACTCGAAAGTTTAGAGGACGCACACCGCGGCGTGTTTGCATAATTTTTCGAGCCCCGGCTATTTTTATTTAAATCTTTTGCGAGCTGCTTGTTGCACAATGGGAAACGTGCGAATTTTTTTTAAAGGGGGAATGCTTGGCGTACGGAGTGAAAATAAATTGAGTAATTTTTACTCAAGGACTCGAGCACAAACGAGTAAATTGAATCCATCGTTATTTATCTATTCGCTGAAATCGTAGACAGAAAATTAAATGATCTTCATTAATCACCCGGCGCGTCAAAATCTAAAAATACTCCTTTAATACTTAACAATAAAGCGCGTAGAGCAGAATAATTTTTCCTTCAATGCTCTCCCCCCGTGGATTTTTCGAAATTCCACAAAGAAGACAATACGAGTGATTTATTCCCCGGCTAAACGTGAAATATCACTGGAATTATGAAAAATAAACAGAATTTTCCATACCTCATCCCAAGATAAGATATTAATCAAGCGGGCATAAATCCAAGGAAAGCAGACAAGGCAGCGGCTTTCCTCGCGAAAAATCGCGGCCAGGAAGGTATACTCGTATAGCGCGCGAAACCCGCTTAACTTCAAAATTAATCTATCCTCTCTCGCCGCGGAGCTGAAAATGGCTCATTGAAAAGCGCGCCGCGAAAAGTCAATAATTCTGCGGGACGAGCCGCGGCCGATTAAGCCGTACGCCGGAGCTCTCTCTCTCTCTCTCTCTCTCTCTCTCGCGCGGCCTTTTCCGCGATTAATCGCCGCAGCGGCGGTAGCAGCTCCGGGAGAGTTACTGCGGCTCGTTAGCGAATTATGGAATGCGAGGCGTAAAGCGGCTCGCTTGCGTAAGAGCCGCGCGCGCGACGTTCGGGCGTGTGCGTAGCTTCGTTAGCTTACGAGGGAGGTGGAAATTCCGAGCGGTCTGCGTGCACCGAGCCGAGAGAGTTGCGCTCGATTAATCACACAATCGTCGCTCAAGTTATTGACTTCGGGACGACGGCAGGAGTGCGAAGTTATGGACTGGGGGATGGGTTTATTATTGAACTTTAAGAGCTTCTTGCTTTTAAACTTGATATTCTGTTTTTGGCGAAAACTTGTAAAACACTTATGTATATTCGAGCCTTGAATTTTATCTCCCCTTTATTTATAGCGCGCGGAGTTACGGATTCTCCAGTTTTTTCTTGTCTTTCGATCGATATTTAAATTCGCAGTATATTTATAAAGTGAAATAATTTCAAGTCTGTCAGCGGCGAGAGTACCTTTGGATCGTAAACCTTAAATTATATGGTCTTTATATGTTCTTCAACTAATTGTGTTTATCAGCATTTTATTCTCGAAGAACATTGCCATTCCGTTTTTAAAAAGAAATTTATCACTACCAGTTTACGGGCAGAAATGTCGTTCGTTTAAACACCACCGAAACTGCATTCGCGATCAGATCAGATCGGAATCGTTTCCGTAATACCTCCTCGCGTCTAATGGACGTGTCGTTTTCTAAAAAGCCTGTAAAAGACTGCCCGTCGTCGCTCAACGAAAACGAAAACGCAGAACCTCCCACGACCGAGAGAGAAGAAAAGCACTTTCCAATTTCCCGTATGCCAGAAATTCTCCTCGTCGCGGCGATTCGATCCCTGAAAGCCTGGGAGGCTTAAAAAGAGACGACGGCGACATCCTCCCGCGACAAAAAAGGACATCCGATCCCGCTCTGCGGTGGAACCCCCTTTGCGTTTGCGCGTAATATCCAATAGCCTGTCCCTGCACCTTAGATACTTATACGCGCGCTCAGCTGCGCGGCCCTCTGTTCTTGTAGGACGTCCTCCTCGCTAATTTTAACTTTGAGGAATCATCGATTAATCTTGCAAGTAAACTATGCTACGTACTAAAGATTAGAACAGCCCGCTCGGACACAGTTTTATCTCGAAATTAGCGTAGCGACCAGATTCTCACGAGCCGTTCGGCGCTGTGCAGCTGAAAGGCGCCAGTAAACTCTGTTGGACATAATACAAAGATTTTTACGGCGCTGCCCAATTAATAAAGCTAAGGAAGATAGTCGCATGCTTAAGCGTTTAATTGACTATGAAGATTTTAAACTTTTTGTTTACCGCGCGAGTCCGCTCGTAAATTTGAGGCTGCGCGCGCCCAGACTCTTTATCGTCTGCGATTGTGCGCCTTATGTTATATTACTTTACGCCATCAGATAATTATAAGAAGATAATATCATAAAGACTACTGCTGCCGCAGAGTCTGCGCTGGGTTTCGTTATATGCATATGTAAAAAGCTGTGTTTTCCTCCGGATTTCGCTTTCGTTCGCGATGTTTCTGCGCTTTCAGCGCGTTTAATAATGTTATTGCGATGCTTATGCCATGCCGCTTCCATACGGTTCGAGTAACCGACAAGAAAATTCAATTATGGGAAATCATGTAAATGAGCAGGCTTACAATATTAATGCCTGGCCTTTCTATTAGAGATGTATAAAAAAAGTAGGGAATATTATTACAGAAATAAATCGAGCGTAATGAGCAGTATTTATTTTGAACGAATTTGCAAATAAAAGTGAAAAATACACTAAAAATTCGAATTAGAACACGAAAACTGGCAGAAAACAAAGCTAGAAAGCTCGCCTGTACTAGGCTCAATTAAAGCCTCCACTTATCATGCCGAGCGTACAAAGTAGGGGAGGGATAAACCGGCGGCGTCGTCGCTCGGAGAGAAAGTGCACATGCGTGGCGTCCGGAACCGCGAAAAGGATCGCTCGCGCGACTTGTAGGGCTTCGCCTTGCAACCGATCTTCAGCTCGATCCTCTTTTTTTCAGCCGCCGCGATGAAACTGACCGGCTGGTGAACCTTGGCGCTTTTTTCCTTTTGCCCGGCTCTCCCTCTCTCCCTCTCTCTTTCTCTCTCTCTCTCTCTCTCTCTCTCGAAAGCCGCGTTTTTGCCCCGGTAATTGTACGCGATCGACGTTGTCACGTTGATGAACGTCAGACTTTGATGTATGGGAGGGAGAGAGGGCAGCTCTCGCTCTCTCTCTCTCTCTTTCTCTCTCGAGTTATTTTTAAGAAGTTCGCCAGGATATTTCGGCGAGAAAAACAGAGGATAAGCCGCGCGCGGCATTGTTTTGCCTGCCGCGCGCGCATTTTTCGCCGAGGAAAAAATTGATTGTGCTTAATACCGCCTTAAATTATTATAACGTTGTATTTTTAAATTACGTCCGACGGATGTCAGTTTAACGATTTATGAAGGTATTTTAATTAAATTTATGCTCATAATTTCGTCGAACAGTCATCTCGAGTTTACAGTTAAAGTATATACACGTTATTAAACATTTCAAATGTAACTTTCAATCTTTTAGCCAGAACTTATTTCGCCTCCTTATTAATTAATTTAATTTGTCGTTCGAGCGCAAAAGAAGGAAGCCGAGGAATTTCGGCGTTATGAAATGCCTGGCATTCTAATTCGCGAGCAGTAAAACTGGACCCGAGAGTTTTTGCTCTCTCTCGGTGCGTGTCTGGAAAAGACAGGGATTAGGAGCGTATACTCGTGTTTTTGCATTGTTCAAAATTGAGCCTGAGTCATTGTGTTTGCAGAGCGACGCGATCGGCAGTATATTGGCCCGAGGCCATTGTTATCTCGATCGCTTAATTGGCTTTTGCATCATAATTTTCGGGCTTTTTCCCGGCGGCTTTCCAGCATTGCGCAACGATATCCATAGATTCTTTTAACGCGGCGTGTGTCAACGTCCAAGCGCCGGATAATAAACGTCGGCCGGTTAGATTTTAAAGATTCATTAGGGGCCCGCGTCTAGGAACCGGCCTTATCCGCGGCCTTTTCACCGGAGAGCGAAATATTCCGGTTGGCCGAGCGATAATCGCGCGTTTACCAACAAACTGCACGCATTACGACATTCGAGAAAAACAAAGCGGCCGCGACTTGTCCGGCTCCTTTGTCGTCCCTCTCGCAATAATTTGTCCGCGTAATAAAATATTTAGCTCTAAACCGAGACCCTCCCCCTTCTGCCCGGCGCTTTTTTCCCTTTGTATATCCTTTGCAGCCTCCATGCACTGGCCTTTCACTTTCCTCCGTAGGTGTGCGCTTTATGTATATATACGTGTGCTCTTGCACGCAGGATAAATATACTGTTGCTCTCTCTCTGCTCGGTGCGCGGCTCTCGCTCCGTGCGCGCGCGCATATTAATATAAATCATCGAGCTTATCCGGAGGATTTTCGATCGCGTTCGATTTGCAGTGACAAAAGAGATGCGCTCACGATTGCGGAGAATCGCGGCTGCCCGTAGAAGCCCGCAGACGCCGAGAGAGAGAGAGAGAGAGAGAGAGAGAGAGCGAGGCCCCGAACAATATAACGACAATAAAAAATGATATAACAAGACAAATGTGCCCCGTGGCGGGAAAAGAAACGATCGGCGCGCGCTCGCTCTCTCAGCGTGTGTGTATGTAGAAAGCGAGGACGAAAAGAGCGTAAAAAGGGGAGACAAAAAGGAGAGGGAGATATATTGCGATAATAAAAGGAGGCCCGAGCGAGACGGAGAGTGAAAGTAATGAAGAATGCCGAGAGGGGGAGCTCGAAGAAAAAATACGCGTAGCGAGATGTCACGCGCCGAGGATGATAGTGCATAATAATGCCGGATAATTTGCCGGACGACGCAGTCGACTGGGATATTGTTCGCCGTTGTCGCAAGAGGGGCCGTCCCGTCGCCGGCGATTAACTCGTCAAATACACTCTCGGCATTTTTTTTTTTTTACAGAAAAAAACACACACACACACACCTCGCCTCCCTAATCCATCTCAATTATATATACGAGTGCAAAAGTTCATATCCTCGTCTAACGAATCCATTCCGCCTTCCCCTCTCGGCCGGAAAAACGGAGGAGGAGTCCGCGCGAGAGACAAAGAATGATACAGAGAGCGACGTAGGATACATAGGGAGGCTAGGCATGAGTAATAGAAAGAGCGGCCTCGGCGAAAAATGCCCAGCGAGGAGGGAGAGAGAGAGGATAAGAGTGTATATCGGCGAGGAGGCAATAGGGCCCCGAAGTGGTATAGGCGGCCCCGGTGGTATCTCCGGTACTACCAGGCGAACGAGCGAGCAAAGGTCCGCGGGGACGTTTCGAGAGATGCTATCTGCTCGGTCGGGGATCGGAGAGAGAGAGAGAGAGAGGATTGGATCGAGAGTCGCCCAGCGGGGGTTTTCTTTGGGTCATGCAGCCCGACTCCTTCTTCTTCTTCTTCTTCTTCTTCTTCTTCTTCTACTGCTGCTCCGCTGCTGCTGCTGCCGCTGCTGCTGCTGCTTCTATCCCTCTGGCAGTGCCGCCGCCGCCGCCGCAGCCGCTGCCTTCTCTATGTATTTATTTTATTTCGATATTATATATACGCTCTCGAAAAAGAAAACAATAACGCCTGCCTGCATATACACTGCCAGTCAAAAGTATTTTACGGGCCGCGGCGCGGGGACTTTCGGAGGGAGAGAAAGCGAGAGACGCTCTATGGGTGACTTCCTTTTGGGAGGTAAAACGAACAAGTGCTCCCCGCGCGGCCGGGCTTTTATGAGCTTTTGCGAGGCTGTAAAAATCCGCTCGAGGAATTCCTTACTGCGGATTTGTTTGACGTCTTGGCTGCCTTTGATATACGCGGTAGTCGATGTTTTAAAAGCGAGAGGCCCCGATTCTTAAGCGCTCGACTGTTGTTTTTGCTAAATTATTTCGAATAATAGTCAGAAGAGAGCGCGCGGCTCGCTAAAGGATCGCAAATTCGAAAAGTGCAGGCTTCTCGAGAGCGGACGGAATATTAATAAATACTTTTGAGCACAAGTGTACGTAAACATATAGCTGCGGCAGGGAGAGAGAGAGAGAGAAGGAGAGTGAGAGACAGGTGAGGTTCCGCGGGCTGCCTAAAAGCACATTATTTAGGTGAGATCGCCGACGATTACTCCGTGGCTGGTCCGGAGCAGAGAGGCCCTATCTTTCCCTCTACTTCGACGATCGTCGGACGTGTATTATGTCTCCCGCGGGTGTATATGCGAGCGAGGTGATTTAGCTCCGTTCCTCTCCCACACATACGCGCTCCTTGCCCGCGGAGAGGCGGCCCAGGATGAGAGAGAGAGAGAGAGATTCCTTCCTTTTGCCGGATGACACGCGCTCGACTCTCTCTCTCTCTCTCTCTCTCTCCGCGGAATCATTGAGATATTGCTCGTGAAATATGGAAATTTCCAAGGCCTCGCTGATAAGGATAAGCAAAGGGAGAAAAAAGCGACACAATCGCCTTAGGACGTAAATAATCGCCGCCGGGATAAATTGATCGGCGGCGCGTTTGTCTGCGCCTCTCTCTCTCTCTCTCTCTCCCTCTCACTCTCGGGGGGTTAAATTATTTCAAAACTCGTCGCGACTCGCTTTCTCGCGTCCTTTATTTTTATACGGCCGAGCGGAGAGAATCCAGTCGAGACGCGCGCGAGACCGACTAAACTGGACCCATTTAGTTATAGAGGACCCCGAGAGCGAATTTTTACTTTGTAATATTAAGTTTCGGGAGTACGCAGATACGTTCTGCCCCGCCACGCCGCAGAGGGCTTTTATGACGCGTGTATTGACTGTAAGGCCGACCAGTCGGATAACGCTAAAAATTTTATTACCGCGATTTACACTCTAATTATTTCGGCTTACTGCCTTATACCCGAGCCGAGGCCTATAAAAGGCTTTTTCGGCTGCTCGAGAAACTTTGCTTGTGCCCCGGTGAAAGTGAATTTCTTCGACGCTTCGAGGAGTGTAAATTTTGCCAGAAACCTGGTTGGATTGGGTAACGCTTGGCGTTTGTTTATATAAAAATCCCTGGTCCATCTCAGAAAAATAATAATGCTTCGGCTCGTCGGCGAAGACAATGAACGCCAATGAGCATATCGGCGGGCATAGAGTCACGTATTTTTCCCCGTCACGCTCAGGTTGGACGCTTGCTTTCCGATTACAGGTGCTCGTGAACGTGCTAGACAAGAACGACGTGGCCCCGAGCTGGGACGAGTCCGGCCCCTGGACCTTCCGCATCTCGGAGGAGGCGCCGCCCAGCACGGTGCTCACCGTACTCAAGGCCCATGACCCCGACAGCATCGGTACCCTCAAGTACAGCATCGTACCGCCGGCCAAGAACTCGCCCCTAGAGGACGACGTACCAGCTGAAAACGCCAGGTGAGTTATGCCGGTCGTCGTGTTTTTCAATATTCCACAAAGTTTCGATTGAAAAATTTTAAATGTCTGCATTCAATTGAGCCGAAGCATCCAATTACTTGCACCTAATTTGCATTATAATTTTGTTAAGATATTATTAAGTGCTGTAAGATAAGCGCATCGATTCTTGATTAATTGAATGATTAAATGAAATGAGCACTTGTTTAATAGCATTTAATCTTATCTTTATATATTCTTCAAAAAAATACCATTAAAGCACTTCTCGAGTATTAATAAAAGATAATTCATATTTTTGAGATGCACAATTATTTAGCAAAAACACAAATAAATTCCTGCATTACAGGCTTATTAAAATCTCTTAATTATAAACGATAAGTTTAGATTAATAAAACTCGAGTAAATATGTTTTATAGTACAGCAATGATCGTTAAGTGTAATATGAAGTATATTTGGCAGTAATTTTCATTGAAATTATATAAATAGCAAGTTATCGCTTATCATTACGTACAGTTATGGTTCGAAGCTTACAAACATAATCCAATCATTTTTAACAGATTGAAATGATTTAACGTATCAATAATATCTATAGACTTACCTTCGATCGGTCGTTAATATATCCTGCAATAAATACTATTTTATGTTTGGATATCGAAATCTTTGAAACATTTGAACATTTTGTTATACCTTCGACGTAAACGACTTTGCATTTTTTTCGCGCAATCAATTAATTCCTCCGTAATTATTTTACAAGAGTTGAATATAGATATAGGGGGACGAATATAAAATTCGTCCGTTATAAAAGTAACGTGCAATTAAAAAAGACTACAATTCAAAACCAGTTTTGGTCGAAATATTTTTTACATTCATTATTGTCATTTTACTTCGGTTTCGCCTTTTTTTCAGTTTTATAACTTTCATTTATGAACAAACTATGCAGTAGAGTAAATTTACGTCCAATTATTTCATTTATTAACATTTAATTGGACAGGTCCGTAGTGAAATATGAGCCAGTTTTAAAAATTTGCATGCCCATTCAATAATATTTTGTAATTGAGGAAACTTATTCATTTTTGGTTTTCGTTCAATTAATCTTCTCCCTCTTAAAGCCCGTCCTATTCTACTAGCCATTACAGAAAATTTCAACAATTTCCCGGTACACCTCGAAAAGTAATTCAAAACATTTATTTAAGTAATTGAGAGTAATGACGACACAAAGCCGAGCCGAACGGCCGCGCCAAAACTAGGCATGCAGCAATCAGGCAGATACATTTATAATACCAGCGGCGATCCCCATTCGAAATTAAAAGCTATTTTAAAGCGAGCAAGAAATAACACAATTGCTCTTTGTTCTTGCAGATTGTCGAGTCCCTTCAAGCTCGACTCTGCCACGGGTCAGCTGCGACTCGGCGAGGCGCTCGATCGCGAGACCAAGGATAGTTATGTGCTGAGGGTGAGGGCAGACGATGGACTGCAGCACACGGACGTCACGCTCAACATAGTGGTGAGGATCGCCCATCTGTTTCTCTTATTCCTAGGGATTAATTATCGACACGGCCTGCAGCCGATGTCCTGTTTTTTGTTTGTTTTTTTTTTGTTTCTTCTCCTCCGGGATTACCGTTCTTTTTCTTGCCTCGACTGCGGCGCGGATCTCGAGCTTCTGGAAATCGCGCCTATCCGAGCGTGAAAAGTGTGACTCGACATCGCCTGGGAGCCTTTGCCTGTTTTTTTTTTCAACGAGAGCTTTTAAGCGCGGCTACTTAACGAGCAAGAGTTTTTGCAAGCGAAAAAAAGTAGCGAAGATCCCGCGCCGGCAACGAGCATTTACGACGAGTGCGGAGAAAGAGATTTTTTGAAAAAAAAAACACTTTGTGTATCTTTCTTCGAAAGAGGCCATCGACGAGGGAACGTCAAATTATTCGTCCCCTTCGTCCTCTCTCAATCCACGAGCCGTCCGTCGAGCCGTTCAAATCCTGAAGCAGATAGCCGTCCATTCGCCGGTGCACAAACGAGACGGACGCGTCAAAAGGCTCGCAGTAAATTCAGTAGTACCGCAGACACCTCTCCCGCAACACAATGCTCACCTCGCAATTCCTCAAAAAGCCCATTAAAGCCAAGCCAAGGGGCCTCCCTCCGAAAATTCTCCGTCTCTCTCTCTCTCTCTCCCTCTCCCCTCGACGGAGCTGTGCGCGCACGCGCCGGATACTTAGCCGCATAAAGACATTAACGCGACAAAGGGCTCGCGCGGCTAACTAATGGCGATTCCCAGCCGCGGCCGCGTGCGACGAATCGGCGAGAAAAGGAGACTCGTTCAAAAAATGATAAAGGAGAAAAAACCCGCGGGGGGAAGAGAGCGAATATCGTACATCAAAAAGCGCTGGCTCACACAGCTCGCCCAGCATGAGAATCGCATTAAACAATCGAGAGAGAGAGAGAGAGAGAGAGAGAGAGGGAAGGAGAGAGGGACTCCCCCCGCGGAGGAGAGTAAGGAAGTCGCCGCGGAGAGGGAGACGCGAGCCCTATCTCTCGGTCCCGCCGATCCGACCTGTGACCCCGCGGGAGAAGCTCCACGCCTATGCCCCGCCGCCGCCGCCGCCGTAAAAACGAACACCGAGAGACTACGTGCCTGCCTGCCTGCCTGCCTGCCTGACTGCCTTCCTTTCCGATTGTTCGACTAATGGTTTATGCCTTTGACATTTTTCATGGCCCTTTTAATAATTCTTTCGTGCTCCGGTCAAAATAGCCGAGCAAATTACCTTGCCTTTATTTCTCACGCTGTAAGAATTTACTCGCACAGTGTTTTTTCACGATAGCACCCAAGAAATATTTGCGCTCCAAAAAAGAAAGAAAATTAAATCGTAAGTCACTGTTACGCTATATCGTTCGCCCGGCTAAATTATTACGTGTCAAAGCCCATTACATAAGCTAATCGGCGCAATCCCATCTCCCGCAACAACTAAATAAATCCCCCCCCGCAATCAAGCATCTCTCTCGCGCTGCAAGTCACCTCCGCAATCGAATCCTAGAAAGCTCGGCCGCATAGCATCACGCTCCGAGTCCCGCTCCGACTCGTCATTACCAAATCTCCGGCGTCGGCGGCTACCGAAAGCCGGGGAAGCTCCGCAAAAAAAAAAAAAGAAAAAAAACAGATAAAAACAAAGAAAAAAGAAAAAAGAAACGAGGGCCGCTCGGAGAGCACCGCCCTCCATTCTCTTCCTCGGTGCATCTCCGTCTTATCTGCGATCGGGCGATCCCTTATTCCTCGCTTCCTGGTGCTCCGGCCGCTGGCTCTCTCTCCCTCTCTATTTTCGCGCGCGTGCCTCCCTCGTCGGGCCCGAAGATAGACGCTAATAGAAGAACAGACCCGCGGCGGTAATAAGGAAGAAGGCCCAAAGAGAGGCACGGCGCTCTCTCTCTCTCTCTCTCTATGTGCACGATGATTTGAGAGGACGACGGCCGGGGCTTCGACCTTTTTTTGCGGAGGTGCTTTACGGTGACGCCGCGTTAATTGGTCGGACGATTTTTTTCCCGGCCGAAGACAGAGAGTCGTTATGTATCGCCGGCGCTTTTTCATTGGCTAAGGATCTCCGCGAGCGAGTTAGGCCCAGGCTTTATCGCCCTCGTGTGTGCTCTGCCGAGAGAAGGTGTTGCGCGCGCGCTTTTGTGAAGGACGCAGCCCGATAATTACACTCGGGGATTGAGCAGTGATTCTTACGAGTGCGCGAGGCACCGCTTTCGTCGATTGGAAAATGCCTTAACGAGCTCGTTTCTGGCCTTTATCAAGCGGGATTTCGACTAATTTATGCCGGGGCTAGGAATTTTTCCGGCCTCGACCCGCCGGTATTCTTTCGCAAAGCCGAGCAACAATGCACGGTAGGAAAAGAGTAAAAGCATCCGAATCTAATCAATTCTCGCGCGATTTAAAAACAATGTTGCCATCCAGTTATGCCCGATACGATCGGGTTTTCTCAAGGAAAAGAATTAGTTTCGCATGAAATAGATTTTTCAGCCTCTCGGCATTTAAAAAGCGGAGGTACATCTCTGTCGTGAATAGTTACAATTGCACGGCGCGATATCGCGGTGATTCAGCTCGGCTTTTTGCCCCTCGCTTATACACTTGCAGCACAAAAAGCGTTAACTCCTTCTGTTGAGCCATTAAAAGCAGAATTCCGAAATAAATCAGCACTACTATACAAACTGCGAGCGGAAAGCCAACAGATTCACGATCAATTACTCGGGCCGTAAATCAAGCATTTTATCATCCTTAAATCCTAAATATTTATATGCTGATTTTTCGATTACTCCTTACTCACACTTGCGGAGGGACTCCTCGCGGAGGGGAGGGGGGGCTCGAAAAAAGGAGCACTCTTTAGCGGGTCTCGGGCTCATATCGCCAGTTATACGACGCTAAAGGGCTTAATCAACCGGCGGCATTAGCCATTTTCGTACAATCACTTATGGCATAAATCTCCGGGCGTAATACATTTTATTGCGCATTTTTTCGGCTCGGGCCGCCGCTTTTACAAACGAGAGTCTCGCGCGCGGAGCAGCACGCCCGCATCCACTCTCTCTCTCTCTCTCCCCCCGTCCCTTAATAAAGTGCACGCCCGCCTCGTAAAAATTATGATTTATCGCGTCTATCGCGTATATTCCGATATTATTCGGGCCGACTCTCCCCTCTCCCCGGCCGTGGAGCGTCAAAGAGGTCCTCCTTGTCGCGGGGAGGATATAAATACGTAAAAATGGGCCCGACGAAAATCTGCCCCGGCGCAATAATTCATTACGCATGCGTGAGTACGCGCCAATAAACGGCCCTCCCGAAGACACGTTTAACGACCGGCAGAAACGGTGGTAGCTGCGCCAAGCCGCGTCTCCCAACTATACATGTATGTATATAAACCGCAAGCGAGGCTTATGGGCCTCCTATAAAAAGTGCTTTAAAAGCCCGGCGCGGATTCGCTTTCGGTGATTAGTTAAGAGCATTCCTTATTCGGGACTTGAACTTTTAAGAAATAGGCGATTAAAGCGAACTTTGAAGTTTTTTACTCCGCGCGGCGGAGGAAGATAAGGGGGGGGGGCTGAAAGGATTTCGTCTTAATATCGCTTAGCGAAGCCTGGGTAACTTTAGATAACCCAACGTATGGTTGCTCAACGTAATCGATTCCTGCGCTGGGAATTCAATTGGAGAGGTTACCGAGAGTCGCGCGCTAATGATACCGCTGAAATTGTTTTCAGAAAACGAGACGAGGTGTCGGAGAAAAGCGAGGAGTCCGGGAAGGGGTTTAGTGAAATTGATTGATTAGCCGCGAGGTTCCGAGACGTATAACGATGGAATTATGCAACGGATTCACACGTCGGCCTGGATTAAGATTCAATTTTAATGCTTAATTCCTCCGTTTAAAGGCGAAATGGTAATGATAAATGTCGGCCATTAATTTCGCTTCGTGAATTTTGAAAGGGAATTTTTCTTCGATCAACTTTGCGTCATCCGGCAAAATACTCCTTTCCCGCGCGAGTCGTGATTGATCGAGCGTTTTTTGCGGCGAATCGGTGAAAAAAATTAAATGTTCTTTAAATTTTGTTGAAAAAGCACGTTCATCATTATTGACACCGCTTGGGCTTTTATTAAGATGACGCAATCATACGTTTATCAAAACGACATTTTATAAAAATCATCCGCAAAAACGAGCAGCTCCCAAATCCGTAGGCGAATCTTAATTGAAACAATCCAGCCTCGCAAATCCCCTCGTTCCCATAACTCTCTTCGGCAAAAATCGGGGCCTTATGACGTTTGGCGTCCGAAATTCCAGCGGCAGCCTCCCCCACCGGTGACTGCGGAATGCCAGTCCGATCATAGTTTGCCGGGCTTCTCTCTCTCTCTCTCTTTCTCTCTCTCCTCTTGTTCCGTTGCCGACAGCTCAGCGGCGGCAGCCGTCAACCCTTCTCCTTAAAGACTCGCGGGGACTTTTTGTCCTGCCCCGCGCGCGGGAGTCAGTCCGAGGTTTTGCGGACGAGGCGGCGGCGGCGGCGGCGGATTTTTCGGGCGTGAGAAAGAGGCGCGAGCCCGCCTTTGTCGCCGCGGCGGCCGGTATCTATACGCTCTGCGAATTCTCTTTACCCCGCGAGGATTAACGCTTGTTTTTTTAAAGGTCCGCTGCGAGCCGATCCTCGAGGCTTTTCGTTTGTGTTCGAGCTTTTTCTAGAGGCTGAAGACGAGTCGGGCTTTTTGGGATTAATGATGCATTCTTTGGAACGATGACAGTTTAATCAAGCTGGCTTGGACAGTTAAAGGAAAGGGGTCAAGCCTTGAATATTTAATTTTTTGCGTTAGCTTTCGTATAGAAATTTATGAAAATAATAAGTACTTTTTGTGAAATCCACGTATCTGAATTTAGGAGCGAAAGTAGAATTTAGGAGACGTTTGAAAAGTTAATTCAGCCGCGATGAAAAATATTTAAAATCAGCAATAAAGAATGAAAAATATGGATAGGAGCCACTTATGGTCTTTTTGTTTTTTGCAAAAAGATAATTCGAATCCGGCGAGAGTAAAATCTCCAAGCGATTTAGAAAAAAGCCTCGCGATATCTCCCGCTGATTGCATTAATGGGATTCATTAAGGAATTCGGTGATATTCGATAGGACAGACATCCGTCGAAACTCATCCGACGAATATAAAAGCGCAGCAAAAATAACGTCGCCGTTCAAAATACCGTGTAAATTCGGATGTAATGGAATCAATTAATTCGATGATAAACACGACACTTCAACTTTAAAGCTCTTCCCAGAAGCGAAAAACTTCGGCCTGAAATCGATTCCTTTTTGCGCTCTTAATAATATCTTAGCCAGAAATGGTTATTACGGCATTTTTATCCCACGCAGCGAAAAAGAAAAAAAAAAGCTGCTGGCCGATAGCGGAGCCCCGCACGAATTCCCGGCGATTCTTCAAATTTCAAGGATTCCCTTCAACTCGTTAAGTCCGAGATTCCAGCGTTGTGTGCGGTAGAAGCTCTCTCGGACGGGGGGTATACTATAAAAAAAAATCGAGGAAATTACAAGCACGTTGACAAGGATTTTAACAGCCGGAACATCTCGAGCCTACGATCTTCCTTTTAATAACTTAAGGCGAAGCTATTAGGAAATACCTGGCCGTCAATTTTCCCCTCAAAAATTTAACGATACTCCAAAAGTCGGCTGGCGACAGAAAAAAGAGGAGGACGAGTCTCTCTTCAAACCCATTAGCTTCGCGAAGCGCAGACGGGAGCGCCGAGAGTGAACATAATATATGTACAGAGCGAGCAAAACGAGGAAGAGGAGGAGCGGAGAGGGCAGGAGGAGGAACCGCAGAGGAACAGAAGTCCAACTTGGTCAACTTCGATTCGGCCGTTTCCTCCTTCTCGTCGAGCTCTCCTCTCCTGCTGTTCCACTTTTTGCCAATATCTCCGTCTCCCCCTCCCTCCGACGTGTGTCCGTACACGCAGACGCAACACGTGCCTCCCTTTAATTCAACCAGTATTTGAAGATTCCTGCTTACTTCGCCTCCTCCTGCGCGCGGACTCTTCAACATTTCGCTCGGGCCTCGGTGTCTTTTTTGCAGATGATTCGCGCGCGCGCTGACCGACCTTTTTCTGGGGAGAAAAATTTGTTGGAGCTCTCTCTTCCTCTCTCTTTTTTTACTGATTAATCGACCGAATCGCTGGTAATGCTTTTCAATTACCGAAGTTTTCGCGGAGGGCTCGTTGCCCGCTCTGCTTCGACGTTATTTATCGCGCCTCGAGTACGAATTATCCTATTAAGGTAACAGTAGACCCTTTTCGAGGATACGTCATTTTTATACGCGGGGCTCTTTTTAATTCGATGAGAAAAACGGATCTTGATAATCTTACTGTTAAAAATAACTTTCCTGTGCGCCTTTTTTGCCTCCGCGAACTGACGTTTAAAGTTAATAAACCTGTAATTGAAAAGTACGTCTGCTCGTCCGCATACCAATAATATGTACGCATACGTAAACTTCAACGCGGCAGAGAGAGAGAGAGAGAGAGAGAGAGAGAGCGACGCATGAGAACCGATTAATTAACCGCGGCTACTAAAGCTCCGAGTTACATGATTGTATCTTCGAATTAACTTCTTGTTGCGCGAATGTTTCTGAAAAATTTAAGCAGTAATAATAACGAGCGTAAAAAGTTCCCCGGGCGTTGAATCCCTTCGATTACGCGATTTAAAGTTTTAATTTACCAAACACGTTTCACCCGCGACTCGCCGAGTCTCAAAACCAGACTGGTTTATATAAAACCTTTATAAAAACGACCTTTTTCTCCCCGGTTATTGACTTGTTAAACAAATGATTATTAGACAGACGAGTTTCAAAACTCCCCGATGGGAGAAGTGAAGCATAACGCCGAGAACTAACGATGTTGACATTTTCAGGTCACCGACACGAACGACAATGCGCCGACCTTCCAGGCCACGGCGTACTCCTTCGACGTCCTGGAGAACGTTCCCCGAGGTAATCGGGTCGGCCAGGTCATCGCCACGGACGCCGACGCCGAGGGTCCGAACAGCCAGCTGAGCTACGCGCTCATTTCCGACTGGGCCAACGACGTTTTTTCTCTGAATCCCAATACCGGCGTATTCACGCTCACTGCTAGTCTTGACTACGAACAGGTGAGAATTAGCTTTATTATGCTTGAAGGAAATTGTAAAAAGATGGTTGCAAAATATGAATTCCCCTCCCAAAGGTGAGAGACTGCGAGCGTCGAACCTAAAGTAAAACGTCGGCAAAAAGCTCGAAAAAAACGGGGGCTCCTGCACAGTTACACTCCCGAGGCACGACGAAAATTTGCCGGGCCGCGTCCTTTTGGGCTTTCCGAATTCCGGGCCCCCCGTCCCTCTTCTCCTTCTCGAGAGAGAGCCGCTTCTTGCGGCTGTTCCGCGGATCGGAGCCCTCGCCGCGGGAGTCCGCCGCCGAAAGGAGGAAAAAGAGCGCTGCCGGCGGCTGGGCTTTTTAAGGCCCCCGCGCGCTGCTCGACGGGCCCGGGGAAATATTCCCTTACGTAATCGGCGCTAATTCGCCTCGTAAATCAAACATCGATTCCCGGGACGAGCGGACGCTACTCGGCGGCCATGTCCGTGTCGTTAGGGCTTTTATGCGCCCACGGGTAATTAAAACCTAGTGCAACAAAGAAGGACGCTCGTTAAATTAAAGAGCTCGCACGGATAAGCCGCAGTTTTTATTGTGATCGCATAAATCAGCGGCGAGGTAGCCGCGCGTATGCACCTAACAAGCCATTCTATTTAAATAAGAGCCGACGAACTATAAATTTTTATTTTAGCCGCGCGCGCGGCTGAAATTCCGGCGCAATTAGCGAACGCGGCCCGTAATAAGTCTGTCACTCTCGCGATAAATTTCCATCGAGGCGAGACGCACAACGCCGCGCGGCCGACGTCGAGAATATGTATAAAGAATCGTTAATTACGCCGTTTCTCTCCCTCCTCCGGAAAAAAATGATTTTGATATTCGTATCAAGATCCGAGTCATCTCGCCGCGGTCCCACGTCAGGGGCCCGACGATAGCATCGCCGAGCAGCTCTATCTCTCGTGACTTTCAAGAAAGCGCGGGGACTCACAATGAAATCGAGGCCCAATCTGGCCCCCGGAGAAGAAAAAAATAATCGGCGTTACCCGCCTAATTAGCCGCGCGGCTTCCTTCTTTTTCCCCCTCTCCCCCCCGCTCGCGGAGTTATTTTGAACGGTCGGCTCGGCCAGTTTCGCGCGACAAAGCGTAAAAAGGGCCCGCGGCGATTATTTATTCCCCGAAAGTATGCTGGCGGAGCTTTCGCCGGCGAAAAACTGTACCGATTAGGCGACGATTGTGTACGCGGCGCATCTCGAGCCCTCGAAAAAAGAGAATGCCGGACGCAGAGTACGTGTCTTTCAACCTCCAGTCGAATTTTTTCCCCGACCCAGAGAGCGAGAGAGAGAGAGAGAGAGAGAGAGCCGAGATTTATGGTTTAATTAAGCGCGATGAGATGTGCGCGCGCGCGGCTTTGACGTTCGATGAATTTCCGCTCTGAATTGCATCGCCGACGGTGAAAGCTTGTGTGTAGTTGGACAGCCGAGATGTACTTAGCTAATAATGAGTCGAGGGATCCTTCCTTTTTCCCCCTCCTCTGACTTTTTGCCCCGGCGAGAATCCGAGGAGGAGAGAGCGGGATTATTTTATTTTCGAGAGGACGCCGCGGCCGAGAAGGACTCGTCTAGATATTTATGGCTCGAGTTGCGCGTCATTTTTTCGCTAATTAATCAAAACGCGCATATATACAGCTGCTGTCCAGGTATACGCATGCAAATCCATTGTGGCGCGGCCGATTTTTCACCGCGTTTTTCACTGCCTGTATATGCAAATCGGCCAAATTTATCGCCAACTATCGGACAAACGACGAACGACACTCGTTGCGGCGTTTCTCTTGAAAAAAAAAGGAAAGGAGGCGCCCGCTTATATATATATATATATATATAAAAACGTCGAAAGCCCGTTTATCCCCGCGGATGTCTCAATCGCCTCGGGGCTAATAAATTTTGCAAAATTGAATCAGGGGGAAAAAACAATGACACGCCGCCCTGCGGATCATATAATTAGCGCGTAAGGAGGGCGCGAAGCAGCGAAAAAAGGGCGGGAATCCGGGCTTGCAGGCCGTAAAGCACCGAATAAACGAAGAAATCCGAGGAGAGAGAGAGGGAGGGAGGGAGGGAGGTAGGGAGAGAGAGAGAGAGAGAGCGAGCAAGCCGACCGACAGGTGTGCGCGCAGCGCTCTCGACAATTTTAAAATAATTAATCCCCGGCACAATTTTCTCGGACGGTGCGGGGACGCGCGCGACTGCGGAGAGGAAGAAAGAGAGAATATAAATAAAAGAGAGCCGGGAGAGAGAGAGAAAAGAGTGGCGGGTTAAAAGGCAGAAAGCCGTTTATAGAACCCCTCATCAGCCTAAATGCCTTAACTTCTCCTCGCTCTCGCCATACGCTCTGGGCTCTGCGTGCAACTGAGGCTGCCCAAGTCTGCGTCTGTGTGAGAGCCAAGTCCGATTATTATTATACAAGCGCGGAGGTATACCGGACAGCTAGACTTATACTGGGTGTTTGAGAAAACGCCGAGAGCCGATCGATCGATCGATCGATCGGCTGCCGAGCGATTTAATGTAAATAACGTTTTTAAACGAATTTCTTTTTTTTTGCTTTTGCTTCAATCGTTATTAGGAGCTGTCGAAAATATTCAAATTCGAGGTAATTAAAAGGAGTCTTTTGTGAAAAATACTAAAACATACGCCGTAATAAAAATTTGCATACACCGTAAAGGTGAAACACATGACACTTTGACGTTTATCACTAATGATGGATAAAATTTATGCGCGTGCAATGCCTGTTAAAAATTACCTGATATGCACTAAAAATTCCTTACACGGTTTTCGTTAAGGAACAGTGAAACGCTGCGCTATACAAGCCTATACGTGTAAGATTATACATTTAATAACGTAAATAAACCGCTTTTTTAAGGCGGAAACTTTGCCGATTTTATAATCGCGTCTGCCCTTCGGAATTAATTAGGCGGAGAATTTGTGGATTTTTTTCTATGGGGGCCTTATTATTTCGGAGATAAAAACGTGTCGGCATTACTCTCGGAACGGTCATTTCAGGGAATGCGTCAATTTGCCTGAAAATATTGGCCGCACCGAGCAAATTGATCAATTTTCTCTCAATTGGTCAAATAAAAGAAACAGCAGTTTATATAATTCCCTTGTAAAATTAAGCAATTATTTGTTTCTGTTTAAATTTAAAAATCTTTATTACTACTACGAAACAGATTTTCCTGTTAAGTTATTAAGCCGCGTCGAAAAAACTGCCGTCGTTGACTGAATGAATGAAGATCGTTACCTTGGCGGGCGCGCGCGAAAAATCACGTTTATTTAAATTCGCAATGACTCGTCGGTGGGTGCCGAAGCCATAATCCAATATTCGGGCTTTGCATATTTACGAAGCACCCAGTATACAAAAGTGCGCTCAGGGCTACGGCTTAGCCTCCGAAAAGAAAGCTCAAGATCATAGTTTAGTCGCTCGGAGAAAGATATAGCCTGGCTCTGGTCGAAAATTTCGCCGCATCGTGCTCGCGAGTCAAAGCACCACACACGCGCGCACACACACACACACACTCGGTGCAGAATCGAAACGCAGAAATAAATAACACGCTTCGCCCTCTCAGGCAGAGAGAATACCCGACTTGCATCGTCCCGCCTGGGCCCCTTTAAGTATAGACCCCGCCGAGGAGAGAAACCCATATACGCGACTCGCGAAAAAGTATAATACTCGCGCTCTCGGGCTCCGCTTTTTCCCCGTCTCTCCGCGAAAAACGTAATTTATGCAAAATCGTAAATTAGAGAGGGTGGCCGGGAGAGAGAGAGAGAGAGAGTGAGAGCAGGGGAGTATTATTTCGAGGATTTTTATTGCCTCTCCCTCTCGGGCGGGGGGGAAGCCCCCTCCGATTTTTACGGATTTTCGGAAGAAGGCTCAATTAGCAAGCGCGGGAAAAAGCGCGCGCGCACGAGCTTTCTAATAATCGCGCCCTCGCACGGAATGCCGGCGGACCGTTTTTGCCGGCCTTTACGAGCTCGAAATTTCGAAGGGGGTCCTTTCTTTAATTCATAAGCGTTTAGGGGGCTTTTGAATAATCGCGCGGCGCGCCGATCGCTCCTACGAGATGCAAATACAGTCTCTCGACTCGGCGCGAAACTCGCCGGATATTAAAATCGAGGCCGAATTTTATGCCTCCAAGAGGCTAGACACAAGCTGCCTCTTTGCAAAATCTATACATCTGTGCGCGCTGTCTGCAGTGCGCACTCGTAAAATGCGCCTGGGCAACTATCAATTTTTCGAGGCAAACCGCCCGAATCGATCGATACAGTCGGAGACTAAAACGTTTAGCGGAGACTGTGAGAAGGTAGATTATTGAAACAGAATCCTCGTGAGTCGACATGCAAAATATCGGATTAATGACTCATAAACATTAAATTTTCATACTTGGTACTTACTTATAAATATCTTAGCAACTTGTTACCTTAAGAACTCCGCTTCGCCGTCTATTTTTCCGGAATGTATACGATTATTATGGATCAATTTCCTCTTAATTATTATTACTCTTAATTATTATTACGCCGGCAGCATAACCGTATACTTTACCACTTGCAGGTGCAGCACTACATCCTGGTGGTGCAGGCGACGGACGGCGGCTCGCCGCAGCTCTCCTCGACGGTGACGGTCTACTGCAACGTCGTCGACCTGAACGACAACGCGCCGAGCTTCGAGGCGGGTCCCCGCTCGGCGGACGTGCCGGAGAACGCGACCGTCGGCACCCCGGTGCTGGCGGCGAGCGCCCTCGACCTCGACTCCGGGGACAACGGCCGCGTCGTCTACGCCATCGTCGCCGGCGACGAGACCGAGGAGTTCGGCATCGCCGACAACGGCACGATATTCACGAGGCGGCCGCTGGACAGGGAGACCAAGCCGGTGTATAATCTGCTCGTCGAGGCCGCCGATACGCCCAGGCCGCCCGCCAAGTCGCTCAGTACCAGTATTCAGGTAAGGAGCTGTTTTTGCGCCGAGTGCTTATGTGCACGGAAGGTGCTGAAAAAGATCGCTTGTCCCAGAGGCACTGTGTTTCTGCTCGAGAAGCGGGGAAACAAGGGCAAGGTAGTATTTTGGCCAACTTTTTTATCGATGTGAAATGCGTTGGATCGAATACAATTATTGTTAAACTGCAAGTTAAAATTTTATTGTTTCGGTAAGTTTTAGCGTGTTTTAATTCCGCAGATACATACTTTGATAAAACAATTTTATTACACGAGTACATAAAAACAGATTATTACGAATACTTGTAAAAGTAGACCAATCCTTTTATTACGAGGTTCGAGCTAAAGCCTATAATTTTGTGAAACAAGGTGAAAAAAGACCAATTAGTAGCCCGTATCATTTTATTATCCCTAATTGGAGCAACGCTTTTTGATAAGAAAATGTCAACGTTTATAGATCGATATCCGGTAAAAGGTATATTGTGAAAGTCGCGCGGCAAAAATACCGATCCCAAAGCGAAATTCCTCAATATAAAATCGACGAAACGGGTTCACCGGCACTGAACATTGTTTTTCTTTATAAAGTGTCCCGAATGCATGCACGGCGGAAATTTACGCGGCAAAAATGTTTGTTCGCGGCGAGAGAGAGAAAAGTAATTGCACGGATTACTTTATCGGCGCGTTTGGCCTGGAGAGCTTTTTCTGCGCGGTGGTTTCGTTTTTAGATCTCGCATTGTTCCTCGGTCTCATAATTTTCTGTGGAAACGCACACGACAGAAATTGCACGGTTATGAATCGTGAGAAAAAAGAAGTCAGACAGACGCTGAATCGAGCTGTTTCTTCTTACGTCGAGGATTAGAACTTGGACAAGTGAAATTAGCTGTTATTAGTTGCTCTATAAAATGCCGACCTTTTTTCGCGGCGCGGTGTATATCTCATTGTGATTAAATTCTTGTTATTAGTTGAAAAGTATGTATCCTACTGACATGCTAATAGCGATGCTTCTTATTCTTTCTTTACAAGAACTCCTGACGTAACTTTAATTTTAATTATAGCAGACGGAAGTAAGAGAAGTAACGAGTAGATTTCATGCTGTTAAAGAAACTTTTTTCTATTCTAAAAAACTACGTCGAAACATTCCTTAAAAATGTCACGATTAGAAAAATATCGCTAATCTGTTTGAATCCGTTCGTTCGGCACTCAGGTAACAATAAGCCTAACGGACGTGAACGACCAGTCGCCGGAATTCGTCTCGGCGAACCAGACGAGCGTGTCGGAGAGCGCGGCCCCGAACTCGGTGGTCATGGTGGTCAAGGCTGTCGATCGGGACGAGGGTCGCAACGGCTACGTCGAGTACGCCCTCGAATCCTCCCCCTCGGATCAGCCCTTCGCCCTGGGCGCCGTCGACGGCGTCCTCCGGCTCTCCGGACACCTGGACCGGGAATCGAGGCCCAACTACACCCTCAGGCTGACCGCCAGGGACCGAGGCGAGCCGGCCAAGTCGAGCGAGCAGAGCATCAGGGTCACGGTGCTCGACGAGAACGACAACTCGCCCATCTTCGACTCGAGGCAGTACGCCGCGAGCATCGCCGAGAACGCGAGCATCGGCGCCAGCGTCCTCCAGGTATAGCCGACTGTTTTATTAAATCGAAGAATGCGCGACGTGCCCGTTATTAAGATCGAGATAGGGGCTAATGAACGAGTCAGCGTGATTATTGACTTTGAACGAGTATTTATTTCGCTTCGGGGCGACTTTATATGTATATATATATAAACAAGGTTTTATGAAAATATTTTTTTCCGACGGGCGAATCGATCCGATCGAGAAAAACGCTTTGGGAACCTACATACGAACTGTTACGCGGTGCGCGGCGTTTCTCGTCTAGTCATCTTGACGCTTGTTTTTAAAAATAATAGACTTTCTTTTAACGGTTTTTGCAATTCATTGCAGAAAGGTGCTCCTTAAGAGCACTAAACGAAAAACTCTCTCGGGCTCGGGCATATCTTATTATTATTTAAAACACATATGGCCTTTGGAGAAAGTTGATTTACAGCGCATCAATAACAGTCCTTAAAGCAGCTCCTCTCCCCGGGTCCCAAGCATACCTGCTATTCTAGTGTACTGTGTGTCAGCGTCGGCTCGCACTGACTTTAATTACATTCGCCGGGGCATATTAAGGGAAAAAAACTCCTCCCGCAAGGCCCAATTAAACGCGTTTACACTTGTAGCAAGAAAAAGGCACCATTAGCCTATCTCGACAAGAGAGCTCCGAATCTCGGGCCAGCAAAATAAAGCAGCCCCGCTGCTGCTGCTGCTGCTGCTGCTGCTCCTGCTGCATTACAAGCCACAAATCAGCGAATAAAATGAAATCTCCGCATTCCCATCCAGTCCCTCTCCCTCGTCGCAATCGTACAATCGGCCAAAGGGAGCAGCAAAAAGCCGGCAGAAAGAGAGAGAGAGAGAGAGCGAGAGAGAAAGAGGTGGACTGACGATCGCGATTTGCGTCTGGTTTTTAATAGGTGTTGGCGAGCGACCGGGACGAGGGCGCGAACGGCCGGGTGCGCTACAGCATCGCCTCGGGCGACGACAATCGCGACTTCACCATCTCCGAGGACGGCGGCGTCATCAGGGTCGCCAAGAACCTCAACTACGAGCGCAAGCCCCGCTACCGGCTCCAGCTCCTCGCGGAGGACTGCGCCCAGGAGCTGGCCGGTCAGTCGCGCTCCGACAGCGCCGAGGTCGTCATCGCCCTGCTCGACATCAACGACAACGCCCCGGTCTTCCTCGACACGCCGTACCTCGCCCACGTCATGGAGAACATGCTGCCGCCGAACCAGGGATTCGTCATGCAGGTTAGTCAGGCCGCTTTTTCCCGCGCCGACCGCTGCTTGTCGCCTTTCTGCGTCGCTTCTAGGAATGACCGCCGTGATGCAATGGATTAAGGAGCTCGTTTCTCAATTTTTTTACGGGACTGTAAAAACTGACGATTCGCTGATAAATCCGAGAGTATCGGAGGCTTTGCATGAAATTAAGCGGTGGGCTTTTTGAATTAACAGGCCGCCGTCTGCATTCTTGCAGGCTTGCTCATTCGCCGCAGACTCGGAACGTTTCCGTTTTGAATTTTAATTCATTTTCTTGCCGAAGCCAGAAATTAATTTTTAAATGTATTTCTAAAGACTAAATTATTATTCTGCCCAAACGAAAAAGTATAAATACGTATGAACGTTTCTTTGCACAATCGATACAAGGCACGAAATTAGTCCCTCTTTAAAACCGCCCATTATCGCGACAAGTGTTAAAAAACGAGGACGCAAATCAGCTTTAAAAAAAGAAAGGCCAGCCTGCTAAAGCAGCCCGAAAACGGGCGCTTTACAAGCCTCCCGAGCGCTCTCTAACAAAAGTTAAAAAACCGCAGGTCAGCGCTTACGATGCGGACACGCCGCCTTACAACGATCAGGTTCGCTACTTCCTGAAGGAGGGTGACACCGACCTGTTCCGGATAAACGCCAGCACGGGCGAGATCTTCCTGCTGCGACCGCTCGACCGCGAGCTCGTCTCCGAATACGTGCTGACCCTCGTGGCGATGGACACGGGTAAGTGCCTTTTTACCCTATGGAATCTATGCCCATATTTAAATTGCTCTTTTCTTTCCTGGGAGAGGAAAATAGCCGAGCTGCTCTTTCGTCGTTTGCATATTACGCAGTCCATTTTTAATGATCCCTCCGCCCCTTTTTTGCGAGGAGCAATTAAAACCGGGTGTTTCGACTACAAGGAAAACCTTTTTGCTCCAGGAGGGGATCTCGTTTGATTGAGTGATAGAAGCTTTTGCTGGCGTATGTTGCGTTTGTATTTGTGCACTTTTTTTCGTCAAGTCATCGGGGACTCGAGGAAAGAAAATTTATGCCACTACAAAGACCCCAATAGAAAAAATTACAGGTTCCTTGATCAAAACTAATAATTGATATAGTTTTCGATAGTGGTAAAAGGTCTCGACTTTTACTAAAAATAACTGGTAGTATTACTGCTTAATTAAAAACGATTTATATTACAATAATTACCTACTTGTAATCGAAAACTGCAGGATTCGATATCGACCAAGTAAAAGAAAAACCTTTGCAGTTTGTAATAAAGCCTTCAGAAATCCGTAAAAACCGAAATTTCTATTTTCTATTGTTTCAAGCAGAAAAACATAAAAAAAAACTGAAAAGCCTTCAGCATTAATTTAAATAATAAGGTCATTATTCAAAGTAAAAAGCTGCATTCTCCCATAAAATCCCATAATACATCATAACAAAGTCAGCGTCTCGGCGCGCTCGGCGCTCTAAACTTTCACAACCGGCTCGGGCTTTTCATCATCGCACAAAGCCAATAGGTCCCTGCCTTTAAATGCCTCACCCCCTACAGCCAGCGGTCTCTCGCGACGTGTCTTCTCGGCGCATTTCGTCATAGGTTCTGCTCCGGCAAAGAAGGTTGACGCGGCCCGACAAGCGACAGCCGATAAAAAGCCCTGATAAAGAAAAGGCAAGCCGCTGCTCTCGTTAGGGGCTTTTGTCTGGCTTTTCTGGAAGGACGATTTTCCGAGGCTTTTTGTCAAATCGATCGGCGCGCGATTTATTTCGCCCGACACTATCGGCCCGTTTCGTTCTAGTCTCCTCTCTCTTTCTCTCCCTCTCTCTCCCTCTCTCTCTCTCTCTCTCTCTCTCGTCTCCTGCGCGCTTTTTTCACGCCAGCCCAGCTCTGCTTTCTAAGTCGAGCTGACGGCTTATTGTGCTCTCCGCGATAATTTACGGGGTTTTTGTAATCCGGGGCTTTTCGAGTGGAACTTGACTTTTTTACAGCGCTGACATTGATGGAGGGCTCGCATTTATTTAGACGTGCATTTGCGGTTTGATGCATCTTGAAGTCGGACTTTTTCAAAGGCTCGACTCGTTGCTTTTAACTTTTTAGAGTTTACTTTCTTTCTTCGGCGTGTTTACTTCCCAAATTTAACTTCGTAATTTTGCAATTAATTATGGTTAAATTCGGGGCCCTTTTTCCCCTCTCGCTCCCATTTAGCTTTAAGCTAATTCAGTTCATTTGCTTTATATTATAAAGGCAGAATTAAAGGATTCGAGTTTCCAATGTAGCAATGTCGAAATTCCAATCATTCTTGAGCTGATTGACAGTCGAAAAAACGTATATTCAAACGTCGGCCGCGGAATTTGCAAAAATTAATACAATAAAAGGTAGCCGCTCCGATTTCTTTCGGCAATGGACATGAAAAAGCCCGCGCTTTAATCTCGAATTTCCGTCACCGAGCAGGAAGCTGCCGCGAGTTTCGACATTCCGCACCAGTCGATTTCACCTTCCATTCCAGTGCATATTAACAGAAAGCACTAAATAAAGTCTATCGGCGACGCCGAGCACTCATGAAATTCCTCCAGCGCCTTACAGACGCGCGAGAAAGAATATTTCGGATTTGCTTGACATCGCGATCCTCGCAGATACGGATGATCGATTTATCCGCGACCTCGAGGCATAGAAACGCGCAAATGCGCACCATCGCGATACCGATCCTTTTCAATAATAAATTCTTTTATACACAAGCGGGATTTTTTTCAAGCCGCGCGCTCAACGTACGGTGCGCGCGCTTGCGCAAAAAAGAGGGCCATTTTTGAGAAACAGGTTCGTGAATACGAACGCGGATGATCGAGATAAAATCGTTATCCCGCGCGACAGACTTCATAATTCACCGGCGCTGCTCTCTCGCCGTTTCTAATGCTCGGGGATCCCGTGGCTACGCTCTAATTTCGTAAAACTAGTAGTGGGAAGGTAGAGCGAAAAAAGGGTAAATAGAAGCCAACGTCCCCCGGAGTATATATGCAAATATTCGGATTACCGGGACCGGGAGAGAGAGAGAGAGAGAGCGTTGCTCGGGCGATCCTCGCGTGAAATGACTTCATTAATGGGAATCCGCTCGGCCTCGTGTACCGAACACGAGTCGAGCACTTTCGAAGCAAATCGTTAAATTATGCATCGGACGCTCGCTAGGCGAGTTACCATTCGGTAACGGCTGCTTTTATGAAAAGCTAACGGTGCCCGGCTCTGCCGGCTTTTTCTCCCTTTTTTACGAGCCGGCCGCTCTTTATGCGGAGGATAAAAAATTTACTTTTGTTGCTTGAATCAATAAAAATCTAACGATTTCCAGCGTACGAATTAGTTTCCCCATTACGGAGCCGTTGCTCGGGGCTTGGGATATATTCCTCTTTGGCTGTTGGCCGATGTGAAAATCAATAATTCGAGAGGAAAATCTCTCACGGAATGCCTCGCGCGCGCTAAAAAACTTGCGTTTACCTTCGAGAGTCTCGAGATAAAAAAAAAAAAGGAGCCGCGCTAAAATCTATAATTTAAAATTATCTAGAACTCTCGATCAGTCCTATAAATACGCACTTTGAAAATACTTAAGTTTCAATCATACATCAATTGAACGATTTGCATAATTTACCCTAATTGCAGGAGGGAAGCCCGAGCAGGTCCGAAAGAAAAATCAATAAACGCGCCCTGAAAAATATTATTGATTCAGAGACGAGCTCGCAGGAGGCGGAGGAGGAGGAGGAGGAGGAGGGTTTCCTCCGTTCGAAAAGAGCAAGGTGCTCTGAGCAAAGATCGCGAGTCGGCCGACAGCTGCCGGCGGAGCACAATATGCGGCTACTTAATATGCATCGGAACGGTTTCGCAATCGCGAAATCAGCGTCAAAGTGATTGGCACTATTTTCGGGGCGCATCCGATGTTCCTCAATCAATCGGCCGGTAATCCTCGAGGCGCTGCGCCGCTGCCATTGATCGGTGCCGCGCGCTCTCTCTCTCTCTCTGCCTCCTCCTCGGCTAGTCGCTGGGATTCCGCGAAGAATAATATGAGAACAGCACGTAGGTATCGCTCGCCGCCGCGAGGTTTGATGCACAGATAATCCGCGTGTTCGTCCCCCCTCCCTCCCTCCCCCTCTCCCCCCCCGTCCCCTCTTTCTCAAGCAACCTGCGCCTATAGGCTCTCCCTCGCTCGTTCGTTAATCTCTCCCTCTCTTCTACTATTGCGCGTTTATCCCTTCCTCCGGCGTATATCTCCATCTCTGTTCTATCTCCGATCTCCCGGCGTATTCCCGCTCACACTTCTCTCTCTCTCTCTCTCTCTCTATACTTTTCCGCTCTCTCTCTCTCTCTTTCTATTCCTGCACGGTCTCCTCTTCGTCGCCGTCCTCCGTCGTGGCGGTACCCACGGCTGCCGCTGCTGCCCCGGGTCTCATACTTTATGCCTCGCCCATACTTTATAGCCGTACTGGCTCGCCTCGGTATTTTGTACCGGAGAGCCCTTCGATCATCGAGCGCGCCGTGTATGTATATGTATATGCGTGCAGATCGTCGGCAGGGAGAGCAGAGAGAGAGAGAGAGGCTGGTCCCCTTAATTTTTGGCGCCTCTCGAGGGGGACACGCCGGGAGGATTCTTCTCCTTTTTTTCTCTCTCTCTCTCTCTCTCTCTCTCTCTCGAGCTGTCTGAGCTTTTGCCACGGACGCGAATTTTGTTACTCGAGCGAGCGCTCGTTTTGTAAGCGCTCTCGCGAGGTTTTTAAAGGGAGGCATATTCAGGAGGTACTTCGCCGAGAGAGTCGGCTTTTGCATATGTGCGCTTTTAAATTTTAATGATTTCCTGGTAGGAATTTGAAGAATCCTTTGCCCGAGACAACGTATTAATTAAATGAAATCTTGTTTTTGCTAAAAGTTATGTCTGGGAGTAACGTGCCTTTCAAAGTATCGATTTTACTGCTAAAGTAATATTTTCGAATTGATTTTACAAAAAAAAAAAAGGAAAAAAAACAATCAATAAATCAATAAAAATTCCATCGAGCAGAGATTAATTGCCCTTTTACTTGGACTAGTTTTTTTGTACGATTGAAATTTAAAAAATATCTTGTATTTCTCGAAAGAATTTTGATTCTACCCAGAGATACAAGGAAATATTTAAAAAAAAAAAAAAAAAAAAAATTGCCGTCCAACTATCAAATTCCACCTGCACGAGATTCCTCGGAAATTTAAATCAAAAATCGAAGCAATCTTTATACACGAAGCTTTTAATTACAAAGGCGTGAAGAAGCTTTTTTCCCGACACAAGCAAGCAATTAAGCCCATGCAAAATCGCGTGAAAGGGCCGAAAATCTCTTAATTCGAAATTCGCAATTAAACGCTTAATTATCCCGAAAGCGAAAATTCCCGGCTCCTCTCTTTCTCTCTCACTCTCTCTCTCTCTCCCGCCGCCAAAAACCATAACCGTTCGGGGCATCGACGAGCGTTCGAGAGCGGAGTAGAAAGGCATTCGCATCCCTCCTCAATAATCCCGTCTTCGGCGCACAATAACAAACCCGTCCTCTCTGCTTACACCCTTAAACACACCTCACTCCACTCGCCCGGCCGTAGCGTTTCATTATTAACGCAATTCACGTTTGCAGAAATCATAAATCTCGCGTAGTTAAAGACGCGCGGCCGCGTCGCAGTGCTTTTCGCGTAATCGTCACGATCCGTAAAGGCAAAAAACAGCCGCGGAGCGCAGGCGAACGAACGAACGAAGCGGAGAGCGAGAGAGAGCGAGAGAGGAGGAGGAAAAAGAAAAAGCACATCACCCGTGAGCAAATCCGGCCGCGTGTGTGCGAGAGCGCGTGCGTGAAAAGAGAGCCGGGCTCGCGTGAGAGCCTCGACGTGGGATGAAAGGAGACGAGTGTGTGCGACGGTATGTGGGCATCTGAATTCTCGGGAGACAAAGTGGGCCCTACGCGCTCGGGTCTTAGCAACCCCCTCTCGCGAGCGTTCCTCGCCCCTCTCCTACCCCCTCTCCCGCGGTGAGTCGCGAGAGTGAGCATCTTCTAATGGGCCACTCGTGCGACAAATCTCTTTCTCTCTCTCTCTCTCCCTCTCTCTTTTCAAAGCGCGCTCGCCTCCTTTTTCCTTTCTCCCTTTAAACGAGCGGAGCGCGCGCTTTATTTTCTTATTAATATTGTTATTGTTGTTATTAATGGGCCTTGGCGACTTGCCGGTAAATTCGCGCCGGCGAATGGGAGATTTATCGCGCTCGGCCGACCTATGCGTGAGTGCACGCAGCTCGCCAAATTAATTCTTTTATTCTTGTTCCCTTCCCCACCCCCCGCCTCCCCCTCTCCCCCTCTCCTCCGGCAGTCGAGCTTCTTGCTTCTCCGGGGGCTTTCTTCCTTTTTGCGCCGAGGAGTTTGTCGCGCGTATCGCGCGCTTGAATAGCGCTTGTAGAGGCAGGCGCGCATCGATTGAGCAAAGGTGCGCGCGTTGCGCGCGCACGTATATATATATATATATACATACGTACGCTCGGCTCTCGAAAAGCCGTGTTTTGATTTCTCAATTAATTTATCGCCGCCTCTTTATAAAGATGTAATTGCGCGGCGCACCAGCCGATTTATCGACTGATACTTCGGCTACCGCGAGCCGACTTCATTTCGGAAAACAAACGAACCGTCGCCGAGCCGATAAATCTTTGCTGCTTTCTTTTTATCTACGAGGTGCGCTCCCCGGTGCACCGAACGAAATTCCGGCGGTTTATTGATTTAGCGGCGGAGATTAATAACGCCGCGAATTACCTATAAGCAGTGTGGTTAATTTCGTGACGAATCAGGGATTTATTGCCCCCGAGTCGGGTTTTTATTGCTACTAATTTTAGAGTTTTATTGACTGTTACGGAAATGCAGCGCAATAAAAGGCCGCGGCATTGTCGGCGTCGTATTAAACAAGGGAACCGCGCGCGGAAACGCCTCGGCGAATCAAAACCGTTATCGGGTCGCACCGCGCGATGCAAAAAGATGGCGAAATCCATGCAGAAAGATTCCGGAGCCGTCGCCGTCGTCGGCTCGGAGCCGAAAAAGGAAGAAGAGGCGGGCAATTATAAGTAGAGCAGGCAGGCAGAGAGTGATTAATGTACATTTTTTCCAACATAATACCTCTAAGCTCCTGCGATTAAAAACACGCCCCGATAAAAATCGCAACAAGCAAAAGAGAAAGAGAGCGAGAGAGCGGACAGAAAACCCGCTCCAATTTAAAGCGCACACAGCGTCGATATTCAAATTCGAGCCGAGAGCGCCGCCGGACCTCACGGATAAGACTGATCCGGATTTTTTCGCTAATAAGAGCCTCTCTCTCTCTCCCTCAACGCCGCGAGCGAGAATCCGCTCGAGGACAAAGTAGAGAGACGAGCTGCTCTCTCGCCGGGAATTACAAGGCGCGATTATGATAATCGCCGCCGCGAGTTTTTTACCCTCCCATATCCTCTCTCCCGTCCTTCCTCAGCCTCGAGAGATTACGATTATTACGATTATCCGCAAGATCGCCGATTCGGATTTTCGTTGCGCGCGTATAATACATACATACCCGCATACATCCCACAGACGAGCTGAAAGAGAAAGAGGAGATTCATAAAGGGATTTTAATAATTTTAAATTCCCGTGATTAGAGGAGCGAGGAGGCGCGAGCGCGTAATTGCGGAAGTGATATTAGAGGGCGCGCGCGCGCTCGCTCGCCGAGCCGAGGCCTTTTTCCTCCCTGATTAAGAGCGTGTAAAGCGGCAAATTACCGCGCGACGTTGTCACTCGGATTATACGCCGATTCCATTAGCGCTGATGGGAAAACTTTGTACGCGCGCCAAGTGGGCAGCTTAGCCGCGCGGCTCGCGGATGAAATATATCTGCGTTTCGTTAAATTATCGGACGATTTATGGAGCCGCCGCCGCCGCCGCTGCAGGTCGCCCCGAGATTCTCGGACGAGCGCGCTTTTTTTCCTACCGCCGCGGACTGTGTCATTTCGCGAAGCCGTTGCGCGGGGATAAACATACGCTTGCGAACGCATCGGCGTTAAAAAATCTTGTACAAATTGCTTTATACCCACTGCTTTCTAATTTCATAATGGACGCCTCGCGGTCTCATTACAACGTCCTATTCGCATCTCTATAGGCTATTGTTTATTTTCGATCCGTTTTCGTAACTTGACTCGCAAGTGCCGATAAATCAGAAACTATTATAGACGCGCATTTTACTGCGAAAATATAAAATTCCAAGTTTACGTACACTAAATGCGACAAGTGCCTGTAAAAAGCGCGGTGCATCGAGTATTTATAGACTCGGTAATAAAATCGCACAGCTCGATCCTGACTCGCGACATTAATAAACGGCGGATTCGTAAGCAAAATAGGATCTCGCGCGGTCCCACAAATCGCCTTTCTGATCCTCTCGTTACGGCAGCGGAATTAGCGGAGATTCTACCTCACAATAAAATCTAATAGCGCATCCTGAATATCCTGAATATACTGATTAAGTTCGAAAGCCTCGGGAAAAGGGGCTTCGGGAGAGAGAGAGAGAGAGAAGAGCGTTCGTCTCCCCCGGTCGAAAAAATTGTCGTAACCATTACTGAATGACACATCTCGGATATAATCAATTCCAAAAGCCTCTCCTTTCAATTTGTATCCTTCGCGTACGAGCATTAAAAGACGCGACGCCGAGAGAGAAAGACAGACGGAAAAAAGGACGAAGCCGAAGAAATAAATACCTCTCGCCAAGGCGCGCTGCACACTCCGATGTATATATACCGAAGAGAGAGAGAGAGAGAGAGGAAAGGCTAGAGGGCTCGGCTAGGAAACGAAGGAGAATGCCAGCGCCGAGGAGAATAGGAGAGAATGGAACGGGGGGGCAGAAAAGGAACCCGCAGACACCCAGCGGATATGAGAGAGAAGTAGTGAAAGAGAAGTCATTGGGTGGGAAGATTAAAAAAAAATACCAGAGCGGAGGCGAGAATAATAAGTCCCGAAGCGGATGATAAATTTACTCGCCCGCCGCACCGAGACGAAACGCATATTGTTAATTAACCGCGCCGAGCGGCCGGCAACAGAGGAATTCGTAAAAGCTTAGACGCGCCGAACTGCTCGGATTGTTTCTATCTGCGTTACCGGCAAACCAGTCGAAAAATTGTCGCTGGAAACTGCGGCCCTCGCTTTTGTTAAAGAGGCCGTAAACAACGAGGAAATATGAAATACAGTAGTTGCCAGAATTGGCAAAAAGACGAAAGGGACGGAGGAGAAAATAGTAGAAAATGAAGTGGCTAGTAATAAGAAAGACAGAAGACGCTCTCTCCCTCCCCCCGTCGACTCGGACAAATAGATAAATAGAAAGAGAGACAGATAAAGAGCAGACGAAAGCGAATGGAAGGCTCTCCGCGAGAGAGAGATAACTTTAAAACTCTCGAGTGAAGAGACCAAAGCCATCTCGTTCTCTCTCTTTTCTCGTCGGACACATCGCCGCACGGACAATGGCGACGAGCCTGACAGGACAAGGTCGAAAGGAGCGAGCGAGAGTTTCTCTCCCTCTCGAGAGGCGCGCGCGCCGCGGCGCAAGAGAGAAAGAGAGAGAGAGAAAAGGCGATTACGAGGCCTGACCCCCGTCGGCCAGTTTGCATATTTCAATTCGCGGAATGCTGATTTCGATGCCTTCGGCCGCGCCGCGATGTTGATTGATTGCCCCGGAATGAGTGCGAGGGAAAAACGCTTTTTCTCCCCGCGCCTCCCTTTTGTTGCGTGCGCCGCAAGTGGTATTCCCGGCCCTGAAAAACAAATTATGCGAGTGTCTAGCCTCGGACTCTTTTGTCGTCCCCGCTTCCTTTCCGATCGGCTCTTTTTGCCGCGCGGAGCGAGATGCCAGCTGCGAGCGAGCGAGCGCGCGTCTTTAAATTGGTAATTTTACGAGCCGAGCGCGAGAGAGCCCAATAATAAGAAGGCGAGAGCCACGGCCGCGGTGTCAATCGTACCCGCTAGAACCTTCTTTACGGCCGATTCGCGCCGAGTGTTCGAATCCTCCGCAGAGAGAGGGGATTGTCTTCGCGGAAGCGGCTGAATTTATGCGCCGGACGATAAACGCGATAGAGATAAAGGATAAAAGGCCGAAATTGAGGAATAACCGGGCCCGTCTATTGGGACTCGGCGTAATTACCAAAAGCACTTACGCCCCGATTTTTATACGAGTCGTTCGCCGGATAAAAAGATACACTCGCGCGTATCATAAGGCAAAAATGCGTGGGGAAAAGTCGCGGGCAAAAAGAGAGAGAGAGAGAGAGATGGCTCCGTTTATGCCTCGCGTTTAAAAACCAAAATGGACATTGGTTAACCTTGCGACTGCGTGTAAACGAACGTTAAATAAAGACTTTAATGTCCGGCCATTACTAAGTCTATATCTAATAATTATACGTGCAGCTCCGCGGTACAAAGTCGATTTATGCCCTTTTACCGCAACGCGGCCTATCCATTAAATTATTACGACGATAAAATCTTTACCTACATTCGGAGATTGTATAATGAATTAATAAAATATATTTTACATCGCGCAGTTTAGGAGCATTTCGAAGAATACGGCGTGCATGACCGCGGGCCACTCCGAGCTAATGCTTGTGTTCTGCACAAATAAACTATCGGTAATTAAATGTAAAACAGCATTGCGAGGCTATATTTTGCATAAATTAGAAAAAGCAAACTCAAAACTATATTAAATTCTGAAAAATCGTCAATTATCGAGACTTTTTGTTCGGCCTACACCAATTACCGTTAATTTTATTTATCGGAACGTACTTCGATGTCCCTCGCGCTTACATAGGTACATCCCTAGCTTTTTCTTTGCCTTTGCTCATTTTATCTTTACGCCCAATAAATGTGCCGCGTTTATGCAGTCGATAAAATATTCTGCCTCCGAAAGCAGGCAAGTTTACTAATTGATATTAGCCTCGAATGTAAAAAGAACTGAAATTCGAAAAACGAATTCCGAGCAAAAGGCTAATCCCCCTCCCCGACGGCGAAAGCCCGCAGCTTTTGTCCGAAAGCAAAGAGCATCAAATTAATCTCTCCCGCAAAAAAGCGACCTTAAAAAAAAGTCTCTCCCCCCCCCCCCCCCCTCGAATCGAACGTCCAGCTCTGTTTAACGCACGTCTTGGTCGACAGGCTCACCGCCGCTGACGGGCTCGGGGATCGTGCGGATCGTCGTGCTGGACGTGAACGACCACAGGCCGGAATTCAAGCGTCAGGAGTACAGAGCCTCGGTGACGGAAAATCTGCCGGCCGGTGCCTGGGTCGCTAATCCCCTGGCCACCGACAAGGACGAGGGACTCAACGCCAAAATCCGGTAAGACGATCCCGCTCCTCCTCCTTTTTATCGAAAAGCTGCTTACCGCGAGAGCCGCTGAATTCGATATTATTTGCTAAAAGGACGCGGCTTAAATCCTAGATAAGTCCGGGGCGAGGAGAGTTTCGAAAGAGATAAACGCTCTCCTCTCCTTCGCCGGATTAATTAACGACTGTCCTCCCCCTCTTTATAATGCACAAACAGATTATTCGGGGGATCGAGCGTCCTTGATTTGATAAAAATAATTGAGCCAGCTGGAGCGTGGGAACGGATCGCAGGTGGAATAAAAGCTCCGAATGTTCGCCGATTGCAGGTACAGCTTGCTGGGCGACAAGGCCGAGAGGTTCCACGTGAACTCGAGCACCGGCGAAATCGTGACCCTGGAACGACTCGATCGGGAACAGACAGCCGTGTACCACTTGACTTTGGTGGCGCAGGACTCGAGCCCGACCGAGCCGAAAGCCTTCGCTGTCAATTTAACGATTTCCGTCAGCGATTTGAATGACAATACTCCCCGATTCTCGAGTCCTAGATATACTGCTTATGTTCCTGACTCCACTGCTAAAGGTAATTATATAAACGATCCTTCGATATTAACTTTCTATCTTAAGTCTCTACGTATGATATAATTTAGTATTTAGATAATATTGTTTCATACATTTACTGCAAAGTATTTTAAAATTTATTAATTCGGCAATAAAAACTTTCCGTTCCCCCCGAAAAATTCTCAGGTGACTTCGTATTCGGCGCCAAAGCAGTGGACGACGACGACGGAGAAAACTCCCGCATCGTCTACCGTCTGCTGGGCAAAGACTCGATGCGCTTCCTGATCGACGCTCACAGCGGGGTGATCCGCGCGACTGAAAATCTGGCCAACGGCGGCCAGAACACTTACCAGTTACAAATCGAGGCGTCGGACTGCGGCGTCGAGCCGCGTCGGATCTCCGCCGACCTCGTCGTCCACCTCTGGGAGCGACAACTCTTCCCGAGCTTCAAGCCGACCACCACTACGAGATTTACGCTCAGGGAGGACGTTCCCGACGGGCGGGTCATCACGACTCTCGGGGCTACGACGCCCAAAACTGGACCGGCCAGCGACTTGGTCTTTGGCATGGCTGGAGGAAACGTTGGAGAGGCTCTGAGAATCGAGCCACATACTGGAGAGGTTAATAATTGTTTCTATTTTTCTGACCGTGAATATTTAAGATTAATAGAAATTTTAAACGGTATATTTAAACCTCGACCGAGAGAAATTTGCCGTATGCATTTTTAAGATTTTTCTAACGTTCGATGACGTTCCCGACAGGTTGTCATCGCGTCCGGATTCGACTACGAAACAGCGCCGCACTACGAAGCGTGGGTGGAAGTTCGTGACTCGGGTGACCCGTCTCTGAGGAGCGTCATTCAGCTGCTCGTCAACGTGACCGACGCGAACGACAATGCCCCGGTAATAGATTCGGCGACGTACAACGCCACGGTGCCCGAGGAGGAATATCCGCCTCAATTCGTCGTCCAGATCTCGGCCAAGGATGCCGATTCCGGCGAGAACGGAGAGGTCACGTTCCACTTGATGGACGACTTTGAGGAGACGTTCATCATCGACGAGAGCACCGGCGAAATCAGCACGAGCGCCAAATTGGACAGAGAGGAGGTACGTGCACGAGCTTTCACTTTGTTTACCCTTTTGTCTCTCGTTCGTAATTCACGGATCGCAAATGCATTAATAGCAGAGTTGACGTCATTTGTAAGTGTCGTCAGGACTCAATTAGCCGAGTATGTATTCATTAATTTAATGATAAATTCGCGCTCCGTAATTTATAATATTTATCTTTCAAGTAATTTTTATTCTACAAGGTAATCATTGATTAATCGTTGCATTCTTTTTGCAGATTGCTTCGTATGAATTAATAGTGGAAGCTCGAGATCGAGGAACACCTCAGTTAACCGGAACAGCGACAGTACTTGTCAACATCCTCGATAAGAACGACAATCCTCCGCGCTTCACTCGTCTCTACAGCGTCAACGTCACTGAGAATTCGGAAATTGGTGCATTCGTAATTCGCATCACTAGCAACGACCAGGACATCGGGCAAAATGCCAACGTCACCTACAGTTTCAATGAGAACCCGGGCAACAAGTTCGTTATTGATCCTGTGAGCGGTAACGTGACCGTCGCTGGATTCCTGGATCGCGAGGTTCAGGACGAATACCTATTGAAAGTATCAGCGGCTGATGGTGCCTGGGCAGCTGAAACTCACCTGACCATCACGATTCAAGACCAAAACGACAATCCCCCAAAATTTGAGAGAGACACTTACCACTTTCACTTCCCAGAGCTTAAACACAGTATGGCGCCTGTTGGACAGCTCATAGCTGCAGATCGAGACAAACAGGGTCCCAATTCTGTCATTTCGTACAGCTTACTTCAGCCATCTGATTTGTTTTCGGTCGATCCTGCAACCGGTGATATATTTAGCAAGAGAAACCTGCACTACAAACGCTCGAAACAGCCCAGTTCGCCCGAAAACGTCTACTCGTTCTATGTGGTCGCCACTGATAATGGAAAACCACCGCTGTCCTCGAAGACACTGGTGTACGTCAGCATTGTTGACGCCAACAATCACGCGCCCAAGTTCGAACAAAGGTCTTACCTTGCTCCAGTTCCTGAGGGCTATCCTATGTATAAGAAGCTCGCTCAACTAGTCGCCTCAGACAAAGAAGACTTTGGTGTCAACGCGGAAATAGAGTACTACGTCGAGTCTGGTAATGGAACAGACTACTTTTACGTTGAACCAAAGTCCGGCTGGATTTACATTAAAAAGACTCTAGCCGAGTACAAGATCGGTACAGCGTTCTCTTTGAAAGTGAAGGCTACCGATAAAGGAGTGCCACCTCAAAGCGACGAAGTTTGGGCCACGATGATAATTACTGGTAAAAATCGTCATGCCCCAGCCTTCGCCGCTGTGAGCTATCAAGTTCGTGTACCTGAAAGTGAGCCAGTGAATACGACTATTTTGACAGTGAACGCTGTCGACTCTGATGATGGACCAAATGGAATGGTCAGATACGAAATTTCCGCTGGCAATGAACGTCACGGCTTCTCCATCCATCCTATTACTGGAGCCGTCGCGATCCTCGAACCTCTGGACTACGACACTATTCAAGAATACAGACTGAACATAACTGCAAGAGACTTAGGATTCGAATCCAAACATGCCATAGCTACTTTGACGGTGAACGTTTCCGACATAAACGATAATCCGCCGACGTTCAATCAGAGCCTGTACGAAGCATATTTGCCAGAGAATTCGCCATCTCAGCACTTTGTATTCAAAGTACTAGCCAAAGACATCGATTCGCCCAAGTACGCAGTCATTCAGTACCGCATCATTGGCGGAACCGGCAAGGAACACTTTCACATTGAACCAAACACGGGTATCATCAAGTCCAAAATCAGTTTCGATTACGAAGAAGCCAATGAGTACACGCTCGACGTCGTCGCTGCCAACCCGGATTCCAATCCTCAGATGGTTGGCTTCACTACCGTATTGGTTCACATTACCAGCGTCAACGAGTTTTATCCGAAATTCATTCAACCGGTCTTTCACATGGACGTATCCGAAAGTGCCGATGTGGGAACATCTGTCGGGCTTGTTCAAGCTACGGACCGAGACGCGGGAGCCGATGGAAAAGTCTTTTATCTATTCGTCGGCTCTTCTAATGATCGTGGATTCGCCATTGGGCCTGAGACTGGTATCATCAGTGTTTCTAGAAGGTGAGATATTTGAATCTTTTTATCTAGTTGAAGTACTCGTTCTATCCTAAATAACTTAAATTCTATTTTCACTATTACAGATTGGACAGAGAAACACAAAACCGTGCCATCCTCACGGTGATGGCCAAGAATTCTGGAGGAATCCGCGGCAACGACACGGACGAAGCACAAGTGATAATCTCCATTCAGGACGGCAACGATCCACCAGAATTCTTGCAGAATCTCTACGAAGCGAGCGTTTCCGAGGGTGAGACTGTCGGTACCAAAGTTCTAACCGTCAGAGCCATCGACAAGGACGTCAGACCACAAAACAACCAGTTCTCCTACTCGATAATCGGCGGCAACGTTGGCCAGGCCTTCAAAGTCGATCCACAATCGGGTGACGTTGAAACCGCCAAGCTTCTCGACAGAGAATCGATTGCGAGCTACGAACTGATCATCGGAGCCATCGATACCGGTAGTCCACCGCAGACCGGAAGTGCCACAGTGAAGATTGAACTGCTGGACGTGAACGACAACGGACCAGTCTTCGACTCGGCCGAGGTTCTCGGCTACGTCAGCGAGAACGAACCAGCTGGCACGAGTATTATGACTCTCAGTGCAACCGATCCTGATTTGCCGCCGAACGGTGCTCCATTCTCTTACAGGCTGATCGGTGGTAAGCAGATGGACTGGGTCAGTTTGGAAAAGCATTCGGGAATATTGAAAACTACGCGGAGCCTGGACAGAGAAGTCGCCGCTCAGCTCGATCTCTTGGTGAGTTTCAAATTTCAGATTTCTGTGATTTTATTAGCATTCCGAGGAAACGTATAATTTTCCTTTATTTTGCTTGCTGTTCACACTCGACTGCATCTATTCATGCCAGTCGTTCCCTTCTCGGAACATCTTACTCTAATTGCATACCGAGCATGTTATATTCGTCCAGTAAATTCTATATCATTTGCATTCACCCATAAGAACAATACACCTCCCTGTCTCATTATTTTCGCATGTAAAAGCCTTTCTCTCCGCCTCGGAATATTCAACTCCAGTCTATATTTAATCAAACGTTCACAAATAATTCACCAACTAAATAAGAAAAGAAAACTCGAAAACATAAGTGAGCTAATCTCCCCCCGAAACCCGTTACCGCCTCGGCGTGTAATTACGCTTAATCAGATTATAAACGAGCGCAGACATGCACGGGGTAATCCCGCGCATCTTTCTAATGCTAATACCCTCCTAGGAGCCTCCTAGATGCACCTATCGAATCATCGGCAAAACGATGTAAACAAAAAATCTCGTCTCGCTTTTAGGTCGAAGTGGAGGACTCGGGCACACCTCGGATGAGCAGCGAGCACGCGATCACGATCCACGTGCTGGACCAGAACGACAGCCCGTCCAGTCCCCGCTCGGTCCTCGTGATGGTACACTCGTTCAACGGTCAGACGCCCCTCGGCAAGATAGCCGACGTCCATCCGAACGACCTCGACACCACGGGCGACTACAGCTGCAGGATCATCCAGGGAGGGCAGGCGGGCGTCCTCAGCATCCCCACCGCTTGCGATTTGCATGCCCTGAAAATGACACCGGGTGAGCCGAAAATTGGGCCCGGCCTAGCTGGCTATTAATAATTCATTCGCGTGCTCGGCGCGCTGTCTTACCGGGGCCGCTCTCTACCCTTTGATTTATCGTAGGAGAGACGAGGGGCGCCGCCAGAGGCGGCTCCTTTTTCCGCCGGCTTTCGTGATTTCTTAAGGCGCTTTGCATAATTGTGCCGGCGATTCTTTAATTCGATAGTGCAAGCCGGCTTTATTCTTTCTCGGCGCGAGCTCTGGGAATACCAAGAGTTTCGTTTTCTTTTTCTAATTTTTAAATCGAGGGCTTCAAATAAAATGTATTCTAATGGGATCGCCTTTCGAACAGTAAAAGCATTTTTTTAATTTGATAGTCTATTGGCTGAAATTTCAAAAAAATAGATTATTTACCTTTCAAAATAATTTACCGTTATCTTGTTTTATTATTAATTTTAATTTCAATTTAAAGAAACTTTTCGAAAACGTTGAATTCCGTTTACTCCCGAACGTTCTTGAGAAAAAAAACTTTATTGTTCTTTTTCTAGGCTCCGGATATTCCTTGAGCGTATCTGGCAATGATGGACGACATCCGGACGTTGTATCAAAAGTAACCGTTGACTTCGTTACATTCTCAAACACGACCGTCGAGAACAGCATAACAATGCAAATTTCGCGAATCAAGGCCGCGGATTTCCTGAGCAAGTACTACAAGGCTCTCTTAGAGCTGCTCCAAGAAGACCTGGAAATCGGCGACACTCTCAGCATTTACAGCGTCGACGAGAAGGAGGCTCAGATCGAAATCTACATGGCCATCTCTTCTCCCCAAGGTAAGCCCTCGGCAATCTGAAAAGTAGCGAATACCCATATAACCACCACGCGATTTTTCGCAGGCTACCGCACGAAGCACGAAGTGAAAGAGTTCCTGCAGAGGAAGAGTCGAGAAATCGAGACCCTCCTGGAGGGCAGTCAGCTGACGATCGGCTACTCGCCGTGCAAGAGCGACGCTTGCGAGAACGCCGGAGTCTGCAGCGACCACATCGTCGTCTACGAAGACGCGAGAATCACCGAGAGTCCCTCCCTGATTCTGACCTCGCCCAAAGTCGTGCACGAGATGGTCTGCAAGTGCCGCGACGGCTTCAGCGGCGACAGATGCGAGAAGAAGCAGGATCCCTGCTCGCCGAACCCTTGCCACTCGGTAAGCACCTCGATTATCATTATCCGATTAAGCTGCGAGAGCTAACGAGTAGGAATCTAACGAACGAGCTTTGAATTTCAGGGCGGACAGTGCCGGCGGATGGGCTTCGACTTCCACTGCAGCTGCCCGGCCGATCGGGAAGGTAAGCTCTGCGAGCTCGAGCGAGGCGACGCCTGCGCGAGCAATCCCTGCCGTAACGGTGGCTCCTGCAAGGAGAGTCCGGACGGTTCGAGCTTCTTCTGTCTGTGTCGCGCTGGATACCGAGGCAACCACTGCGAGGTTCTCACCGACTCTTGCAGACCGAATCCCTGCCTACACGGCGGGCTTTGCGTCAGCGAGAAGCCAGGGTAATTTATCAACTTTTATCGACTCCCGTAATTGAGAAAAAGGAAAATTCTAATCTCTATCGTCCCCTTGCAGCTATCGTTGCAGCTGTCCAGAGGGCCGCTACGGTCGGCACTGCGAGCGCTCGACGTTCGGCTTCGACGAGCTCTCCTACATGACCTTCCCGTCGTTGGACACCAACACTAACGACATCACGATCGTCTTCGCGACGACGAAGCCGAACGCCCTGCTGCTTTACAACTTCGGTCCTCAGAGCGGAGGTCGTTCGGACTTTGTCGCGCTGGAACTCATCAGGGGCCGCCTGGTGTTCTCTTGCGGCGGCTCGAGAAGTGCCATCACCTCGCTCACCGTCAAGTCGGACAAGACTCTGGCGGACGGCGCCTGGAGGAAGGTCACGGCTACCCGCAACGGGAGGGTCGTTTCTCTGAGCGTCTCCAAGTGCAAGGAGCACGGAGACGTCTGCGACGAGTGCAGACCCGGAGACGGGAGCTGCTACGTAGACGGCGTCGGACCTATTGGGTATGCGTTTCCTACTTACTTAATAAGAATAAAGGCACTAATGCTTTTTCTGTCAATTTTTTATTTTACCGGAAATAAAAAAAATGCTAGAAAATTACCGTCCTTATTCACGTGAATTAAAAATCTTCCGATCTCTAACCGCAAGCGTCTCTTCTCAGTACTCTGAACTTCAACAACAACCCTCTGATGCTGGGCGGCCTGGCGAGCGCGGACCCGGTGCTCGAGCGACCGGAGCAGATCCACACGGACGACCTGGTCGGCTGCGTGCACTCGGTGTCGATCAACGGCCGGGCGCTGAACCTCACGAACCCCATCTCCTCCCGGGGAGTCAAGCCCACCTGTCCCAGGTCGGACGCCGGGCCTTGCGCCCGGGCCGGCGCCGCCGACAGGAGCGACGTCTGCGGCCACGGACAGTGCCACGACAAGTGGAGCAGACCCGTCTGCCAGTGCGGACGCGTGTCTGCCCCCAACTGCCACGGCGCCTTCGAACCCGTCAGCCTGGGAGAGGGCGCTTTTATTGAATACAAGGTACGGGGATTTAGTCGATCAAAATATGTAGTTACTGATTTTATAGCCTTTTTGTGTATTTTGAATTACTGAACATGAATTAGGGGTTGGAAAAGTTTTAAATCTCGAAATCTAAGTAGATTAATGTCGAGTAAAATCAGACATATCAGCGTATACATACTTACATAATTTCCCTTGTAATTTTTCGTTGTAAGAAACTCGGGTTCAGTAGATCGAACTGCATAAGGTGACTCATCTGTGTTAATTTCTCCATAGCTGTTGTTAGAGAATTTAATATATTTGAATTCTTCCTTGACAGATTTCCGACAAGCACCGACGAATGCAGCTGCTGGAGCTCCTCTACGGCGGGAGCACCAACTGGCACGGCAGCTTCTCCCACCACAGCGAGGAGAACGCGATCCCCGCGAGCCCAGCATCCAGTCCCGCGAAGCGCGTCCACCTGATGTTCCGCACAGTGAAAGCCGACGGCATCCTCCTGTACACCGGCAGCAGCAAGCACTTCACCTCCATAGAGCTGCGAAACGGCCAGGTCAGCTACTCCTCTCTGCTGAGCTCCTCCGTCAACATGAGCGGCTCCTCGGAGACGAGTCTGGCGGACGGCCGCTGGCACAACCTGACCCTCCACGCCCAGGCCCGCGGACTCAAGATGTACGTCGACGGCGTACTGACCGGCGACGAGCTCGACCAGGCCGGAGTCCACGACTTTCTCGATCCTTACCTGACGATGCTGACGATCGGCGGGGTCCGACGAGATCTCTACTTTGCCAACGACGGCCTGCCAAGGTACTTCGAGGGCTGCCTCGCTAATTTCACGGTCAACGGGGAGGCTCAGCCGTTCAACGGCTCGGGATCCATCTTCCCCGAGGTAATCTACCACGGCAAGGTGCAGCTAGGATGCCGCGGGGCAGTCGGTATCACCGCCGCCACCGCGGCCGATCCTCTTAGCGTAGGCATCACCCTTGTCATCGTCTTCTTCATCATCCTCCTGGTGGCCATCCTTGCGAGCTTTGTCATCTTCCGACTCCGACGACAGAACAAGGAAAAATCGGCCAGCACCGTAGTGAACAAGAACACGAACGCCATCATCACCGGCAACACTCTGGTTGGTCCCCAGTCGGAGAGCATCATGTCCAGGCACGAGAACACCTACATCTCCGATGGACCGGATCTGAGAAACATCAGCCACCTCGGACCCGAGCTCATCTCGAAAAAGTACAAGGAGCGCGAAATGACGGCAGTGGAACACCGGCCGCAGAGGCCGGACATAATCGAGCGCGAAATCAGCAAGTCGGCCCCGATAAGGGACGAGCATCCGCCTCTGCCTCCGCCTCAAACTCAGGGCTCCCTGCACTCGCACGAACACGGCCAAGAAGCCGACATGCCGGAGCACTACGACCTGGAGAACGCGAGCTCCATCGCCCCCAGCGACATCGACATCGTTTACCACTACAAGGGCTACCGGGACGGGATCAGGAAGTACAAGGCGACCCCGCCGCCCATGAACAGCTACGGCAACCACCACAAGCACGCCAACAACCAGCACAGGCACGCAGGGGCTTTCCCCCCGAGAGCAATGCCGCCCCCCTCCGTTCAGACTCCCGCCTCCGCTCCCAAGCTCCTACAGAGCACACCTCTCGCCAGGTTGTCGCCCAGCAGTGAATTATCCGCTCAGCAGCCGAGAATACTGACTCTGCACGACATTAGCGGCAAACCACTTCAGAGCGCCCTCCTCGCGACGACCTCCTCCTCCGGGGGCGTCGGCAAGGATGCCATCAACTCCAACAGCGAGAGAAGCCTGAACTCGCCCATCATGAGTCAACTCTCAGGTTCCACGGCCAGCAGAAAAGTAGCCCAGTCGAATAACGAGACGGTGAACAACGGAGTGTCCTCCGGTCCGATGGGCTTGACAGCCGAGGAGATCGAGAGGCTAAACTCCAGGCCGAGGACCTCCAGCTTAGTCTCGACTCTCGACGCCGTGAGCTCTTCGAGCGAAGCCAGAGGTCCTACCCACGGCCCCCTACATCTCCACCGAAGGCACACCCCGCCGGCGGAGCGACTCAAGCGGCGCAACTCCTCGACGACCGACGAGAGCGGCAACGACAGCTTCACCTGCTCCGAGATCGAGTACGACAACAACTCCCTCGTCGGCGACAAACGGTCCGACGTCATCTACAGCAAGCCCGAGGACGAGGTCACCGCGAGAACGAACGAAAACTCCCAGTCGACGAAGCCACCTCTTCCTCCCAGCATCAACTACGACGGCTTCGACAGCTCGTTCAGAGGCTCCCTCAGTACTCTCGTTGCCTCCGACGACGACATGTCCACCCACATGGGCGGCCTGTATCGGCCCTCGAGCAACGAGTCGCCCTCGACCAACACCGCGCTCAGCTGGGACTACCTCCTGAACTGGGGCCCGAATTTCGAGAGCCTCGTCGGCGTGTTCATCGACATCGCCGAGCTACCCGACGGCACGAACCGAGTCCCCAACAGCCTGAGACTTGCCAACAACCTCAACAAACCCTCCGAGGAATACGTCTAAATTGTTTTAGCATGGCCAAAATTTGTTTTCTCTTTTTAAGTTTATCAGATTTTATCGACGACGAAAATTTTTGTTTTCTTGCCATAGAGAGATATTATCGTATCGCAAGGGAAATCGTACCGATTCCGTCTAGAGTAATCTAGTTTAAGCTAGTTTTTAAATTTCGTCGGATCACCTTGTATCAGGGTGTCCGCGAAGATGTACAGTCATTATCGATTGCTAAAGCCATGGTGCAACCCCCCCTTTTTTTTTACTACTTCTCCTTTCGTAGCACGTAGAGTTTTTATTAATGAAACCTAGACTCGAGCATCACTGTAAATTATTCGAACCGGTGCAATCTAACACTATGTATTTATAAATATCGTGCCTTCTGTAACGTTAAAGTCTGTTTGTATAACGTAAGAAATCGAGTACAGTGTTTCGATGACTTTCCTTTATTTCGTCGTAAATGATTATTTATGAATCGAAAGAAAATTGAAGCCATATTTTTACTTACTTACATATAGTATTGATTAAAGAACCTTGTTCGCCAGACTGATCTTTAATTTTATCGTAAACCTATGCCATTAGTCGTTTTAATGGCAGACTTTCACACACTATGCCTTTGTAAATTATTATAATTGTTATTTGTATATAGTGAATGTCTGTGAGAGAATTCTTGTACAAAACTTTATAATTGCGTGAAACTTAAAACTAACGTTGTAAGATTACTATTATTTTATTTGTAATAAAGATTAAAATTTAAAAATAATATTGCTTTTTATGTACTTTAAAACCATATGAATATTTTAAAAAATCAAATCAATTATTTAGTTTAATTAATAAAATTTTATTTCATATAAACGTATGAATATAGCCATGTATACAGATTACATGCGAGTATGATTTATATAAAAAAAATTTTTAGTTGTATATCTACATTTTTTAAAAAGTCATTAGCAAAGTGCTTGTATAGTACTTTTATAGTTTGGTCTGTTACATGCATTATAATTTAGAAATTTGTACTATACTTATACATTTGTTTGTGAAGTGATAAGTCTTACAGTTACAATCTTAAATTAATGAGGATATATTGCAGTCTAACAGTTTTCATAAATTCTTATTAGTAATCGATACTGTTTTTATAAATACAAATTTTACTTACATATAATAGAATTTAATTTAATGAAGGATTTTTGGTATTAAACAATGAAATTCCTTTCAATACAAACTGGTAAAAACTTACAAACTAAATCTCTTTTTAATGTAAAAAATTACCAATTATCCAAAAATTCAAATCCAGTTTTTGGAATCTCTGGATCTACATTTAGTTGTGAAGATTGGTAACTGCTATATGAACTAGGAGTATCCAGTAGTGCAGCAGATTCGATATCACCAGACTTCAAATGGCCAAAACTAATATTCATATGATTTTTATCATTAGTGACTTTCATTTTTAAACTTTTCTGTGGCACTAAGTTTTCCATATCATCATCAGAACTGTTATTTTGTATTTTCAACAAAGAAGTTTTGTTAATTAACTTGGCAAATATTCCTTCGGAAGCTTCACTATCAATACAACTACTACGAATAGTACTGCAATCTTCAGTAGAAAATATAGTATCCGAATAATTCTCTGTTTGATAAAAACTCATTTGACTTGAGGGTGGACTATAATTATCCTCCAGGGAATCATCAGCATTTCTTATATTACAGTTTGCAAAATGGGAAGTCTCAGAAATATAACTACTTATAATCTTAGCATTTGAATCACCTGTTTGGTCCAAACAATTGAGATTCATTTGTGATTGTGTCATGAATGAGAACGGGGCTGAATGTTCATCCTTCCAGCGCAGAGTCTAAAAATAGACATCAAATTGATATCCCTATTTATTAAAAATTTCAGAAATTCAATTTATAACTTACCGATCCAGTTTCATCCATCATATACTTCATTCCAGTCTGTATCCTAAGTTTAGGAAAGAAGTCAGGAAATTCTTTGGTAGATTCCAATTTCTTAGTAGCATATTTCAAAGCAACCTCTGGCTGAATGATTGTTTCATCTATTGCTTGATTCTTCTCTTCTACACTAAGAGTATTCCACAGTCCTTCGTAAGCATCCTTCGTAGCCGCAATATCATCTCCTATTCTCTTAGCTAAGGGATTTATGCTGTACAAGTAATCCTCTGCGATAGTGTTTAACGTTTTCGCACTCATTTTACGCAACAGAACGCCTCCGCTGACGCTATTTTTAAGGCCGCTCGTCATCTGTCATCGGCACGTGTTATTGTTTATTAGCAAAATTAAATCATTGTTTTTGAACGATTGTGAATGAACAGTGACGGGCAGACAACACCCTCTCCACTTGTCGTTTATTCTGTTTACCCCGCCCCTCTCCTTATTAAAATACTGCTTGCAGTATTCTGGTAACAGCAACTTTTCCCCTAGATTCGAGATATATTGAAAGTCCCTAGACTACTCGATTTCGACTTTTGAAAAAAGCAAAGAATATCTGAAATTTAAATGTTTTATCTTTTTATTACTGGAAATATTTGTATATAAAATGATGAAAGTCATAAAACAAACATTATTTACAATAACAGAGTTCGCAAAAAAATCAATAAACTGCATCAAAAACGCATTTGTGTATATATATATATATATAACGCATATATATCTAACTTAATTTTTTTTTTAAAAGAGAAATGTAATATATTCAACGTTTTAAATATTAATACTTGGTTTAACCAAAAAGTAGAGTTCAGTAATACTCTGCCTTTCTATTTTAAATATATTATTACAATTTTAGAAATAAAACCAACAACATTTTTTAGAAAAATTTTAGTAAAAGTTAGATAAAAAATGAATTAAACAATGTTACTTTAATTATAAATACTTATATCTTAAAAAAGAATTCTTAATCTTAAATTCTTACAAAACAAAAACGCGCTTACTAAGATATCTATTAGTGAATTCAATGTTTTTTCTATTAGGATCATCAAGTTTCGTTTTTATTTCGCAATGAGTTAATTCAACGTATTAGAACGTTCACCTTCGATTCTAAGAATTCGTACAAAATTCACCAAATAAAAAAAACGCATTGCAGTTAAGTAATCAAATCACGAATAAATTTAAATATTGAAAATACTTCTTGTAAATAAAAATCTATTTTGAAGTACAATCACTTTTTAAAAACTAAAATAATCAATAATAATTTATAGAACCTACATTGATCATATTATAGAATTAAATAATCATCTACTCACATGTTTTTAACACATGCGAGTTTAGTACCGGCATTAAATCATTTTCTGTTTGTAATGCTTTCTCTTAGAAAAAGTAAAAGTCTTTTTCGTAATCGTTTCTTTAGGAGGACTTAATATTTATCCCCTATAGACTAAATGCTCACTATTTAAATAGCGGTTCTCAAAAAAATGTTTTCATTCATTTTAAAATATGTATAGGAATAAAAATCTGCTAAAATATTGTGTTAGTTTTTCAACTTTTTTTAAGGGACGAACTTTACAGCTGTGTATTACGTTATCATGGTCATTTCTAAAGAGAATTCTAGTACTCCGTCATCAATAAAAAAAAATATTCAAAATTGGCATTATTCATTTAATTTAATTAAATATCAGAGATATTCATAGTCTAAAATATAATTTACATAAACATGATTTTTCCGATTTAAAATAATCGATTCGATCTACAGAGAACTTAAATATATTAATGATATATAATACTAACATGATTGTAACATCGTTGAAATTCATAGAAAAATCTTATTACTAAAAGAAAAGAGTAAGTTCTTGTTGTGTAGAACTTTTTCATGAACTTTTAAAAAACTAAAAAGTGGTTCTGAATTATTATCCTATAACATCAGTAAATTTTATTATGTAAATTAGTATATATAAATAAATTAATATTCAATATTTTTATTAATTCTTTGTTAGTATTTATATCTATATTACTATGTAAAATTATTCATTTTATTTTTAAAAATAAACTTTCAAGAATAACTAAGAAAATTATGCTGTAATGCATCCAAGTTATTTCAATGTAAATATATTAGAAGAATTAGAAGAATTAAGTAACGTTTTTTAATCTATTATTACAAATACTTTTCAATAATTTTATTTGCTTCGAATAATAAAGAATCATTATTCAGCTATAAATAGATCCACAATAGTAAAAATATTACGCTCAGCCTGCGAGAAGTATAATTTTCATTATTCAATTTACAGTTTCGTTATTAATCATCTGTCAACGTTAACAGATCTGTTTACGGAAGCAACTAATTACTCATTCTAAGTGTAGATTTTAGGATTGGCATACTTACAAAGTAATAAGCATTCCGTTTAAAAATAGGAGCAGCATTTGTAAGTAGTCTAGTATAGTATAACATCATTATTATGTAAGAGGTGGCATGAAAATTTTTTTAATTTTAAACGCTTACATTCTTCATTACACATTAGACCGAATTTTTTCACTGTTAATACATAGTTTAAATATTTTTTTTTCAATTTAAACTAAGAATTAACTTAGTGAAACTCTTATAAAAGCTGTGATCAATAGCAAGATTCACTCTGATCTTGATCACTTACAACAGGTATAAATAAAATTGATACTCGACAAGCAAGGTGCAATTATCAAATTTCAAAACCAATGCGGTCTTTGCGCTGATAAACGTCGATGTAACTAGGTAGCATTTCTGAATCGCAATCTACTCAATATCTCATTGTTAAATGCAATACTTGCAATGGGGCCCAACGACGAGAGGGACACAATAGCCAGGTGCACAATGGGGCGTACCGTGCATATTTATTAATTATTTGCGCTTTGAATAACCCGACATCTTCATTAGTGGAGGCCAGTAGCGATTGCCTATTGTAAGCCAAATCTTCGTTCCTTGCGAATGTTTATCATTGTGAGGGTAATTAGTCGTTAGGATTTTTTTAAATTTCTGCCCTCAATTTTGAACGCTAAAAAATGTTAATTTTTATAATTTCTTTATAGATGATAAAGATCTTTGGTGGGAAACATAGATGATAGTAAGAAAATCGTCTGTTTTTTAAAAATGTATAACAATATATCTTAAGAATATAAATCATTTATTTTATTTGATTCACACAAAAGCAATTTGTAATTTATACATTATTTTTTTGCACCATTACTATTTCTTTCAAAGCCCAGTTATACTTAATTACAATATGTATCATTTGAATATAAACTACCACGCGAACAACGTTTTACGACGTAAACTCCTCTTCTGCGCGTGGCACACATCTTCATTCTCCCCACGAAAAACAAGCCAATAATACTCTCGAGCAAAAAAGGCCCGACCCAGTCAAGGTTCTCGCCTTCAAAAGCGAAGAAAACCCGTGAAAAGTAATCAGGAGAAGCCGGCAAAAGGAGCATCCAGCATCTCAGGAAAAATGCTGGTTGCATCAGCTCGTCTGGGCCGGAGGCATCGTTCTCCGCAATCCCGGCTCTTTTATAATAACACAGAGAGCAGCAGGGGCCCCACCTTCGGCAAATGACTTTTCGAGAATCCGCCAGGCAGAAGCGGCGGCGGCGGCAGCAACAGAAGAAGAAGAAGTCGCGCCCGTCTCTTTCTCCTCTCGTCTTCCCAGCGACGAACCCATGAAAAGCCCGAGGAGCCAAGGATGTAGCTCGTAGTCGCCGCTCGTCCATCCTCGGGTCAAGAGGTAACTCGCGTGTGAACGGGTCCTTTCTGTTTTCTCGCAAGGCTCACGACGCGACAGGGAGCCATGGAGAACTCCAACGGTTGGATCGTCAAAGCGGCGATTGTCGTATTCTTACTTGGAGCTTGTAAGTTCATTTATTTTGGTTTTTGGGGGTTTTTGCTGCAATTTTTTTCACTGGTAGAATTTCGCATATTTTCTTACTTTACATGCATTGAGTAGATATTTTAATGTGAATTTAAGTGTAATTCAAGTGAAAAGATTAATTGTTAAATAAGGTTTAAAAAAATTTTGCGAAGCTAAAAAATATAAGCTCTAGGCTCCTTACCTTCCAGTCTTTAAAAAAATTAATAAAATAGAACGAGAAATTAATAAAATAAATAAAAATTGAAAGCCAAAGTTTTTATTTTAATTGGCTTTCAGATATAATATAATAAGATTAAATTTAAAAAATTTCACTTTTACCTATTCTCTGCATTACTATTAAACGATTTCTTCTAAAATTATAAAATATTGATTGATATTGATTTTTGTAATTATTTGAATTTCTAATAATTGAGTATCAGTATTTTCCATATTATTTTTATCTATAGAATTTGTTTTCTTGATTATATGAAACCGCAGAAACCCGTCGGGTATGAAAATTACGTGATGTCACGATAGTGTGGCTAAAGAATATGATGTCATCATTATGCGATTTTCTCATAAATCTGAATTTTCGGTTTCTATATCTCCTAACGAAGATTATTATCTAATCGTTAAAATGTCAGTTTCCAATTTGGCAAGCGTAATCGAACTTGAAAATCACTTTACGATCCCGCAGTTCTTATTTCACTTGCCATTTAAAGCTCTGCATCGTAAAATTATTCTCAAAACGAAATATCATTATACCGCTCGATACATAAACCATAACTGAAAGCGAAATTATATTCAGATCGTGACCTGAATCCATCGGCAAACAATTAACGTCCGCCACACCTGTCCAAAAACAGCGATAATTGTTTTCTACACAACAATAGTAACGTCAACGAGAGCAATTCTACCTGCTAAATAATTCATCAGGCGCTTCCTAGAAAAACAAATATTTTTCAGCCTTGTTCTAAATCAAAATAACCACGACGAATCCGTCTCCCGTCAGAAAAATCCTAAGCCCAGGCGTATTTATTACCTCCAGAAAATTGCCGAAACGAACTTTTTTCTAATTAAGAAAGCCAGCACACTCGAAAATCGATCGAAGGAATTATGCGGCTTGATACATAATCCATAACACGCGTCCGCCTCGGGGCCGCTCATCTCGCGGCTCCTCCTCTTTTTTTTTTCCTTTTTTCATTATTCGCCCGTAGGCCGACTCTCGTTGCATAATAAACGAACGAGTCCTCGAGGCCGCGCGAATCGAAAGCCTTTTTCCTCTCCGGCAGACGCTCCCGGATCGGAAGAGATTGCGCAATGTCGCCTTCTTTCTTTTTTCTGATCGCTCCGGGTGATAAAACGTACGAGAGGCGCGCACTTTCGGGAGGAAGAGGCGGCCGGTCCGCTTGCGAAACTCGCCGGAGGATCGTTCCGAGGAGATGTAATACACGCGGAGATGGGCGGATGGATCGGGCTGATTATTCGACGGATTATTCGAGGGTGTGCTCGTTTCCGAGGACTTTTGCCGATGAGCTGGCTCTTTTTTTTTTTTTATGGCGTCGCGTTAGGATTTGCTTTTTCGAGATTTTTAGTTTAAAATGCCGGAATTTATAAATGAGATTTAAATGAAACCTAATAAGGCTGCGCGATGGACTTCCTAAAGAAGTGTATGTAAAATTTAAAAATATATGAATGTTTCATAAAACCTGTTTTATGGCCCTCGCATAAATTTTTAAAACAGGTTTTAATACAAACTCAATTTATTATTTAAAAGAATGCCTTTAATAAAATACATTTTTTAAATTAAAAAGCCTTGTTTATGAATAAATTAATTCAAATGTATAAATTAAAAATTTCTACCATTATTATATAAGTCAAATACGTACATTAACACTGTATAGTGATTAGTTTTTCAATAATTATAGTAGACAAAAAATTTGAAAACGACATTAAATACTTGAACAGTTTTCTTCCATTATTTTTGTTTTTTTGCATCTTAGAGGAAGCGATTTAAACAGGAAAAAAGTACTGTTATATTAATAAAACGTTTCATAGGAATAATTGAACAACTCGAGCAAAATTACCACTTCACTTTATACATCTTTCAAATTAAAAAGCTTCCTTTCTAATCTACTCTCACATATCGTGTACCTCTACTTCTCCAGGTGTCGCGCAATTCCAGCGCCCAACCCAATACAACCAATACAGCCAGTTCGGTCAGCAGCAGCAGCAGCCGCAGCACCAACCTCAGAGGCAGCAGCCTCGTCGTTTTAACGACGGGCAAAACAACTTTGTCCAGCAGAACCAGTTCGGCCAGCAGCAACCTTCGGGAGGCGGTGCCTCCTGCCCGGAGCCGAACGGACGGTTCCCCGTGGCCAGTCAGTGCGATGCCTACATCGAGTGCATCGACGGCGTCGGCGAGCAGAAACTCTGCCCCGAGGGCCTGCTTTTCAACCCCGAGGCGAGGTTCAACTACCCCTGCGGATACCCCATCGACGTGCAGTGCTTGGGAAGATCTAGTCTTCGTAAGATCTTTTTATTTTTAGCGAAGTTGCATACCTTGATGAGAGAATTCAATAGATATTGTATAGTCCGTTCGACTATGTTTAATTAGACTCTAATCGGAAACTTTTTTTGGAAAAAAAACTCTTATTTTTTAAATATATTTTATTGAAGAATCGGTTTTTAAGTTAAAAAAAAAAATTCTGTAAAGCACTTTCGATCTAATTCGCAGATTTAATTTTCTTTTTATGGTGTGCAAATCCAGTTTCAACTAAAAGAAATAGATTGACGCAGCATGACAATTAACCTGATGAGTCTTACCAACTCGGAATGTTACTACTTAATGCCGTGCACTAATGTCTCGATACTACTCGACTTCAACTATAATTAATTTTCTAAACTATTAAAAATAAAAGTTCAGTTGATTGCAAGATTATTTCTCTTTAAGTTTTATAGTTTTTGCAAATCTTTCAGAAATAATATTCGATTAAGATATCTTTACTCACAATTCACTCCATTAGCTTTAATGCATTTTCAAACTCTTTTGCAACAAATCTGCATTTTTCAAAAAATAATTTTTCTAACTTAATTATTTAAAGAATGTAAAATTGAAATTTTTGTTTACGGCATTAATTATTAAATTTCCTCTCTTAAATGAATACAGCATTTTCCGTAGCAAATAAAAACTTCAAACGTAAATATTGCAGAACCTGCCCAACCAACTGAAGATTGTCCTCATCAGTATGGATACTTCAAGATGGGAGACAGGCAGAACTGCGGTCAGTTTATGAATTGCGTCGAGGGCAGATCTTACGTATTCAACTGCCCCGAGGGTCTTGCTTACAACCCAGAATCTTACCGATGCGACTGGCCCGATCAAGTGGCTGATTGTGACGCCGAAGGTATATCATAATCGTATATCGAAAATATAACTTTCGAATATATAAATAAGTTTTATCTTAAAAATTGATTTACGTTCGATTCATGCAGCTTTTCTTGGATTTACTTGTCCCTCATTCGGCCAAAGCCAATTCCTGAACTCCGAAGCAAGATTCTACAAGAGTCCCAACGACTGTCAGCACTACTACGTATGTGTGGAGAACAGACCGCGTCTACAGAATTGCGGAGAAGGTCACGCCTTCAATGAACTCATCAATGCCTGTGATGCCGCAGAGAACGTTACTGGATGGTGAGTTTCTGTATTTTTAATTTTTTTGCTTTCGAGGTCCTTTCGTTTTTCTCTAAAAATTTGCAATTCAAATGCCTTTAGATTTATCTCGTTGGCAGTCATAGCATACAAATTAAAGATTCAAATACTTTAATGTATAATGATCAATAAAAATGAACTTTGTCATTTATCTGCTTTTAGTGAACCCCCCCAGTCCATCAACCGAAATTTACAGCCTGTGCAGTTGGATCAACGACAGCAGACTTTCAGATCACTCAATCCTCAACAAAACTCTGTCAACCAGCAACAAAATTATTACAATCAACAAAACTCTTACACTCAACAGCAGCAACAACAGCAAAAGCAAACCTTTGGATCTTACAATAATCAACAAAATACCAGAAGAGCTCAAAGCTCTAGGAGTAATGATCAATATTCAAGGGGTGCCCAACGATTTAATACGTTTTAAAAAAGGATGAATTTGAAGAGACTTTGTTGAATAAAACTCATTGATAATTTCGATGGGTAAAATATTTTTATAATCAAGCCAAATTGTAAAATAGAATTTGTACAAAATGCTGTAATTACATAAATATTTGTAATGAAAGGTAGGTACTCCATAAACTTATGTACATACCACTTTTGTATCTCACTAGTTATTACACATGGACGAGTTTTATATCAAACTCATGGTCCCGTGACCGCCTGTTGCGGCTAAATATAAACTTCAAAGAAAACAGATATTTAAAAAATATAAAATAACCAATTATTAAAAATATATAAGTATATTACGTACCTAGAGAGGAAAAGAATTGGCAAGCTCATAGCTCATGTAAATTGATACCCGAGCCGAAGGCGAGGGTGTCAAACACGAGGTATGTGCTTGCGATTTCTTTTCCTCCCTAGGTGCGTATACTATTTTTCTGCTCAACGTCGCCGGAAAGCGGCAACTTCATTTTCAGAAAGTTGGCGCTTTCAGGCCGGAGGGCAGAAAAAAATATTGCTTCATTATTCCTTGAGAAATTCATTGTAATCAACTGAATCTGTATCTAAAACTATTTCCTCTAAACTCGGACCTTTTGGTGTGTTTGAAGGCGTTCCTGTAATAAAAAAAGAACTTTTTGTTTATAAATTTGTTATGAATAAATAATTTTTTAAAAATATATAAAAAATATTTTATTTACTAGGAACTAAACCAGTCTTTTTGTACTCCTGCAACTCTTCTTTAAAGGCCTCTTCAAAAGTTTCTTGCCTCTCCTTAAGTAATTTTTCTTGCTCTCGTTCATGTTTTACAACTTTTTCTGCATGTTCACTTGCTAAATGTTCTACATAAGAAATGTAATAATTAAATTTTAAATAAAAAATATAGCATATAGTTTAAATAAGTATGCTGACCTCTAATCTGTTTCAATTCAGACAATTTTTTTTCTTTGTACAAGGCCAACTGAAACCTATGATCTAATTGGCCACTTTGTAAATCTAAAATTTCTTGTAAATCTTGTAATTCGAAAATTGCACTGTCTACCTCTTCAAATAACTCTTGTAAAGAACCTGAAGAAAATATTACAGAAAATAAATTATAGCCTTAGATTTTACAAGCTCTTTATATATGTATATATATATATATATATATATATACGTATGTATATTACCTATCTGGTCCATTAACGATTGAATAGTATTATTAATTTTAGGAATGGAGGCCAAACTACTATTTAATGTTGAAATACTATTCCACTGCAGTTCTAGTTTTTCATGGATAGTTGCAATTAATGCGTCAGCTTCCTGAGCATTCTGTGCGTTTTCCTCAGCAAGCTCGTGCAATTCATTCCACTCTACTTGGAAGTGGTGAAGTAAATCAGCACCAGCATCATAATTAACATTCCTAACATTAATTACTTTTTTAGGCTTTGAGGAGGCTTCAGCAAGTGTTAATCCACGTATACTGTAACGATAGTCAAATATTTATAATGAGTTAATCTTTTGTTTTTCATAAATTATGCAATAATAACAAGTATAAATGCAAATGCTAAAAATAAATATAATTTAAAATAATTTAAATATAATTTAAAATCAATATTGTATTTTCACAGTATTTATAAAAGTTTATCAGTAAGGTTACTTAAAGTATAAAAATAAATGCAACAAAAATATATAAGCTTTAATTACCTTGCTGAAAGCCCTTCTTGCATAGAGTGGAACTTATCGCGTATTGTTCCAAACATCTTTTGTTGTCTTACGTTTAAATTTGTTTATTCCAAGTATCACATATTTAATTAATTTATTTACAGTTGACACGACGTAAAGTAATCTTTGAAGGAAATTTCATCTATGTTTTCGTCTTTAAAGTTAGGTCTTTACTGTTATTAGAAAAGGTTCAGTTACAGTTAGGTTACAGTAAATACGTTTGGTTCGCCATTTTTGAACAAAAAAGGCAGCAAGTGGTTTAAAAACTGAGATACAAAATACTAAGTGTATTAAAAATTTTTCCAATTAAACATTAATAATCTAACTTGTTTTTCGTTAATCTGAAGGGGAAAACAAAAATAAAGTATAAAAGGTATAAAATAAAATTATGAAATAAAAATAACCAAAAAAAAAGATTTTGGATAATTTGTTTTTATTATCTCTTTTAGTCGCTTGGCGTGTATTAATAACGAGTTTTCTAATTATAATTAATATATTTAAAAATCACAGTCTTAGTTGAAGAATTGACAGCAGAAAACACTATCTGTACTCTATTCCCGTCGCAGTATTTTGAATTTCATTAATTTCATAATTATATTACAGAATGGCTTTTTCTCGTTATTATCAATCTCTGCCTAGTTTTTTACTTCCTTTCCATACATACAATATACTCTACTATCATTTACTTTTTCGTACAATTTGTGTATATGTGTGTGTATTTTAATATATCTATATACAATTATTTTCAAAGATACGACAGTATGTGCGTAATTCGTAGCCCAAAATTCTATTTAACAGTAAACTGACTGTACGTTGCTTTGAACAATTCTTTACAACTACATTTTTATCATACATTTAAAAAAATCTATCCGGCACCGAACGATCAATGAAAAATAGGGCTAAAATATTTTCTTTCAATTGCTTTTCGACTTTGAATGATTTTTAGTCCCTATATGGCATTATTCGAAATCGAACGACGCTACAGTAATCCAATTTAATAAAAACGTAATTGAATCTTTGCTTTAACGAAACGCTTTTTTCATAACATAAAATAAGTGTCCAGCACATAAATTCACTAAATAGATCATGTTTCCTAATCTGTTTAACCCATTACATTTTTCTATAGTTTTCAACGAACTCCAATATGCTACAGATTATATAATAAAAATAAGAATTTCAAGACATCATTTTCATAAACTGGACATTACAATTCAGCTCAATACATTCTTCATTAACTAATTCACAGTTGTGCAGTATTATTTTTCTATACGTCTTCTTTGCACAATAAAGTTTCCCCTCGCATTTTTATGAGCGATCAAGTTTGTATTTTATCATAAAATATCACCACAAAATATTTACACTTAAGTCTTCTATTTACACAGGTAAATGACAATACATACAATGATTCACCATGAAGCTCATTCACGATTCCATTACATCAGTAATATGAAAAAGCAACCAACATAGGAGTACTTACAAGAACACTTCATGTTTTACATATTTGTATGTTTTTAAAGGACATTACGTTTGAAAAATACATAGATGTTTACATTAATTTCGTTTAATTAGGCAAATACCTTCTCAGAGACACGTTTGTTGATCATAAGAATCTTGAAAAATGTAATTAAAATAAAACAATTTTTTACATAATTTAAGTTCTTAAAGAACAAAAAAAAATTTACTACAGTCAATGTAATAAATTTTACATTGAATTAAAATTAATTCTAATTTAAATCATTTTTGACTTTGATAGAGTAAGTGTCCCTATTAGCCTACTAATTAAAGCCAACATCAAGTTCAAATACGTTAACAAAACAGTAGAAACTAAATACACATTAAACTGCATTAAAGCATTTTCTTCTTTCCCTTAGAATCACTTCTGAGAATATTTAAGGTCACAATACTTTGTTCTTCCAAAAATCTTAAAAATGTCCACAGTGGGTATAAACTCACTAATTAAGACACTTATTCTATGTAACAATTTATATGTACTTAGTACGTTAGTTAAAATCAATTAGCTTTATATATCTGAATGGAAATTTGTTTTTAAGTCTGTGCTTTATCTATCTTTGGTTCTGCATGCTAAGTCAATTTCATTCTCAAAATACGAGTTATAGACATTCGATTCCAATAGCTCGATGTTTATTTACAATTAGAAAAACTAAGGTTCTTAACGGTGCCGTCAATTGCAGGGATAAAATAATGGTATACATCCTTGCAGGTAAAAGGGAATGCTCGTTTACAAGCTTTGGTCTGATAAGACATTCTCAACCTAATGAAATAAAATTTTTTTTAAAGAAACTAACGAATCAAACAATCTAGAATTATTATCTTATTAAGATAATCAATCATTTTTATGCGAATGCGAAAAATGAAATTTAGATTGATTTTTTTTAAATTCACTTAAATTCATAGCAGCATTTGAGATCTAATTCGTGCAAAGAAAAAAAAATTAAAAACAGTTGTTTTCTTTTCCTGAAAAGTAACTTTCAAAGATAAATAAAGGTACTCGAAGTCAATCTCCTCTGGATGCGCGCGTCATTTAAGATCCAGCATGCAAAAACAGCAATACTGCGCGTTAATAGGGCTACGAGACGAACATCGTACTCGTTGGCACCATTATTTTTTCTAGGAATGTAAAACTCAAAGTAATAAAAAAAAAAGAAACACGACGAATCAGCGCACTTTTTCTAGACAATATAAAATAGGATACGAAGATAACAAAGACACGGAGTAAAGAAACAAATTTTAAGAATCAGCTGGAAAATTCCATTGAAATAATAGGAATTATTTTCCCTTGCATAGGGTAAAATCCAATTATACACGATTGATGAACATTCAAAGTAGAATAAATTCAGAATTTATGAGATCTAACGTTAAAATGTACACAGATGCTATTAGTTAATAAATACATTTCGATTAATAGCTGATGATGTTTGTAGTAGCAGTTAAAATGATAAGACATAAGATATAAACCTAGATTTACTTAATAGGTTATATCGTCACTCTTATAAACTGTATCGTAAAAATTCTGAATTCTTTTATCTAAAATTTAAAACAAGTTTTCAGATAATGATTTCGATGAATCTTTTAGGGAAACTTTAAATATTAAAAAGTTTAAGGAATTTTGTTTGAATCTTTTAAAATTCTTATAAATGCAATGGTTGCATTTACACCGTTGTAAATTCTAATTGTTTAATTTTTAATGTCAATCCCTTTAAATTTATGCAGATTCAAACAAACTTACTTTGTTTTTAAGTCCTTGCATAAGTATTTCAAATCAAGCTTGAAAACTCGTTTTAACAGCTCACCAATCGTGATCGCAAGACGTACGACTTAGCTAGCCTAAACTTGCTCTTAATAAAGCTTATAAGCCAGTCCCTAAGAACGACGTTAAAAGTAATAACGACGGCCATCTTCTGATGTCGTCAAACGGTGATGCAAGAGATGAGCTGCTGACACAGCTGACTGTATTGAAATTGGTCCCCGCTGATTCTTCGCATTTTGATACCCTTTGCCTCTTTCTCCTCGCTTTCGCATACCCTCAATTCGATCTGTACACCACCTGGATATTCAAGACTGAGGCCGTTACCGTCCACCTCCTGCCTCGAAAAAATAAAGCCCTTTGGAGGTGCGTGTGCGTCGATGATTTGCTTTACTCTACCGAGAATCGCCTCGGAATTCAAACGACTCGATTCGTCCGACAAGGTGACCTCGACTTCTGCAGGAATGGGTGTACCGATCGGTCGACCAATGCCCCGCGTAATGCTTGGTCTGAGAGGATCACATGGCTCCGATATTATGAAGGACGGCAGCGGACTGTAGTGCGGCAAGATGTCCTCTAAAGAATCTGGAGAAGGTGAAGGCGACGGCGAACAGCCGACGAGAGTTACTTGCCCACCGAGGACATCCGTCACCGAGATCTGTGGAGGCGGTGGAATCTGCGTGAAAAGCAAGGGGATCTACTTAAATATTTTAATTTTTCTTATAAGGCTTCTGCTGCTTTCTTTTCCCAATTATAGAAAAAAAAGTAAATTACTGAAATTAATTAAGTCCTAAACATTTACCCTTAATACATCGACAGGATGCTCTTCTTGAATCATATCCAACGCAGGACTGTTACTAGGAGAGTAGCTTACAGGTGTCGTTGCCGGGGAACGGTGGTGCCTCAGTGGACTTAAATCCAAGGCAGCAGATTGTTGCGTTGGAGTTCCGTGAACTATGCTACCCTGTACTGGAGCTGTCGTCAAGCCGCTGAGACCTATGCAAATTTACAACACAATTACTTTCATAGTTCTTAATATCTTTCTTCTTTTGACTCTTCTTTTAAAATAAATAAAATGAGATAATCAAGACTTTAAAATATTTGATTTGCCCTATAATTAAAGCCTGCATTAATTTTTCAAAATTATTATCTGGTTTTTTGATTTTCTGGACTAAAAATTCACTCCAATTTAAATTTAAACTCAAAGTGCCGTAACAGCACGAACCTTGAGTTATTGCTGCGACGCCCCTCTCGTGAACCGGCGAGCCAGGAATGCTGGCGGGGCTATGCGAGGGCGAAGCCAACCTTTGTAGCTGCTGGTATTCCTGTTGGAGCGCCTGGATACCGGGGCCTTGGGGCCCTGAGCCTTCGGACGCTCTACGCACTGGGGAGTAGCGCTCCGCCGTCGCGACGTGGACGCTCGGTTCCTTGTACGAATCTCTTGGGCCGGCTGTCGAAATAATTTCAATGACGAGATAAGTATTACTGCTCACGTTATTGATTGAACGCTTCAAATATGACGCGAACGTCCTTTCTTTTCGTTTGTGAGACACTTTCTGAGAAAATAATGTAAATTGAACTCTCGTATTCGTATTGTAGAAGTATTTAATATGTGCACTTAAAAATAGTATAGCTGCAACGTACTTTTAATGAATGTAGTAAATTATGATACAATATCCTAAATTTAATAATTAGATTTTTAATATAGTTATTTTTAAAATTGTAAATCTTAAATAGTTATTTAATTTTTCTATTACTTCCATAAGGACTTTCGTTTCATTAAATTTTTTCAAACGATTGATTAAGTATTTCCTTCTAATTTGGTATGAGTAAATATGCACACATATATAAGTGTTTTAAATGATTTAATAATCAATGTATACATTCATACGATATCTTAATTTTATTGTAAGACTCGAAACCACAACTTCATTGATAAAATCATGTTTATATGATATTGCATTTTTTATTACCATTAAAAATTTAATTGTATTTTTAGCGTAAAGTAATTAATCCGCGGCGAATTCGTGAGCTGAAAAATTCACGACTGCCAGAATCAAACTATATAGTTGCATTCTGACGTCAAATTCATGACGTCACAGATTTCAGTCTCCGACGAAAGGCACTCGTGACCGTCAGAACCCATTACGAATTGAAATATAGGTGTACAGAGGTTTAAAAATCTTTCATCAATGACGTCAGATCTGTACCTTAATTTCTTCAATAACTTTCGTCAATACAATGAAAAAAAAAGATCGCGTTAATTGAAAATTTTATTGCAAAAGAAAAGATTATTGCCCAGACAAATAACAATGAAATGCAACACATATATTCAAGCACAAAATCACCATTCTATATCAATTATAATCTGAACATAATTAAACCATTTCACTTTAATGACAAACTTTCACATCTATTAAAAGAAACCGTATGCAATCTAAATACTCTCTAATTACAATCAATTGTGTCTCTCAATCAGCACCAACGACAATTTGCAAGCTATATATTTAGTGACAAAACTTTCACAATAAAAAAGCACACAATCACACAGATGTAACGAGCAAGCCAAAATATGCAACAAACAAACAAATAAAAATGACAAAATGACAAAAGAAAGCAATGCAAAACTCAAAATAAAAGGACAAGTTACCAGTACTGGTGGGGTAAATGGAGGTTTTCCTGTGATGCGGCAGGGTCGGACCTCCGCCGCCTTTTAAATGGTTTGGTAGCAGCCTCGCTGGCAGATAACATCTGTTCATCCTCTTTTCCACCTCCACGACAACGTCGGGGTTCAAAACTACATGCACATCGCGCGGCGCAACAACGATATTGGACACACGGAAGTGTTGGGAGAACGAGCGCCCAGGTGATAACAACGTGTACATATGTTTTTGTGTGCAGTGGACACAATAAAACCATGCAAAACCAAAAGAGAACAACAAAAAAATTTTTTTGGATGAAATTAAAATTCTTATAATCTTTAGGGAACCGTCGTACTTTAATTTATTTAAAAATCTCTATTAGATGAATTTGAATTACATTTTTTGTGAAAGAAAGAAAATATTCATTAACAATTAAAGAAGTTTTTGTTTTAAAACGATGAATGCGTTTTACACAAAACTAGAATATTTGTGTAGTTGAAATAAAAATTTTGAAGCTTTTAGATTTTAAATAAAACTTGAAAGAAATAATCGATTTCTAAAGAGTAATGAAAGTAACAGTTCCCTTGATTATTTAATGGTGTATGTACCCTGGTGGAAATTGTAAAACTATTGTAAAACTATGTAAAAATATTCAAATTTTATATTTTACATTTATATCAATATCTTAAAAATGATTTAAATAATTGTATGTACTGTAAAAAGTTTTTATTTTGACTTTAATTGTAATCGATTGACTCTATGTCCATTTGTAAGTAAGCGATAGTTTCCAATACCATAGAAAATTAATTACCGAAAATGCCTTTTGCGTTGATATACACTAAAATACGCGATTGGGTTTTTCCATAATGAAACATATAAAAGCTTTTTTAAAAAAAAATGTATAAATAGTAAACATAAAATGAAAAGCATGGAATTATTATCCATAATATTAAATTTTATGGATTTCATGAGTAGTGACACAATGTAAAATGAAATAAAAAGTTATATCTACACCCATCGATACCAATTGTTATTTAAAAAATTTTCCATGTAAACAAATTGAATCTGATATCATGACGTATTTCTTGTGTTTATCACAAACAGTAAATGTTCAATTTCAACTAGAGTACTCTGTGCAAAAAATATGTAAATTAAGAAAAAAAAGAGGGGGAAATAAAAAAATCAATGTATATCGTGAAAAAATGTGAAAAATAATCATATATCAGAATTATCTAAATACATACATGATCAAAACGAATAAATACGATATACATATAGCATACTATATATCTACTAGGCGAGAAATACATGATTATAATAAGAAGTAATCGCAAAAATAAACGAAAAAATCAAAAGAACGACTGTGATACCTGGTCGTTGTGTGACTGTGGTAAGACCAGAGCGACGTCGTCTGGTGTCACTACCGGTACTTAAGGAGCTGCCTGCACTACTGTCGCCGCCGTTCGTACTACTTAGCGACGGTGAACACACTGGACTGCCAGGCTGTTAAAATATTAGAGTTCAATTTCTTGCTTTTATGTGATATTATTAATGTTAAAAGTAATTACTTACTGGTTGTAAATGTTCTCTACTGCCAGGTTGACTCCAACTACAACTACCTTCTTCTCCACTACTACTACCATGCTGTTGTTGATAAAAAACATGTAAATTCGCTCCACCGTCCGAAGCACGTCGTCCAAAACTGCTTGCTAAAAATAAAGTACATTACATTGATAGATAAATAATGAACGAACAAAATTAAAACTCGCAAAAAAAATAACTAAAAATTCACGACTTACTTGCTCCCATGGCAGAGGGAGGCTTAAGCAAGTGTTGATCTTTGATCTGAAAATTCTGAGGCGGTTGATTCTGCACCAACGGTAAGTTGAGTGCGAGATTCGTGTGAGGCAGCACTTGCGGTTCTGCATTCAGTTGAAGATTCGGAAGTAGATGCAGCGGTGCATAACCAACGTTATAGCCACAAGGATATGCGACTCCAGCGGGTTGGTGGGCAGTATCGCCTGGACCGACAGTATGTCGTCTTGTAGCATGATAAGGAGTGCCGATAGGCAACTGTAAACCACTTCGCTCCTCCATTTCGCCCTCTGTCTCGCCGAACTGTAGGGGACAGTTAATTTTTATTTTTCATACTCAGATTTCTGAGCTTTACTGATTGATATTATTGATGAAGACTTTTTAATGTCAACAAAGAGTGAACTTTAAAGAAAAATATTATTAACTTTATCAATTGTAATTCAAATTTTAGATTTAAAAGAAAGGTTTTAAAATAAATTAAAAAAATTTTGATTTAATTAAAAAAAGGAACAAAAAAGCTACTTACATACATAATATACAAGATGATGGCCTAATCAATCGGATTAAAGTGCGTTAATATTTTCCAAGGCACAAATGCAAATTTGTGTTTGCAGTAAAGCAAGAAGCAAAGATTTGTGAAAGACGATATTGTTTGACGTGGACTTCATTTAAATAATAATTACAACTACTTCTTTAGAATTAAAACTTAAAAAAAACTATAAGACTAATTAATACATTAATAAGGACTTTATTGACTAATTTTAATGAGCATTTAATCGTAAAGATGGATCTTTGAAACTATTGATTAATTGGTAAAGGAATCGAAATTAGAAAGTAGTGCCATAAGTTAAAACTAATTACATTGTTGTAATATCTGAGAAAAATGTAGACTCCTTGAAAGTGTAAAAAATGTAAAATGAGCCTTTCTATAAATTACATTTATTGAATCTGATTTGTATGTGATTAGAAGAACTTTAGTTCTATTCTGAATATTATAAATTAAATTGTATAATTCATTTACAAAAAAAATATCTTAGCAATATTTGCAAAATCAAATTTAAAGAAAATAATGCAACAAAAAAAACAATAAGATAATTTGAAATAATAAATTCAACTAAATGAACTAATTTAATATTATGTTTTAACGCATTTTCAAATAAAAAATAATCAACAGCTTCAATGACTAATTACCAAGACGTTAAACTTTGTCGATTTACAATCGATAATATTTTGTATTTACTCATTTTCAGTTGGTTTTTTCAAACATTTTTTAACATTTATAAATAACATTAAAAATAATTTTTCTAATATAGAAAATCAAACTTTTGGAACAAATATTGTTAAAAAATAATTTTACATCTAGCAAAGATCCACTGTTGCAGTTTGAAACTAATGTGCAATAAAGTTCTATAACAGTCTGACCGAAAGATAGACATTGTTAGTCGTCAAATTGAAATTTAACATCTTTTCAAAACATATTCGAAAAGACTATATAGATTAAGCTTAAGAACATAAGTGCCCCTGTGTAAATTTTTTCCTGAAAGGGTTCAAAAAATATGTTATTATTGAATTTCCACAAAATTTTAAGAATGTTTTCCCTATATTCCAAGTTTCATATTTAAAACCCTCACTAATCAATAAGTAGATTACGTAATCCTAATACCCCATTTCCCTTTAAACCAAACGTCTACCATGCAATTACCCTTCACCAACAATACCAATGTCAAACGCTCAAAACAAGAAAATATATAGTCAGGAAAGCACACGATTACCTTTTCCAGCTGATGAGTGTCGTCGGGAGCGTAGCCACCGGGCAACGTCTGTATGCTTGGCACGCTCGTTACTGCGTTCTTTTCCAATTGGTCAACGAGTAAATTGTAAATTGCGTAGATATGATTGTAGGAGTTCCCCTTTACCGACTGCAGCAGCGTATCCAAGTCCAGATCCGGTAACGTGAGCATTGTCTCGATGACAGTCTGATTCAAGGGTGGCGCGACCGATTGCTGCTGCGGCGACGATTCATCATCCGATTCGGAATCTGGTGTCTGTCCGTCGCCACCCATCCACTGATGTGACAGAATTTGCGAGATGCTGAGTCGGCGTTCAGGCTCCACCACAAGCATGTGTCTTATCAGCTTTTCACATTCTGGGATAAAAAGGATGTTAGTGAATTGTTTTCAAATAATTTCGTTAAATTTTTTAACATATTTTAGTAAATGTAAAATAAAAGTATTTTTATGTAAATTTTTCTTGCAATTGTATCCTTTTTACAATTCTTCAAATCGTTTTACATCTTGTAATAAGTTAAAGGAAAGAGTTTTAGTTTTCACTTCCATTTTCAAATCAATGCAGTATATAATTATTTATGAGAACAACTCTTTTACTTGATAATAAAACACTAAAACCAAATAAAAGAAAAATTAAATGAAAGAGTTTACTTAGATTTTTAATTTATATTAATTTTGAATTATTTATCAGTGACAGTTTTGCAGATTTACTATAATATAAGAATACTTTTATTGCTCTAATAAATTTTATATTAAAGCAATAGAATTTTTTTTTAATTTCACAAATTTTAATGATTTTAAAATAAAAATTACTTCAAAAAGTACGATAATACTATACAGCAGAATACTGTTAAAAGAATTATATATATTCTACAGTACTAAAAAGTTTTATGAGTACTAAATTATTTTAAAAATAAGCCTTCAGATGAACTATCTAATACCTTCATTTTCTAACTATATTTTCATGAATAAAAGTGTTTTTCTAATATTGATGCACTTATTTATATAATAAGACATTGACCTACAAGATTTATTGCAAAATAACGGTCTTAAAACAATAAAACGAACGTTTTTTCAGTCTTAATGACGCTTTTTCTCATCTACAAAGCAAGACTAGGTTCAAATAGCTGATTTGTAACCTTCAAAATTTTTAATGCATAGAATTAGATTAATTGCGGTAAAACATCTAATGGAATTTTAATGAGTTTTCTGCAGAGTTGTAGTTTTTAGTGGAACAGTAACTGTTTTAAAATTATGGGTAGACAAAGTATCCGTAGTTCAATGAAGATCCAGAAAATGTAATTAAAGAAAAAAGTGAAAGAGTAAATTTACTTCATAGTAAGGATATATTGAAATTTTGATGTTGATACACTTGCAGTTGTTATAATAAAAATTATTATTCACATACCTGCAGACATGAAGAATGGTATCCTAAATTTTCCTGAGATCACTACAGATCTAAGGGATTGCATAGTGGGTCCATCAAAGGGTAAAACTCCACAAACTAGTACATACAATACAACTCCCAAGCTCTGAAAATTAATTTTAATAAGATAACATTTCATACATAAAAATTAAATTTTTATTGAAAATTCATACCCAAATATCTGCACGAGGACCATCATACTGCCTACCCTCAAAAATTTCAGGTGCTGCATAAGGAGGTGAACCACACCATGTGCTTAAAGGGACACCTGGTTTATACTCATTACTAAAACCAAAGTCTGCCAGCTTTATGTTATTGTCCCCATCAAGTAGCAAATTCTCAGCCTAAAATGCAATAATTATATTGAAATTTTATTAATAAAAAGAAGCTTTTGTACAGTATATTTCATATTTACTAATTTAAAAAACGTTAAATTTTTAATTACTACTAGTCAAAAAATTCAATTAAATAAATTAAAATAAGTTGATAAGTTGTAAAACTTAAAAAATTTTGTCATTCAGAAACACTTTTTTTAAATTGGTTAATATGGATATGAATATATTAAGATAAGAAGTAATCATTAAATTAACGAGTACATACATTCACAGCTTACTTTTATGAGTCAAAAAATTCATTGTGCTTGTTAAATGATTAAAAGTTAAAGAGTTAATTTATTATCTACATATATTTGCTAACTACATATATTAAGATTTAAAATACCTTAAGATCTCGATGAACAACTCTTTGTCGATGAAGATAACGAACAGCTTCAACAATTTGACGAAAAACTCTTTTTGCTTCACTTTCTGCCATTCTACCATTTCTTACTAAATGATCAAATATTTCTCCACCAGGAGCATATTCTGTCACTAAATATATCATTTTTTCTGTCTCCATTACTTGGTAAAGTCTAATTATATGTGGATGCCTCAGTCTCTTCATTATGTGCACTTCACGAAATATTTTTGCTAAATTTTCTTCACTTAATTTCGTCTTATCGATAATTTTAATGGCCACCTATAAGAGGAAATAATTGTTGTTAAACTTTGAATTTACTATTTTTTAAAGTTTAAAATATTTTATTTTAAATTTTATCTGATATTTTTTATGTATAATAATTTGTGTTAAAAATATTTTGTCTTGAAAATTACATGATTTTATTTTAGTGTGGAACAAACTCAATAAAAGATGATTTAAACTTTTTCTTCCAATCTACATTTATTTATTTTTTCAGAAAAGCTTGCCAAAATTGACTAAAAATTGTTTTTGTATAAATTTGCACATTCATGCACTTAAAACATTGTTAGAAGCTAAACAAGTTAGTATCTCATAATAAGTTAGTAGTAAATTAGTTTTCATATTAAAATTTTAGTTAATTTTATTAATCAATAAATGCAATTAAAAATTAAAATAGAGTTACAATTAATAAAATAAATTATTCATTTATTTTTCTGAAAAAGGAATGTTGTTTTCTTAATGCAGAATAACATAAAAATACTTTAAAATGAATGCCTTTATTATTGAAATAATAATTATTGTTTTATCAAATAGCAGAATAATTTATTTCAAAATACTATGCAAGCAACTCATTGAATTTAAAACTTTCAATATTGTCAGCAGCCATGAAATTGTTATACTTTTCAATAATACATTTAAATGCAAAACCAAAATCATTTAAATTGTATGCAAAGTTGAAAATCATTAGAATAAGAGCATTGCTCAATGTTTGAAAGAGAACGTATGTTCATGAATTTCAATAAGTCTCTTTTCTCCCATCTTGAAGTGTATCCAATGCATTTGCAAAGATAAACAGAGTCAATCCAAGTGGAGAGAAAAACATCCTAGCGAAAATTAAAAAAACAAATAGTGATGACATCATAGGTGCGATATTCCATTGGAAAAACAATGAAGAAAAGAGGCCTCCTTGAGAAAGGACTTGAAAAGCAAGGCAAGTGCGGGGGCGAGAGATAGAGATAGGTAGCCCTTTAAACGTCATCTATGACAAGATCTGCATGTCTGTCTCTCTCCCTGCCGTTCCAATTTCACTCTCTCTCTCTCTCTCTCTCTCTTTTTCGTCGTCTCCCTGCGTATGACGTAAACGGAATCATGCGCCAAATGTGCGTACGTATCCGGTAATTTCTCGACTTGCAGCAGCAGCGTCCCGTCGAGCGGAAAATCGCTGCCGCGAGAGAGAAGGAGAAAGAAAAAAACCAAGACGGGAATTAAGAATGCTTGCAGACGCGTCGCGTGATATTCGTAAACATACGCTCCGTCTCTGTTTGTTGCCTCTGCCGAGGGAGAGAAAGAGAGACAGAGAGCGAGAAAAAGCGCCGACGGGAGAGCGCTTATATCGACGATTCTCCTTCTCGTTCTCTTGCTCTCGGTACTTTCTCTCCATCTCTCTCTCCTTTTCCATTCATCTCTGCTCTTTTTTCCTCCGCACGCACACATGCGTACTTCTGCGTACGCGCTGTCGCCTCTTATCGTTTGCGAGAGGGAGGGAGAGCAAAAATTTTCGGGGTTCGAAAAAAATCGCGTCTGCAGACGTCGCGTGTCTACGTACGTCTGTGACAGCTTCGCCTCGGAGAGGGAGAAAGTGGGTGATAAAAGAGCGTGTGCAGAAACGCACACAAGCACACGTCGATCGTTCTAAACACAATGTGCATGAGAGAGTGAGAGAGAAAGAGGGGGTACAGTACTACAGAGTAGAGTATGCCGCTGCCTCTCTTCAAGGAAAAAAAAAAGATCGAAAGGAGAGTATGTACATGTATGTACGAGAATCGGCGATTATGTTTTTTTTTTTCTTAGTGCTATCTCCCTCTCTCTCTCTCTCTCTCTCTCTCTCTCTCTCTCTGGCTCACACACAGGGACGCGTACCAAGTGTACAGAGTCGCAGGCGTACGTACACAGAGAGCGAGAGAGAGACAGAGAGAGAGAGAGCGATCATGGGTACGTATTATTGTCACCTTGGATTTCGTGACGACGTGGGTGGCCATCTTGACGACGGCGAAGTTCCCCTTGCCGATCGACTTCTCCAGCTCGTAGTAGCCGACCCTGATGAGCTTGTTGACCGGGAACTGCTGCTGCTGCGGAGCGGCACCAACCGAGGCCACAGCCACCGCCGCCGACGAGGTCGTGGTTGCCATTTTCGACCCGGGGGAGACTCGCACCCTCGCGGCCAAGCCGCCAGGGAGGACAGTCGCTCGGTCGCCTCTCTGGTCTGCTGGCCCCCGAGAGCTCTCGCGGCCAAGGAAAGCCGCAAGCACGAGCGCACACACTCACACACGGACGCGCCGAGGACGAGGACGACGACGAGGAGCCAGCGCGCAGCCACCACGCACGAGAGCTCGTCCGCCGCCGAACGTCTACTGACTTGAGAGCGCTGACTCGAACGCCTGCCTGCCTGCTGCCTGACACGGCTCTGTCTCTGTGATGTCTGCGAGTCTGTGTTATGCTTGGGCGAAAGGCCGCTCCCGCCTGCGCACCGAACACTTGCGACTTGCTACTAAGCTTACTGTCACAAACGAGGTAAGCAACAGTCATGCCTAGGTAGAGCGAATTTTTGAAAGCTTAGCCTGGACTTGGCGAAAGGTTTCCGCGATGGGTTATTGGGTCCATATGGATTTTTTTGGAATTTGCTGAATGAGTCTCAGCTTTTTTCGCGTATTGATTTTTATTGGAGCGGAAGTATTCTTTTACGATAAAAGGTATTTTTTAAAGCTAATTTTTCGATATATTTATAGCAACTATTCAGAGTTATTATAATATAGTTTGATAGCAAAATGTTTACATAATTAGTTTAATTAATTAGTTTAGAAAATTTATTTCAATGATTAAAAATTGAACGAAATTAAAATTTTTTTTAACAAATCTTATTAATTTTTAGATATAAATGATTTCCAAATAAGATATTCTAAACGCTTATAATTCACACTTGTTACTGCTTAATTCCAAAGATGTTAGGTAATTTACCAATAATTTAATTTGTAAGAAATGTTAATTTAAAATGGAATAAAAATGAATAAATTAATTTTTTACGTTATTGAAATTTTTCCCAATTACATAATGTGCTAAGTGTAAATTTATCTAGTATTTTACAGTTGCAGAAACTTATAGAAAGTCATTTTTTTTAAATAATTTACTTATTTTTATTTTTGTTTAAAAAATGCAAATATTAGCTACTATAATAAAAGGATTAAATAATTAATAAATCTGAGAAATTAATGTATTTAATACTAAAATTGAAATTAATTTAATTATTATTAACGTAAAGAAAAAAAGACCCAAATAAATGTCGCGGATAGTAAGCAATTTATTACAAACAAAAAAACTGGTTTTAGTCTTGACACTATTAATTAAACCGAGGAAGACTTTTAAACAAATAAATAGAGCATGTTTTACAATTTTTTAATCTTCCAATGCACGTTGTAAGAAAATCAATAATTTTAAGCTGCGATTAAAAGAAATTTAGTAATAACTTTTTAGAAGTTTTAAAATTAAAAAAGTATAACCGGCAAAAATGTAATAAGATCAAATTTTCTAGAACGATCATTATGTGCATCCTTCTAGCAATCTTAGCACAACAATAGCTAATATTCTAAAGCTCAAGATAAGCCAGCGCGTGTTCATCGTATTTCTGTTTGCCAGCAAAACATAAAACAGCTCCACCACTTCGCGCGTGCTACTCAAATCTTTCGCGCGATAAGGAACCGTGAAGAAATGTAACGGAATCAAGAACGGCCGTACGTGGAACGCGAAGCAGCAATGTCCAGTGTGTAGCAGGCTTTTGGCTCGCGGCTTAGGCAACGAGACGGTAGGCTTTTATCATGCGGCGATTCCACGTGGTCGCGGAGAATCTAGCGCAGCTGGTATCGAACCGCGCTATATGTGCCAGCGACGGCGAGTCACTCGACACCAGGCTACGGTGCAGCGCGCTTCGTTCGAGAAATCTAGGCGACGAGCATCATCATGTGCGGCCTCTGGGCTCTATTTGGACTTGACACCAATTCGCTCACCTGCATCTGTGATAACTTCTCCAAAATATCGCATCGCGGGCCCGATGCGTTCAAACTCGAGCATGACAGCCGTGTTCCAGTAAGAATCTGCAGCTTCGGATGATGTAAGACTTTTTCGAGCGTGATTTTTGATTGACATGCTTTGTTTGATTTGCAGAACTCGTACCTGGGCTTCCACAGACTGTCCATTGTTGATAGTCTCTGTGGAATGCAGCCAATCAGGGTCTATAAGTACCCATTGTTGTACTTGCTTTGTAATGGAGAAATTTACAACTTTAAAAGAGTGAGTAATTTAAATTTGAAAGAGAAGAGAATTTAGAATTTCATATTTTTGCTTTCTTTAATTGTAGCTGAAGGAAGAGTATGGATTTGAATATTCAACCAAATGTGATATTGAAGTACTTACTCATCTTTATGCCACTCAAGGAACAGATGGAGTGTGCAAAGCTCTGGATGGTGTGTTTGCATTTTGCTTGTTGGATATAGAGAAGAAGAAGATTTTAATTGGCAGAGATCCATACGGTGTTAGGCCCCTTTTCAGGCTGTCTACTACAAATGGACAGTTAGCTGTAGCTTCTGAAGCTAAAGTAAGGCATATTTACAGTTTAACTACCTGTAAAATGTTTTGCATCTATCAATTACTATTCTTTATTTATTTTATTTTACTTACTATGGTATATAAATTGCAGAGTTTAATAGGAGTTGCAGAAATCTTGGGTGGAGAACACAAAGTAGAACCATTTCCTCCAGGAACCTTTGAAGAATATGATATTCTAGATGATGGGCTTGTTAAGTTTGTAAGACAAAAGTGTTATCATGAACCTGGACAGAAGCCCAGTTTTGTTCCATATGTCCCATGGAATGGTACATTTTACAATTATATTTTAATAATTATTTATTTTTGAAATAATTGTAAAAATAATGTTTTAGAGCTTAGTGGAAAGAATATTCAAGAGAATATTAAAAAATTATTTTCTGCTGCTGTGGAAAAACGTTTGATGGCTGACAGAAGAATAGGTTGCTTATTATCAGGTGGTCTTGACTCTAGTTTAGTTGCTGCTCTTCTTGTCAAATTTGCTAAGGAGCAAAATCTTCCATATAAAGTTCAAAGTTTTTCAATTGGTATGGAAGGCAGTCCAGATATTCTAGCAGCAAGACAGGTCTTAAATTTATGCTATCAAATTTTTATCTAATATTAAAAATATTAAATTTATTATAAATTACTTTAAATTTTAGGTTGCAGACCATATTGGTTCTGAACATCATGAAATAATTATTACACAGAAAGATATTACTGAAGTAATTAATAATGTAATTTATTCTATTGAAACATTTGATATCACAACAATTAGAGCTTCTATAGGGTGAATTCATGAATCCTGTATTTAATTTGTTATTTTCTAAATAAATTAAGTTATTTATACATAACTTTTCTTTTTTCAGAATGTATTTAATATCAAGGTATATTAAGAAAAATACCAACACTACAGTAATCTTCAGTGGAGAGGGTGCAGATGAATTGGCGCAAGGCTATATTTATTTTAGAAATGCACCTACTCCATTTGATGGTCACAAAGAATCTCTAAGATTGCTTAAGGATATTTATTTGTATGATGGTTTACGTGCTGATAGGACTACCAGTGCATTTAGTTTAGAACTGAGAGTCCCATTTTTAGATTTACAATTTACTCATTACTATCTCTCTCTGGATGCCGATTTGCGAACACCGCAAGGTAATGAACGTTTAATAGTCTTTTTAAGTGAATAAATGCAATCTTTAATGATGTATTATAATTACAGATGGAGTAGAGAAACATTTACTTCGATCAGCATTTGATGAATCCGATTTATTGCCAAAAAATATTTTATGGAGAAGTAAAGAAGCCTTTAGTGACGGCGTAACGTCCGTTAAAAAATCACTTTTCCAAATTATTGATGAAATTGTGAAAGAAAAAGTGCAAGATGAAGATCTAGAAAACGCGTATGAAAAATATCCACACTGCACACCAAAAACTAAAGAAGCTTATTACTATAGGTAATTATTATTATGAACTTTATTCTTTTATTTATTGAATATTAATATGTCTAACAATAGAAAGACCGTATATATTTTATAATTAAAAATTTAATTAAAAAATTAATTGATAAATTAAAAAATGTTTAATCTTTAGAGGACGGGCAAATTTTCATTATAAAGAAATAATTTCAATGTGAAAAATGCATAAAATACCGAAAAATATTTACATCCATTGTCTTCTACCTAATATTAATTTGTTGTTTCTCCGGTCCTCGAAATCATGACTTAGCACTTTTAGTATTTTATTATATTCTTCATTGTATATATATATATATTATATATATATAATCAAGTTTTATCATCTCGAGCGAGTGTGAGAGAGCGAGAATTTTGGCTAGTTTAAATAAAAAAAATAAACTAAAATATTGTATTAACTACCAAAAGATTAAAATATCTCACAATTTTTACGAATAAATTTTCAAAATGCTAATAAAAATAAAAAATAATCGTTTTAAAAGTAATTTAAATTTAAAATTTCTTTACAGAAAAATTTTTGAATCTCATTACGAAAATCACGCAGAACAATTGATCCCGTACTACTGGATGCCAAAATGGGTAAAAGGCGTCACTGATCCTTCGGCTCGTTTTATTTCACATTACAATAAGAAAACGAAATAATTTGTAAAAAAATAATACAAATTGCAGCTACTTATTAAACACTCGGGAAACTTTATGACTTAAAGCAAGATAAAGTGAAAAACGCAGCGCGTAAAACAATATGATTCTAGTGCAAGTACTTTTTTACATGTCGAATACTTCGACTCGGATTTGAGGGAATCTCTTAATACTTAATTTTGTCATTAACTTAATAAGGCTTGCTTTTTTACAAGAATTTTTTTGAACCTATTTATTTAAACATAAATATAAATTATTGCCTTATTGAATTACGTGCGATCGAATATCGTATGACTCAATAATGCCAATACTAAAACATCATGTGATTTTTTCAACGGAAATAAATAAATTGTAAATTTCTTCAATCTTGTACTTATAAATAATTAAGCAGCATATTTTGTCGCCATTATGGATCCAAAGTCTTTAGAAATTCTAACATTTTACAAGCCATCTAGGTGAACTGCTTTAATCAATCAAACAGTTGTGTACATATTTTGTTATTAATGCAAATAGGACGCATATGTTTCAAATTACATTTCATTAAACTTGTTATCTAGATAAATTGTGTTTTTTGTTCATTCCCATTTCTTACTTATCATTTAGTTTTTAAATCCAAGACCAGAAATTAAATAATTTTGACAAATTTATTAAAATTGCTTTAAAAGTTTAAGATATTTTTAATTCTAAAATGACTTTCTTATCGCAGAAACTCATTTTTTTATGATATCGTAGGTTTTAAAACCAATCACGTTTTGTAATTCAATTAGGGGCAAAACGTTGCATAAAAAGTTTAGAAAAATTTATCATTTTTTTTTATCCATCTCAGTTACGTTCGTATATTAATTATCCTGGTAATACTAAAATTGAAACAATAAAAGGTCATATATTTTTCTCAAAATGTAAAGAATTGAATCGTCAAGAAAAGCCGCGCATTAAAATTACACTGTAAAACATTCAAAACTGTAATAAAACGTAAAGCGCATGGAAAGTTTTCGAAAATTTTTTTGCGATCAATCCAAAATTGAACGAGTCGCAGGCTAAAAAAGAAGTTGTACCCCTGGTGGGACTCGAACCCACAATCCCCGGTTTAGGAGACCGATGCCTTATCCATTAGGCCACAGGGGCTGGCGGCCAAATATTGCTTCCTAGTTCGGGATATCCGGGCATGTCGTAACGTCTCTTTTTAAACGCCAAATTAATTGACTTTTAATCGTGAAGCCGTACTTTTATTATGTTTAATGATATGTTTGATTACAATTTTCTAAATGAGGATAAATTTTCTTATCGAAACTAACATTTTTTCCCTATAAATGTACATGAATACGAGTAAAAATAATTTTTTTGTCGTTATATTTAGCCTTTTCATAAATATTTCATTCAATGCTTGTACGTAGAAAAAACTTTTACTATAAAAGTTGCAGCTGATTGTAAGCGCTCTTCCAAGACGATTATATATTCCCACTACATATGTAACTTTAATGGAGGCGTGTCAATGTCTCCATAGTACCACGTGACTATAAGATGTACATTTATACAATACAGCTGCTTCTGAACCTCGTTGCAATACTTGCATTTTTACAAGGATCCAGGAGCCCTGTTTGTATTTAGCTATCTCGCTTAAATATTACGCGATGGAACTTTAACTATTAAAAATTATTGAATCTTTTTTCTATTTTATAATTGAACATAAAAGATACTTAAATTCGACATTTAATTTCTTTAAAATAAAGTAATATTGTTAAACTGAAAAAACAAATTTTTTTTTAAAGAATTTACAATAATCATTAGTTTTTCAAAATTATAGGAATATCAACAAATATTAAAAATTAGTTTTTGAATGATTCAGAAAAATTGCATGCTTATAAATTCGAATAAACGTTAAAATTTATCAAGTCGTATTATTCAATAAATCAGTTTTTCCGCTATTTCGAATTCAGAAACGTTAAATTTAGGATAAATTATCAAAATAATTAAACGAACTTCATTCTTTAAAGCGAATTCTATCAGTTTCTTATTATCTTATCAATTACCCAAAAATCAAGTCTAATGAAGATGAATTTTTATCGTATGCCAAAGGTGACATGATTGGAAAACAGTTCAGTAGAGTTCATTACTCGTTAATCGTGAAACTAGCTTATATTTTTTTTCGAATAAAAATTTGATATTAAAAATTTGCACCCAATGATTTTTATAAATTATTTTTTCATTTAAAAATACTTAATCTAAATAAATTCAATTCTCGCCTTAGTTAATAAATAACAAGATACATAAAGACTATCGAGAATATTGAACATTTAAAGGTGTTTCACATTGCATTCCACATTCCATATTCTACGTTTTTTAGTAAATATTCTGCTGATAAGAGTTAATGTTTTAGACAGAGATAGAGATACGTACAACAAGTCACTAATAGTACTAATATTAAATTTTCGGCTTATTTTCTAACATTTTCCTAATATTGTGAAATAGAAATATTTTGTATGTTTGTAATATAAAATTTGAATGATTACTTTTTTATACACATTAATTTATACTATCACTATAGTGTATAAAAAAGTAATCATTCAAATTCATATATGATCGAAATTAAATATGATTGTCTCATTAAAGAAATTTATACTTTATCGTTTAAAAGATATTGATCTTACATTTTTCAAGGCAATTCTTATAACAATAAGAAATTGTTAAGTAAAAGGCACAGAGACAGTTCAGATAACTTTTTAATTTTCTAAACTCAAATCATACTCAAATAACGATATTTATAAAAAAATTTAAATATACAAGTTAACTATAATTATTATACTATAGTTCAGAAACATGAGATTGAAAAAAAATGTTTCATAGACGTTGGATATTTAACACTTTAGGAAATGATTTCATTCTCAAAGGACCTTTTAATTGTTTGCTACTTCATTACAGGAAATTAATGAAAGAGTTTTCCCAACATTTATTACATTTTATTTTAATTTCTTACTATAAATGAATTATGCGCCGTTAAACCGTAACACGTGAAGCGAGCTTTGACATGCACACCAAGCATCACGCATTTTTCCAAATGAAAACAAGCAAACGATTGATGTGACACCTTGTGCTCGATTTCGCGTGCAGTTCGCACGTGCACTTTAACTTTACACTTTACTACTTGAGCATTCATTTTTAACGTTAAAAACGTCGTGCGATACGTGCAGCCACTGCATTTAATGGCTGCTTTTATTTAAATTATAATACGTTAAGAATTAAAAAAATGCCGCGACGGGCGCTTCGATGCTCGCGAGACAAAGTTTCCGGTTCTAACGAGAAAATTGCCTTTCCGAGCGTGACGTCAGGATAAACTCTAATTCAGCGCGTATGACGCAATTAATGTACATAACGTATATTGGCACTTTCAATGAATCATAAGTTCTGTGGATTGTTATTTTCGCGCAGTAAAATAAAGGATCAGATTGTCGTCAATATGTTATAGATTATTTATACGTAAAATTCTCAGATAAATTTAAGTTGCACGTTTATTTAAAAGTGGGCTTTTCTGCTGCTTTGGCTATTTATTTTATTTATTTATTATTAACCAGTAAATAAAAAGTCACAATTCGCAACTCCCACAGAGATATACAAAGATATCTGTTGGTGGGTCTGGTTACATTCCTCCATTTTTTAAAAGCATTCTGTCAATAATATTGGTAATTTCAAAACAATCAGTCGGGTGCAAAAATATCGATTTAGAGTTCATATTATTAGGCATTTGTATATTAGGCATTTGTATTTCGTCAGTACTGTAATGCGGTATTTTATTACTTAATTTTGTACCTATTTTACTGAAGTATAAATTCATCGTCGTGATACCTTTAGGATCAATTATCAATTGGTTATTCTTATTGTAAATTTGTGTAATTGGTGCACAATTTTTTGTATTTTTACCTAACTTTTGATTAATAAAATTCTAAATTTTCCTGGGATTATTAATAATTTTTTCAACTTGATTACGATCGTGCATCATTTTCGCATGTTTAATTACTTTGTTTAAGGTTTTTTCATATATTTTGTATTCAGACTTTGCAATTTCGTTATATGGTTGAGCTTTCCAAATTTTGTATAATAATTTTTTTATTACATGAATTTATTATGGCTTTTGTTATCCATACGTTTCTTGGTTTTGTTTTCGTTAATCTTTCACCGTTATTTTTAGTTGTAGAACTATTGATACAATTTTTCATTTTTGTTACAAGTGAGTTTATTGCTGAAACTGGATTTAGCATTAATTCCTTTCAGTTTTCTTTAGTTGCTATTCTTTTGAGTTTATTATAATCTATAATATCTCCAATTTTATCTAACTTTATTGAATCAATTAAAGATTATCAATTGCAAAATAATTGTTTTAGGCACTATAAATTATTTAAAAGTAATTTGCTTTTCTAATTTTTTTTTCAACTTGAGATGCAAGTAAAAATACTTGTTTTTAAACATTTATTGACATCAGGATAATAATTTTTTACAAATTTAATTATTTTATTCAATAAATGTAATTTCAAAAATGTCCTCCCTAGATTTCCTTTTCATACTCTACAGCGAATAAGTATACGAATCTGACGCTCTTTACCGAAAGATATAAGTACCCCAAGATATTTAGGTACTAAATTTGATCGGAAAATTTAGAAAAAAAAATTTTAATGATCAATGGCATATTTGTTTTCGATAGACATAAGTAAGGATGTACAATTGTACGTCGTTCCAACATTGCAGTATCATTTTAAAATTTGTAAAAATATATATATTTTTTTTTTTTTTTTTTTTCAAACGATTTTCGACGCTACTTTCTAGCGCAAAATTAGGGCCATTTCATGCCTGAGTTGGGAAAAAACTTTTTTGATTTTCTAACCTATGAATTTCATTTAAAAATAAATACAAAAGTATAGTTAATTTATTTTTAAAACAATTTTTATGTTACCTTATTTCGCGGTTTGTTATTTCAATGTTTTTTTTATAGAAACAAGTATGTACTTATTCATTTACGAATAGTTCATCGATTCAAATACTTCCGGCCCGGCGAAATACGTAATGACGTAAAATTTATTATCTGCGCGCGTCGTTCGCGCGGGAAAGCAATCTGGCAACGCCGCATTTACGCGCGCTTTTTCGACGCCACCAGTATACAGCCCCATCAGTTATCCGTTGCACACGTTTCGAGTAAGATCCAAAACGTATATTTTTTAACGGTCGTCCGGACTCCCCTCTCACCCCTCGTTGCATTCTTAACCTGCAGAGGCGTTGCAGTTTTCTTCGCCGGGAGGATCCTCACTTTCAGTCGTTTACATTATAGATTTCGCAAGAAACGGAGTCGTGCAGTAGCAGACTTTCGCGCCTAAAAGGTGTGGGCCGCCTCGTATCAGCGACGACGAAGTAAAAAAAATAAAAAATGGCCCAGCCATCCGTTGCTTCGTACTTCGCCACGAGAAAGCGTCGGGCCAGCGAGGATCTGCGAGGCAAAACGAAGGTTCTAATCCTTGACGACAATGATAAAAGAGAAGCTTTACCAATTGTACAAGAACAACAGCCCGCCAAGAAGGTACGTTATTTTTGGGTCTTTGCAGAAGTATGGCCTCTATTTTCCGTTTGTTTTTAAAGGGACTGATACACAGATGTACCTAGTTTTGAATGGTTTTGTTTCGATATTACAGTGGCATTTCCGGTCATTCATTGTTCACTTTGTTCTTTTTTTAATTTTCTTTTTTGCTTTTTCTTAAAGTATTGTTTGTTTATATTGTTGTAAATAATTTTTATAAAAATTAAAAATGATGCATTTTGAACGTTTATAGAATTCAGTATTAAGCATTAATATGGAATTCATATTATTTCATTTTTTGTACACTTGAAGTGAAAGCTAAAAATAGTTAGATTTCACATGGAAAACTTTCTGTTCTCTTGAAATTATCTTTAATATTCTGTGCAACTTTTATATACAATAAATATCTTAATGATAAAATAATCTTGTAAATAAAAATCAAGTTACACACATAAAATGATTAATTAAATAATAAATTTTGAAAAATAATATACTCTGAAATAATTTTATTCAGCAAATAATTGTTGAAAAATAAATATAAGATTATTAATATCTTTTTAACAATAAGAAATGTATAATAATTGTCATATATACATGGTATTTAGATTAGTATTTCACAAATTATGAAGTGGACAACTAAGGAGCACAAGTTCTACTTGACTGAGCCAGGCATTGATTATGAATGTTAAAAATTTCTGACATTGCATTTTAACTTGTTGCGAAAGTGGAACATTATATAAACTTTAAACATAATGATTTACATTTTCCAGCTTAAGTGTGCAAAATTTATCCATTTACAATTACAAAATGTGATTGACCAATACAAAATATTTATATTTATTAACATGCTTTAAATATTTACTTTAATTGCTTTTCCTTTATTTTTAGGGAACTAAAACAGAAACAAAGAGAGAAACTGTTGCAAGAAACTTACAGTTTGAATTGGGTCCAAGAATATCTAAGCCAGTGCACAGAGTTAGAACAACCAGATCACGCAAAGCTATCACAAATGAAGACAGTCGTCAGCCTGATATACGCGAAACCCTACTTAAGGTCAATAAAGAAATTGAAGAAGATAAACAGATAATATTTGAAAAGTTGGGATGTTTAAGCCCCAAAAAGTCTACCAAAAAGAAAGTTAGTAAAACCTGTAAAACTAATCAGACAGAAGAGAAAGTTGAAGAAAAAAGGCAAGAGCCTTCAATTTTCCGTACTCCAACAAAAGGGTCACCAATGAAAAGAGATATGAGTTTGGATGAAATAAAATCTAAAATAACTACTAGCTCAAGATTAGCTGAACTACGAGCTAGAATTGCTAAATTTAAAAGCTGTGAAGATAAATTACAAAAATTAAACCAAATACACGAAGAGAAAAAAGAAGAAGCTAAGAAAAATAACGATACAGTAAAAATAAAAGAATTTGAGCGTATTCAACTTGAAATACCAGTGAGTCCTTCAAAAGCTCTTCGTTCTCCTAACAAATTTCTCAGTCCTACAAAAACTATTCCACTGTCACCGAAGGCTAGTCCAGCCCGGCGTCTTCTCTTTGAACCAAAAGAAGCTCCTGCAAGTCCTGTCAAAGGTAGTCCTACAAAAACTCCAGCATATCAGAGATATCAATCTCTTATTGATACAGAAGGAACAACCTTGTCTTTACCTTATAAATACAGATTTTTGGCAGAAATTTTCCGTAGTATGGATACGATCGCTGCAATGTTATACAATCGCAAAGAAATAATAACTTTTAGCAAACTGAAACCTGCAGTACAAGAGCTCGTGCGCCGTAATTTCAATGTCGATCATTTAGCACAGGTAAGATATAAGATTTATATTTGAAACAAAAATTAAAAACTTCAAACTTAAATACGATTTTTTGTAGATCAAAACGATCTTCCCAGACGCCTACACGTATAATATAGAAAAATTGCGCAGTTTTGGAACTGGAAATGCTGAGAAGTATGAACTTGTTCTTACTCCAAATATTAAAATCAATAAGGAAAAGAGTGGAAGAAATACTCCAGATGCTGACGATGTATTGAAGTCGGCCCAAGAAACACACATGGGACCTACCGTATTATTAGAGCGGCGAAGAAAATTCTATAATGAATTATTATCTATCGTTAAAGATGAGCACGAGAAGTTCCTACTAAACCTCGAGACCCCTATGAGGATACCTAAAGAGAAAATTACGAGATGGCATCCAGAGTTTGATATTGAAAACTGCCGGGAGATAAAAAAATCCGAATTGCCTCAGGCACCAACTCAAGAAAAAGCGACATCAGCTAGAGATGTTCTTGAGAGGGCGAACAAATTATTCAATGATAATTCGCGTGTGAAGAAGGCACTTGAATTTCTGGCGGATAATCAAACTAAAGTTTGTGTTAATACAGGTAATGAAAAAATTTAATTATATTTCAAATTTATTTTAAGGTAATTAAACTATTTCCGTATCTTTTCAATTGTTCTCTAAACTTCTTAAACGGTTTTCTTTTACTGCTCGTCCTTTATATGGAGAACAGTAAAACGTTGTTTTAAAATTAGACTGCGGTTTAGAAAATTATTTCCTTTCATATTCACTTAAGTAGTTTTCAAGATACATATTAATATTTGTAATAAACATAAATAAAAATCTTCCAGATCTGCCAGAGTCTTCAGATACGATTCCTACCGTGGATACCTCAATAGTGGATACACCACCTGCTACACCAAAAGCTCAAAAACCAATTGTAAATCCACTACTTAAAGGTATTCCTACATCTTTACTTGAAAAAGTTCGAGCGAAACAAGCAGCTAAAGCCCTGGAGATGATGACGAGGTCGACGGACGCCACTAAAGATGCATTAATGTATTCAAGGCTACCAGAGCTGGCGAAAATAGTGCGGAATATTTTCGTTAGTGAGAAAAAGAGCGTACTTACTATGGAATTTGTTATTAAAAAACTCGATGATTCATATCGGACAAAATTGACGTCTACGGAAATCGAAGAACACATTAGATTACTGTGTAAACTCTTGCCGCTGTGGGCGACAGTGCATGTAGTTAGAAAAATGGACTATTTAAAATTAGCAAAAGACTTTGATATGGCAAAGGTTATTAAAAGGCTAGAAGTACTTGCAAATGAAAAAGTATGTTAAGGTAAAGTGTGTAAGCAAAGATTTGCTGACAAAAGAAGTTCATTTTCTGCAATTTTTCTGTAAAATGTTAGTTTAAAAAAAAAAACTAAAAAAATATTGTAAAACGTATTATTTTTATTTTATAAATAAAATAATTTTTATAATTTAAGTTTTAAGTCTCAGAATATTCACTATTTCAAAACACTAACATTTTAAGAAACTTTGTTCAAACTTTTTTTGTCAGCATAAGCATGGTACGAATTACGGCAATGAATCCTTGACTTTATTTATATTTACATATCAATTATTTTATGCATTAAAGAGCTATGCATTTAAATGATAGCTAAAATTTTATAATCAATTTTTTGTAATTTTTAAAATATAATTTTGAGAATTGTTTATAAAGAAAACTTATTTTTAAGGATGTATAAATATTTTTTACAAAAGTGATATATATATATATGTGTAATAAAAACGTGTACAAATTTGTACCAGATGAAAATTGAAAAAAAAGATTACGAATTACTTTTATAAGAATGAGGATAGTTTGACCCATAAGAATCTAGATTTTTATTTTATAAAAAAATACATAAAAATCTTTAACAATTTTTTGTGAAACATATATATACGAAAATTAAATAGTTTTTTGAATAATACAATATAAGAGTAAAAATTTCTAATTGAACTTCATTATGCAACGTTTATATTCATTTTTTGTAAAACGTAAACGATCATAGAAAATCGTTTTTGCCACTCATCTAGTGTAGCTCCATAAACAGTCTTGTCAAAAAAGATCTTGGAGACGATCTCACGAACAGATTGTTTTGACCTGAAAGGAATTAGTGCAATTGCGAATAAATTTAACAAATAAAAAATATCATTGAATTTTTTTTATCCATCGTTATGTATAATATGTAAATTATCTTATCAATTAAAATTTTTTCTCTGAATTAAACTTTTTATAGAATATTAAAATATTTTGTAATACTTTCTATTTCACTTATGTTACATAAATGCATATTAGATTAATTTTGTTTTTAACTAATATTCTATATTCTTTTATATATTTAAATCAAATATTATTATTCATCTTGTAATTAAAATATATTTTGCTTTACTACACTTACCACATCTTTAAGATTTGCTCAAATTCTTCACTGTGATCAAAAGTTCTCTTGCAAGCAACATCAGTCAACCTCAACAATTCAAAAAGACCACGTTGATCATTAGGAAGAATCGGAGAATGAATGGGCGACTCCATAAAATCTTCACTTATTTCCATAGTTTCCTCATTAATGCGTTTATTTAATAACACATTTGCAATGAATGATTTGTAGTAATCTACCAAATAGTAAATGGGCACTCTTATCATAGGGAATATTGACACGTTATTATCATTTCTGTTTAGAGTATCCACAGAAACCGAAGATTGATTGAAACATGTTCGCAAATGTTTGTATGCTCCCGTTTCTCCTTTTAACATTATTTTTCTTAGTGCATCAGTTTCTATGTTATTTTGAAAAACATTAAGTTCGTTACTTAAATCAATTTCAAGCCATTGACTCTGATTTTCTTCTGTAGTTTGTAATAATTGAAACTTTTCTAATTCTGACAATAAAGATTCTTTTGTCTTTGTAATTAACATTCCCGATGATTTAAGAAGCAAAAATGCATTTTGAATTTCTTGGACGCAATCGACCTAATAAATAAATGCAATTTTTATTTTAATTAATTTTGCTAATAAAAAATATTAATTATAGCTAATAAAAACGTAATACACAATAAAATTCATTTTAAGAAAATGTCAAATTTAAAATACCTCTAAAACAAAAAACTTACAGTTTTAAGATCGACAGACTTAATTTCCGCAATCAATTGCGTTAAATCATCGTCTAACATCATACTGTCTACAGGTAATTGTTCTTCAAGTTTTTCCAATTCCCTTTGCAATTCAAATTGAAAAGTTTCTAATTTTTTTACTTCGAGAGTCAATGGTAACCAGTCATTTAAATCTGGACGTTGTTTTTCAATGATTTGCTAAAAAATTATAAAAAAAAGTTTTATAATGAAGTAAAGAAACATATGTTTAAAATTGAACATTGACTTACTTCAATCTTTTCAACATATTCCATTGTCATCATCTCATTATTTTTTACTTTTTTACTGTGTATAATAGTTGTAGCTATACTATTAAGATGTTCACTACAGATTTTTGCAATACCAACATCCAGGCTGGTTTCAGCTTTATTCGTACTATCTTCATTTTCTTCAATATCTAAGTGAATGAGAAAATCTGTATAATGTGATCTAACTGCTAATAAAGCATTCCACAAAATTGGAATTTTGACAGGATTAAGAAGTTCTGCAATTTTTGTCCATACCTGCAAAATTAATTTTTGAAAATTACAATAGATATTAAAATTGAATTATGTTATTAAGAAATTCAGCAAACTTTTTTTTTCTCTGGTCCACCAGTATAATTAGCAACAAGTGAAAGACAGTCTAATATCGTAGATTGAGATATTTCTTCTACAACTGGCGGCATTAAATGTTGGCAAATCTCTTGCATTTTATTACAATTTTCAATTTGCATTAACATTTGCTCATGTTTGATTTTAAGAATTTCCTTTTTTATTCTTAAATTACCTCTTTTTACCTTCTTTTTTTCTAGCAGATTTGCTTTTAATAAAAATAAAAATATTTTAGACAATTTATTAATGATGACTTGTATTTAAAAAATTTAATTATTTAAGAAAATTACCTTTCTGCCTGCATATCAATTCTTGTTGGTTCCATCTTAGTTCTGCATTCTTAATTTTAATATCAAGTAACTTTCTTTCTTTTTGAAGTTGAACAGTATTTCTTACACTATTTATTAGAGAGTCTTTTGGCTCTTTCTTTACTTTATATAATAATACATTTTTTCTTGCTTCTAAAACTTCAGACTGTGGTCTGATAATTTTAGGTATGTCCTCCCACAATAATCCTAGTACTCCTTTGTGAAGCCTGTAATTATTAAAATTTATAAATAAACAGAAACCTATTATTTCTAAAATAGTTAATAATAGTTTAACATACGTTTTTTTTACATGCTCGGATGCATATAATTGAGGGCATTCAAGTTGCTGTAACCAAGTATCAAAATCAGCCAAGTCTGCCATACTTGGTCAAAATATAATGTTCACTTCTTTTTTTTATCCTATGAATATTTAAAATTTAATTAAAAATTCAAACAATTATTTATTATTTTAAATTGTCGTGAAACTACTTAAAAATGTTTAAAGTACAAAGAAAAAGAAACTAATCTTAATAACGATAAATTAATTACAGTAAGACAACAATAAATACCAATTGTGTATTACATACCATATGTATTTAAAAACACCAATAACACTCAACTTTTCCACGAATCAAACACTGCTTTTGTCACTCATAAAAACATCCCTGAACTGATCTTTAATCGCACATTTTTAGTACAATAAAACTCTTTTTCCACATTTTATAAACTTAACGTACTCTTTAAAACAGTATTTGAATGTGTATTTGAATCGTAGTGAAGTTAGCCTCTTTCAAATAAAAAAGTCTGCTCTTGGCTAAAACTCGCCTCCCATTGGCTGTTCGTCTAATTTCCTTATATATTACTCCCCACCTTTCGAGTATGCAAACTATGTAATTGGCGGCAACAATTGTGGAGAACATAACCTCAAATGCACGAACAATGGCTTAAACGCGCATGCGTGACGTACTTTTTTCGATTTACAATTCAATCAGCTCAATCAGCTGCGTTTTTTAGCTTTAGTAGTTCGACGCTACTGACACTCAACAATACCAAAACTAAAGTTCCTTGCAAATTTTTGCACCTTTACCTCTTTGATATGTCTACCTTAAGACCATTCACCTGCGATGACTTATTTAAATTTAATAACGTGTGAGTATTTTAAATTTTAAAGGGTCGCGCGTTACGTGAATTTTCTCACATAACGCTAACCTTTATGCCTGCATGCAAATTATATGTAAAACTAAAAATTACTTTTTGTTACAGAAACTTAGATCCTCTTACTGAAACTGTATCCTTTTTTATTTAAAAATATCCTATGTATTAAAAGTATAACATTTTAATTTATCTTTCTTCCATTAATTGATTGTGCAATTTCTAATTATTATTTAATGAATTAATGATTCTATAACATTATTCTCATAAAAGTTATGATTTCTTGACTTGAAATATGATTAGTATGGACTCTCTTTTTATATGCAGTATTTGGCCCACTGGCCAGAATATTTTCAAGTGGCCGAATCTCCAAGTGGAGAAATTATGGGTTACAGTAAGTTATTAAAATTACAAATATTTTTTAAAACTAAGTTTAATTTTCAAATTTATTTTTTTAGTAATGGGAAAAGCAGAAGGAGTTGGAGAAAATTGGCATGGGCATGTCACAGCCCTTACTGTTTCCCCTGATTACAGAAGACTGGGCCTTGCTGCTACACTTATGAAATTTTTAGAAGAAGTTTCAGAAAAGTAAATGAATTTAATATCCTTTATTTCAAAATCTAGATATCAAAATTAACATTGTCTTTTTTTATAGGAAACAAGCATATTTTGTAGATCTATTTGTAAGAGTCAGTAACAAAGTAGCAATAAAAATGTACCAACAGTTAGGGTACATAGTTTATCGGACTGTATTAGAATATTATAGTGGTGATCCTGACGAAGACGCTTATGGTGATTATCTAATTTTTTATTTAAAGAATTCTTAATTATAAATGTAGCTAATTCTGGTTTATTTTTATAGATATGAGAAAGGCATTATCAAAAGATATAAAAAAGAAATCTGTAGTTCCTCTAGCACATCCTGTGCGGCCTGAAGAAGTTGATTAATTTTTAACAAATTATATTAAAATGAAATGAAAATAAAATTACAAATTTAAATGAATACTATTTTTTATTGACATTCAAAGATATAATTTTTACAAAGTTAAAAAGATAAAGTGATTTGAATCAAATTTATATGTTTATAATTTATTTACATAAGTTTTTAAATAAATAATTTAAAAAAGTAGAAATAATTATGTTACTTTTTAATTTTTTTTACCTTAATATGTAATTTAACTTAATATATTAAAAAATATATTAACTAGTATACTAAAAGATTTTAAAAAAATTCGTCTTTTTCATAAGATTGAAAAATCAATAATTCATAGCAATCAATATTTACAATTCTAATTATGTATTTTGTTTAAAAATATTGATAAATGTCTAAGGATTCAAATTTCAAGAAATCCTGTAAGTAGTCATTAACAAGTTTTTATTTCCAATAATCATATAGTTGCATATCAATTAGTTAAAGCTATATTGAACTCCTCATATTTATTATTTTACAATTTCTAATAATTTTTTTTATCAAAATTAAAAGTTGTAAAAGAAATTAAAGTATAAAAAGGGAACATTTGCGTATATAATTTATTTTATCGGTTTCTTTTTATTTTTGGACTAGACGATGATACGCAAGATATACTTACTCCTTGAGAATTTATTCGAATTAATAAAGGAGCTCTGCAGAAAAACAAGGATATTCGGAAAATATATATGGTTATTGCCTTGTTTTCACGGGCATTGGCATACGAATACATTTAAACCCACACGCGTTGAATGCCTGTAGATACACCGAGCGCGAGCGAATTCCGCATCTCCGAGGACATATATACAATATGACGTGTCTCGTAGCACATAATTTTCTATATCTATATACAGGTTACACGAATTCGAATGTAAGAGAGAGAAAGACGGCGACGTCGCGGCAATTCTATCTCTCTCGCGCGCACTCAGCTGGTCGCCGATGGAGAGACTGCAGAGTGCAGACGGCGACGAGAGCTCTTCCAGGCAAGATGGCACGTCAGCAGGGCGACGTCGATGAGCTTTTCGACGTGAAAAATAATTTCTATATCGGCAATTATCAGCAATGCATCAACGAGGCGCAGAGAGTTAAGGTACACCACTTGTTTTAATTGTTGGAAAGAAACAATGTAGCGATATCTCGGTTGAATCGAGCGCGGTTGTGCGTGTCAATCCGGTGCACCGTTGTGCGGTTTTGACACATGTCGGTCTGTTCAACACTTGTTTGTTGATTTTTACTATAGCATGTTGCAAAATAGAAAATAGCTTAATATTATCAGTGTTATTCAAGGCTTAGCTTAAGTTTTCTGTACTTTATGTATGGATTTAAATTTTGAAATAGGTTAAATGTATGGAATTTTTAAAAATAATAAAAGGTAAAATTTTTGTCAATTTTACATTAAAAATGTATCTGTGTTAGGGAGCCAATTAGATCATTTTACCTTATGTACTGTAGATCTATATAGTTTGCAGGAATTACATCACCTGGAGACCAAACTTATATCTATTAAGTTTTATTTTTTTAAACTTTAAGTAAAAAATACTTTCTTTTTACTTTCTTGTACAATTTTTATTTATATGATATACAAACTTTGTTAATTATTATTTATTAAATACTTAATAAATAATTAAAGTAAATATTAATTTTTTTTCTTTGCATAAATATTTGAAAAATATTAATTCTATTTTTAATTTCATTTAAAAACCTTTCTTAACAATAATTAATATTCAACTCAGTATTGACTAAAACATATTTAAATTTACATCACTTAGTAGCAATGAATATTCATCTTTTTAGCCAAGCTCTCCAGAGTTGGAGTTGGAACGAGATGTATTTTTGTACCGAGCATATATTGCTCAAAGGAAATTTAGAATAGTACTTGATGAAATCAAGGATTCTTCTCCTGTGGAACTAATACCTCTTAAATTATTGGCTGAATATTTTGCTTATCCAGATAGGAGAGACAAATTACTAGCTGAAATCGATAAAACCTTACTTGATGTCAAACCCAAAACTCATAATTTTAAAATTGTTGCTGCTACAATTTATTACCATGAAAATAATTTGGAATCAGCACTTAGAGTATTATATCAAGCAGAAAATCTGGAATGTTCTGCCCTTAGTGTGCAAATATATTTGAAAATGGACCGTCTTGACTTAGCTGCAAAAGAAGTTAAAACTATGCAAGAAAAAGATGATGATGCCACATTAACCCAACTTGCCTTAGCATGGGTAAATTTAGCTACTGGACGTGAGAAGTATCAAGAAGCTTATTACATCTTTCAGGTAAAAAATCAAATTTCAAATTAGCTTAGTATTAAGCTATTTAGTTAATTCTTAAATTTAAAACTCTAATATATATATAAAAATTATTTTTTAGGAAATGATTGAAAAGTATTCAAGCACAACCATGTTGCTAAATGGAAAAGCAACAAGTTTGATTTTACAACAAAAATATGAAGAGGCTGAATCTGTACTTCAAGATTCCTTAGAAAAAGACAGTAATAATCCTGACACATTGATCAATATGATTGTTCTCTCTCAACATATGGGAAAACCACAGGAGGTTGCAAATCGATATCTAACACAATTAAAAGACTCTCATATGGAACATCCTTTTGTTAAAGATTACCTACAAAAAGAATTAGAATTTGATAGGCTAGCAGCTGAATATTCATCTCAATATTCAGCCTTGGCCTAAATTATCTGGGATTGATGCGTATAGTTTCTGGATTGCAATTAAGGGGGATAATAGTTTAAACAATAATAATAAATTAAATTATCCATTATTTATTCAACATTATTTACAAAAAAAGTTTGTTAATTATTAAGAAGTTATGAAGTATTTATAAAAGTGATCTAAAACCCCCTTAATGTACTTCTTACTACTATAGAAGAAGTAGCATGTGAAGGTTACATAAACTTTGAGAAAAAAATGTGGGTACTAAAATGTATTCCATCAGAAATCAATATTTGAAGCATAAAAACTGACTGATAACAATAATTTTTTTTCTAATGCAATTTTCAACAAGAGTAAAGTAAAATAGAAATAGATATAAGAAAGTGCGAAGTTTTGTTACCTTAGAGTGTTAGATATTTTGCTAATGTTTTCTATTTTATTATTATTTTTGTAGAAATTGCATTGAGAAAAAATGAAATTCTTTTTAAAAGCGTCCACTATAATACATTTATTATATCGCTGCCATTTTATAATCTAGCGAAAATGTAAGAATTGATTACTACAAAAAATATAAATATCTGAAAAACCAATTTATTTAAGCAAATTTTCAAGCATGCTCCCATTACGATTGCGCAATTTCTTTACAAAATTTTAAAGTTTTTGTTAATAATTATACCTTTATTTACTAATAAATTTATTTTAAAAATTTATGTTTGAAATTTTATTTGCATTTACATAATTTCTTTAATTTTTTTAGGCATATTCTCCGTATGGGTTAAAATATTATCATTATATCTATATATATACATATGTACACGCGCTTGTATTCATTATTTATCCCTGAGTGGCGCTGCTTGCGAAAGTTGCGAGTTGCGACAGAAAAACCCCCATGCAGACACAAATCAGCTGGTTTTGTTTACGTAAATCGAAACCATGAAACTTCCGACAATGGAGTAATCATATTTGCCCAAAGGCTATTAAAAAAATATTAGAAATCTTGTTCAATCTTTCAAAACATTCAGTATTGTTGATAACAACATAATGGTATCAGTTAAATCAACAGGAAATTAAGGAAAAAATAGTGGTATCTTCATAACCTCTACGTTGGAGCTATTATTTGCCGGTGAATGTTTTTTCATTGTAAACAAGCCTCAACGTGACTTTGCAATCTTATTTTCGTGGTTTTTGTGGTTTATTTTTATAATCAATGATTTCACATAAAAGTGCAAACTTTCGTTGAGCCAAGCAGTAACTCTTTTTTCATATGCGAAAAGAACAACTTGGTAAAAAAAACATTAAATTTCCGTCTTTTTTGTTATTTAGTCTATATTAATGTATTTGAGTAGAAAATTCATCTTTAGGAGCAAGACCCTTTTCCAGTTTCTGATTTCAAAAATGTCTACATCCAATTCAGAAGATGTTCTTCTTAAAACTGCAAGAAATTTAGTTCCAAGCTTATCTGATGTCAAGCATAAAGGACAAGATGGGAGAATTGGAATTGTGGGTGGTTCACTAGAGTATTCTGGTGCTCCATATTTTGCTGCGATGAGTGCTCTTAGGACTGGAGCTGATTTAGTACATATTTTTTGCTGCTTAGAAGCAAGTATTCCTATAAAGTCTTACAGTCCTGAGTTGATTGTCCATCCAGTTTTGAATGATAAACAAGCATTGGACTTTATTCAACCATGGCTTGAACGTTTGCATGTCATTCTAATTGGACCAGGATTAGGAAGAGATGAAGGAGTTTTTCAAACAGTCACAAAGCTCATTGAAATATGCCGTGAAATGTCAAAGCCTTTAATTATTGATGCAGATGGTTTATTTTTAATTAGTCAAAATCCACAGCTGATTAAAAATTATCCTAAGCTTACGTTAACTCCCAATGCTATGGAATTTACTCGTTTAGTCAAAGCTTTTCAAAATAAAACTGTTTCTCCACAATCAGTTATTGAAGATTTGAGTATTAAAAGCTTGGGTAAGTATTAATTTTTTTATTACATATCTTCCTTAGTACAAAGGAATTATAAAAACTGATAAAATGGGGTCATTCTGGGTGCCAATACATTAAAACACACATTAAAACCTTTTAAACAAACCAAATTTTATCAGTTTTTATAACACTTTCAACAGGGTTAAATATACATTTTTAAGAGTCATCTTTTCTAGACTTTTTAGAAGAGTTATAGAAAATATTATATTATTCTAAAATAAAAATAATTCTATTCTTTTTTTATGGTGTTTTACTTACAAGGAGAGTATACGACATTTGGGTAATGGATTTTCCTATAACTTTGGGATACGTTTTCTAATGTTAAAATATGAAGGAAGCCGCGTCCATTCGGCCTAACACTAGATTTTTCAAAAGTTATATGCTCTTAGTAAAAATCTAAGAAAAATCGATTTTTGTTTCTAGTTATGCAATTTTAGCCTAATTTTATTGGAAATTTTTATTTAGCTATAAATTTTGAACAAATAAAGATTTTTTGATGTAATTATTTTTAATCGATAGGATTTGATCTCACCTTTCGAATGCCAATAGTTGAAATACTGTATCATTAATAGTTGAGAAGTTATACGTGATTAAACAAAAATCGATTTTTCTTAGATTTTTGCTAAAAGAGCACATAACGTTTGAAAAATCGAGCGTTAGACCGAACGGACACGGCTTCCTTCATATTTTAATATTAGAAAACATATCCCAAAGTTACAGGAAAATCCATTACCCAAATGTCGTACACTCTCCTTGTTAGAACATTGGAAAAAAAACGTTTTAAAAAATTCGTTTATAATTTTTAATTAGTAATAATTCAATTAAATATTACAGTTTTTCGAAGAAACATTGCAGATACGCGTTTAAATTGCATGTATTGCTACTTCAAGTAGATAAATGTCCCATATAGTCAGACTTCGTTAATTAACGCAAGTACAATATTATCACAGCAAGTTAGAAATACACAATATTCACATTCTTTATTTCGGGCAAGTTGCTCAATTAATAATAGAATGGATTATGTAAATTCGTTTATTATATCAAAATGTCTCATAATTCTTTTGAGTAAAAAATGAATAACAAACTAGAATAACGGGCACGCGTGGTGCTAGGAGTGCATATTTTATACCTAGTCGTTGAAATTAGATACTTTGATACGTATTAGGTTTCATCTTCATTCGCTTTTCAATTGGTCAAAAAATTAATCGTTACTTGTTGAATTGAATAGTACAATTTTTTAATACAGCCATAAACGTTTAATTCTCAACAGCGGAGGCAATTGGAGAGAACGTAATCATCCTGCACAAGGGAGCCACCGACTCGATTGCGGACGGCCAAAGTAATTCTTCCGTGATTCAGTGCAGTTCTGCCGGTTCGGGTCGCCGCTGCGGTGGACAAGGCGACCTCCTCGCCGGAGCTCTTTCGACCTTCACTTGCTGGTCCCTGGGAAAGCAGAAAGAATCCTCGATGGTCGCCTGCTACGCGGGCTGCAGGCTCGTGCGCGAATGCAACGCGTCTGCTTTTAAACGGAAGGGCAGAGGAATGCTCGCCAGTGATATGCTTGAAGAAATTGCGCCTAACTTTAGTAGCATCTTTGAGCTGCATAAATGAGTAAAGGAAATGCAAGAATAAGGTGATTATTAGTGAACCAGATTGAGTTTGTTTTTTTTTTTTTTTTTCTTAAAGCGAAAGGTTTTTATAAATATTATGCATTTGTCAGAGTTTTGGAGACTGTTATATTAATTACAATGGATTAAAACCTTTGAAAAATTGTGTATACTTTGCAGAGTATCAAAAAGCTTAAATGATTATTTAATTCAGTTATTATTGAATCTCTATGATTTGTGATTTAATAATTTAAATAAATTATATTTATATTAAAAAATATGTCGAAAAGATGTTGAATTGCTGTAAAGCGCAATTGTTGATTGCGCGTTAATAATGTAAATATTATAAAAATTTTTAAAATTTTTATAAATTTTGTAAATTTTATTATTAAGGAAATGATATTTTAAATAAATAATTTATACACACAATTGTACGAGCATATAATTTTATTTAATGATTATCTCTTGGCACTCAATCATAATCTTTCTTGGTTCACAAATTTTTTATGTATATATAACAAAGATATTTTAACGTGTCCCATTTAAGCCTGAATAAAACAATATTGCAGTAGAGAAAATATAAATTGAAAATAATAATTTTCGTTACAATATTTTCGTAAATAAATAAATAATAGTGATATTTCAATAATGGAAGACACCAACTTACACCTAACAAGATATAAAAAAAAGTTATAAAACTTGCATTCTTTGAAAGCTCGTTTTTCCGTATTTTTTCTTCGGTTTTTCGTTAAGCACTAAGCAAATAATATCTGCTATTATAGTCTAAAAAATCTACAAAATTAACGGATAAAATACTGTTAACTTTTATCACGAGCAAAATCAGATTCATCCGTATGCTTACTCATTTAAGGGTATACGTGTCACTGAAATCTCAGGTGGTAAAAATAATTATTGTTTTGCTACTAAATAATACTCTCTCATCAGTTAAACCAACAGTGAAGATTTAAGTGTTCTATTATTTCTCATATTTCATAAATTTTTATGACAAGTACCCCTACAATTAATAATTAGGCTGTTAAAACAATCTCAGTTTCCGATCTTAATATAATATTTCTAAATTTATGAGTTTAAGTTTTAATGGATCTTAGAATTTTTAATGTATGTATTTTCTTTGAAAATGCCTTTTGCTAAATTCATGACTATTAGCCAATGAAATTAAAAATAACGAATTTGCTTTGCGTAAGTCGGTTAAAACTAAAATCTGCAACGTTTCTCAAGCAATTGCACTAAGTTTGAAGTACAAAATCCTGAAACAATAAAGTCCGTCATTTGCACAATAAATTTATAAAAGAAATAGTCAAAAAACATAAAAAGGGGATCTTGTACTTCACAAGTAGTTACTTTATAAAAGCAACTTACGACTAACAATTATAAAGTTTTACATTCTCTTAAATATTTCTATTTATATATAAACTATGGGGTTTAGGTATATAAGAGTTCCGCACTGAAACTTAGTCATCTCGTCGGTTGGTACAGGAATAAAGTGGCTCTGTTTGCGCAAAATATTTCTCTTGTACAAGTTAACACGTATAAGTATTCAGAAAAATATCTGTACTTTCTGCAATTACATATCCTTTTTCATACTATCATCTATTATCTGAATTATAAATCGGAGTTGGGCAGTAACGACTATCCCATGATCAATTCTTTCGAAACGAACGACAATTTGGTCGGAAACGATAATCTATTTTGATTTTGGTGCTTTCTCTAGAGGCGGATCCCAAAAAAACTAGAGAATTACATAATGTCCAACGCTGATTCAAGGAACAAAAGACTCACGCATCAGTCATTCACGCTCGGACACTTGCGGCGCACACCTTCGGAGGAGTTGTATACATATATATATATATAAATAGTATTTTTAATTTAAATAAAAGAGCGGCCCTTTTCGAGAGAAGGGATAATAAAAGTAGACAGGGAGCAGTAGTCTAGGGAGTAGTCTATGCGCGCGTATACATGAGAACGCGAAAATGATAAGGGGTGAGGGGAGCTGGCGAGTTGGACTGGTCGAGTACTACGAGTAGAAGGTAAGCACGGACGAGTGGTTGCCTCGGATGAGCAGCGTCGGGGGCATGTCTCTCGTCAGCGCCTCCAGCCAGGCCATGTACAGAGGCGCCGAAACCGCGCCCTTCCTCGGCATCGGCAGCGACCTGACAATTCGGAGGTAAGGAGCAAGTTCAAGTCAGTCTTGTCGCATTTATTTTTATCATAATTTTCGATATTTATGTATACTCACATGACTACCAGCGTTGACTGGCTCGAGTTTTCTAAAAGTAACTCTCTTAGCCTCAGCTGCCGGAAGGTTTTGTCCCTCAAACTTTGAAGTTCCGCGTCGGTCACAATACATTCTGAAAAAATGTCACAATGTTGAATTTTTTTCCTCAAACTAGAAAACAATTTACATTTCGACGCTTGAATTAGTAAACAACTACCTGAACTTTCGGAAGCATCGTTTTTCCTGAACTCCGATATGAGTTTATCAAAGAAGTTTTGCGTCTCCTGTCGAGGTTGAAGACTTATGTCGTCGACCATCTTCAAGCTCGTATACTTTATCCGGAACTTTGCCATTATCTCCGCCATCCTATCAAAAACAATGTTTGTCATTAAAGATTGAAATTATTAATGTTATTACAATGTATTTCAAGCCACTTACTCCTTCTCCTGTGCACTGATATCTTGCTTGTGATTGGCAAGGGCGAAGATTCTCATTTTGCAATGCTCCCAATTCGATCTGGTGCTGATGATGTACGGCAAAAGTATTGTCAGACCTTTATTGCAAAACAAAAAATATTAATCCTCTGCGCATTAATTTTTGTGAAAGAAATTATAGGCAATTTGTATTAACCTCCATCGTCGTACAGCCACCAGACGTCGATAGTACCGTTTTTGTGCTTCTTCTGGAAGATAGTCAAGTACTCCGGAACCGTCGGCAATCCGTTCGGCTTATGATTCCTGAAAATGTTAGACATTTACGTGGTGATGGTCTTTACGTAAAATCTTGTCAAATTAATGCAATTCATATTTTACGAACATCAGCATTTTTTCAGCAATGTGCCTCTTTTTATTCTTGAGCTGCTCTCGCGCAGTCCAATGCGTCGGGGAGTCTCGCATCGGTGCAGAAGCATCGGGCGGGATGTATTGCGTTCCTAAAAGTAAGTTACAATTAGATATTTCGTTCTTTTTTAATTCTTCTGCTTACAGTTTTGAATAATTATATTTTCGAGTAAACATCGCATAATATATTTTGCCGAGATTAATTATCGGTCGATTGTATGAAAACACTTTTCAACAATTTTTCATTAATTTAAAAATCTAAAGCATTAAAAAAAAAACATGCAGTGAAATTGAAATAAAGCGCTGACCTATGCTCGGCACGGACTGTACGCGCGCGATTCCGCGGCCGCTCATGGACAGGTCGCTGTCGGCGTGCATGAGGGTGTTGCCGGCGAGGTCGTAGCTGCTCTGGACGAGCGCTCCGTGCTGGTCCTCCTCGCTGCCCGCGCTCCCGACGCTCGAGCAGTCCAGGCCCTCGGCTATGCGCAGGATCGCCACTGCCAGGCGATGGTCGAAGGCGTTGCTGAAATCGCATGGAAATGAAGGAGTCAGTTTTTTTTGGCCCGATAGACCGTGACGGGGATTGTTTTGCATTGCTTTTAAGAGGATTGGGCAATTAGTTTTCGTTGTGGGTAATAGCTGATGGTGGTTGGAAAATGTAAAGTGTCTGATGTTGGAAAAGTTAGACATAGTTTATTAATTAAATCAACAAGTATGATGTTAAATTAAAGTTAAAGCTGTGAACAAAATTCAATACGAGTTTGCAACGTACAGCGAGGATGTTGTTGAGTGTTATTGCAAGTCTGGCCGAACATCGACATAGTCTACTTGTAACTACCGGAATTTTACTACATTATTACTTTCGATAGAGTACATATTTTCGAACGATTTTAATTTAAATTGTTATGTTTCTATTCGATTCGATAAGAGAAGTAATAAAAAATTATGCTTTAATGCACGATATTTTCTTCTAAAATGAATAATGCCCAAACATTTTATTACCGAGACAATTATTAAAAAAAGTTCCTCCCTCAATCACAAAAAAGATCTCAAATTCGCCGATTGACAAAAAAAAGCGTCCTCTCCAGAAAAAACAATGGAAGAATTCAGGAAAACCGCACGACTCCATGCAAACGAGAAAAGACGATCAACAGGTGAGTCGGGCTCGAAGAAAAAAAAAGGACCTCGCCCGGCGATCTCCATGGCGACCAGCGCCTCTCAATCGTCGGGCGCCAGTGGAGCTCGCGCCGGGACGTCTGCCCCACAAAGTACCGTAGCGTATTAATAGAGGAGACTCACTGCAGGACGTTGAAGTACTCCTGGAGCTCCTTGTAGCTGCAGCTGCTCCAGTGGGTTTTATAGCCCATGAGAACGACGTTGGGCGCCAGCTTGCCGACCCCCGAGGTCTGCATCATGGCCGAGGCGCCCTTCTCCAGGCTCAGCTCCTCCACCACGTGGTAGAAGGACTTGATGCGGTGACGCTGCAGCCAGGCGTAGCCGCCGCGCAGGTGCGCCGAACGCACGCGGTACGACATGCGAGCCTGCAATTAAGACCGGACGGGTTCAGCTTTTTTTTTTCTTTCCTCGATTTGCCAGTGGCAGTTTCGAGTTACAATCGAACAATGAAGATTTTTATATAGTTGGATATAATTTTATTAAGACTTCACGGTGACTTTAATCGCTTACTTTTGCCTTGAGTTGGATTACGCGTTGGCAGGAGAAAATTATTTTTACAATACAATTTACAATAAATACAACAAATACAAAACTAACAATATTAAGTAGACCGAAAACTTTTTTTATAAATATAGACGTCCTGCGCGACATCCGCTTTAACAAGAATTTTCAAATGCTCGCAAGCATATTTAACCACCATCGATTTTACTCGTTGACTCGGAAAAAAGTTGCGCGGTACGTGCGTAAGCAAATTTATGAAGCAATTCCTCGTAACCTTTTTAATCGTTCAAGGAAATGAAGAGCTCACATAAATCAATTTGATAACGAAATTAGATGCCTACTTACCGGATAAATTTCACCGCAGATCAGCAACGAATTATTCTTTGTGATGAGATTGGCCAAGTGAACCAAAGCAGGTCTTGCATTCGGTGCTCCAGACAGACACAGAATTTGGGGACAGTAATTCTTCACGTGTTCGTCGATAGAGTTCAACCTAATAAATAAAAATTAATTGCAGCATTATTTAATTGGTCGTTCATGACAGCTTTCGAAGATTAATGAACCAGGCTAGTTATTATGAACATACAAAATAAGACGTAGGAAAAGATTGATTATTAATATTGTAACGGGAGAAGCGGTCCCGCAACATAAAAGTGGTACCGACCACTACTTCGAGACGGCTACTCAAACTTGCAAGCGGTCCAAGCCCGCAAGTCTCACCGCAATGTGGCGTCCGGCCACCCACTAAAAAGGTTCTTATTCTGATATCTTGTATCGTTATTTCAGGTATGAGCTCAAAAATAATAAGTAAAAATCATTATTTTTGACCGAATGTCCGAAATAACGATACGAAATAGTAGTTTTGTGTCTTTTTTTCTCTTTTAGCCTTCGCTAACACCCTAGCCACAGTATTAACTTTCTCTCTATATTGCCTGAGAGTGTCGATCGAGGGGGAGATCCTAAACTTCTTCAAAGCCTCGCGGCGACCGTCCACCAGACGAGAGCAATCCCCGTTCAACTATAAGGGGTCCGGGGGTTGCTTTTGCGAAATGTGCTTTCACGTTCAGTATTCCTTACTTTGTCCCCAGAGGAAGCTACCGCCTTTTTTATGATTCCCACTTGCCGCCGTTTTCCGGTAAAAATTTCGTGACCACTAGTGCAGGTGTCAGGCTTATGTCTGAGCGGCACTTACTGGTTTCGTTATTACATCTCGTCTGGCTAACTACTGAGAGTACAACGCAAGAACTACTTCAGAATTTATAAATTGACATATCCTTAAGCTTTGTTAAAAGTGAAAGTAAAAGTTTTCACCGAGATTCTACAGCTTAAATTTCATTAATTAAAATTCGACTTGACTAAAATTTCTTTAAAATCCAAGTATCCTTCGAAAAACGTTTCCAAGAAAAGGAACGCGCAGAAAAAGTACTCCAGCAATAACGTCTATTAATATGCACTCGACAGAAAATTAGAGAAAAGAGAAGGGAATGAGGTAATATTAAACACATGAATGACACGCACGTACCTATAAGCGATGGATAAGGCCGTTTTGTAGGTCTGCGCCTGCGTGCTGCTGCCCCAATTGACGTCCGGTTTCCTGTAGACGACTATCAAGTAGAGAGCGAATATGATGACGAACGTGACCAGTGACGTTACCCAATCGATTAGGAACATAATTGCTACGCAAGCGATGAATCCCAGAAGTGAGACCCACGTGTTGTAATACTGCAAATTGAAGGAGGTTGCTTAGGAAGTGCTGAGGTTTCTCTCAAGCGAGGCTCTTTTCTTTTTTTGCTTTAATCTGGAGTTTACGTTGAGTTACGTTGCGAAGCGGCGCAATTGAATAACTGGCACGGTAATTATTCGTTTGTCATATTTCAATTGAGTTTGCTCTAGTTTTCTTATCGAATTAAGCCCTTCGATTATATTGAAAGTTAAGAATTTTTAAAAAAAGTACCAATTAATATAAATGCAGTAATATTTTGAGTTGATCGATCTTTCTCATAATTAATCAATCGTACATTTGAAAAATCCTACCTTTTATCACGAAAAAAAGTAATGAAATCAAATGACATGCATCAGTTTTAAAAATCAACGCAACAAAGCTATAAATAAACTAAAATTCAGATCCGTTTTTCCTCGTGCACTTTATTTACATTACAATACCGCAAAAATACGAAAATTTTGCGGGTGGTTTTTCATTACCTTGAAAGTCGGCCGCCAGCCGAGTGGTCGCACCAGCGCCGCGTGGAATGTGCAGAAGTTGATAAGGGCGTAAGACGCGAGGTAGAAATTCGAGATTAGTGGTGCCACCGCGTTCAAATTAGCTGGAAGAACAGAAAAGATTCGATCAGTCCTGGTCGGTTTTTGTGCCTCGTCAAGGAGTCAACTAATAGCGAGGCGGGATTGAGGCGAAGGATGGAGTTTTTTATGCGTTGGACTTCATTTGAGGGGAGTTCGTTGTGCTGCGGATGTTCTGGTTGAATCACGTTTATGTATGCGTTTGAACATTTTATGTTAAATAACGTTTGTAAACATTTAATTGCATGCACTTTTTGCTATACTATCATAATATTTTACTAATACTTAAGTTGCTACGTAATAATGCTATAATTTAAAACACCTATTTAAAAATCTATTTTAAAAATAAAAGACTCATTAATTAGGTGTAGATTTTTCAGTGTTTACCTAAGTTTCTCATGCTTTCTGTAAAAAAAAAAAATGAAAAAAAGACGATAGAAATATTTTAACCATGCTTAAATTCATAAAATTGTAATAAAATCGCTCGTACCAACAAATATCAAGTTTAATTTTAAAATGACAAAGTCGCATTATTAACGCGATAAGAAACGCTATAAAATACATTTTCATCCAACAACAAAAAAGTCGAAAATCTACCTATGAGAAGGAAGAGGGCAGCGACGAAGAAAGTGAGAACGTATCCGCGGTACGGCTCGCCGGACCTGCCGTAGCCCTTGCTGAAGTAGATGAGCCCGGGGTAGATCCGGTCCTGGCCGAGAGCTTGGATCAGCCTCGGTACGGACAGCAGGTTCGTCAGTGCGGTCGACAGCGTCGCGGCGAAGCAGCCCGCGTAAATGAACGGACCCCAGACCGACATCAGCTGCATCATCTGTTTGGGCATTCATTGGCGAAGGGTTAGCGGGAGAATTGCACTTTTTACGGCTGGCAAGATATCTAACATTGCACGGTTTATTTGTATGTAGATTGGTAGTTTCTACTTTAGATGCAAATGCGCGTGTACAATCTCGGTCTCAATTTTTTATTCCTTCGATAAGGAAATTATTTGAATATGCATATCATGTACTAATAGTTAAATAATAAAAACTTTAATTTGAGAAAAAAAACTGTAATAAGAATTTTTATAGAAATTGTCAGCGAATGAAAATTAAATTTAGCATATAGTGATTGCAAGAGAAATAGTCATCGTAATTCTTTTTAAATCGGTGTCCCACGCTTTTTTCCCGCTGATATCGAAAGTAGCGCGGCATATAAAAAGTGAACTAAATTGTGGAGCGCAGGCAAATATTATTATCTGACTTCCGGGAATGCTTGTTCCGGGAATCTTCAATGGAACCGAATTCCGAAAAAATAGCTTCAAAGAAACGATGCATGCAGACTCGTTCTGACATCTTTTATGTTAAGTATTGGGGTGCATTCAATACGTATTGTACCAAGTTGTATGAGGGAGTAAGGAAGAATGCATTGTATATTAAATACTTCGATTTTCAACGGTCTTACAGTTATATTTAAATAGAAATTTAATAAATTATTAATAAATTATTGTAAGTTCTTATACTAATATTCTAGAAATTTTATTAAAACTCATCTATAAAATAAGTAAAACGTTAAATTTGGTTAAAGTTTATAATATTTCGTAAATAAAACGTGCTGAAAACACGACTCCAAGAATTAAGAACAAGCCGCTAAAAATAGTCTTTCAGCGTGGATATCACTTTAACCTGGTCGTTTTTTAAAAAAGAATTTACGATTGAATGAACGTTTTAATTTTTGCTTGATATAATATTATCGTTCCATTTTGAGTAATTAACGTAATTTCAACAAAGTGAATTCACAAACTTTGGCAAACACGCAAAAAGCAATTTGCTCTACAAGCGTAAGAAAATTATTTGCGCTTCTTTAAGTTACTTAAAAACGGCCATAAAAATAATTGTTTAGTTAACTGTATTCTATTTCAAATATTAAGGATAATTTGACGAAGAAAAAAAAGTTAAGACGCGTATAAAAAACTGTAACTTTCAGTTTCTTTTCTTTCGTAATTTGTACAATAAATAAAGGCGAAGCATGACTTTGACTACGAGGACATATGCGAACGTTATATCACGGATAACGGCACGCGCGCAGCTTATTTTCACGGTCATCAACTCGGTCTGCGTAATTTCTACACTAATGCAGAAACAGACTTATCTTACTTCCAAAATTATTATAATAACGCTTATCAAAATTGTCAAAATTGTAAATAATTCTGTTTTGTATAGTGCAGTGATATTCAAATTAAGTATTGTTATTAGATATCAAAAAATTCTCTTTTCATTAATTGATTTTATAATTTTCCGGCTAACCACTGTTTTTTCACCTGAATGTTAAATATTACATTATATTTCAGCTACGCATTTACTCGAATTTCCTATTACTTCAAGAAAACAGCACCTTCTATAAAATTCAAACCAGTGAAAAATCGCATCACCTCCGGCTGATAAGAAAACGTCCCACTCACCGAGTAGCTATTGTGCAGACCGCTAATGCACTCGGGCGGCACGCAGGTGATAGCGGTGCCGTTGGCGGCGACGAGTCCGCTGGCGTCTCTGAGCGCGGCGCCGCCGGCGAACAACACGAAGGTCACGTAGCTGATCATCGATATCAGCAGGGCGAGGAGAGTGCCGACGGGGATGCTGCTGGCGGGGTCCTTCAGGTCGCCGGAGATGTTGGCGCCTGCCTGGATTCCCGTCACCGACGGGAAGAAGATCGCGAACACGGACATGAACGTCTGGTTGCTGCCCTCCGAGAATCGGTAGTCCGAGTTCCAGTTGCTCATGAACACTTTGGCTGCGGGAGGCGAAAGGCCGCTGATTAGAGGAATTTAGCACCTTTTTTATTGATAAACAAAGTGATAGTTACTTGAAAATCCACTGAATCCACCCGCCTCTTGCTCGATGCTTCTAGGCCCGATTAAAGCACCAACGAGGAAATCGAAGATAGCACCGACAATTATCGCGATGAGGAAGTTTTGGGCCTGAAAAATATTACTCGATTTTCTTCTTTAAAAATTTGACATTAAATTAATCTTGAAAAATCAAGTGATCGTGGGATTTGAAAGTACTCGAAATAAAATTAAAACATCATCAAAAAATCCGTACTTTCAAATCCCCCGTAAAGTTGTCGTCGATTTTCAAACTATCTCACCTTTGATTCCCACTCCATGCCGACGGCACAGATCATTATCATCACCAGGATGGCAACGACGCCGATTATCCTGACGTCCTGAACGCCGTTGTCGATGATTTTCAATCCGTGTTCCTGCAGCAGCTGGTTCAACGAGTCGCAGAAGCCGATGGTGTTCATCGAGGCAGCCACTGCGTTGGCGAACGCGAACACGATGCCGACCGAGGCGCCGAACTCTGGACCAAGGGATCTGGATATGATGAAGTAAATGCCCCCTTGAACAAGAAATTTTCCTCTCAATAAAATCCGAGTAAGGAGAATGAAAGGAAGGAGGTTTTTTTTTAATGCAACTATAAGTATAAATGAAATAATTTAACTTATTGTTTAAATAAAACAGAAAGCTTTGATTAATCTGCAAGCATGTTTATGCCCGATGTTAGTGATGGCAATCAAACCTTGAAGTGAATTTAATTACATCTGTGAAGAAAATGAAATGTTTAATCTCTTTTATGTAGGTGCGGTCGCACTGGGTTTATTACAAGACCATTACACGTTTCGCTAATATAATTAACAAGCCATCGATCGAAGGAATGTTTTTTCATCGATTTTCTTTTTATTGTGTAATAAGTAATTAAATAATAAACTGCAATGTACGAAAAGTAAAGTATAAATAATTGCAACATAATTAATCCTTTTTATTGATGCGACTTTTCCTTTGTTGGACTTCTGTTTAAACAGCCAAAGAAAATCATTAATCTTGAAACACCGGGTGGTGACGTCAGTCGTCAAATGCATGTTGATGACGAAAGTTGTTACTCAAATTAAATTTATCAAAATAATGAATAAACATAGATAACCGATCAATCACTTTGTGACCTCGTTTCAGCATCTCGTGGCTCAACGTGGACGCCATTTCTTCCCTTCAGTTTCTTCTTCTCCCTAATTTGGCCCTTACTTTCCCTCTTGTTACTTCCACTCTTATTGCCTAATTTTCTGTTTATAAATATGAATTGTTTCTTTATACCCTATATTTTTTATTTGCGTTATTCGTGCCTATCGCCTTTGAATAGCTGATAAAATCGTATCTATATACGTAAATTATATTATTATAATCAAATTATTTGAATTCCTTCTTTCCGAACAATATGTTGATTAAATATTTGAAAATAAACAGAAATAACCTACATAATTTCACAACACTAATTTTATTTAAATTTATCTAAATATTTTGTAGACCAATATAAAATTTATAGTTTATTGTTATCGACTAAAACGTTCTTAAGTTTCAGAATATTTTTATTAATATCGTATTCCGTTATATCGTTTTAATACTGGCTATAAAAAATGCTTAAAGACACCACAATTTTTTTCCGATTTGTCTGTTCCAAGGCTCCAGCAAGAAAAAAAAACACAGAGCACTATTAAAAAAAAGGTCCGCAAGAGAAGGAAAAATTTTCGGCTTTTTCCACCCTCGAAAGCAAACATTTCCCGAAATCCAATCGGTCCTAAAACCGACTCTCCACCGCGAAACCTCATCCGAAAACGAGGTGGCATTTTTCCCGCTCACTTCCCCCAGCAGTCCATCTCCAAGGCCAAGATTTTCACCCTTCCCGAGCACCTATACCCGCAGCAGCAGTAGCAGCAGCAGCAGCAGCAGCTTGCGTGCAGGAAGGTATACATATATGGGGGCGCGGCATACACACCTCCCTTTACTTCGCCATTAGTGCTAATTGCGCTGAGGCTGAGGGTCGTCACGACGCAGACGACGGCGGATATGCCGATGATGATGCAGGACTGGAGGATGCCGGCCTGGGCGACCACCCACGACAGCCTCAGGAAGAGCATCACGCCCCAGATGTTGAGCAGGCAGGGGATCAGCACGCCCTGGATCCATCCCAGCTTGATGCCCTCGTGCTGCTTCTGCTGGACCTGGGGGCCCGCGCCGCCGCCGGCTGCCAAGCCGGACTCCAGGTTCACCGCGTTCATGGCATCCTGAGGACAGACGGAGTTTCGCATGTGAATCGAGGCTGCTTTGTCGAGGGAGGGAGAAAGCTGGCTTGGGATATGAGAGTCGAGGATGGGATAAGCAGCGGTGGCCCCTGAATTATGCATCGCCGACGTACTTTATGCATTGAAATGCCTTCACGAGCCAGAAAATGGCCTCTGCGGGAAAGGAGGCTATACAATTATGTGACAAAACAGAGTGCTTTCGGTCTTTTTTGCCTTTTTTTTTTTTAGGGAATCGACGTCGCTTATGGAGGTTCTGTATATATTTCTTGTGTCCTTTGAGCTTTATTTTTTAGTAATAAAATAAAAGGGACGCTTTGTTTAAATATGCGACAAAAAAGAAT
>JAWWML010000001.1:28504569-28547316 GCA_035047165.1 Ormyrus rosae | reverse complement strand
TTCAGCATGGAAAGTGCGTTGTTTGTGATACCGTTTGAAATGCATTGGGTGAAAAATCGATCTATTCGTTATACTGACACTTGAATGGAGCGGATATCGACAATACAAGTAAGGCGAATCTCAATTTCGGTAATTTATGGTATAGGAAAACAGAATGACAAATTATACCGTTTTCGCTAAGTCATTTTACCCGATAGATAAATTATTTACTACTTTTGGCTATTCAATTCTATTAAATGGAATGTACATTCTTATGCAATATGAACAAGTTTTTTAATTTTAAAAATACACAAATTAGATTCATTAACATTAACGATCTATGAATATAAAAAGCTAATGCAGTTATTTCTTAAATAAGTAGTTTTTTAAGCAGAAAATTACGAACCCAAATAGTCTTATCACCAAATTTTGTTACGCAATCCATGTTTTTGCACATTTAAATGTATCCATTATTCAAACTAATAATTGTTCTTTTTTAAAATAACACTGATGATTGTAATAGCTTTATAATTATAAATACGTATAAAAAACTCTTTTATATATTTGGGTGCAGTTTTTGTAAAAAAAACATCAAGTTCTGAAGATGGTTTACTGTAAAAAAATGTTTAATTGCAGACTTCCTTTAGAATATAATAGAATATCTCATAATCATTACTAAAAACTCTTCTTTTTTTTCTCTCAAAGCACAATTAAAAATTTTAACAACCTTCCCAAATTGCTTAAGCAAAAAACTTTCGGCGTCGAGACTCGTACATTTTGACGCGCAGCGTCAGTAATAATCTTCAATTATCGCGAAATCACAGCCACATACCGAAAGAATCACGCCGCGCGACAATTGTTTCCGCGTGCAAACAATCCCATAAACGATACCGCCGCCCGCGGCAATCAGCGGCAGCGAAAATTGTAACGAAACGAGAGACCGAAGGGAGACGGGAGAAGAGAGCTCGCTTCATTTCCATCGGGAATCTTCTTTGATTTCCCGATACGAATTGTTGTTATATACTCCTCGCCGACAAAGGCGAACGAATGCATTGCTATTCTTCGTTCCTCGGAGGGTGGAATTTGTCTCTGCGTGCGACGGCCGAGGGGAGGAGGAGAAAAATGACTTTGCACTTTGGGAGATTTTATCCGGGCCCTTATTAACCCATGCGACATCGAAGGGAGATTGCCGGACGAGTCTTTTTGGGTCAAACGGAAGTGAATGATCGACCCCTGCTACGACTATTTTGTTTTCTTTTTTTTTATATTTATTTGCTTTTGTGCATTTTTGGAGCGGCTTTGTTATTTCGCCTTTATTTACTTTGCTTTGCTTGTTTTGGATTTATTCTATGTACTATGACTTAAAATGTGAAATTTCTACCAAAAATCACTTCATTATAATGAGACTAATTTAATAACTGTAGCAACCAGCCCGGTAAGGCCAGAAAAAATAAAGCATCTAACGAATCGATTACCCCCCAATTTTCGAACAATCCTCGCATTTCCCACCGAAGCGAGTCCTCCGCTTAATTATTCGATTCCCGAAAAAGGTCGAAGCCCCGCAATAAAGACGGTAGATTATCCGCAATTTTCGGCGAATCGCCGCTCTTCGGCGTGCTCTGCGCGCAATCGATTTCCGGAGGCAATAATCGGGTGCACGCGCACCGACATCTGTGTGTACGCAAGTAAGTGAGCGCCGCTCTTGAATACGAGAACAAACGAGCCCTCTCGCCGCTTCTAATTCGACCTTCGTTTACGGCTGCGCAAACTTAATAAACCATCTCTCCCACTGCGCGATTTTCTCTCGCTCCTCGAGAGAGGCGATTCCGACGTCGACGTCGTCGTCGTCTTGCGGTCGGACGCAGGCCAGGAAAATTGTTCGCACGCGCCGAGGAGCTTTTCCCCCTCGCTCCGATGTCCCATCGAGCGGAGAGGTTCTCTTTTAGGTGAGGACGGTCGCCGGTTTCCGGGTAGCTTTGTGCTTCATTTTTCGTTTTTTAAATTGCGATCGTGACAAGTTACTTAATTCTATTGGTTTATGCAAATACGCGCCAAGAAAGCTTATTTTTGGTTCTCTCTTTGCTTTCTCCTTCTAAGGGCAGTGACATCATTTTTTTTTCCTTTTCTCCGTAGACACAGACGTCGAGTAGAGTCTGGACTGGACTGGACGTACTGCGCAAGCAAAAAAAGAGCAATATGTGGAAGTTCTTTCACGAATGTGACGTTAATTTTAAGAATTTGCAAATTTCATTAAAATTTTCTTGCTTGGGGTATTTTCGGAACACAGATTGTTTTTTATTTTTATTTTTATTTTCGAACTTGTTGATTAAATTCAAATTTTATAAAATTTCATAAAATATTGAAGTCGAATGGACAGAAAAAATTTGTTCATCAGAACTATAAAGTCATAAAAAGCTCAGTTATTTATATCATCAACTTCAAGCAATATTTATTTCAAATCAAGGAAGTAGATTGTCTTACTTAAAGAAACCTTAGAAAGGTATTCTACTTTGTGAAAACTTTAACATTAGTTTTACGGGACTTTTCTGAACACACTAAAAAAGTTAAAATTTCAGAGACAATAGGGTAAAAGAAAAGTTTTTTTATTTATTCTTTTTCAGTCTAATAAACTGTATTTAATTACATTTTATATTTATTATTCACCTGATTAATGAAAGAAAGAAAAATAAATCTACTTTATACAAATTCGAATAAAAAGAAAGTCATGGTCTAATTAAATTAATTTTTTTTATTCCTTTTTTTTATAAAAAAAAAAGATTTCAGTAGAAAAGCGTTTAATCCTATTTGACTTTTCAGCCCCTTAAAAAATAACTTTATCGTAACTTTTAAAGCAGAAGTTAACTTTTTGTCACATAATCGAGATCGACATATTGGCTTTTGAAAAGAAAATTTAAAGCGCGAGGAAAAATTGTTTAACACTGAAAAAGAGTTACTGAAACTTTATTTTTTCTTAGACTAATCTCAAAAGTTCAAAACTCATTTAAGTTTAACTTTTGCAGTGCTGCAAAACCTTGCCACGTGGACATTTCATGAACTAATTTTCTTACGAAGGTGAAAAAGATAATCATTGCGATAGAATTTTTCTATTTTGAAATGATTTCATATTATTAATAAATCGTAAGGTAAAACTGACATAAAAACGAACAAAATTCGACGCAATTACTTAATATTACGCGTCTGTCCAATTCCATCTATTACTACTGACATGCACTTTTTCGGTCCGATATTAATTAAAGTTCTTTTACACATAATCTAAAACTAAAACTCTACACGAATTTACTTCCATCTCCGATTAACCAAACAATTCGCCACTATCTCCAAAATATCTTCCCAACAATACAATCTTCCACGATAATCATCCTCTAATCGTCCCTCAAACCTATATACATTATAAAAAGAAAAACGCATCTCACGCGCCAAACTCAATTGACCTTTCATCCAAGGCGTCTCTGGCATTAAAAACTCGTCCCTCTCGATAAGCAGACGATACATTACCGCGCGGTAATTGCTTCCAGTAGGGTCGTTAAAAAAAAAGCGTCGAAAACAAAGCGGATCGGCGTGCGTGTCGCGCTTTTTCCCGCGATCGCCTTGAGCGCCCAATTAGCGACGACTTTGAGGCGCAAAGGCCGCTCCGTTTCTGCCTCTTTTTTTTTTCTTCGTTTTCTTTTTTCTTGAAATACGTAGGCGAGGAAGTCAAGCTCAGGCTAATCTAATTTCTCGAGCGCGCGGTTTTTCGTGCGCTAATTGTTTTACGTCAGTGTTTGCACACGATGCGTTACTCAACCGCTTGTTGATTTTTCGGGAAAAAACGCGACGTTTTATGGAAGGTTGCGTGAATTAGTCTCGGGGAGCTTCTAAGCTTCTATTGTAAGAGGTTTCAAAAGAGTTTCCGTAAAAGAGTTCGAGTAAAAATAAATAGTGTTTTTTCAATGTTTTACATTATTATTACACTTAAGTATTTTATTGAAATTAATTGCATATAAAATGACGGTAGTTATTCTCTATAATTAACATCCTGTCACGGTATACTTGGTACCAAGGATAAAACAATTGAACTTGTGCGAAAATTCACTTCTATCTTAAGTCTTACACTTTCAATCCAACCCATTATTTTGCAATTATTATCACATTCTTAAATACGCGTATCAAGACCCCGATTCTCATTTAAAATCTGCAAACAAAAGGACCCGCGAAAAAGGCGAAGCCAGCCGTAACGAAATCAATAAATAAAAAAACCGAATCCAAAGTCAATTGAAAATCGAGCGGCGAGGTGTGCTGAGGGCATTTTTTCAGCGGCCAATAAAGCCGGCCGTTATCAGCCGTGGCAAACAACTCCATCTCTATTTCTTGGGCCGGTAAGTGAAATAAACAATAAATTGAAGCTTAACGGCAGCGGCACGCCAGACTCAAGCGGCGAAAAGAGACGGGCAGCGTCGCCGTCCGGTCGCGTCACTAACCCACACAAAGAGAGTGAAAGAGACACACACGCAGGGAGAAAGAGAGAGAGCGAGAGAGACAGCTCGGATGGATTATCGATTGGTAGTTTTATCCTTGCAAGCTCCACCGCCTCGTATGTACGCACAAGAACGGGGTGTACGTAAGGATGGAACCGGAGGAGAAAAAAGAATTTTATATATACAACAACTTCCGCTTACCTTGGCGGGGTTTCCCTCGTGGAGCTCGGCGAGGGATGGACGCTTCGCTCGTCTGCTCAGTCTGGAACGGGAGAAATTGCACGTTTTATTATACGGAGGCGATGCTCTTTTCTATCTTCTATAGACTGGGTGTTTGCTCCGCGAGTTAACCCGCAATTGAAGGAGAGACTCGAGACGTTTTTAGGGAGAGACGCGTGAAATATTTTTTATGAACTAGAGTAGTTTTTTTAAACAAAGTTCAGTGGTTTTTTTCGACATTTTAAGGGGGTTCAAGGAAATTTTAGCCTATAGGTTTCAAAGCACGAAGTAACAAAGACTATCTGTATTTAGAAGACATAAAAAGCGTTTTAATTAATCTAATGGATTTAATGGTTCTTTCATTTAATTAAAACATTCTTTGATACAAACAATGCACGAAATTTTCTTTCGAAACTAAATTTACTTTGAAAGTTTATTAAATGCGTTTAGTAGAGACTAGTCTGTAAGGTCAAAATATTAATAAAAGAAGTGAAAAATAGATATTTAGAGGTTCAGGAATACTTTTATCCTTTTTAAGCTTCGTATTGCGAGAAAATTAGCTTTCAAGTTCAAAATCGTTAAACTGACCAAAAGAAGTTATTTACAAGGTAACTTTTAAACTTTTCCGTGTGAAACCACTTGAAAAGTGTACTTCAAAAACGTTTATAAAACTTGATTTTAGCTTCCAAACGAAAATTCGTAAAAAATTAAAATTCTTAGCAAAATTTTACATTTTGCTACTAAATACTGTAAAACTCGCAGAATCACTCGACATCAGCTAATAACCGAGCCAACAACGTAAAATTTAGCGAACCACTTATCAAAATTGAGCGCACCGAGCAGCGAAATTTCTTCCAATATTTGAGCGTTAATATCGTTAAATGCCCCTTTGGAGATGCCGAAAAAGAAAAGAGGAAGTCCAGCAGCGGATGATAATAACCGTGTAGGAGAGCAGTGCGCCTATACCTGTAGTGATCCAGACGGGGGACAACGTCCCAGAGGCCGTTGACGTTCAGCGTCATCGTCGTCCTTTTGCTACTCATTGTGATCTGCTCGTTGCTGTCCGCCTCGCCGCCTTTGGCCTGGAACCGACCCTCCATTCCAATTCTGCAACAATGAGCGTATTTCCGAGCTTTAGCTTTTTTTTCCAGGGGAAATGCGATTTCGTCGAGGATAATAGATGAGTATCGGTGAGTCTTATTAGTGCGATTGCTTTTTTTTTTTCATTGGGTAAGAGATTAATGAAGGGCTGAGATCTTTCACCGAAATTCACACGTGGCGGGTATTGTTGAGTTTTTCTTTTTTTGGAAAAATTGCTTGTTCTTTTAATTGTGGAAAGGCAGGATGAGTAGTTTCTGGATGATTTTTATTCTTTTTTAGATTAAAAGCGTTTCTATGAATAGCGCTTATCTATATTTGAGAAAAATTCAATATAGTCATTAAATATGAGATAAATAGTGATTACGTATTTCAGATTGAGAAGTGCTTAATAATCTGATGAAGAAAGCCGAAAAGTAAGATTATCTTTATTAAAAAAATTCCTATCTTTCTTTATAAGTCGAAAGAAGTTTGCCTCTTTCGAACTTATATATCTAATATTCTTTCATTTTAATTTAATTACAAAACTTGATGAATGGAAAAAGTTTTAACGGAAAATTTCCAACTTTATTAAGACGTTCGATAAAGAAGCAATTGGCAGGATTTCTATATTCAATAAAAGCACCCTTTTCTGTAAAACAAAATTGAATCTCCGAGGTAATATGTTTGTAAACAAGTTTTAAATTTATCTATAATAATCTCTTAGATGCAAATGTCTGTTTCACTGGCAGTTCAAGGCCGCAACGTAAAACGCTCTTAAAATTAGCGCGGAACAACGTCACTACTATAAATATACGTCATCTTTCCAATAGAATATTACTTTTTACAATAACTTTTACATTTTAAACAAGTATCCGAGTGTTGAATGGACTTCGGTGTCTCCCTAAATCAAAGCTTAATCATTTAAATTTACACTCGCGAGCTTTTACAATGCCAGGAGAGGACTTTACTATCTTTTCATTAACTGTTATTAATCCTAAAAAAACATTGATATTTTCCCGCTGCTTTTGAGCGTTTAAATTCATCCACTTCATGTCTTTGCGATCAATAAATGAATAATAAGTAATAAATAAATTAATCTAATAAGCTTAAATATGGTAAGGTGCGTTTTATACATATAAGAATCGTATACGTAAACATTGTACACAATTTAGCATGGCCCAACATATCTATCTATAAATTTCACCAATGTTAAATTGTGTACAATGTTTACGTGTATGATTCTTATGTGTATAAAACGCACCTTACCTTAAATATAAGATTCATTTTGTTTATATTTTTGTAATATTTAAATAACATTTGTACAATACTTTTCTTTATATTTTAATTATTTATATTTAAGTACATTCTTAATTATAATTATCGAAATATATTCAGGTTCTGTATTACGGATGCGATGTACCTTTTATATGTGGACGTGTAGAGTTGAAATGTTAAAAACGTATTTTGAATGTAAAATGTATTCGAATGTCAAGTTCATAAGGGAGATAAGTGAACTCCCTTATGAAGTTGCTGCGGTTAGGTTAGATAAAAAAGATCAGTTTTTGTTTTTCGGATTGCTTTTTGGTTAGTTGCAGTAAAATGATCGGACTATCAAATACTCAACAAATTAAGAATAAAGTAATTAAAAATAAAATGTGTTTGTGGTTTCTTTCTCCCGTGATTTCCCGATTCGATCGGGAACATTCTATAAAAAAATTACCCCTCATGACAATTGACCGCACAAGAATTTATCAACTTTTCAGCAAAATCGGATGTCGCGAAGGAGCAAGAAAGATGAAGAGAGACATCATCTAAAACTCAAGAGCGCTCATCGCACTCCTAATCAAAACAGCGTTACCTACGCACATATACATAGAGTGTCACTCTGCTGAGAGCTATGTACATATTATACACAATTGCACAGAGAGATACTCCTTGTAACGAGCGGCAACGTTAAAAGTGTCGTGAACGATCGTTTAGTATTACCATAAGCAAAGTAGAATTTTGCGGGCGATATTGTTACTGAATAATCCTCCAGCAGTGCAGGCGTCAGGTACTGGCTTTATTATCATATTGTGTCAGACGAGGGTATAATAATAGGAGCTAACCGTAATAATCTCGCTTCTTCACCGGGCGGTAGTACAGGTGTCAGGCTCACGACTGGGCTGTACTATCCGATCTCCTATCGTATTGCGTCAGGCTGACGACTGAGGGTACGATCGAGCGTTGACACCTACGCTCCCGGAGAGTTAGTACTTAAGCGCGTAGTTAGTAAGACCGTGAATTTTAGTGTTTAGCGAGTAAAACCGCACAAAGACTGTAGTATTTAAGCATTTAACACTATTTTGTTTCGTAAAAAAACAGCACTAGCTTAAAGTTACTATATTATAAGCGATACTTGTGCCGAATAATCACGCTTCAGAAATGTATAGCGGTCTGGTCATTTCATTTTTTTTTTTTTTTAGGAGAACCAACGAAAGTCTGCACAGCTTACGCGGCCTTCTCCACACTATTATTATTATTATTGTAAATATTCACTGTACTTTACATTTTGGGCCGTTCTACTAAGGCTGGAATAAGTACTAAAATTAAACTTAAATTTACATGTGTTGGAAACATCATTCTCACGATTCCGACCTACGCTTCCTTTAATCCCTAAACTTACCCTGGCTTACGCTCAAGTCTATCCGGAGGGAAAAAAGAAACGTCACAATAAGTTAACACGACTAATTTTGCAGTTTATTAATTTATAATTATTTATTATTTAGGCAAATTAAATCATATTGTTTATTTCGACTTACTTTTCATAAAATTTGTAATAATTTAAAAAATAAAAACTTTTTAAAGTAGTTTTCTCCACTGGCAGTATAACTTTATATGCATTTTGTAGCTTTTATGATTTACACTTGCCAAAGTTTTCCAATCTTTTGAAACTTATAGTCATTCCCAGTGTATTTCTTAGAACTTTAATTGGGCAAAAAACTTGCTATCAGAAAATCGCCAGTGTCATAAGTTTTTTTAAATTACACAAAATAGACAATGCTTATTTTTACGTAATGAAATAATTTCCCATTGTAAACTGTATGTTATTTTTTATCTAAAATCATGAATATTAAGTAAAATCACTGCTATTACTGTAAAACAAATTTGAACATTAAAGTAATGTTCTACTACTATTTTAATTAAAGTTTGTCAAAATTACACTTTTATTAACATATATCTGAAAACTTAATGAATGAGAATGACATTATAAGAATAAAAGAGAAGTTTCAAATTGAATTTAAAAAGGTTATTTTTGGTTCGGAAACTTCGACTCTCACTACTCATTTTCTTACCGTAACTCGAAAGTATCGATCTCTTCCACGTAGGTTTGATTAATCTTATCATAAGCTTGCGAGCAGGGAAGAATGAGGATTTCATAATAGAAACTAGGTAATTATTCTTATGCAACGAAATTATATACAATTAATTATTACTTATATTTATCTTTGTTTAATATATGATAAATGTGGGAAAGAAATATGAAATATATTTCTTTATTTCGTACACCCAAAAGTTGACTGAACTTTTATATTTGATGTCCATAAATATTAATGGCTAAATTGATCGAAAAATTCCTTCCATTGTACCATCACAACACATCGAATTTGCGACACTTGACATTTAACGATAGAAATTCATATTTGGCGCATCCTAGTAGAATTTATTCTGAAATATTCCATTAAAGAAACGAAATATTCCCTCCAACAAAAAAAGCTTAAAAAGCGCTTTAAACCAGACAAAATTCCGAAACAATATAACTTTTTAAATCGTTAAAAGCAGTAATCAAACCATGCAGGACTAAACTTCCAAAAGCGTCTAAATTATCCGCTATTTCAGTCTCTCCAAGTCCACAAACCGCGAATCTTCGTCCAAATAGTCCGCGTCGAAGCGGCTGCAGCATAAATCGCGCACGCAATATCGGAAACGTGACGTAGCGGAGTACATAAACACGTACCACCGCCGCTCAAAAGTAGTTTACTCGCGGGGAAATTGTTTGCGGCCTCGGCTCGGCTTGCCTTAAAACGGATTGTTTGAAAAGCGGCCTCGAATTAAAAGGATTGAGTGAGATTTGCTCTGGAAGGGGATCAGCTTGTAGCATTTTTTTTTTTTTTTTATGAAAATATGAATATCTTTTTTGTACAAAAGAGTTTTATATTGGATGCTGAAGGGTTTCAGCGATAAAGTACGTTTCGTTCGACCCTTACATGGTCCGACGGTGAACGTACGGTGCATAAAAAATGTTTAAGAAAAGCGTCGTAAATGTTGTACTAAAATACTTTCCGAACCCCTCCAATAAAAACTACATCAATTTTTTACTGCAAAGTTATAACAAGCTTCCACTGCTCATTTTCAAAAAACAAAAAGAAAATGCTTGACCACCCGATCGATTCCAGCGGTAGAAAAAAAAAAGTTTCCTCGAACGTTCAAAGCATCGCTCCAGCAACTACATTTTCGGCCCCCTCCCATAAAAGAGCCGGTCTGGAGCGGCGCGGATTGGATTTTCGTGAAAGCGGCGCCGAGAGCGAATTTCCTCGCGCTGCCGAGGTCTTATTATAGATTTTTCGTAGCAGCGCTTGCGCCGATACGGACAGAGACGGAGCAGGTTTTGATTTCGCGGGTTTAATGCAGCGCCGATGATCGATGCTCTCTAAGGTTACGCACGTTTGTTTTCGCTGTTTTTTTTTGCGATAGCGATCAGCTTCTAAAAGGTTTTAGATTAATTAATAAATTGCACGAATTGTTGCGGGGTTACGATGATTTATTAGGTACCTGAATGTGAGTCTTTTCAAGGGAAATGATTTTTAGTGGTTTCTCAGTTATCATTCGAAAGGGATATTATTTGGGCAGTACTTTTTCAGAGAAATGATTTAATAAAATATATTGTGCTTAATGGGTTAATTGCCTTTTAAAAAGTAGAAAAATTATAATTATAATAACTTATTCCGTTTGATTTTTATGAATATTACTGCATATCATTATTTTTATGCTCTTTCTTTTGTATAATTAATAAAAAAAAAAACAATTATGGGAAACTTTTCAAAAAATACCAAGAATCGTAAAGTTACATTACTTTTCTTTATAGTAAAATTACATCTGCAGATTTACTTTTAATTGAATTTAGTTTAATACTTTTAATTTATTTTAGTTTACTAACATAATTACTTTACAACGCACTACAATAATTATACCAAAAATATTTTTAGTGAAACTCTTGACCACTATGTATTTCGGCTTTATTGCCCTCAACGCCAAGAAACATTTTCTCCCACAAAGTAATCGATACTTCATCTCCTTTGCAGTATAAAAACTTTTTCAATCACACGAAATCTTAAAAACAAATAAAAAATCCACCTCACAATTATCCTATTATTTCTCATAAAAAAAAACTAGTCCAATTTAGCAGCCACTAAAAAAGAAACCACAGTTCTCTTTCCCCGGAGAATCCTAATTTTTCGCTTGAAATTTCTCACGCACACGAAGTGCAGAACAGCGACAGCTTAACCGACGCTTATAAATAAATCTCAATGTAAATTGCAGTCATGGCGCGCGTAGATTACGCACCGTATTTCACCTACTCAACCTTGAGGAGGAAAAGCCGGCAGGAGGGGGAGAGAAACGAGTATCCCGAGGGTAAACACTCGCTAACACGTGGGGTTAGGAGTATCAAAACTTGTTCGCTGGATTTTCGTCCCCTCTTTTCTGTTTTTTACGCCGAGAAAATATGATTTAGGTCAGACGAGCGGCTGAAAAGTTTCTTTTTTTTTTCTCGACGCTGCTTATCGCCAGGAATTGCGGCACATTCGCAGGGCGAAGGCTCGGCTTTGCAGACTTTTTGGGGGAGGTCTTATGCGAAAGTGCTATTTGAATTTGTGACTTATTTAAAAATACGTTAGTTTGAGGATAAATTTTGTATTAACGGGAAAAGTGTCTCGAGATTTATGACGTTTTTCAAGTTTTTCGATTAAAATGTCTGCATTTTAAACTTCTGAATGTCGCACATTCAGGTTTTATCAAAAGCCATGCAGTGACCGTACGATAAATCCATCAAAATATCAGGTGTGTCTATCAGAATTCTTTTTATATCTCTCAGAATTTAGGGTAGACAAGTTGTCTAGGCTCATCGTCGGTGACTGAATTCTCTTCTTTTTCTGCGCGATTTGATTTGATCTCCAGCAACGTTATAAAAAAAAGTAGGAGAATCAGCTCGTTATACGTTTTTCTCATCATGTAAAATCTATGCATTTTAAGTAAGCAATAATTACTTGGAATATTCGAAAACGATATATATTCATGTATAAGAAAAGCAAGTTTTTCAGCAATTCATTTTTATACAGAATGTGAGAATTTGGTCAAATGCTCCGTTTACTTTGATTAAAACATGGTACATTTGAAAGCTATTCAGGTCATAAATGTTCCTTTTCCCCCTTTTTCAATTTATCATATGCTCTTTTTCCGGGTTAGGGGAAAATGATTTAGATCGCCATATTCGTTTAGCGTCTTTCTTGAAAGTATTCATGCTTACTTGGGCTTCTCGTAATTTAAGGTAAACACTGCTTGAATAGATATTATTTCCAATCTTTTTTATGAAATAGAATTGAAAATACGAGTTGCGATAAATAAGTAGCTAACGTCGTTTTTGATCGTCTCGAAACCTATATAAAAACGGCCATTTATGTCTTATTCCTAAAACATTCCGAGACATTTATTAAATCCCCTAGAGCACTTACCGGATATTTAACCCAAAATGAATCGAATTCGAATTTCTAGACGATTGGAACCTAATCGATGTATATACACACATTCAACAATTTTAGGCAAAAAGTTACAATACCAACTTACAAATTGTGATTTCTAATCCTAAAAAGATAAAATAATATTATTTATTATTGAAAATTTCAACAAATTTCAGCGCGAAACAAACGGAATTCCAAACTTCCTACTAGGCCCGCGCCACGTACAACTTGTTCGAGTGCAGGCGCGTACGTACACCTTCTTCCCCTCCTCCATCACGCGACTTCCATCTTACAGTGGGCGAACGGGAAATCGCGTTCGGAGGAGCGAGAACATTATTTATAGGCGCGGTGATTCGTTTGACCGGCCGATGATGGAGGAGCCTCCCCGCGTCGACGCTCTCACTTTTTGCGGATGCTGGATCGAAGGCACTTTGCACCAGAAGACGTATTGTTCAAGCTGTTGGCGAAAAAATTAAGCCGCCCCACTTGAGCGATTAATTTACTTTTGTAAGGACGTTTCGTTTGCTAGGAAAGAGGTGTGCGGTAAATTGGATTCGTTCATTGTATTGAAAGAAATTCATCTTAAACTTGTGCAGATGAGATTCTAGTGGAAGTGCAAATATTTTTCTTAAGATTAGCATTTGTTAAAAGTTCAAAGATGCGTTATATGGTAAAATTTTTAATTAGCAAATGTGTCTGTGGAAAATCCAGTGACATGAACCGATAGAGCAAAACTTAAATATAAAGCTTCAATGCCCAAAAAAGTACGCGCCGAATGAACATCCCGCAATAAATAAAACAACTCTTCGTTTGTTTTGCCCTGTGTTTACAAATCTAAGAATAAGCGCAAAAGAAACCCAGTCGCACCTCATCAGCGGGAAAAAGAAGCTGAATGAAATTCCGATCTTTCAGAGAATCTCAGCTCGGCCGCGAACTGCCAACTCCTGTATATATATACTCCAAGTAAACAAGCCGATCGGTGACAGGTGGCATTTCCGGTACATATACCCACGTACGATGATTAAGACCGAGAAGATTTGACTAGCTGCCAATTAGTGCGTTTGCCTTTGAGATTCTTTCGCTCGCGAATTTCTCGGGAAGAGGCGTTAAAAATTGACCGCGAGGTCGGATCGAGCTCTTTTTGGGATTCCCCAGACTGAGCGATATTTTTAATACGTAGGGAAAAATCGCCAAGGTTGGAGCGTATGCCTGAGTACGCATTTGTGCGATCGAGGTTGAGCTGTAATTAAACTACGCGAAAATGAATGCGCTTTCGAAAGTAAATCATGACACTTGGAATTGGTATTTGAAGCTTTTCTCGCGGAATTTCTGGTTGCTTATTAAATGGCATAAAAATAAAGATATTATCTAGCTAAATTTCCTAGTATATTATTATTATTAAAATACATTATAACATTATTTACTACTTCTATTAGCACAACGTTTAAATCCTTTTAAATAATTTTTCATTCTAGGAATCGGTACAGAAGCGTTTGTAAATGGTGACACGTAAGTCCAAAGCATTTCAATTTCAATTAGTTTTTTCATCCGCGCATTTCATTATCACCCAATTACGTATTACGATAAATTATATGCGCTCGCCAGCCGATGCATAAGAATTGGAACCTGTCCTAAAACCGCGATCGAAATATCTCTCGGTAATACAGCTACTCTAAACAATGCTCATAAATAATCCGACAAATAAGTGCGTATCTTTCAATCTCGACGGCGCGGCGGCCGAAAAATTCGAGTTTGACATCTTGCCAGTCAGAGTGCGTTCGCCTCTTCGCGTTTCGCATTTCTTGTTATTACTCGCGACCTAAACAAACATTTGTGAAAGATAAACTCCGCTTCTACGCTAAATGGTATTTATTTGCTCGCGTATGGGGCTATTTGCGAATTCGTTCACGTACGCGGAAATGAATGATTGCGCATTCGTTTTGATCATCGTATCAGTGCCGCTTGTCACGGCTGTTCACCCTCGCAACGAATCATTTTTCCTAATGCCGAGGAATTTTTCAGGATTGAAATCGATGACGCGCCTCGCGCATAAATTCACAGTTGCACACTGCTAATTACCATTGCGCAATATTAACGCACAGATGATTAAAATAATGGAAAATGACTCTCCGCCGAACGAGAACACCGGCGATTATTAAAATTCAATAAATTACGCGGCGAACGCCAGTCAATGGATCGTAATAATTAAGCGCGAAATTCCATAGAAACTGCGCTCCGGCGACGTTCGAAATGAACCGGCCCTCGAGAGCAGCTTCGCCGCGCAGTCTGCCTCGCCCACTCCACTTCCAATTTTCGTACACCTCCCGTGAGCCTGATGTTATCACGGCGCGCAGATAAGACGACAAAGGAGGAGTACCGCTCGGTAGGGGAGAGGGGGGGAGGGATCGTCGATTATTGGCATAAGTCGACTCGGTTCGGTTGTATCCGGTAAAAGCTGGAATCCGCGCGTTTTATCCAGTTAAATGAGCGCGAGAGCTTATCGAGCGCGATCATTATCTGCGTGTTCGTTTTTTCTCTAGATTTTCCGTCGATCGCTGACGGAGGCCTTCTTTTTCACGAGCTGCTTTGTCGCCGAAGGATAATATAAGTTGCCGCTTTTGTCCGCGGGACTATGCGAATGGATTGTATCGATTCTTCGTTTTTGGAGGGAAGGCTCCGATATGCCTTCGTTCGATTGTTTTGTTATGTGGCCGGTAATGGAATGGAATGTTTATTAACGTTGGACGAAATGTTTTTGTTTTGGGAAATAAGGCTATTTGTTCTTTACTAAAAGAAGTTCTTTTTGCCGCGAATTTTTTTTCGGTAATTTTATCAATGACGTTTTTTTCTTCTAAGAAAATTCTTTTAGACTTATTTTATTGAACGCCACTTACCTAAGCACTGTCTTATATATATCACGTCTAATATGTAACAACGAAGCAGCGTAACGGTGGTTTGTGCGAAATTAAATTTTCCTGCTGTTGCGGTTGAACGAAATTAAGCTCCCCTTACAACCCCTAAAATTATACAGCTATGATATTTCCAGGCTGGAAGTTTGTATTTGTATACTTATTAGACGGTAGATTTGATAACACTGTCTCATCTCTGTTTTTTCTGGAATAATATATAGAGACCGAGATGCGATGTGTATTGTTTTTATTATTTCCAACACCTTGTCAAGGTTTAAAAAATATCTCAGTTCCCAGTTTTCCTACAACTATCAGGAATGTTTGTTACGATCCACTAGGCTGATAAAGAAACCAGAACGGAATTCGATTAGATTCTCCAAAAAGTGCAAAGCTTTTTAATTTTATCAATCGATAATCCGAGGAAAACTGCCGAATCCGAGCTGCATTTCTTGCAGCTACGCAGATAAAAGCATATCTGCAGTAAAGGGAAAGAGATTCGAAAACGTTTAATTCGGCTCATCTCGCCGCGGTATATTGACTCAGTTCTTCCGGTCAGCGCGATATGCAAGAGCCGCGCAAATAAATTGCCCGGCGTGCCTTCGTTCTTTCTCGGGCAAAAGCACCGCGGATTATTAATAAATCGGAATTGATGAAGCGCGCGACTTTCATGCACTTAAAATCAGCTATTTCGGGAAAGCTTTGATTGATGCGCTTCGACGTTTATCAACGAAGTGGAATCGAAGCGAAGTGCAATTCTTATACTGATCGGATGAGGAAGTGATGTTTTTTTTTTCAGAATGATCCGGCTTTCGTTGGATCTGCGAGAATTGTTTTTAAAATTTTTGTGGAAAGTTTAAATTGTGGAAAAGAAATATTAAAATGTCTAAGTAGTCCAGGAAGTAAAATGAGAAAATGTTTTTGTAAAAGGTAGTGAAATTAGTAAACGTTACACTAACAGCCATTTATGTAGTGTTAAGTGACGATATAAAATCTTTTAATTTAAAGATAGCGTTTGCTATGTGACAAATAATTGCCTAATGAAACTGGATACAAATTGCCTATAACTTTAGTTCCATATAAACGTCTCTTTAAATTTATAACTAAGTCATTTATTTCAGATAATTAAACTCAACTCTTTTATGCATAGTATAAAATAAAATACATTCTGTAGCTATAAGAATGAATCAAAATTTTGGCTCTTCACCAAAGAAAATGCGAATTCCCGCATTTGTAATAAGTGGCGAATTCGTCAGAGAAAAATAACACACTTGAATCGAAAAAATGTTAACTTTTAAGTTAAGGTAAGAAACTTGAAGCGTTTTCTGGTTCGAGGATAAACTTGACTTACTTCACGTAATCGCTCGAAATTAATTGACAATAGTAGAAGATTTCCGCCGAACAGAATAGATCGATGACTCAAGACATAGAAATGGCAATAATAACACGCAGATAATAACGAATTTCGCTTTGAATCATAACAAATTATTTCCGTCACCGCAAACAAACCCAGTTCTCCTCCCCCCCCATCAAAATCCATCAGCCATCGGCGCATAAACACCGAAAAATCATCCATCGCTCTTCGGAATCCCGCGATTTTTCACGGAGGGGGAATAATCCAAATGTTTGTTCAGGCTTCTAGCAAGGCTGATGACTTTTCCGCGACGGCCTTGGCAGTGAAAAAGCAGCGGGCGCAGCTCGTTCCGTTCGAATTCGCGAGCCATTTATTGTAAGCGTAACTCATTTTCCGGCACGTGCCGAGTTTTTTTCTTTCTCGGTTTCGGCGACAATTACTGCCGGGAGCTTTTTTGCCTCGATTTCTCGACAAAGTCGAGGCCGAAGTAGGACGGAAAATTGAAGGATGAAATCAGTCTGTGCTGTACGTGTGGTTTATGTAATGCCAAGGAATTGGTGTGAAAAGACTTTGCAGCTTTGGGAAGTCTGTCAGCGGATATTGAGGAAAATTGAAAAAATGTGTGACGGTGACGGTGATTGTTACTTATTAGGGAGGTGTTAATGCATTGTGTTTAGTCAGATTTTTATACGGCTGATGAAGATTTATTTAATACTTTAGAGTCGATAAACCGTGAAAACATTAAAAGCAAATTTTTGTTCCAAAATGGTATAAAACCTTCTATTTTTATTAATAATATATTTTTGTAGATTAGTAACACAGAGTAAATGATATAAAGATCTAAATAAAATTCCACTTTCATTTACTGAAAGTTGTATCATTATTATATTAATAACTTTTCACAAAAAGTAAAAATACACTCTTTTTTGCTTGCGCCGCGATTGAAATGCAATTAGTATTCCTTAAATCCTTTGCTGAAAGGAAGCGCGAGAATAAAGATACCAAAAGGCTCTTATTCGCTTTACTGAATCTTCTCAGAGAGTGAAATCGACGATTCGATATTGGAAAAATTAAAATGCGCGGTATTAAAATGTCTTTGTTTTTCGTAATAAAGAGTTCTTCTGCATTCACCTCGAAATAATTTCCGAAATTAAAAGAAGTTTTGCATCAATTCTTTTTCACTCATTATCGACAGAATTTTTAATCGTAAAATGCGAAGGGAAGGGGGTTTATAATTCTGAGAAATATTTTATTTTCTTAATTATCATCTTTTTGATGAGAAGTAATATGTTTTAATCAATTAAAGTTTATTAATTTCAGAAAAATTATAATTATGAGTCGGATGTGCAATTATGAAAACATCTGAAAGATGGACGAAGCTTATTTTATCAAGAATTTGGTAAATGTTTCCAGAATCCAATAACACTTTCGTGGAATTTCAATACAACCCTAAAAGCATCGAGGCTCGCGATGATGTCACAAGCGTAAATCTCGCAAAAGTGTGACGTCACAATTATTGGACCTAATGATTTCCTTCGTTGTTTCCGGACATAACGTCGACAGAGGCATTTGCTTTACTTTTTCTGAATTTTTTGAAAGTTATTAAGACAATTTACGCTCAAACAATGTTATTTTGTGGAAGTAATAAATCATGAAAATAAAAAAAGAAAGAATTTATACTGCAATTAACCATCGAGATCAATTAACTCCTCGAATCCCGCGAGATTTTCGTAAAAGAAAGCGCACGGCCACTTTCAAGAAAAAACGAGAAGTACTTCTCGGAAAAGTGCGCATTATCGATTGAACATTGTAAGTATGAGTTATGAAATATCCAATAAAACGTTGAGCATAAAGCCGCGTGGGAAAACCCTTCGCGTCTCCTTCTGTAGACTCATATTTTACGCACTCTGGACGGGCCGTGCGCGTATCTTGATATTGCAAGCGTTTTATGCACGAATCAAGTCGAAGTGAAGCATGAAAACGTTGCAACGCAGATCGACCGCTTTTAGTCAAGGCGGTATTGAGTTATTTAAAATTGGAATGAGAAATCGATTTTAGTACAAGTTTTCGAGATAAAGAAGGAGGCTTTTTTTGCGGTGAGCTTTCATTTTTATCCGCTTCCCGAATGACAGGGAGAATTCTAGCCCCTGAAATACTCGGGATATTAAGCTTTTTCACGCGAAGAAAAAGCCGCCGCGAGCAAAAAACTCAAACATCTTGGCGCACGAGCTTCCATTATAACTTGTTGGTCAGAGGCAATATATATAGCGGGGCGCAGCGTCATCAGTGGGATGTTTAAATTCCGCTCGAAAAGAGAAAGATGGAGAGAAAGGAAGAAGAAGACGGGGAGATCGCTGGGTTTTTAACACTCGCGAAATAGTCCGAAATTCGAGAAATCGCGATTGGATCGATTTTAGATTTACGATTGCAAAACGTCGACGTAAAAAATTCGCCAATTTTTCAGAAATACGAAATAGTGCGCTAATAATAACGCGGCGATGAGTTTACACTTGAATTTCCAGCCGCTTCTAATTGTTCATTTATTAGTCAAAAATTGAATTAGTAATTCAAATGTGAAATGTTCGAAGAGATTAATACTGGCTGCGTTGATTGAGTAGATTAATTAACATCCTAACTTCGAATGATATTTATTCATTGATCGGCACAAGCGTTTTTATTAAACGCAGAAGCCGTCGTCAAAGATTTATCATCTCATAAAGCATTAAAGCTTCTGAGAGCAGCAAGTCTCCGGTACCCCACTAATAATAAAGAGAATGCGTAAACTTTTTACGGAAGAAACTAAAGTGGCCGGAATCGGGGGACAGAATCAATTTTGCGCAAGTGCAGGAAAAAATCAATGATTTATAGTAATTAATTTATCAATCATAAAGGCTTTCAGACTCTCGCGATAAAAGTTTTCAACGTCGGACTTCATCGATATTTCTTAATGGTCCAGAGTTAGCAATAATTGTTTACTTTTCTAAAACTTTATAGAAAAAAACTTTTGAATTTTATAAGAGATTGCATCGTCGACGTAATTGTTACGAACTCAGTAACCAGATGACAATCACCACCTATAAATAACAATTACCACTGATAAAATTAATGAATTCAGCAGGTACCGAAACTAAAGCTAATACCCCGGTTTACCGCTAAGTACACACTTCCGAGCAGCGGTAAATTCGTCAGAGCTCAACAGGCGAGCTTAACATCCAAAATTCGCGAAAATTTCCACGTTGAACGATCATCCGTCAGTTCCACAAACTTCACTAAACGAGCCCTTCTCCCCTCCCAAAAGAAAGCGACAATATCGTGTGATGGTCTTGCCTGCTGCTTAACGGCGTCGCATAAATCTCGAGGGCCAATCGCAGGGCGCGGGCAACCGGATAGGTCAGGCGATCTTTCTCATCCTTCTTGGGGGGGAGGTACGGCACAGGTGCACTACGTTCAGCTGTTTACGGTCACTGTATATACTCTCCAGGAGCCGATCTCAGCACGGTGCGGCTCGCTCGCGGACAAGCGCGGATCTAATCGGGCTGCGCCGGCGGCTGGCCCCTTTTGATAGGCGCCGGGCGGCGCGGGAGTCAAGGCATGCGCAAGTGGCGGCGCGCTTCTTTTTTCGCCACATCCCTACTCGGCTCTATACGCGAGAGAGACGGAGAAAGAGAGAGACAGGATGATTAGCGGGGTTGCCGCTGCTGTCGGCCTGTGTAATGATGGGCTTGCTTTTTTTTTGGCGAGCCTTTTTTTTTGCTGCGGGCTACGGGAAGCGATCCTCGCTGGACTTGAGAGGCTGAGTAGGCTTTTTTTCTTTGGAGGTGCTTAGGAAAATGGGGAGGGGTTTTTTCGGCGTGGAGAATTGAGAGGAGTGTCGGAGATCTGCGGGAGAAAAGTTTGATTGGCGTGTCGGTCTTACCATACGTGGCTCATTCTACTTGTATTCGAGCTGAAGTTGCGATGATGCTTATAATGAATTTTTATATCATTGAATTTCGAATTTCGTTGAAAATAATAATAATGACAGTAACGGTTATTCGTCACTTCCTTTCTTTTCTTCTTCTTTTTTTTGTACGTTTGGCGTTCTTTTATTGTCGATAAAAGTCATTGTTTTTTTTTTTTTTTTTTTTTTAAATGTATAACCTTTCCAAATTCGTCCGCCTGTTTTGCAGAGATGATTATGCGCTTATTTTGAAATATTACCATTTCACAAAACCTTACAATACTCTTGAACCAAATTTATAAAAAAAATGAATACTTCTTTAAATAACTAATATTAAAGTAGTATTTTCGCATTAAAATCAAACTTTGTCAATGGTAATGAGCACAAGATTTCGTCAACTTAACTGAAAAAACCACTGCCAATTTATTGACACTTAATTTCCTCCCAACTAATTTATCGTTCCAATATTGTCTATGAGATTCATTAAAAACAATCGATTTCAACAACATAATCTTAAACTATTCTATATTTAATTAAGTATTTATTTTTATATTATTATTGTATTTTTCTATTTCCATTTTCGTGCAAGCTTAAATAAAAATGCATGTGCTAAATCAAGCTTTGTACAAGTTGTATCAAAATATAATGTTGAATACAAAAGCAAAAAGGTGATTCTAATCTGGTGTTACCTTCTCACGATATCTTTCTTTAGAAGAAATATTTTATAAAAATTTCAAGTAAATTGAATTTTCTCTAGTAATTATTAGCCAAAGAAAAATAATTTCTAATATTTGATTTGAACTATATTGCTGAAACTAAGGTCAACAATCATAATAAAATATTGATAATAATAAAACTATGACTGTTCTATGTGATACATATACATATTCACGATACCATGCATAACTTAAAATCGTTATAAATCAAACAAATAGTTCATGAATTTTAAAAATTATTTTTAATTTTGAAAATTCAGTAAAAGACGAAAAAAATAAGCAGTCGATCATTGAAAAAGACGAATTATTTAATAAGATACAGCGATTCAAAAATTAAACAAAAAAATAAATCCTGAATATCTTTTGAACTAATAAGTTTCATAAGCTCTGCAGTTCTAAAGGTATAGAAGATCTACCTTTCCACAAAATTTCTAGTCAATTAAAGTTTTTTTACTCCCTTAATCGTTGGGCATAGAAAATTCATTTTTTTCAGATTTCAGCTTTTTATTCAAAAACTAATCGACAAAATCTCTTGAAATTTTTACAGATTATAGCTCTATATATTCTTAATTACAAAAATTTTTTTCAGAGCAGTTGATAATTTAAATTAAAAATTATAAGGTTTTAAAAAAAAAACACGTTTTTGCTAAAAACAAAAGAACCATAAGAACTAGAGTAACTTTTTTTCTCTGAAATTAGAAGTATTTTTATGGTTTTTAGAATGGTCTTTGTTCGATTGAAATATCTCAATCCTATCATTAAAAAAAATTTTATTTTTCGAAAATCGAAAATTTGCGATAAAACGATAACAAATAAGCTAAACAAAAAAAGATTTCTTTTACCGTCATCACAAAACACACATACACACACATACGTCCATACATACATTTTTCAAAAATCAATTATTCTTGTTACTAACACCTTAAAATATAATTATAACAGGTTTTTCGAACAATTCCAAAAATTACTATCACAAAGCTTCGTCTAGGAGGAAACAAAATAACACGCGTAAACCGTCTGCGAAAGTGGCATAAAAATTCACTAGACCAACTCTTGTAATTGTTCATAGAGCGAATCGTTAACTATCCACAAAAATGCCAAAACACGTAACATCTCCCCCAACCGACCCGCAGCTCGAGCAATCATCCAAGTTCCACTCCACCCCATAGTTTGCTCAACTAAACCAGGCAGCATCTCGGTCAAGGTCGGATGTATTTCCCGGCGGCGTTCCGCGCCTTAAGCCTATTTCCGAGGGAATCTTAGCTCGACGCGACAAAAGGGAACAAAGCCGCTGGTCACATACATCATCCATCGGGATTCCGGAGAGGCGGTGCGAAATTGCCCGGAAATGGGATCCTCTCGAACTTTCGTCGACGGGATTATCGAGATCTGCGACGGAGGAGTCGCCTCTTGAATGTGTCTTTTTTTTTAGCTGCTCGGAGGAGGGTGTTGGATGTTAGGATTAGAAGTTTTTTAATAAGTAAGTGGGGTCGTGTTCTACGTTCGTTGACTTGGCGGGCCTGCTGGGTTGGGGAGATTAGAAGGGTGAAGTCGATGCACGTGACTCGTAAAGTGTTCATGGTAATTGCTTGGATATTCTGGATATAGTAGTGATAAGCATTTAAATATTACGAATTAAGAAAAGAATTTAAATACCAATCAGATTAAAAATATACAGATATTTGATGTGCTTAAAGTTGTTTTTATAATGTTATTATATAAATTGTGTAATCATTCTTTAATATATGCCAAGTGATGTAAAAATTGTCATTGTCTTTTGAATAAATTAAAGAGGTAAAACGTTAAAAGGAAAACTGTGGTAAATATTTTCGTGGAAACATCAGCTATTTAGTATTAATGATATGCAATTAGTCTCAATAGAATTTATCAATGAATGTATAATTGCAAACGCATGACACATTTTTTTCATTTTTTTCAACCACATAAGGAATTCTTTCCAAATTATTTAAAAAATGTTTAACAGTAAAACAATGCTTTCGTAAGATAACATCATTGGCATTCGAGGAACTGTAATCGATATACAAACACGGTTTATCTCAATTTCTTTAATTCCACTTAGCGTAACGTTGCAATCCTTATCATAAAAACACGTGCATCAACACTTTAGGTTTAGAATGACCCTTCCACCAAAAGCAAAGCCGAAAATTTTTTTGTAAAACAAGGCACCTGAAAATCGAAGACAACTTTCGCTTCATCTCGACGTTTCTGTTCCACTCTTATACAGCACTTGTTTCTCTCTGCGAAATTTCACACAAAAGCGGCTAAGAACTGCTGCTTCGATCGCCGCCAAAGTCCTCGAGTCGGTAGACTACAAGGTAAGCGGTATCCGTCTTCTGGAAGACATCGCGCAATGTCTGTCGCCTTTAATTTTTCTCTGAAAGCTCCTCTCCGCGCACTGAAACGCGAGGAAAACACGGTGAGAGCGATGCGCGAGCGATTTTTCACTTGTCTTTCCTGATATCGATTGCGCGTCAATGTTGCTTTAAATTCGAGCGACGAACATTATGAGCATTACTTCCGTCTGAGTCTCGACCCAATTTGCGTTTTATCTGTTTAAATAAAATCTAAATGTATAAGCTGCGCAAATAGAAAAAAATACTTTTCATTTTGATATTAAATTTATTTTCAAACTTTTTTTTTCAGTTTATAGGGTAAAATAAGTGTTTACTTCGTTATTTGCAATTTTCCTTCATACACATTTCATTTATCACACTAGAAAATTCATATCACCATCCGACAAAAAATGTCAGGCAGTAATTAATCTACGGCTTCTGTCGGCTTGAATCAAAAGTACTACTAGATGCCATTTCTCCGATTTACTGCCGCTTGTTTTCAATCAACGCACGATAGCAAACCATAAACTTAAAAACAATTTCTGCGAATTCCTTCAAGCGTTAACGTTCGAATTTCACGGCGAACAAAAACAATGCTACACAGTTATCTCAAAAAAATCTCTCAAAAATCCTACATCCCGGCATTATACTCGAAAAGTGAACGCGCACAAATTTCCCACAAAATCGACTCGGCAGTTCCGCAGATACCAACCTGCCGCGTGTAGCGTTAACGCAGCCCAGAAAAGCTCATCAAGTGAAAAACCTCGCTCCGCGCAGCTCGATAAGAGAGACGCCGATCGGACTCTCCCGGCGGGTCCTGCAAGCGCGACTATCATCTTTCGAGCGGCAGCGTCGGTTTATACCTGTCGAGCGCTCGCTCCGCGGCAGCGTTCGGAGATCGGTAGCGGCGCTCGGAGACGGGGAAGGGCGTCTTCGAAGCGCGGCCGCCCCGATTTCGGCGCTCGCGCGCGGCCTTCGCGAACACGTTGCGCCTACGGCAGCTACCGGCTTCGGATGAATGGCTGTACGGTACTAGGAATCGGGAGAGGAAGAGTTTGGTAATTTTGTGAAGGTGAGTCAGGCTGGTGAGTTTGGGGTGAGTTGATCGAAAGATGTGCAGAATTAGTTGTGAGAATTGTTTTTTCTTAAACTTACGGTGGATTCCCAAGTTTTATTACAAAATTAATTCGGGGAAATAGGAAAAAATATTGTCTCGGTGGTATAATCAATATTTTCTCCAAATATAATATAAACATTGTGTCATTCGTGCCGCAGTCAATATTTTTTTTTTTACTTTTTTATTGTTTTACTTATAAAATAATTTCTATTATTTTAAAATATTTCTACGAACTGTGTTTTATAATTAGAAAAAATGTATCTTAAAAAATCGAAGACGAAGGTAAAGATTTCATTGTAATCGATAGATTTTCTGGGATTTTAAAATTTCAAATACGTGTGTCTAAAATTATTCTAAGTTTGTCGAAAAATATTAGAACAATTTTTAAAGTTCTTTTCATAAATTAGCATGAATGAATTAATCGATTATGGCTAATCTTATCAACACGTTAAGAGTTTTAAGAATTATAGAACTCGTAAACGTAAAATTGTAAATAAATTATTTCTTTACACAAAATGTTATCTTATTTGGAAAAGACAAGTATAGTGTATGGATTGTATTTGTTATCCAAGGTCTCACAAGGTCTACTGTTCCAAAAAGTGTAATGAAGTAATCGCGTATTTACACAGACAGTGATAATAAAATTCTAGAATATAAGTGCTTAGATTACAACAAATTCCAGCAAGTTTTTTTTCATATGTGGAATTTAGGAAACACCATTTTAGAAGAAATTGATAAGATTAAAAATTGAAATTTAATTGAAAAATTTGGCAAATTTACTACAGACATAGCTTTTTTTGTAACAGCAAATATATCTAACAGAATTAAAAGAAATTTTAACTATAATTATTATCACATCATTATGGAAGGTGAAAAACTATATAGTAATGTTCAATCTGTAGCTTACATTTTTCAAAGTGCGTAATTACGAATAATTTAATGCTACCTGTGGATTTTCAATTTTTGCAAATGTTCAGTGTACCGTTGCCTTTGTCATATTTTAAATTTTTTTCGAATGCTAAAAAAAATTGTCATTAGTAGCTGTTTGACGCAGTTTGATGTCTAAGCGAAGCAAAATGAAAATAAAACTTTTAATACGCAGAAAATATTATTCGTTTTCGTTTAATGATTTAACATCTAGAAATTTCTTAAAATATATTTATTTAATCATTCAAAAAAATAAAGTCGTAATTTTAATTCGATCAGATATTAAATCAATAAAATAAGGTAATTTATTAATAATATTCGATAACATCTTATATAATTGGTACTAATAAATCATAAATTTTGAATATAAACAAGGAAAATTAAATTACTAAATAAATTATCTTATTTATTATACTGACACGATACTTTATAAATCAAATATAATTTTGCTACGCACTTTGAAACTGAAGCTATTACAACAAGACTCTTTGTCATTTATAACCCATAAAAGCAACAAATGAAAAAATTACTAATAATTTTAAAAGCCAATAACAAAATTTCAGTTTTGCACAAAGCATAACTAATTTAGCACTCAAAGATATTATCGCTGCTTAATTTATTAATTCTAAAGAATTCTATTGAGAACGTCAAACTTAAAAAAAAAACACAACTTTAAGCAAACTAACAGTTTACTCAAACAATACACTATAAACGTCCGGCACTAATTATCGATCTTTTAAGCAAATCCAGCTCGCCTTTAAGCCGCTAACGCTAGAAAATTGCCTTCCTCGAGTGATTTTCATAATATTCAAATGCTTAAAACAAACTCGGCCTTATTAAGCACCACACGTGAAACCGGCAGATTGGAACAATGTCAGACTTTGAAAAAAGAAACGTATATTTTCAGGGCCACTATCACATTTCGTAATTAAGCATCTGTAATAAATTCGCGTAGCCGGAGTATGATGCATTAATTCCTAATGTTCGATGCCCCTTTTCGATTAAATTTTTATTACCCGTTTTCGATTATTTTTGATGGCCCGCGAATAAAGCTGAATTTATGGCCGTTTTAGCCCTGACGTAAGTCGAGCTGTGTTTTTTGTACAAACCGACGGGGGATTCCTCTGCGGTTTTTGAATTCAAATCAAGAAAAAAAGTGAGTCTTATAATTTAAATAAATGCACAAGTACGGCGTTAGTAATCGAGATGTAAATAAGACGTATAATTTTATTGCTATCTCGGTAGCAGTTTGGCGATAATATCTCTAAAAACTTTCTAAATTTAAAAAATCTATCGGTAATCTAGCGATATTATTCAGGAATACTTAAGGATTTGCAAAGTTACAGTTGTCAAATGAAACAATAAGTTTTGTCTTGGCATTCTGCTGCTCAAGCGCGAGCATTAAGTTTTTATTGAACTGTTTATAGTCCGCAAGAATTTTCAAAGATTAATTCCGTCGGTTATGCAAGTTTTATTAAAACTCAATAATTAATTGGAATTGGAACAAATAGTCATAATCTTAACCGCAAACTTCACTCCACTCTAAATTATCTCCAATAAAGACTCCGTTCCCCGAGAAACGTCCGAGCGCAAGTTTAAAAAAAAAATCGAATACCAGAGCCAAAAGTCCAAACTTACCCCGCTTCGGCCACCTGTTGATTGAAAACTAACTCTCTGCTCGAGCACGAATATCTCCCACTTCCGGTGAGGCTCTTATCCCCTCGCAGACTTCATCCAGCGGAGCGACAGCAGAGAAAAAAGACGGTCGAAAAAAAAGACAGACACTCTGCGGAGGAGGTTCAGCGCCGCCTCATCGCCGCTAAATCACTAAGCGGCTTTCCTCGCGAAATCGAGCATTTATAGCTGAGTAAGCGTGGCCGGCTTCGTTATATACATGGAATTGCCGGCGACACTTTATATTGAGTTACTTAACCCCGTGCGGGCTCCCATTGGCGCGCGTCGATCGCGAGGAGTAGGACGAGAGCCGCCGAGCGCCAGAGCTTCGTTCCGAGGAGCTTTTTATTATTGCAGACGGGAAATCTGAGTAAGGCGATTTCGGAGAAGCTGGCAGATTCGTCTTCGAAGGTGGCTCGTTTTCAAAAGTGTAATAGTTTTGGAGTGGTGACATTATATTAAACTGTATGTTTTTAATTTAAAAAAGTTATGAGATTGTTGTTTGAGACAAAAGATTAATAAATCTGCTGGAAGAATTTTAAATAGCGAAAGGAAAACTGAAATGAAAATTCCCCGAAAACATTGTTGAATAAAAAAATAATCGCTATTTTAAAAACCGCCTCAAAATCGTGCGAATTTTCCGTTCGCCGGCACGGAAAAGATGCGCTTCTATACCTGGAAAATTCTCATCGCGAATAATCGCATCAACAGACACGAGGAAAGAATTCCCACCCGCACCGAAAATTCGATCAAAATTCTCTGTACTCCAAAGAGGCAGTGATTCATCTAAAAGTACACACCTGCACTTCCAATAAAGATTAAGCTCTCGAAGCAATGAGTAACGGACTTGGCTTCGTGCCGATTTTCCGAGCGGCGAAAAAGGCCCGGGAAAGCAACATGGCTTTGTTGGCGCCAGAGCTTTTCCACGAGGCTTGGCGTATCACGTCGAGTTCAACGCTTGCGGTTTGAGCGATTTATTGGCGGCGGGAGCCAAAAGCAGGCATTGGAGGGGGGTTCGCTAATATTTGTTTATTTTGAATTTCGCCTGTCAGAGCGTGAGAATATTTTGGGTTTTTTGGAAGAATTGATACATTTTGCGCAATTTTCAAGTTTCGAGCAATCAGTTAGAATGTAAAATTATACATTTGCGGCGGTATGATTAATACTGATTATTTGTCTTGCAAAATAATTTTGATTTACTAAAATAAAAATAGAAAACTATTAACTATATGAAGCGAGCTTTCAAACAGTTGATAATTAAAACACTTACCTTTGGGGCGTAAAGGTATTAAATTAAATTTATAATATTCAATTATATAGAGCAATATTAACACATTACATATTATTTTAAAACCACTTAATTATTAAATCATGATTAAATCATTAGTAAATTATATATATATATATATATATATATATATATTATAATCATTATTAAAAAATTTAAATGTTAAAGATTGTTTATATCTTGTATAATTTATTGTAGACTTTACCTTTCCCAATAATTAATAGCACATTGTTAATCAAATCTTAAATAAGTTTGGTCTTCTTTTCTAAACTCATATATATTTAAGTAATTTGAGCTAAATCGCACTTATATTTGTTAACTTTTGAAACAGTTTTGCTCGTAAAATGATAACCAAAAATATCAACACACAGTAAAATTGAATGTTTACTTTTGTAGGTAAAAAAAGAGTTTCACAAATCGATAGCTATCGCAGATTTTCTAGTAATTATAATTTTTTCTTTTTTTTTTTTTTTCTTTTTTTAGATTGACGCAATTTTCAAGGTAAGCAGACAATCTGAATTTATTTTGCGCGCATTTCCCTGAATATAATGATCGTATAATCAAAATTATAAAGAGACTGAAATTTCCAAAAATTTTAAGAAACTCCTAAAATTATTCTACAATGTAATAACTTGTTCGCCTTGAAAGACAGATGAAACATGCGATAAATACTTTGAATAACCATTGTCAAAACTACAATTAAAGATTTAAAGTTCGATCAACCTACGTTACGTAACTATTATAAATACACGACTCTTTTACGTAAATGAAACATACGGGAAGCACTAAAAATTTCTTAAAATCTTTTAGAATTTTTTCCAACAGTTTGAATTCCAAGAACAATACGACGGAGGGTCACAGTCTGCCTGTGGGTAATCTTTTTTTATTTGAAAAAATGATCTCATTTGCTACACCTTACTAATAACGAGTGAGCGTTTAAAGCAACCGTGAATTAATCCAACAATAGTCTCCTCCGTACTCAGAACGTAAACGTTTCGCAACTGTCATTAGCTTTTATAGCACTGCTCGGCGAGATTATAGTCCGCAGCATCGGCCCGTTTTTTCCGCCATCATCGGCGCGATAAAAATCAGCCTCTTTATCACGCGACTTTCAGCCGCGATTCAATGACCGCTCGCTGGACCGAGAGCCAATGTTCAGCGATTGTTATTAACGGAGATAAAAATAATTCGCTCGAGTTGCCCGCGAGCATGCGATCGTTAGTTTTCGGATTCGCGTATCTTGATTCGTGTCACTTTAAATTTTCGAGCGCCGCGATCGAGCTAATGGATAATGCAATCGTATATTGAAAAACTAATTATCAGATGTGCAATTGCGGGATTACTTAATTTCCAGAGATTCCATCTGCAATTTAAAAAGTACTAATGAAGTCGTCGGCAAAATTGAGGCAATGAAGAAGACGAAGGGTTTCAATTCTTGACATCAGGATAAATCGAGATTAAATGTTAAACTTATTTTCTGCTTTTACTTCGCTATTTTATTAAAGGTTTAAATTCTTGGAAATTTCTTCGATAAATTAAAAATCAACCAGAATGAAAGTGACAGAAACTCTAATGGACAAACGCAGCTCCTCCAAAAAGGCTCCTCACCCGCCTCGATCAAGAAAGCACCGCGTCCGCGAACGCTGTTGCCAACAGCGAATCAAGCGCTCGTCCGTTGGAAAGTATAAGTCGAAGAAAAAGACTGTGACATATAAGAGTGATATTGCGATCGGCTGGGATCGCAATCGCCTTAAATTCGATCCCGATAGGCGATCAAGGTTCTCGGAAGATAACGTTGCGCGCGCGCGCGCGCACACATGTATAAAGCGACTCGTTAAAAGGCTGCATCGCGCGCGGAGACGTCGAATGTTGATGCAGCGAGAGGGATTTATTCGCGGAGCTATTAAAAAAATGCTCGCTTCCGGCGCTCGATGCGCCCGATGTTAATGTCGCGCTCTTGAACCTGCCGACGGGAGACGGAGTTCCGAGGCGTTTTCCCGCTGGCGGCTTGTCGCGGATTTTTAATCAACAGTTCAATGCGGTAAGAAATATTAGAGTTCGTATTAAATTAGGCTGCTGGTTTGAATGGATTAAAAAGTTCTAATCCAATTAATGTCAAGTTCAATACAGACACTACTTTTTCCGAAACCTCCTATCGAAGCTCGCTCCTGCCTGTACTTCCACAAAAAATTACCACGGACGCCTGCGGTCTTTCTAATCTAATTACTCGAGGTTGCACCGAGTCGCAGACGCTTTTCCCCGAAAAGACATTGATTTTACTCCTTTTTTCAAACCGAAAACGAAAACTTCCTGGCTTTTCATCAAGGAAACTACCTAATGTTTTCAAGCTCTTCGTTGGTATATGAAAAGCTTTAAGGAAAAGGGACTGCCGTGCAGTATGCGCGTAACGGATGGCCGGATTCGGGGTTTACGTAAATGCAAGTGAATGCACTAGTCTTAATATCTTCTCTGGCTCAGAAAAGAATCTTATGCGAGTCATTATTTTGAATTTTAAACTGATTGAATATTGGATAAATTGAAGGTGTGTGAAGATGGGTTTATGAATGTTTAAATATTAGAAAATCTTTTTGCAAATAAGATTCAAAAAACGATTTGCTCGAAAATACCATTTTAATTAAGTTTGGTAATAAAATAAATTAAAGGGGCTTCAGAAAATGTTCATTAATTTTACTGTCGATTTAATGTATACATTATAATTATCACACGAGAACATCAGTTTTTTATAGTATAATAGTAAATGGATAACTTTAACATTGTGGATATAAGAACAGATTACGATTTTTCCACTTATTAAACACACCGATAAATATAAAAAATACAAAACTGGTGTTACATAAAGTAGAAGAATGGGATATAGATAATAACAGCTAGGAACAATGCTTTTATCGAATCTCTATGTTCAACTATGTAAGTTTTCTGAATTCTGATGAGTTCAATGATACGAAAAATTGGTGCGTTCGTTTAAATAAAAAACATTTTTCTCGGGCTCCGACTTTGCTGGTCCTCGTACTCGGCCGCAAAATCGCATTTTGCGGACTTGTGATGAAAAATACTATTAATTACAGAAAATAGATCTTTTCTCACAAATAATCTCTTTTAAAGATCCATGATGTTAGTTTCCTGTTTTAAAAAAAGTGCATGCGAAAGTCAAGGTGCAAAATCTAAGAATGAATTGCAGTCTTTTAGAAACAACGCTGTAAAAAATTTCAATAAGCATTGACATAATTGCATTAGTTCTTGGTGAAAAAGCAAAAAAGTTAAATACACAAATGTCCTATTTTAAAATATTAGCTCCTTTTTTTCCTTGATGTTTCGATTTGGTCTGGTGTAAATGTTACTGTCGGTAAAATAATTATTATTAAACACAAGATTGTTGAATAAACAAAACTACATGCATAATATCCGTTCCTGAAACATCCCTTTATTCAATCTCAAATTGAAAAGCGATCAAACACTCCGATACAAGAAAAAAAATGATAACTTCGCGAAACTTAAAACAAGTTTAATCCGGATCCTCTTTACTTCCCAAAACCACACAATAGATTATCTGAAAAGCAGGTCAATTAATCCCGCAAAAAGCGGTGTGAAAAGAAAAAAAAACACAACCTCAAAACCGCGGCATTTAATAAAGCCGATCGTCAATTTCTCCGGGCGACGAATTCCGCACGCACGCACACAAGCGTGTGCAGCCCGCGTCTCAATCTCGTCTCGGTCGCGTTTAAGTCCGTTCGCAGTCGTCGCGGCGGCGCAAATTGGCCGATGAATTAGCGGCGCGCGCGTTTTCATTCCCGCAGAAAAACTGCGCGCGCGGCGCCGGGAAGGAGAACCGAAGACAAATAGTTCTGGCGAGTAAGAGCCGGCCAAGGCCCTCGGGGAGAGACTGTCGTTTCGGGCCTGAACCAGAATTCGCGGGATGGATTCTTCTTTGTGTCTCGTTTGATGGAATAATTTTTAACGAATTCAGCCGGGTGTTATGAGTTCGTTGACGATGATCAGTTTACGCTGTTATTTTAAAGATTTGAATTAAGATGTTTTGGGGGCCGTAATAATTTTGCATCGTAGCGACTCGATAAAGTGAAGTTGTTGGTGAAAAGAAAGCGTGCACATGCTTTTGAATTCCGTTACTGGTTTCGCGGAGGTTTCAAGTCGAATTTATTTAATTGCACTGCTAATCATAATTATTGATGTACAGAAGATTGAATTAATAGTAAGTCGTGGTGCAAGCAACTCTTACATTCAATAAAAATCCGATCTTTAATTATCGACATTTTAAATGTGCAATTACGAAACTTTAATAATTTGTCGCTTAAAGCTATAATGCATGTTGAGAAAGTTTTAGATTCGCAAAGAAACAACTGTTGCTTTACAAATAAATATACTCGGACTAACTGTGCTCGTATACGCAGACTCGGTTTTTCTCGATAAACCAGTACGTACCGGGCATCGCCGGTTATTCTGCACGTGATTCGATACAAATAATCTTTCGACGCCTTTAATTATTTACTACGAGGAAATAACAAACTTTATCCTCAAAGAATAAACAGACGCTCCCACCGAGCAGTCATTAAAGAACAATGTTTTGGAAATTCCGATTTTTGATTGAACCATATTTTGATATTATCAACTCGATTCGGTATAGCGCATCAGTCAGTTTCATTCAGAGGAGATTTATCATCAATTAGAATTCTGCTTTAATAGGCGAAATTTCACGGACCGATTGTCACGCGACTAAGCGCGAGAAAATGTTAGTTGATCCTTGTCTGAAGCGGTTTCAATTAAATGAGAGTACCGCTAAATCGTAACTTTTTCCATTATTGGGTTATTTTTACATGACAAAGTTGTTCTAATTTTGTAAATTTATCAATGCATCTTCATTACATAATAGAATTTGTTCAATTCAGCAAGTCGTTCCAGGGCAGGCAGTAAATTTAAAAAGTCTATAATTACTCCAATACCATTAAAGCTATGTTTAATTTAGCTGTGTTGTCTTAAAATTTAATTAATAGAAATTGAACAAATTAATTAAAAATTCATGTTAATTATTTTTTTCTACTTAAAGCAAGGATTCTATCTCTCTTTCTAACTCATGATTAAAGCAAGAAAATTTTCTTTCAAAACATGAAGTTATAGATGTATAGTAGAACTTCCAAATGCTTTCTGCATACCTCGAAGTATATTACGGGTCTTAATATAAATGCGCTATTCATTGTAATCTGATTTTCTAGAAAGCAACTTTATTATAAAATTTGTTATAAATGACGATCATTCTTAACGTAATACTGATAATCATCAGCGATGTTTTGAAGAAAAAGAAAACGCCCACTGTCATCAAGTTTGCACCTTTCAGTTTTTGCGAAGCTCAATAACTCTTAATTTAAGCAGTTCCTTGGTGATTCTTTAAAAAAAATTAATTGCTCGAATGGAGAATACAAACAAGAAGATAACCAACTATTTGTTCCATGAAGAACGGAGACAAGAGTTCTAATTAGTTTAATTTACGAGCATTCTTGTACTTCCTATATATCGACAAACGACTTTTTTCGCGTGCAAACTAATTTTATACATGCTGATGCGCTTTGCGAGAATATTTCATGCAGAATTCTTTCACGGAATTAAACAGAGGGACGATGGTTTACTTGTTAATAGTATTTATAGCATTGTACGATATTCTGGTAGATTTTCTTGCAGAAACCAAATTTGCTTCCAAGAGTGATATTGAAGAGCAAATGAAAGCAATCAATTCTTATTTTTGTTTTATTTAAATATGGCGTAATATTGTAATACAGATTAAGTAATTATGCAGAATATAATTTTGCATAATTACTTAAAATATATAAGAAGATTTAACAATATTTGTGCAATAACGTAAAAGCTTAATTTATCTATTTTTAATATATGGAAATTTTGATAGAAATTTTTTTCAGCGTACATTAATAAACAAGCAAACGTGTACGTAGCAATGACATCTCGCATATTTCCAAAGAAAGGAAAATCAATAAATCCATGTATGTATAGAAAAATTATGCGTTAGCAAAACGTATTTATTTAACACAATTCTCGTTAGTGAAAAATCAATGAATCGCTCTTCGAAAAAAAAAGGAAACGGGAGAAAGAATTAATTCTCGCACCGAGAAGAAAGAAGAATCCCGCCTTCGGCGACGAAGCGCAACAAAAAAAAAACGCGGATTCATCCGGATAGTTCGAGTTTCGAAGGACTGAGCGCCTGAATTTCGCAAGAAAAGGCGAAAGAGCCGCTCTGGTAGGCGCTAATTTGCCGCATAATTTATTGCGCCCGCTAATTGCTCGTCTTTTTTCGCCGCCGCTTGAACGAGGTAAACAGTAGCGGGCTTCTTTAGGCCCGAAATGAGGCGCCTGACCAATATTTGAGCAGCGCGGTTTTGAGTTAGCTGCTGCTGCCGCGTTTGCTCAGCTCGCTTGTTGCGGATTTTCTTTTCGTCGGTCAGTAGCTACTTGAATGTATTGTTTCGACAGAGGATTTTGGTTTAGTGAAAAGTGTGAGAAAGATGAGCCTTGAAATGCGAAAATTTATATTCTACACCATTACATAAGACTCTTTTGGAAACGAATATTTTAGAAGTATTTATTTATTTGTTTGAAAAAACTTTGCGAATAAATAATTCACTGAAAAGAATAACGTAGTCAAATTTATTATTTTTTTTTGTACTTCACAAATAAATTCATGATACTTCTTTAGCAGTAAATTTTATCTGATTGGCAACTAAATTAAGGTGATAAAGGTTATATACTATAAAACCAGCAGCGATATGATCGGTAATGGATCAATTGTGATTTTGTAGGAGGTACCGTAATTGAATTTTAATTACCCTGTAATTGAATTGGAAAGTCATTACTCGGCCTAATGGATGCATTCCGGTCAGCTTTTACTGGAGCTTTCAGTATACGTTTTTGAATGAACACATGCAGCCGCTAGTTGATTCGTGAATGCTTCGTTCATACAAGTTTTGTGTTTGATTGTCGATTCATAACAAACTGTATGAAAGAGTTAAGATTAGAGCAGATAGAAGACTTGCCACAAGATTTTTCTATTTATAATACAAATTTTTGAATTTTTGAATTTATTAGAACGTTAATTTAAAATTCTCTACATCAAAAAGAACTTTCGAGTCATTGAAAAGCGTCACTTAAATTATGCGCTAATCTTGTGACAGCAATGTAAGATTCCAATTTTGTTTTACAAAATTTGCCAGCAATCTTTTGTCATCTTAAAATAATCAAATTAATAGCTTAATTTTACAAAAAAAAAAAAAAAAAATTTCTATCCGAATCCTAGATTAACACATAATTATACACGACCATTATTTGTTTTAATAGCATATCATTACATTCAAATTGGATATAATAGTGTCACATTTTTATGAATCACACAAGTTTATCTTGATGTTCCACGTGCCATACTTATCTGCATATCTACATATCTGCAAGAAATTTAGATTATAGTTGCAATTGCTATTATAGATTTAATTTTTCAGTTATTATTTTTCATTAAAATTTCAATGTAATATAATAATAGTACATCAATAAAACATCAAAAGGTAAATTTATGCGACGTATCAACTTATTAAATTTTACATGAAATATACATGGTCTTTATAAATTCAAATCAAGCGACTTTGGCCAAAGTGTAATAAATTAAGTGATTTTTTTTTAAATATCATCAAAAGATACAAGGCTTGACAATGACACACTTTTGAGTAACTCGTCACGAATACAAGATCAAACAGCGTAAAGATTAAAATCTGTTCAGTCGTTCCCTCTCAACCCAAAGACTCTCGCGATTTCGCAAGTTTCCATGCACGCCACTGCAATTGAAGGAAATTCGCGACAGCCGGAAATCGACAGCTACCGCTGTTGTTCTTCAATTTTGTCCGGATTGATGATTTGAACTGCCAAGAAATTTCGTTACATTTCGGTTGAAAATTTCAGTAAATAATAATTTTATATAGTACTATTTCTCGTAATTTAATTCAACATCTTTTTTAACTCGACACTACGCAATAATTGTTTAGTTAGAAAAATAAAAGACAAATTTTTGTACATATACTCTTGACAAAAAAATACTTCAATAAGGCGCTAATAGTGATCGAGAAATATTTTGAAACACCTGTTGTGCAGGAATAAAGTTTGCACCAAGTTTGTTCATGTAACGATCTTTTTGTTTTGCTCGGAAACTCGGGCCAATAAAACGTCTGCCAACCAGGAACGACTCGAGGTTTTCCAGTTTACTTATTTCAAATAGTTAAGATTCAACGAGCGATCTAAGGCTTGACTTAACTGTACAGGTCAAATAGAAGATTCACTTTACAGCATTAGACTGAAAACTGCAGAAGATCGTTTAAACAATTGAAATAAAAGAGCAATTTAGAATAATAAATAGGCTAATCATGAACATTTCTGAATTATCTCGTTACGATACTGAAAACACAAGTTCACAATCGTAAGCCATAGCACTTCTTTTATAAAATTTTACAATAATTCTTATTAGAAACTTTCTGCTTCGTTCGTAATTATCCATTATTATTCCGTTGCACAGCTGCCGAGAAAACCTGCTATTAGTTCACGGACTACGCCGAAACAGTAGCTCCTCCGAACGCCGTTATATATATATAAGCAGGCTTTACGAGTTTTCGAGAGGACTCTAAATAAAGCTCGATCGGCGCTTTCTTGCTCGGTGAAAAATGCGGCAAATCGCGACTTGGAAGGCGCACTCGTTCTTACATAGATTTGTCGACCCTGACGAGACACGAGCTTGCAGTCGCAATTACTACCTATTCATGCGCTGCTTTCATTTGGGCCTTCGATTTTTGCGGAGATTCTGCGCCGAGGAGCTGTTAAGGAGGCGCGGGATTAGCGGAAGACGCGAGGATGTTGATGTCATCGTTTATTGCAAGCGTCCGTCTTTCGGTTGCATTTTGCGCTATTTTCAGCTCTTCGTTTGTCTAATCTATTAGCCTCGTAAAAATAATCGCGCCGAGATTCTGGTGTCATTTTGATCATTGTATAAGGCAAGCTCATGTGATAAATATTGTGAAGTGCAAGGGTAGAAAGATTGTGTTTGAAAGAATAGAACGCGTATCTCAGAATTTTTTCTTGTAGCTAGCAATTCTATTTTTATCATTTTTTTAAAAAAATCGCTGTTGTAGATAAAACAAAAGTATTCAAAGTATTGGAAACCTTCAATCAGAAGTTCTTTAGTCTATTGATAAACAACAACTCTATATCTTATCTCGATTATTCAATAATACATTAATGTTTTCAAAGAGCAAGTGTGCTTTTTGGAGATTGTGCTTTCAAGCTTTCATAAATGTTTTTATCTAATAATAAAATAGTAATTTCGCGACATGTTTTAAGTTTTCGTTTTAGCAACAAATTATTATTAATTTTTACACAATTTTAGAAAAATTCTAGCTAAATGCAATGAAACATCTTCAATAACAAAACGAAGAAAAAGTTGTTAGACAGATCTTCCAAATCTTTAAGAAAAACTCCTTTTATTCCTCCAAAACATGACATTACACATCAGCCGACGCCATGGTCAATTTTCATTAATCACGCACGAATCTCGAGCCAAAATCGCAAAACGAGCGAAACAAGTCAGCCGACTAATCCTCTGTCAAAAATTGAACTCTTGGAAACTCAGAAGGAGAGGGGAATCCCCGAGCTGCAAGGACTTCTGAAGTCCTGCTCGAGACTCGAAGCGCGAAAAGAAAGAAAGAAATCGAGTCGTCGGCAGCTCACGGGATCCAACAGCCGCTATCCAGTTCGATCCAGTGCGATCCAGCGCGAGCCGAGCGCCTTGTGTGCGAAACCTCTTAGTGTCCAGGTGACCGCCTTTCAGCATCGAGCGGCAACACTTTTACGATCCTGGTGCCAGCCAAGGAAATGCCTAAGAGCCCAGTGATTATAAGGGAGCTGCGCCGACTTTTTCGTTCGGCCAGTCTTTTTTATTTCGATGTAGGAAATTGAAAAATTTATAGGAGATGTGAAGAGGATGCTGCTTTCTTGAATAACTATTATTAGAGACTAATTTATTAGACCGATCCAAGCGAATTTTTTAGTTTATAATCAAATTGTGAAACTTTAAAGATAACTTTTATACAATTAAAATTAATATGTTCTAATAGCTTTTTTTATAAAGGAAAATTCAGAAAAAGGATAAATGATTGAAAACACGTATACAGTAATTACGAAGTTTATTTTTTCAATTCTAATTAATTTAATGGAAATCTACATTCATTTTTTGTTGAATAACCAATCTTTAATGCAGTGATATAAATATAGGGAATTATGAAATTATTATGCACTCATTAACTACATTGAAAATTAATTAGATTTTAAAATAAATAATAATAAAAAATTTTGTTTACGATTAAAAATAATTTACATATCACATTTTGGTGGAATAATTCTTTTCCATTATGAACAATTTTCATTATTATTATTATATATTAATATTCATTTTAAATACATTAATTGTCATTGACAATTTAAATAAAAAAGTATAAAATAATTTATAAATTATAATTCATAATAAATAAATAAAAATTTCAAACATAAAATGTTATAAAAATTGTAAGCTCACTTTACAATCAATATGATTGATGATTAATTAAATCAATAAATTTAGTCTCACTACTAATATTTTACATATCCTTAGTCTAGACTAAAAATACGTTTGTGGCACTCAAATTAGATATAAATAAAAATGGCATTATGACTCTGTTTGGCAAACAGCTGTTCTGTTTTGTGCTTCTTCATGCTTTTGTTGCTGTTCGTCCTTTTTATCACTTTTATCGCAAGTACTTATTGAAGAAAGTCCCGAAAGATTGGATCGCAAACTTAACGATGTAACATCATTTATATTTTGTTTAGTGACTTTTGCGATTCCGCGCCTTATACACTCATCAAGAAGTTTCTCTTCTTCAGCAGTCAAATCAGAGCTTTCATCAAATAAATCTAAGGTGTCAAATGCACAAGGATTTTGACATGACTTTTCTACATCAGATTCACTTGCGTCATATGAGCTATTGGCTTGAAAATTAAATGATGATACATCATTTATATGTTGTCGAGTTACTTTCGCGATTCCTTTCCGAATATATTCATCTAAAATTTTTTCTTCATCTACAGAAAAATAAGTATTTTCTTCTAATTGCTCAACATTACTATCTGTTTTCCTTCTGTCCCTTCCATCAATACTGCTAAATTGATCATTTGTCGTTGTCGTTTTTAAATGTTTAATAACATCAGCCTTGTTTCTTACAAAGCCGCGATCACCTTCGTCAACGTCATCGTCATCATCAATTGTTAAAGAGCTTAGACTACTTGCTGCAACGGATTGAAATTTTACAGGGGTGGATTCCTCTTTGAAAACTGCTAAATCGTCTTCAAAAATACTACGCTTTGGAACTTCTTGCAAAGAACATAATTCGGATGATAGAATTTTGTCTCTTTGCTGCAGCTTTTTTCTGGATAACTTCTTATCCCTTTGTTGAGTAGTTCCAGGTGTAAGTTGTGCAGGAGAATCTGGAAGCTCACTCGGAGAAACAACTTCACTAGTTCTCCTGCTGAAATCACTTACTACAGAGCTACGATCATCATGAAGTGATTGTTGTTCAAATCCACTAAGTGAACCTAATGAGCTACATCTTGAAAACATCAAAGGAGTCTGTTGAGTATATCGATCTTCCCCTCCAAATGTCACCATTTTCCCCTCTCTGTCTCTATCATATGGTTCAACTGGTGATTGAGATGGAGTGACATTGATGATTCCCTCCAATCTTTCATCATAACATTTATCGTCAAAGTCATCTATGTCATCTGGTAAATATATTTCTAAATCAGTGTTTTCACACTCTTTTTCTTTGTTTTCGAATTCCATGTAGCTTTTTAATTGACTGATTTCTTTACGTCTTTGTAGTCTTTCTTTTATTATTTCAGAAGCTTGGTCAATAATAATATACCCTTTTGATTCAGTCTGTACTGCACTACTAACTTTTACGTCATCAAGTTTTAATAAATCTGATGTAGATGTTGAAGTAGAAAAATGCAGAGGTGTTTCAAATGGAGTTCCTTCAGTATAATATGTTGTGAGTGTATTCTCTTGTTCACTGCTTCCAGCAAGATACTCAAAATGACCTATTTCCTCTATCACTGAATTCTCTTCTGCATAAAGCAAACTATAATTAGTTGGTTGGTCAAAGTCTGTTTCTGCAAAATTATTGAAGGAGAATAGTTTTGAAAAGATATTGACTGATGTTGCTGCCTTTTTGGAAGCATGTCTCGTTATTCTTGTCGTCATCAGCTTCTTTCAAATAGTTTCTTATGGATAAGTAACAGTCTTTATTATTAACCAAAAGGGTTATTATGCAAGTTTAATATGACAGTACTAATCATTAAAAAATACATGATCACAAATTTTATCTTTTAAAACTTCAAAAAAGTCAAAGCTTACATTCTACTTTACCTTTTCATAAATTAAAAAACTTTTTGGTTCTTTTTGGCATTTACGTTTTATAATAACATTTTTTAATGTTCCTCTATTGTTCTGATTAGTTCTTTTCTTGAAACAATTAGTTTCCATATCTGCTTTGTAGTTCCTTACAAATTCTGACACTTAAAATTATTTCTAGTAGCAATTTTTTTCAGAAACCAGCTTCTGAACAGTTATTGAAGATTTAATTTGCATTTCAGATTCTTCTTCTGAAAAAATACTTATATTTTACATTTGAAATAAAATTAACTACATGCAGATGTTAAAAAATATATAATAAAAAGATTAATTTTAAAAAAGAGTAACAAATTTGTATTCAAAGTTTCAACTCAAAATACCTAAAAATATGCTTATGTTTAACATTCTTAAAATAAAAAGACTTAATTAGGTAAAAATAAAATTAGATTCAATTCATACTAGCATATAATTCAATCATAATATTGTTTTTATTTACAAAAAAACGATCAGAAAACAAGATATTGTTATAAATGAACAACAGAACAGCTGGCGTCTCACAAAAATGTAAATAAAAAAAACTGTAAATAACTACGAAAAGTGCAATCTATAAAAACATAAACATTGAGGAAATGTAAGGTTAGGTTTCGCTTGCAAAACAATCTAAAAATTCATTCATACGCAGCGAAAGCTTACTCACAGCAACGTAAATTGAAAATCCGTTTTACGTAACATAAGAAAAGCCATAAAAGCCAACTTCGTACGGCGATTATCTAAGCATTTTTCAGAAAATCGCAATACAAGCGCAGGCGGCCGGGTGTTGCGATTTGGCAATTTGTGAAATTGCGAAACGCATTTTTCGCATCCAACAGATGCCGCGACCGCGACGTCACCACTACCACTGCGACCTCGGTCATATACAGTCCTGAAACTCGGAAAGACGGTACCGATGTATGTGAAGTTGTAAAATTGCAGCTGTGTTGCAGTTGCAGCGCTCCAGCACCCGGAAGGAAATCGATTTTTATCGGTAAATACGTTACCTATGTCAATAATTAAAACTATTAATTGCCCTAATTGGTCTCTCATTTAATTTTACGATTAATATATCTTACGGGTACAAAATAATATATAATTATTACATTCCATGTTTCGCTTTTTGATTTATACGCGCACTCGCGCTACTCAGGTGCGCATGCGCTTACGATATTTACTTAAAAGTTAATAATTTTTACGCTTAAAGTTCCCAGTAAAAAATACCTCCTAAAAGATGTTCAATGACCACCTAAAAGAGCTCTTTTAGATATCTTTCATCTTAGACAGCTTTTGGATGGACATTGGATGTCTTTTTCCTTAGTGAGTTATTTGATTGTAAAATTGACCAATTAGGGCAAATTAATACTTTTAATTTAAGCCCCAAATCTTTGATAGGTAACG
>JAWWML010000001.1:28445169-28504469 GCA_035047165.1 Ormyrus rosae | reverse complement strand
GTGTGTCCCAGAAGTACCATTAAAATAGTAATTTTTAGAAAAAAAATCTTAATTTTTAAAAATAATTTTTCTCAGTGCGGGTGGAGGAAACATTTATAGTTTTTCGAGTTTATTGATTTGTTAGTGACTTTGATTTTAGAAAGGAAGTGCGCGCGTGTATTATAAAAAAGGGGGAGAAATTTATTATCGGGGTGTAAGGTTTTTATTATTGAATTGAAATGCAGCCGACTGTTGAAAATATTTTAATTTCTTTCGCTGCACCCAAGTCGTTCAGTAAAGCAGTGGAAAATAAACTTATTTACTAATAAGTGGAATGATTTATGCATAATACAGATTCTGCTTTTCAATCAGGGGCAGCATAATAGTTATTTAATACCTCCGTACTCTTTTAAATTACACATTTGTAACGCAACCTTTTAATAAACGCTAAACCTACAATCCACAAAGCTTGAAATCGTAACAAAAAAAAAACTCGATTCGCGAGAAAATGCATCGGCCACATCGATTGGGCATAAAAAAAGTTTTTCGCAACCCGCAGCGGATCTCGCATAAAAATCTCCATCCTGAATCAGCGGGCCGTGACTCACGTTCCTCCCCGCGAAGGTATACCATATACATCCTCCTCGGTGGGCTTTCGAAATCAGTGGCGGCTTCGCGCGTCAGGTGCCAAAACCCTAAAAAAAAAGACAGCCGCTCGAGAGAGGCCCAAAAAAAAGGAAGGGCCCATCAAGCTCGAGGTTAACAACGCTTTGAAAGGGGGACGTCGCTGCAGCTCGCAAATTAAGAGGAAGCAGCTGCGGGGAGGCTCGCCGATGTGTGGGCGCGATAAGAGGCTGAGACGACAAATTTAATGCGCCGCGAGGGTTTTAATGATGGTAATTAATATGCGGAATTGCAGGTTGATTCTGTTCGGGGATTAATTTTTAGTTTAATTTGGGCTGTAAAGTTTAAAGAGGCGGTTCGTATACGTGTCGAGGAACAAAATGATGTGTATTGTATTTTCTATTGAAAAAATTTGAATTGCTATTTGAATGTGATCTTAGTACTTCAGAAATTTTCGTTGCAAGTTGTGTTTTACAAGGTAGGTAGGTTATTTCTAGTGCCTTGTTTCGAAATTCAAAAGTTTGTAAACGAAATAACGAATAAACGAAATTATTTAAAACTAGTTTCGACTGATTAATTCGGGCTTGATTGCTTAGAACTTGATTTCGAATAGAAAAATAATCATTTTTCCCTGAACTCTTGCATTCTAAATATTTTAAGCCACGGCTATTTAAAGCACGCAAAATCCCCTTAAAGTTTGTCTGACAAACGAGATCACAGAGAAAAATTTACAGTAAAATTAACAATGACTCGTAGTAATTTGGTACCAGACTGTGAAAGTGTACAAAAATTATCTGCATTTCCTCATAAATTTTACTAAAAAAAAGCGTGAAAATGTACTACGAGCCTCCTTATAAATCCGATGAATTTTACAAGAAACTATATTAACTATATTACACACTACAGATTCTCGCAGTCCGTTACGAAACCGCGCCAGAGACACTGATAATTCCTGCAAGATTTTCCTCCTCGCGCGGAGAGCGCGGTGCAATCTCCGACATTCTTCCCTCGGTTCGTTCGGTGGGTATAAAAAAAAAAGAAACAAGAGAGAGAGAGAGAGCGAGGGCGGCAACCATCGACACGGCCGGTCGCGCTTACTGGACGTCCTTGCTACGTTATCTGCCCGGGCGACACGCGTTCGCTGTAACGCTCTCTCGTCGTGCCGTACGTATATCCTTTCACTTTCCGAGAGCCGCGAGTCGCGCCGAGAGAGTTCAGGAACCACACAAGCTATCCGGATCTATCTCGCCGCGCGCGCACGCGGACACAAAAGACACCTTCGCGCGAGAGCAAGCGGCTCTCTCTCTCTCTCTCTCTCTCTCTCTCTCTCGCCTCTGCGTGTCCGTTTCTTTGTTTTTCTTTTTTCTCTTTCGACTGGACACGCGGTCGTTTCGGTCGCTTGAAAGTTCAGCTTCTTTGTCCGGGGAAGGCTTGGCTCGAGGGGCTTTTCTCGGCGAGCCACCGGGAGCGGGTTGATTTTTCTGAGCGAGCTTTCGGAGATCGACGGGTCTTCTGGGTGGCCTTTGCGGACTGCGATTTGCCTTTTTTTCGATAATTTTTTTGTAGGGAAATTGAAAACAATTTGATTCTCTAATTACGCATATTTTGATAACAAACAACCGGCGTACACGTTATTACGCCGTTAAACCGGCCGCGTAAAAAATTCCCAAATACCGCAATGAAAGTCCTAAACAGAGAACTACATAACCGTGCAGCTTAGAAATTCAGCTAATCGGCCGACTCTAAGCAAGCAATAAATCCGTTCGGCAAACAGCTCGCCACTTACTTAATTCGAGCAGCCCGGTAATGGGCCCCTCTAGAAAATTTACAATCCCAATCAGCGCATTACGCGTACTTTCCTACCTACCCGATCGATAAACAGCCGCGCGCAACTCCCCGAAATCCGAATTCCAAAAGCGAGCAAATTTTCAGCCGCGAGCTCGTTCTCCCCCTCCCCTCAGACCGCGAGTCTCTTTCACTTTTTCTCAAGCGGCAATCGAGAGTCTGTTGACCGGCCGCGCGCAGTGTGCTCGCGGCTTGGGCGCGCGCTGTCGGGCACTCGACCTCCTCCTTTTGCCTTTCGAGAGATATGGCCTTTTGAATAGCGGAGCGAGGAGGGACCTCTTTTTTTTTTTGCGAATACCGTATAATATTCCGCCGAGTGGGGGAGGTGTTAATGGCCAAGGCCGTCGCGCACGGCGATGCTGCATGCTTTTTTCTCTCGGGAGTGCCCGGGGATTTATAATAGTGCGACGACGGGACTCCGGCTTTTTGGAGGAGATGTGCGGGCCTCGTTAGGGAGCCGCTTAATCGAGTGGAGCCCAAAGTCGTTCTGAGGTAAGGGGGAGTTCTTGACGACAGTACGCCTCGTTATTTAGAAAATTTATGTTTCGCGGAAAGCCTTTGGGGGCCCGCGTGTGTCGCAATCTAAATTTGTCTCGCTGCTTTTTAAACGCTTCGCGCCTCGAGCGAACTTTAAATCCTTATTTGTTATTTTGGAAATTTTGTCGAAATTTAAAATTTCTAAATTATATATTCTTGAGAATAAAAAAAAAACGCAACCTCGACTTTCCTCGTCGCTTCCAAGTCGCGCGATCCCGGGCGCAAAAACTCGAGCTCTCTCTCTCTCTCTCTCCCTCTCCGAATCTCGCGCGCATTGTTCGCCATTACCCAAGTATTAATTAACGCGACTAGAGCGCCTACCGAAGCACCCGCTTCGCAATTACCGCCACTCGCGCAACTCGCGAGATGCCCCCAATTTGCGAAATAGCGCCTTTGGACCAGAGGCCTTTTTAATCCCTAAGTATATATGTATGTCTACTACGCCGACTTTGAGCGGAGCGCAATTCGACGCTGGTTGAGAGACAGCGCGGTTCAGGCACGGTGCTTTTTTAGCCTAACTGGGCCGAGTCGTTGCGCGGGTCAGTATCTTCGAGCGCTTAATTAGCGACGCAACGCCATTTTTAGGGTTTTGGAATTGAGGGCTTTGACTGGGAGAGAGATGACGAGACAGCTTTCAAAGTATATTAAATTTTCGATTAATATTCATAGCCAAGAAATTCAATTCTAATATACGAAAAAAGTATTTTACAAAAAAAAGCTGCATTTTCGCAATATCCAGCTTACGCAAGTCAATGCACAAGTCTATTTAAATAAATAAAACTTGAAAACAAGTATATTATGATTGACAAACCGCATTAGAATATCGGAACAAATCAACCAAGATTAAAAAACACGCAAAAATCGATCCTCGTAAAATAAATAAATAAAACAAACATCGGTCTTCCACGACTAAAACTCGCACTGATCCCCTTTCGATCGGCAGATTAACCGATCCCCGATTGGGCAACGTCCCGCAGTTCCCAAACGTACACGTGTATTATATCGGCTCTCGCTCGGCTCTTCGCTCAAATCGGCAAACGACTCGCACGACTCGCGCCTCTCGCGATTTCGCGAGCGGCCGCGATTTACATATAACGCCGCCCGCGAACCGAGGCGCATATAATACATAAGACTCGAGCCGCGTTACGCAAGGAGAAGCACAACACCGCGGAATTGCAGATGCGCACGGCTGCGATCTTTCTCTCTCGCCGCGGGCACGAGTGCACGCAACCGCCACGGCGCGCGTGCTTTTTTCAACGCCGCGCAGCGACGCGGCCAGGTTACACGTGGATGGGTTTACCTCCTCTGTTTACCAACAAACCGATATCGCGCGCAAGCGATATCTCTCGATCATCGGCAAGGAGGTTTTTCAGCGCTGCTTTACAACCTTCGCGGAGTGGCTTGCCAAAGAATCCTTTTGTGTCGGTTGCGAGATTCACTTTTTACGTGGTTTAGGAAAGAGTTTTAGGCGTTCGATGGACGATGGAGTGTGTAGTGTTTATCGCATTTGTATCGTTGGATTTGCAGGCGAAAGAGTAGGAAGATGAAGAATTTCCGTTAAATCGACTGACCTAAAAAAAAGATACATTACTTATTAAATTTATGTTACCGCAGAAAGTAATATTAAAAGCAGCTGTATACGTATCCGTTAATTTACCGCTTTCTAAACCATGAGAAACCAAACATAAAAAAAGGTGATAATTGGGAAAAAAACAAAGGATATAATTTATTTTAAACTTGAGCGTACGCAATTTCATATGCAGGTATTTAAAAAATCTATTACCGCGCAAGAAGAGGTATATAGAAAAAAAAAAATAATCGTTAACCGGTACGTGTACTTTTAAAGCTTATTAATGCCTTCGTTTTTCCGCGCAAATGAGTCACGTGAACCACCTACGTGATCTTCGCGCAATTTTCAATGCAACTAATAACCAATAACGTTGCACGGAGGATGAAGAAAAAAAAACTTAATCCTCTCGAGAGAATCAGCGTCGAGCGTGCGAACCTTATATTTAAAAAGTGGCAACTTTTACGAGCCGGTTAGGAAACGAAATCGCCGCGAAATGAAGAGCAGCGGCGCACGAATATTCTACGCTTCGCCCCGAGGCGGATTTACGGCGTCGGAGTTTTCGCAATTTTCCGATAAATCATTGAAAAGAAAAGAAAAAGATGAAGGAGCGAGAACGAGAGCAAGTCAAACATTGCAATTTAGGCGAGAGGGAGAGCGGCTCCGCGAAAAATACGATCGCTGGAAGGTTAAAGTTACGATTTGAATGGTGCCAAATACGGCTCGCGCGCGCATTACTCGCGGCGAGAGTTGTAAAATTTCGAAGCCGCGATTGCGACCGGCCTCCGCGTGCATTCCAGAAACGATCGCCGAGCTTTGTATCGCTTTTCGAGCCCCTATTTACCCTCGAGGAGACTCTCGATGTGTCTCTCGAGAGTGCGGTAACGATTTTAACGTCGTTTAACGGAACGCGCGTCGCGCGTTACGAGCCGGAAATTTTAATGCGGACGCACAAAAAAACTTTCCGGCTCCGAGAGTTACGCGAGCGAACAATGTCTGTTAAATTAGCAGTTTATTCGGGCTGCAATTTTTGTATAACGCGAATATATTACGTTCGCGCAGAAACTTTAAGCTCGAGCTACTTTCACCGGATATATATAAATATAATCAGGAGGGGTTTACGTGTCCCCGCGCATTTTTCTCACGATACCGTAATGCTTCATTTTGTAACTTTTATTATATTTCTTGTTTAATTCTGAATTCACTTTGTTCGAAATAACGCTTTGTTAATGAAAAATTCCCTGATTTACAAATCAAAAAAAGGTACCGACTTCATCCGCATTTATATTTCTCTGAATAAACAATCCGAATCCGAACAGTCGAATCTTAAGAAACAAAGCCAAAGACTAGAACCCACTGCACGTCGCTCTCCAGCGAAGTTATTCAAATATAATCGAAAGCCTTTTTAATATAATAAGTACAACCCATCGTCCAAAAACCGCTCTCGAAAGCGCTTTATTCAGCTCTTCCCCCCGAGTATCCTCAAAGAGCCAAACCCCACTAACTCGACCATTTTTCCACGTGTGCTTCCAGCCGTTGATAAGCAGAGATGTCGAAAGGCCACCTACAGCAGCAGAATGGCTCGGTGCCCGGAGGCGGCGGTCCGGACGACTTCTCGGACGACGACAGCACGCCGCTCACCCACGACTACGGCGACAGGTAATAATATTGCGCGCGAGTCCGTGGGAAACGCGAGACTTATTATTGTACTCCGAGAGAGAGAGTCTGAAAAAAACGTCGACGTATCGCCGCGCGAACTCTCTTATAATCCAATTACGCGCGCGCGCACGAAGTACACACGCGGGCTTTCGGGCTAATCGACGATTAACGAACGCTCTAATTGCTTTATTCGACGAGTTATGGGCGAGGAGTTATGAAACTTGCGCCGGGCTCTTATCGGCGGTTTGGTACGGTTTTATGAGGGATCGCGGGCTGCGTGAAATTGTTTATTGCGGGTGGAAGGACGTGTGCTATTTGAGTCGTATTTTAGGATTATGATATTAATGAGCTCGAAGAATGTGTTATATAATCTTTCGAACTTTCTCGAAATTAATATTCGATCTCGGTTTTTGGAAGAAGAGAGTTTTGAAAGTTTTTTGAAAATCAAGTGTATGTTTAAAAAATATTTTTCGTGTAAATAACTTTATAAGTGAATTGAAAATGAATATAAAATATGTATATACGAGAATATCCAGGGTTTCGTACATACTTGCCTCATCGCATTTTTAATACTTTCTACATTTTTCTTCCTCGCAATTTAATGTAGTCTGTAATTATTAGTTTACCTCTCAATTTTGACTAATGCTCACGAAGCTTTTTTCCTCCTGTCATTAAATACTTAATTTAAAAAATTAACAATCCAGACAGAAATTGTAATTTTGAAGAAATCTCGTTAAAGCAGCATTCACTATTATACAATTTAGAATTTATGTAATCAACTTTCGTCATCCTTCAATAATCTGTATTCTTTTTATTAATTTCCAAAATAAAACTTTCAAATTAGTTTTGAACAACCGATGAAATATTATTTAAATGAAAGTAAGCAAAGAACGAATTTTTTACGAGCCTACACTTCTAAAGCTATCGAAAGACATTATCTTTATAATCAATCATGCCTACTCATTCACCAATAATCAACTCTCAAACTTTTCACGAACCCATAACTCAATTATCACCTACAGTACCCTTACGTTTCATTAAAACCAAAAATTCACCCAATCACATTGAGAAAAAAGAAACCTTGTCGATCCAGCCAAAGAACAGTGGTGGAGACGAAAGGATGGGACGTGTTCCGGGACCCGCCGCCGAAGATCGACTCGGGCTCGATGGCGAATCAGCGCTGCCTCGAGATCACCGTCCAGATAACGAAAGCCGTCGTCTACCTTCTAGTCTTCGTGATAGTGCTCGGCAGCGGCGTCATCGCCAAGGGGACGATCCTCTTCATGACCTCGCAGCTCAAGGCCGATCGCACGATCGTCTACTGCAACAGGCAATTGGGTAAGAGGACTGTCACTTTTCTTTTATCCTTCTGTCCTCGGCGTCGCCCCGAGGACTGCGCGGTCGAAGAACGAAGGAGGAACGGATTTCAATGCAGCATTTTTATTCGTCGAAGAAGTGTTGATGGGATTTTATTGTTTGACTTCTTTTAGAACGTTTGTAACGCTTTTACTTTGCGATTGTTTAATTGGGTGTTATTCAAATAGTAAAAGGGTAAGATTTGATTTTAATTTGAAAATTTAATATTTTTGATCTTATTAATGACGTTTTTAATTGGTTCGAAAACATTGATTTGAATTCCTCTTTTAATTTTTACTTCAGCTAATAATATCTTTCCTCGCGTAAAAAAATGTTATTTTTGCCAATCTAAGAAAATGAAAACGTATAAAATGACAGTTCCGTGAAACGATCGGTCAATCAATTACGGTACATTAAGTGTCGTAATAGACCATTAATTACTAATCCCCAGCACCGAGATCGTTACACTGCCGCTCATAATAATAATCGGACTCGCCGCACTGTGACGACAAAGAAGCGCCTTTTTTGCTCGCGTGTCCGTTTAGTCCTCATTACCGGCGATTTTCCCGATTGCGCTCTCACTCACGCTTCTTTTCTATTTTTGCATTGTTAGCGCACACACGCTCGATGCGTGCGCATCTAGAATCAAGATGAAATTGGCAAGCAGGCAGGCGGTGCAATAGTTGCGGAGAACGTTCTTTAATTTATGAATTGAGTCTTGCCCTCTTCTTTTGTTCGGCTTTGTGTGGGCGCCAATGTTAATGGTGTTTATAATGTGCACGTTGAAAGTGGTTAATATCCGTTTCCTACGTTTGCATTATAAATAATTTTATTTACGTTTCGTAACGTGCGTCGGAGATCTTATAACATTTTTGCGTGGCCTGAAATCGAACGAATCGTTAAATTATTTAACATTTGTAACGTATTTTCAGTTGTAAATTGAAAAATTTAATAATTCCATTTGGTCCAAGGTCAGGACTCAAGTCAAGAATAAAAACGATCGATTTCAAAATCACTTACCCCGTTTCACTTCTTTCCCGCGCTTTTTTCCTTAATCAATAAATAATAACAATCGATAAAACCTGTGTTGCCACTTCGAATTCTCAGGCCGGGACAAGCAGTTCATAGCAACGTTACCGGAAGAGGAACGGCTGGCGTGGCTCTGGTGCATCATTATCACGTTCGCGGTGCCCGAGATCGGCACGTTGTTCCGGAGCATTCGTATGTGCATCTTCAAGTCATGGAAGAAGCCGCTGTCCTCGCACTTCCTGCTCGTCTTCCTCATGGAGACGTTCCACGTTATCGGTGCGGCGATGCTCTTCCTCGCGATCCTGCCGGAGCTCGATGTCGTCAAGGGCGCCATGCTTACCAACTGCGTCTGCTTCATTCCTGGATTGTTGGGTATGTATTGGAATATTAGATTTTTTTTACGTTCGTTACAATTTATTGGAGCAGTTGAACATAACGAAACGAAAGTAAGAATGTGTTTTACATTTTTTGTTTGTATCGTTTACCAGAGAGGTTAGACTAATGTTTACAATTGGATATTCCAGGAAAAAAGTACTAACAAGTTTAGAGAGGTAAAATTGTATTTAAAACGCAATTCATTATATTTTTAAACGATTTTTATGATGTATCTAAAAAAATCTAATACCTGATGTTAAACCTTTAACCCCGCCCAATTAAGACATCATCAGTCAATTTGAAAAGTCTTCGTTATTATTCAAACATAAAAAAGAATGAGTTCCCCTTCCCACGAAAAACCGATCCGTCTCTCTCGTTGGCAGGTCTGATGTCGCGGAACAAGAACAGGGACGAGTCCCGGCGCTTCGTGATGGTGCTCGTGGATCTGGCAGCGCTGGCAGCCCAGACGACCAGTTTCGTCGTGTGGCCGCTGCTCGACAGCAAGACACCGTCCCTGTGGCTCATACCACCCGCGCTGCTGCTCGTCTCGTGCAGGTGGTGGGAGAACTACGTGTCCATCCAGAGTCCGATCGGTATGAAGCTCTCTCACGCTTTACTTTAGTGGTTTATTGTAGTTTTTGTCATCGTTGATTTAGATTTTTAAGTAATTACACATTTAGGTAATCGTTTATGGGCGTGCTGACTTATCATCGTTGCTTTTACATTTTTATGTTATTTCAACCTAATATACAGTTTAAAAAAAATATCTGTATATTTTGTTAATAGGTAAAAAAGGAATGCTTAAGTAAATTTATAAAAAAAATAAGACCGTTAAGAATTAAGAAAACTTAATTGAGCTTTAATTAAGTAAACCTAAACTTGTAACACGCTCGTCCGTAAATTCTGTTTTCTCCAGGCATAATAAAAACACTGGGCCGAGTGAAGAAGGAGCTGATCCTGACTCGCTACTTCACCTACATCTTCATCTCGGTGTGGAAGATCATCGCGTTCGTGATAAGCGCCCTGGTGATCCAGTACCTGAAGGGCGAGAACGTCGGCCACGTCTTCACGATGCTGGGCGCGGCGTTCGGCGAGCACAAGATCACCGTCCAGGCGGTGAGGCCGGCGGCCGGCGGCGCCGTACCCGACCTCGTCGAGCTGCTGCCCAACGGCGAGACCGAGATCGTCAACTCCGACTTCCACACGCCCGTTTACGTTGCCCTGCTCGCGATTTCCGGCGCCTACTTTATGTACATTTTCGGTGAGTCGGGGACGTTGACTCTGCAGCCGCGGGGCTACTTCGTATGCGGGAGGCGCGCGCGCTTTTTTTGTTTGACTGTATGAGAGCGAGTATATATATACTTTTAAGTTTTTTGTACTTTTTCCAAATAGTATTTAATAAGGTGGTTGGCTTGAAAAAATTTTTTAGCATTTCATTTTTCAATTTGGGAATTTCAAAATGAAAATAATTTAAATTAGTAGTTTGGAATATACTAATTGTATATAGTGAAAATTCTTTAAATTTTTTTTTAATTATAAACGAACCATTGCAATACAATAATTTTCAATTTAGCCCAACTAAATTAAACATTTCTCGTTAAATTTAACGCTAAAATTAACAAAAAGCAACCCCTATTCTCCTTTATAGGTAAATTCGCCTGCAAGATCCTGATCCAGGGCTTCAGCTACGCGTTCCCGGTGAACCTGACGATTCCGGTGTCGATCTCGCTGCTGATAGCCGCCTGCGGCCTGCGAAACGGCGACCCCTGCTTCTTCCACGGCACGATACCGGACTACCTGTTCTACGAGTCGCCGCCGCTGTACTTCCTCAACGACTTCGTGTCCAAGCAGTATGCCTGGGTCTGGCTGCTTTGGCTGCTCTCCCAGACCTGGTTCACCCTGCACATATGGACCCCCAAGTGCGAGAGGCTGGCCGCCACGGAGAAGCTCTTCGTCGTCCCGATGTACGACGGCTTGCTCGTGGATCAGTCTATGGGACTCAATCGCAAGAGGGACGATCAGCCGGAGGTCAAAGTCGAGGTGAATTTTGTTTTTTTGTTTTTTTAAATCAATTGAAACTTTAAGTCCAGAAAATTTCAATTATTTGAAGAACTTTAATTAGACGGTGTAATTTTTAGAACCTATATTTAATATAAAAAACATCTTAAAGTTACAAGTTGGTTATTAAATTAATTTTATATAATATATAGTACTAAAGACAACATTCAGTGATTAATTATTATACTTGTTATGAAATGATTTTTCATTTGTTTAAATTTCAATGAAAATGTAAAATTTTGTTTGAATGTTACATCATGATTATATGCTTTACTTTATTACCCGTTTAATTCAATGAAAGTTTGATTTCGTAACAAAAATTATTTTTGATAGTTAAAACGTTTAAATGAATTTTCCTTAAATGAACTTTCCTCCATTTAATTACAAAGCATTTAAAAGAGTAACGTCAAACGGTGCTCGCGAAAAAATCAGAGCGCGTCCGACATAGTCTTCCGGCCACCCACAGGCTCAAAAACAATTAGCCTCGGCATTAGAGTCAGTCGAAAAAAAAAGAGGAAAATGAGCCCCATCGCTGGAGGTGCAGCACCTCGCAACTCGCATTGTTCCTCTTAAATGCATGCACACGAGTCGACCTCGATTTCACGTTCGTCTGTGTATGTGTGTGTAGGACCTGGCGGAGATCGAGAAAGAGAAAGGCGACGGCGACTACGAGACGATCTACGAGCAAACGGACGGCACGAGCACGCCGCCCTCGGCTGTGAAGAGCAGCGATCACGTGACCCGCATCTACGCCTGCGCCACGATGTGGCACGAGAACAAGGAGGAGATGATGGAGTTCTTGAAGAGCATCCTCAGGTTGGACGAGGACCAATGCGCCCGCAGGGTCGCGCAAAAGTACCTCAAGGTCGTCGACCCGGACTATTACGAATTCGAAAGTAATTCTGCCGCTTAGCTTTTTTCGCTTCGCTTTAACTTTTGTTCTTAATAATTAAGTGCACGTTTTAATCATATAACTGATTTTTCAAAAGTTATTTAAAACTTGATTTAAACCTGATTTATGAGGGGTAAAAATTATAAAATTATAGAATCCGCAAACAGTTAAAAAGTGATGTTTTTGATGTACGGAGAATTCAATTATTGAAATCTTTTAGATAATGAACAAAACATTTACCGTCTTTTTCTTTGTTTTAACGTGTTCCATAATCTCTAACATCAGTAAACAGCAAGGATGAATACTGAATGTTTCTTTATATTCAAAAAATATTATAATTTTTAGTTTTTAATTTTTAATGTGCAATATTGAGATGCACGAACGGTATCGCTCTCACTCATTTGTTCTCCAAATTCAAAAATATAGTACGATCATCCTAGCTATTATAATGATGATACATGCATACAATTTGATGATTCAAAATTAACATATAATAGAGTACATTATCGTTATCTTAGATGAAGTGAGTGAAGCATAATTTCGATAGAGCCGGAGGTGAAAATAAAAAAAATTATTGAAGAAAGGCGTTCATTTTTTCACGAGCTTGCAAATGATTGAAATAAATTTCTCCTACACAATTGAAATGATTATATAAGACTTTTTGTAACGCAGCAATCTATTATCGACGAAGGAATGATTAATGTGCTTGCATTAAAAATTCATTTTATAATTCTATAAAATCGCATAATTTTTAATAATATTGACATCATTTTAAAAAGATCTTTACGATTACATAAAACTTACATTTTTTTTCTAAATTTCTAAATTCCTCAAATTCACCGTTCTGCACAATAATAATATTTCATAACGACCTGTGCCGTATAGTAAATTTCTTAAGATTAACCCGAAACTCCCCTTTTTGCTCAGCTCAAATCTTCTTCGACGACGCGTTCGAGTTGTCGGACCACGACGAGAACGAGCAGCAGGTTAACAGATTCGTGAAACTGCTCGTCGGCACGCTAGACGAGGCCGCCTCGGACGTTCACCAGACGCGGATGCACGTGCGCGCGCCCAAGAAGTACGTCACGCCGTACGGAGGAAGACTCGTCTGGACGCTGCCCGGTAAGACCAAGATGATCGCCCATCTGAAGGATAAGAGCAGGATTCGTCACAGGAAGCGTTGGAGTCAGGTACTTCCCCTTTCGTTCTTACAATGAGTTGTGCTTGAAATTTTAAAAGACTATTTTAATCGTAAAGCGAAACATCGTACATAAAGAAGTGTTCGATTAATACATTTTGTTATCAATTGTATATAGTAAAAAATTAGATTTTTTGCACTGTACTGTTATAAAGAAGCTCAAAACTTGTTCTCTTTTGTCCAATTAAAAATTTGGCAAATGTCATTCTCAGGTGATGTACATGTACTACCTCCTTGGACACCGCCTCATGGAACTGCCAATCAGCGTAGACCGCAAGGAAGTCATCGCGGAGAACACGTTCCTGCTGACTCTCGACGGCGACATCGACTTCCAGCCGGCGGCCGTGAAGCTGCTCGTCGATCTCATGAAGAAGAACAAGAACCTCGGCGCAGCCTGCGGTCGTATCCATCCGGTCGGCTCTGGACCCATGGTTTGGTACCAGATGTTCGAGTACGCCATCGGCCATTGGCTGCAGAAGGCCACCGAGCACATGATCGGCTGCGTACTCTGTAGTCCAGGATGCTTCTCGCTCTTCCGAGGCAAGGCTCTCATGGACGATAATGTTATGAAGAAATACACCACCAAGTCCGAGGAAGCGAGGCATTACGTGCAGTACGATCAGGGAGAAGATCGATGGCTGTGCACGCTGCTGCTTCAGAGAGGCTATCGAGTAAGTGGAATTTGATTTTGTAGTTTTTGCTTGTTATAATACAGAATTGATCGATTGAAAGTTCGCACGATGAAAGATATGTAATAATTAAAATAAATATTATATTATTGTAAAAGTTTTATCATTTTTGCAAGACTGCAGGTCAGACGAAAACGAGATCTGAAACGTAAACATTTTTGAGAATACGTCCTGATGAAAATACTTGAAGTTAAAAAATGATGTTTAAAACTTTATTTACAGGTCGAGTATTCAGCTGCTAGTGACGCTTACACTCACGCGCCAGAGGGTTTCAACGAGTTTTACAACCAGCGTCGTCGATGGGTACCATCGACCATTGCCAACATTATGGATCTTCTGATGGATGCCAAACGAACGATAAAGATTAACGATAATATATCACTGCCTTATATCTCCTACCAAATACTTTTGATGGGTAAGTCTAATAACAGTGCATCAGTTTATAAAAAGAAGTCCACTTTTTTTACAAATTTCATCTGTGCCACCAGGTGGTACCATTTTGGGTCCCGGTACAATTTTCCTTATGTTGGTGGGAGCTTTCGTCGCTGCCTTCAAAATTGACAACTGGACTAGTTTCTACTATAATATTATTCCTATTTTGCTATTTATGATCGTCTGTTTCACTTGCAAAGCAAATATACAGGTGAGATTATCTGAAAAATCTTTTAATGAGATAAATTAACCATTACTCATGCAATAAGGACAATAAATCACGCTCAATCATCTATCTAATTTCAGCTATTATGCGCGCAAATACTCTCGACGGCGTACGCGATGATAATGATGGCGGTAATAGTCGGTACGGCGCTGCAGTTAGGCGAGGACGGCATAGGCTCGCCCTCGGCGATTTTCTTGATATCGCTATCGAGTTCCTTCTTTATAGCGGCCTGTCTACATCCGCAAGAGTTTTGGTGTATAGTGCCGGGCATCATATATCTGCTTTCCATACCGTCCATGTACCTGTTGCTTATCCTCTACTCCATCATCAATCTCAACGTCGTCTCTTGGGGTACTCGCGAGGTCCAGACCAAGAAGACGAAGAAGGTGAGTTTGTTTCCTTTTATTATTTGCCACGGAGCTTTTAAAGTGCGAGGGCAGTCGTTGTATTAATGCGCGTTGATTGATCGGACAGTTCAACTGCGTAAGGATTATAACGTTGTTACTCGCTTATCCGATCGGGACGAGGCATTAATAATGCTTTCGAGATTTGCTTTTGCAAAATTTTACTTATTGCAACTTATGGATATCATTATTAATTTGACATCGCTGCAAGCAGTAAATTTTCAGTTTTTTATAGCACATTTAAATGATAATTATTTTTTTTTAACGGAAATAAATTATGCAAATAGAATCATTTTATTCGTACGCAGAATATGTTAATTATAATAATGAATTTATAATTAATTTTACTCAATTATTTAGGAACTTGAGCAAGAGAAGAAGGAAGCTGAGGAAGCAAAGAAAAAGGCTAAGCAGAAATCTCTGCTTGGCTTCTTGCAAAGTGGTGTTGGCACTAACGACGATGACCAAGGTTCTATTGAGATCTCATTAGCCGGATTATTCAAGTGTATGTTATGCACGCACGGAAAACCGTCCGACGAAAAGCAGCAGCTCGTAGCCATTGCCGAGTCTCTAGAGCAACTTGGCAAGAGACTGGAAACCATTGAAAAGTTCGTAATTTTACCTTCGTACATATTTTTTTTTTTTTTTTTTTTTTTATAAATTCAATCACTAAAAGGATTGTTTGATACTCAGGGCTGTGGATCCGCACGGACATATGGGTGGTCGCAGACGCGCCTCGTCGGTAGGTTCTCGCTCGGCCGATCACTTGGGTGCGATCGGCGAAGATCCGGCAGAGGAGAACGGCCACGACAGCGAAACCGAAACGATCGCCAGTCAGAACACGGAGCACGAGCACGAACCCGGCTTCCCGGCTAGGCCGTACTGGCTCGACGACGACGGTCTCAAGAAGGGCGAAGTCGAGGCGCTCTCGATGCAAGAAGAGCTCTTCTGGAAGGACTTGCTCGATAAATACCTCTATCCTATTGATGAAGATAAGGCTGAAAAGGTATTTCCAGACGTTTTTCGGACAGCCGCGTGTTTCATTCGCAGTTTCATTTCTTTCGTTGGTTTTGATTTTGAAAATAATACGTCTTTTTGGTATACGTTGTTTATAATTCTATTATAATACGTATATTAATTTAGTTTTTTTTTTCTTAATGAGTTTTATCAATGATCTTGTTTAAAAAAAAGTAGTTTAGATTTGTTACTTAGTTTTTATACTGTGTCGTTTGTATAGATTTATTTTTAAATGTTGCCAAAGAATTTTTAATGTCGTTACACCTGAAACACGTTTCTTTTTCAAATTTACATAAAAATCTAAAATCGAAATAAAAAAATTTTAAGCAGAAAAAAGTTCCAACCATTTCATTTGCTCAAATATCAGAAATATTGCAATAGAGTCGTTTTATTTTGCAAGTAGACTTTAAACGATATTGAAATCTAGATTAACTATATATGATTTTAAATTTTTTCATTTGATTCTAAAGTTAATTCTTGTACGTGAATTAATTGAATATATTCATAACAATTAATATTTTATTATATTTTACTAAAAAATTGTATTTTTCTAAAACGGTTAAAAAAATAATTTGTATATAAAAGTTTTAGCATAGTTTTTTTAATTCAAAAAAACGAAAGAATGAAATCGAATCAACGTGCAATTTGGCTAGATCGAAAAACCATTTAATAAGCAGAATTTCCAATATGCTCCGAGCTCCTGAAATATAGCAAAGCGACCATTGTGAAAGTCAATGTCTTTATTTTACAATATTTTTACAAACACTTTTAAAAAGTAAAAAATTAAACGCATTCACTTTCTATAAATCCACTAAAATAATTTCACGTACAAAATTAAAGTTGCACACATTTAAAAAAAAAATTTTTTTTTAATTTATTTTTTATTTATTTATGTTTCTTTTTCATTCTCTAAAACAATTTCCAATCTATTCTTTCCAGTTTTTTTCTCTCTAAATTTGCTTTACTCTTGCAAAATTGTATTCACATGTATGCTTAAAGATGTAAAAAAAAATTAATGCTAAATTCGCCCTTGGCCCTTTTTACGGCACCGTTACACGCAGGCGCGAATAGCCAAAGATTTGAAGGAGCTGCGCGACCAGAGTGTCTTTGCATTCTTTATGTGCAACGCCCTCTTCGTCCTGATCGTGTTTCTCCTCCAACTTAACAAAGACCTATTGCACGTGAAATGGCCCTTTGGTATCAAGACGAACATCACCTATGACGAAAGTTCCCAAGAGGTAAACATGCGCTCCGCATCGTGACTCGTACTTTCCTTATTCCTGCCATCCTCGTTCGATTCAAGTTTTTATAGTGACATCAACTCGCCCGGCATAGCAATGCAAAATTTAATTTATATATAATGTAAAAGTTTCTTTTGAAATGATAAATCATGATTGACTAAGCGGGTGGAAGTAATAATAGAAATAATATCATAGTCAATTGTGCTGATTGATTTCAAAAGCTTTACAGTAAAATTTAGAAGCCGAGGATGAATATATTCTGTTATGAAAGGGTTGAAAGGATGGTTCGACGAAAATAAAATGAAGAAAATGAATCACGAACTGGCAATAAATATGCAAAGTACGGTGTCGCGTGCGGGGCTTAAGATTACGTAACTAATGAATGAATTTTTTTTCCTTTTTTTAACGCGAACAACAGGCCAGGATAGCGGCGGACTTAATCGAGCTCAGGAACAAAAGCGTGTTCGCCTTTTTAATGTTCAATGCCTTGTTCGTACTGATCGTATTCTTACTGCAGCTGAACAAAGACCAACTGCACGTCATTTGGCCACTTGGAGTCAAGACGAACATCACGTACATTGAGGAGACATCGGAGGTACTGGCTTTCGCCGAGCGTGAAAGCCTCGACAAAAACTATAAAAAGCTAGACGACGGTGTTGAAGAGAGTGACTAACATAGTTGCCAGGAGTGCCTCGTTCTTTATTTTTTTAATATTTTTCTTTTCTCGATGTTTTGCTGACATTCTTCTATTACGTAAATACTAAAGATGAATGTAACATTAAAAGATTTTATTAATTTTTAAATTATTTTGTATACAATGAATTTTGAATCAAATACTCATATAACGAGGCACCCCTTTAGAACTGCACTCACTCTTCTGGTACACAAATTCTGTGGTGTGACTATCGTGTTAATAACAAAAAAGGTTCGACGTGAGGTTCATTAATCCAAAGGCAAACTTAGCTTCCGACAGGAAAATGTCACCTAATACCCTCGTGGTCGCGGGTGTTTGTACCGGAAGGAAGCACTGTACACTTTTTGTTTCGTTCTGACTTTTCGTGTACATATCAAAATTTTTTCTTCATTTCATTATCACTACATTGAAGCAGCGAGTCTAACAATGACTTTTCATTATCATCATATGTTTCATTACAAAGTCAAATGTAAGGTACAGGTACCAATACCTAAAAGCTTAACAACGAAGGAAGGGTATATTTGACAATCCAGTACTGGTATTTTTACCTTACCTTTCAATAATTAAGTGTTAATCATTTTTTACTTGCAGCTTCGATCTCTCTTTCTCTCTCTATGTATGCACTCATTCTGTCATCACACGTTCTCTTTACGTAGTCGTACGAAACAAAAAATCTCTAAACGATTGTTCACTGGAAGGAAAGCGAAATTTAAAAAAATCTAGCGGCACCAATTAAAAAAACTACCCAGAAATCACACTAATTGGGTGTTTGTCTGGCAGCTGGATGAATGGCCCCTACTCCTGGGTCAATGTGTCTAACTCTAGACCTGCTCGTGAATAATTCTTTAATGTTTACGGAGGATGCACTGGTCTGGCGAACTCACTTCTCCGATTATCCAGCAATTTTAATTATAATGACATTATTTATACATATTTGGTGTTTTTCTGTACATATTACGTTTGTGTTTTAACACAGCACTAGATAATCGTGAATCCTTATCAGTATTATTAAATACACTGTTTTCATAAGATTTAATAAATTTGTTATCGTTTTGTAAATTTTATCTTTTGCACATATGGAAAATATTAGTTCGTTACATTAGCTAGTTTCATTAAAATACGTTTTTCATTTTTGTTTTTATTTCTGCTTCGGTAAACGCTACCAAAATTATTTATAAAATTAACGAATTTTATCGTTATCTTTACAAAAGTTAAATTAATGAAATGTTCACGGTTAATTCTAACGAATGTATTTTTCCATGTGAAAACTCATTAATCTTAAAAAAATATGATAATATTGATAAGTATGGTCCACGAACTAATAATTTAATAGCGTTTAACTAGATATAGTTCAAAACCAATCACAATTACCATTTAAGCTAAGCTCCTCAAACAGGATCGTTTGAAAATTAATGCAGTTTTATAGCCTGCTATTTGTAAATGTCAGTGTACGCTTTAAAAAAACGAGATTGTGATTGGATCCTGTGAATGCATATATGTTAATTTAAAAAACGTTTATCCTTTCCTGTCTGAATTTCATAATTCTCTTTTACTTTATAGGTGCACATTACGAAGGAGTATCTGCAACTCGAGCCGATCGGTCTCGTTTTCGTGTTCTTCTTCGCTCTGATTCTTGTCATACAATTCACCGCTATGTTGTTCCATCGTTTCGGCACCCTTGCGCATATCTTGGCCAGTACCGCACTCGATTGGTACTGCTGCAAGAAGGTAATTATTGTTTTTAATTTGTAAAAGTATTAAAAAATAAATAAATTTTCATGAATAATGTAAAAATGATTTACTTTTACAGGCGAAGGATCTGTCGGAGGACGCTTTGTTGTCAAAACACGCGGTGGATATTGTGAGAGACTTGCAGAGGCTGGATGGTATGGAGGGCGATTACGACGAAGGTAGTGGAAGTGGACCAGGAAGACGAAAAACAATCAGGAATCTCGAAAAGAGCCGGCAAAAGACACAGGCAATCAACACGCTCGATGTAGCTTTCCGTCAACGTTTCTTCAGCATGGCTGAAGGACAAGGCCTTGGTAAATTAATAAATTAACAAAAAGAAAAGTATTTCCTAACATAATTCTAACGCAAAACTTTAAATTAACTCACTAGGACTACCGCGGAACATGTCAACGCGTCGTTCGACGAAGGCCTTTAAAGCGTTCGAGGGTCGGCGGAACAGCATGATAATGGCAGCGCAGCGCCGCAAGTCCCAGATGCAGACTCTAGGCGCGAACAACATCTACGGAGTGGCAGGCAATCCTCTTGGCATCCAGCCGCGGCCAACGCGTAGCAGCCAAATCTCCGTCAAGGACGTTTTCGAGAATCACGGAGCCCACTCGAACGCAGGGTACGAGGCCGACGACAGTCCCCGAAACAGCCTCAGGTTGCAGCCCCTACCTGCTCAGATCGCCTGGCGAGAGTCCAATTCCAACCTTTGAGGTGTTCTTTTAGTCTGAAGCTCGCCACTGCCGGAATTTAAGTTGTACAGACACTAGTAAGCGCTGTTTGTCGATTGTTGAATTTTTTAATGCAGTCATTGTATTTACATTCGACAATTTTATCAGCATGACAAAATTAGAATGTTGAATGTAATTTGACGTTCTTTTTAATTACTTTAGTTTTTCAAAAAACTGAGAACATGACAATAGAAAATTTTTTATGAGATTTGTAGGTTTATTAGGTGATTTTGCTGAATTTTATTCTGTTGCAAAATGTAAAAAGATTAGAATTTTATATAGGATTGAAAATTGTACAGATTAAGAGAAAGTATAATGAATGGATTTATGATACGTATATGATAAAGTAGAAAATCTTTTGGATCATTCTTATGTCAGTTGTGTTTATACTGAATACAAAATGAAAATACTCTTAAACTTCTTAGAATTAAGAAAAAATACTCAATGTGTAATTAACTTTTATACAACTGTAAGCCATTATTTGGGTACAAAAGGTATTCATATTCTAAATTTTTAGAAAAGGACAGAAAATAAAAAAACATTCAATTCTTTTACTAAAAGTAACAATATTTTACAATATTTCTCTTAAAATACTTTGATAAAAAAAATTATATTTAGAAAAGATTTTACATCTATAATATATTTATAAATGCATGCATATTTATATATATATATATATTTACAAAATTTATAAACTAAAAATATTGGGACTTTCATTCTTATCCTCAGTGCATTTGAAATTAACAACTGATGACGTTAATTAAAAGAATATTACCATAAAAAGTGAGATATTTACTCAAATAATTAACTAATTAATTTTAATGAAATTGAAAAGCAGTACTTAATGTAAAATTAAGATAGCTATTAATTGTTTTGATTTTTATATTTGATATGTTAATTGCAAACACTTTTTTTCTTGTAAATTTTTTGTTGAAATTACATAAAAACTTATATAAAAAATTACTAATTTTAATAAAATTTTGATAAAAAGAATTTTTTTATTAAATTAAATTGAATTTCATTTGAAATGTTTTATAACATATCACTAGTGTAACTTAGTTCCTAAAGAGGAACCCTATTTTGTTATAAAGAAATGAGAGAACTCAAGACACTGTTTGTATTTATAAGTGACACCTCTTTTATAAATGAGATTTAGCAATACTTTTATACAAATACTCTGGTTCTTTTTTTCTTTTATCTAAGTGTGATAATGCGGATGTATTTAAATTATGTACGTGTGCTTTGTCGATGAATGTATAAAACTTATTGTTTTATATTGCCGGAAATGCGGTATATGAGAGATTACTAGTTTTGTAATAGAAACGAAAAAAGAGATTGTTCAATTTTTGTAATTAATAATTTTTAAGAATTATAAATATAATTACTACGTATCTATTAAATATATTGTGTTATTTCTCTCTCACTCCACTTTATTTCTCAAATAATAAATAAGTAAATGAATATAACATTTTTTATTTTATTTAGCACAGAAACAATGTATTATTCAAAGTCATTGACTGATCGAATAGCATCAAGTTGTAAAAACATATATGCCATCATCATATAATTATTGATAATTCGTTTTGTAGACCAGGAGCGACGATTTTCTGGCATCAAAGATAAAAACGAGATTCCGTATGGTATATATGAGTAGACGCAAAAATAGTTTCCTTTGCGCCACCTGATAAAATTAAAATAATCTAATTTAAAAAAGTTCAACAAAAAAAACGGTAAATGTATCAAATGCAAGTAAACGATTAAAAATTTACGATTTCATTTTATTTTTAAATTAAAAACAAAACTTACAAAATGAATTTAAAATGAACTTAAAATGAGTAATACTATTTAAATTATTTTTCTAAGCTTAAAATTAATATTATTTATTGTAATCGTCTTAGCCTTACCCATATAATATACCAGGACCCATCCACATAAAATGAAAAACTTTATTGAAGGGTGTCCTAGGGTAACTTTTGTAAAATATCTGAACTATTTCTATACATGTTAATGTGCTAATAATAAAAATGCCAACTTTTCTATTATTATAGGTATCGAATAAAGCGAAAAGAAATCCCGAATTGTTAATAATTCTACAAAACTTTTCATGAATAGGGCAAACTCTTAATAAGCACTCGTCTGAAGTCTCTTGAATAATTTTTAACGGGTCAATTGCTAAAAATATAATAAAATAATTAATATTTTATTAATAAAAACATTTTTATTTTATCGCAATAACTTTTGACTAACTTTAACTAGTGTGAAAAATATTTATTCCGTACAATAACGTAATTAAATTAATATGTATACAAAAAATTATAACTGTCTCTTATACGATATTAATATGATACTTACAATACCGGGTATGAAACAAGAAAGGGGCAAAGAGATTAAAAAAAGCTCTAAAGTTTATGCCGAATACTCCGATTGATGCAGCTATAAAATGCGATGGAATTTGGTCGACACTAAATTTTCTTCCGAGTATATAACAGGAAGAACTAGAAGCCAAAAGAAGCAAACAACACGATAATGCAGTGTGCGAAAACATAAAGTGGATTTTTATAATTTTGAATTGCAAATATTTAATTAAAAATTTTTGTAAATTTAACCTACAAAAAAACTACAAAAATTTTCAAATTGTGATTGACTGATAACTTAACCTTTGATTTATAAAATTATAAATTTGTTTTTGGTAGTAATGATTTTTTAAATTAAAGATTTTTTGTAGTAAGTAAAAGGGATAGTTTATTTATAATTAAGTAAAAGAAGAAATTTTTTCCAATTAATTTAAATTAAATACTTAAATTAAATAAATTAAATAAAGATATAAATAAAGTAAAATATTCTTAAGCCTTTTACATACATCGCACATATCACACAGTACGGAAGTCCGAAAGAAAAAATATTTACGTTACTATTACATATAAATAATTAACATAGATAAATATGAAGCTAATTTGAGATTAAAACAATTTCTAAAACACCTATAAATTTCGTAAGGTCCCTCTCCTTACTCAAAACTCTTGAAGAGTTCTGTTTCACTCCCAAAAGTTAGAAAGATTCTGCTTCAAGTGAAGCAGAACTCTCTCAGTTTACCTACTATCCTATAAAAAATGAAATTCGTAGTGTATGAAAGATGAAATGCATTGTCAGGTTTTTTAAATAACAACATGTACCTATGAAAAGAAAGATAAAGTTTATTAACGTAATGAAATATAAATTTACAATTTTGGTTTTATGTCGAAATCAAATACCGCACAATTTACAAAAACTTAATTATTAAGTATCAATTTTTTTTACAACGTAGCTTTCAAATGTAATCAAAATAACAACGCATTTGTTACTTTTGATAAAAAGTTTTCTTTTATAATAATAAGTTTCATTATTTATTCAATCGCTTAAACATAACAGCTTTAATATTTTGATTTTTATAAATTTACTTATTTAAAAATACTTTCTATATAGGTATATTATTAGATTAGACTTAATTTATCGTTTACACCAAAGTTGAAAGTTTTTAAAAACTTGCCGCGATATTCATTTTTCGTTTACGATACGGCCGAAAAATTCACTCGCGAGATATATTTTTATACACTTTTTCGTAAAATATTGATTTTGAAAAACTTAGATACTAATATAATTTTTAGGAATTAATTCGATTAGTAAACTCAAACTATGCGTTAAAGAATACAAGCTACTAAATTTTGTAAAATTTTATAATGTAGCAGTGAAAAAGATATAAGTATTGATAAAAAGCTACATAATTTATTTATCTTTTTTTAACTAAATAGCTGATTTTCATTGAGCATTAAAATTCCATTTACTGATTTTGCAGTTTCAAAGAGAGTCTAATAAGTTATTTTTAATATTTTTTTTGTCAGAGTTGAATTTTGATTTAAAACAAATATATTTCGAAGGCTGCTTGAGTCGGTGTACAAACTTAAATATAAAGTTTCTGTTAGGCCCATACTCTATGCTCTATTATAAAGTATATAAAGAATCAAAAATATTATTTTAATGTAAATAAAATCAGTATGCGGATTTATCAGTATATTTGTATTAAAATCAGTATACAATAATTTCTGCAGTTGTTTGCATAACTTTAAAAATACCCTGATTTAATAACATGTAAAATGTAAAATATAACATTAAAAATCTCATTTCATTATATTATATTATTGTTTTATTGTATGGTTTTTACAAAGAAGGTATCCCTATCCCACAGGATAGGGTTCAGGAAGATTAAAAAAAATTTTTTATGGAAAAACAAATTGGAATGCAAAACGTCTGTAACTTTATTTAAACCTGAAAATATCCTCGCTCTCCTGGAAATATTTTCCTGCCAATAAAAAAAATATATATGTTTATTATTTTTCAGTCTGCTACATTTTTAATTCTTTAAAATCTGGGAGGGATACTTCAGATACCTTCGTTGTAAGAAAAAAATTGTTGGTTCTGTATGCATCTTTTTTTGAAGATCGTCTTTGACTCGATCCTTTTATTATATTTTAAATTATTAATTGTGCGCTAAAAATATGTTCATTTTTACTATGCTACAAGTAATAAAAATTAAAATGATTATCTTTTTAACTTTATAATTAATATATATAAAATACATTAATTGTTCTAATTAAGATTATTTCTTTATATTATAAATTTTTCGCATTTTGCTCGTAAGTTTCATAGTTTAAATGTTGCAAATTGAATCGTATTGGTAAAAGGTAACCTTGCTATATTTAAGAGGTTACTAGTTAAAACTTAAATTAGTAAAAGAACACTTTACGTTCTACATTTCTTTCCGTCCATCTTATAAGCTCAAAAATGGTCAAGGTATCTACAATACCTTTAAGTAATCTTTAACAATTAATCATACCAGCCATAAAAGACGTATAATTCTGAATGTAATGTAATAGAACAAAAGGAATGAAATAAAAAAATAAAATATTCGATGGTTGAAAAATTTACTATTTTTATTTATATTTTATATTAGTATAATATACGCAAACTTTCCACTTTCTTAGCTTCTATCTTCATCAAGATATTTCGTTATACAGATAAAAATCTTTTATACTTTTACGTCAATTTCAACTTAATAATAACATCCACTAATATTTCATCCTGCTTAAACGAAACACAAAGTTCACAATATTTCACGACAGTCAATTCTTAAACTTCATGACCAGCAGCCTATACCAGTCGAAGCAGTTCTTCCTGGGCAAATACTTGACAACGAGTTCTCGCGCCTTCTTCTTCTCCGTCCCGCTCAGCCAGGAGAAGCTCGACAGATTGAAGATTCCCTTGGGCACGAATTCGGCGATTTTGGTCCCGTGCTCGAGCATCAGGTCAATGACCTCCTGGTGTCCCAAGGCGGCGGCGTAGTGCAGGAGGGTGTTGCCCTGTCGGGTCTTGACGCGCACGTCGGCGCCGTGTCTCAGCAGCGTCCCGAGGATCGCGACGTTGCCGGTCTCCGCGGCGATGTGGGCGGGCGTGATGTCGTCGTCGTTCCTGGCGTTAACGTCGGCGCCGTACGCTACCAAAAGCTCCAGTACGTAGCTGCTGCCGATTTCGACGGCGTAGTGCACGGCTGCCTTGCCCCAGACGGTCTTGTGGTTAACGTCTGCTCCCCGGTGGATGAGTATCTTCGCCACCTCCTCGCGTTTGTAGGCGATGGCAATGATCAGGGGAGTCTCGCCGCCCTCCATTGCCGCGTTCACGTTCGCACCGTTTTCCAGCAGGGTCGTCAGAATGTCGACGTTCGAGTACTTGGCGGCTAAGTGCAGCGGCGTGGTGGTTTTCTCGAGGTACGCCTCATTCTTCACCTCCTGGAACAGCTGGTTTTCAATGAATTCTCGGTGCTCGATGTCAGTGACGAAGCTCACGGACAGCGTTCTCAGGGAAACCGGCTTGTTTACGCAGGCCTGCAGGTGCTGCAGCAGGAAGAGGACGGTCGAGAGGTTGCCCTCGGTGACTGCCGTGTGCAGGAGGTTGTCGGTGTGCTTCCTGCCGGTGGAGAATTCGTCCTCGTTGCTTTCGAACGTCGACATGGCTTTCGAAGACTTTTCACTCGTTCAGAGAAGCCGAGTGTACACTGCGGACGACCGATGATTATTGACAAGCGTTCGGGGCTTGTTTGTACCCGTTTATATATACTTGAGCTGAGAGCTCGCTGATTCTAGAATCGCCGACTTAACAATAACGTACGCACTTCTAAGGTGAGACGCAGGACGGACGCACAAACTTGCCAAAGAGAGCACTTCGACCTTCGAGCTCGACGATTCTGAGACAACTGATGCAACTAACTTTCTCCGGAACGGGTGAGAACCCTCTCTTCCAACAAGAGCCCGGAGCGGGGGTACGGCCCATACTGGCCATAAAAAGACCCAGAACAAGGGTAGGTCACTTTCTGGAACTCGGCAGAAAACCCCAAATAGCGTCGATCGATCGGACGTGATGATAGTCACATTTCACCCATCCGACGGTGAGCAAAAATGACGCGAACAGTACATCTGTCCCATCTTTTGACCTTCGATCGAGTAATAGTTTTAAAGACAGAGAGTGACTGCGCAGGCACGTCTAACGGCAGTAGCTAGATTTTTAATTTTGTAGATAATAAATTTTAATTTTTTTTTTTTTTTTTTTTTTTTTTTTTTTTTTTTTTTTTACCCGAGAAAGTCCAATATTTTTTAAAGTCATTTTTAAATAAATAAATATGAATTGTTTACTTATTAGTTTCTGACATAATTTCTTTTAAAGTAGATATACGCTCTTGGTATTCATTAGTAATAAGAAAACGTATACATTTATTGTTGTAGTTTTAAGTCAACAAAATTAAGTGGAAAGTATTGTAAATTTTTAAGTCGAATAAACGGAAAGCCCTAAGCTTTATCACAGTTAAATGTTTTTTCAACGAATGAACGATTTGAAAAAGCATGATTTTCTTCCGTATCTTGATAAAATTATACGTCTTTTATGTTACAAAATAAAAATGTTTTGATTTAAGTAACATTATGTATAAAGTATAAAAAGAAACATATCTAATTAAACACATCTAATTAAACACATCTAATTGGTTTTATACACGTTTTGTGTACACTAACTGGAGAACTTTTATTAATTTTAATAGTTTTATATAATTTATACAAATACAAAAGTATGAATATAATAAATATCTGCAAATGTGGTAACAATGTATTATTTCTCTTGGTTAGTCATTGACAATTATTTAATTGTTAATCAATAGTTAATTACTGAATAGAAAGTTACATTGAAAACAATACCAGCTAGGCAGATTGTTTTTTAAGTAGCGAATATACTTCTAATGTTTTATCAAAATATCTAAGGTCTTTTACTTTTACTTTACGGGCCGTTAATTCATTTAAATTATTCACGAAGCGGCCAAGTTTGTTTTCAGTACTTTGAGCAAAAAGGCGGATACAGAAGAAAAACAATGAGGCTAGAAAAGGAAGCATCTACAAAATAATTAAGATTCTCAGGTGGTAGTTTTCGGAAGGAAAATATTGTCTTACTTTAGGCGTCACGACGCTTCTCGTTTATTACAGCGGCAAAGTATTCGATCTTGTTGTCAAACGCGGTCATTGCTCCAAGTGCGCAGAGACAATTAAAAGCCGAAGCGACAATGAACACGAATTTTCAGAAAGATTCACCGTAAAAGTTAAAGGTCAAACGTGAAATATCATCAGTTTTTAAAACTTTTAGGGTGATTTTCACCCCCTAGATATGAGCCTTTGCACAAAAAAAGTTGTATCAAAATCAGAGGCGAACGCCAAGGATCTTCTCTCTTAAGTATTTAAGTACTATTCTTCATATTGGGGGTTCATATTAAGTATTTTTAAGTATTTAAAAAGACATTTTTAAGTTTTCTTTTTCATTGTAAATGTTAAATATTATAGGTAATTAAAAAATAATGATGTTTCTTCGTAAATGAAAAGAAACATTCCTTATTATTGTAATATTTACTTAATAATGTAAAAATTACTTTTAATCGATAAATATTATTTTTTATTTAAAAAATTGCATAATATCGTTTTATTTCGCCTTCTATGTATATTACTATTTAAAATGGAAGAGAGGTTAAAACTAAAAATATATTTATAAACATCATTTGATAGTCGTTTTCAATGCAACTTTCTACGTAATAATGAACTTGTTAATAAGTCGTAGCTGTAAGAGCTTGTTATGCAATATATTATTTTATAAAAGGTACGGAAATGCAACGATGAGCCTATTCTACATTGTACAAAGTTTATCTGGCCTTTGACAATCTTTCTTTCAGCAATGAAGAACAATCGAATTAGTCTATAGTTTTCCCTACCATCTTTCTTTGCGAATTCTAAAAATCAATGGATTTTGCCGAGTAAAATTCAGTTTAAGAAACGTCTAAAACTGCTTGTTTATCGGACTTTGGTTTTCTTGAAAGATCTATGGGTATCTTACTTTTTGAACTGTCCCAAGGGGTTTTCTAATTTCTTTACTTTTTGGAATATCGCCTGAAGCGTAGGAGCTAAGGCGAAATTGACTTTAAGGTAGTTTTTCATTATCTCAGCTTTTCTCAATTCTATGAGATTCTATGGCAACACAGAGAAAAGTCTGCCTACATGGAAGATTATCGAACTTCTTTCATTATTAGGTCTATACTGGGCTCTACAGCTACCGGTTTCGTTACATTTCTATAATTCTTCGATATTCTTTTTTTTTTCAAGTATTCTCGGCCATTGGTTCCCGCTTAAGTTTGTTTTACCCATAAGTTTCTTTGGTCTTTGATAAATTTTTCTTGTAAATCGACTGCGCATCTTGAAAAATCAAGCATCCATGTGTATATATTAATTTTTTATGAAATATAGATGCTTATAGTAAAGTTTAAGTTAAAACATCTTTTGCGATATAAACTTTAGTAATAGAGTTGACACATTGATCAGAACTTTACATTACTCATACAGAAAAGAAAATATTGTGATTTTTAAGATAATATTTGGATTATGTTGAAAATTTGATCATTTGAAACAATGTTATGGTAAAAAAGTTGTACATTAAATTTAATTCTTAAAAATTTGCAATTTCTAAAAAATACTACTTTATTTTATAATAATAAAGTATAAAGGCTGGAAATATTCGTTATATCATATTGTCAAAGTTTATGTTTTGCTATTGTTTATGGATAATACTTTTAAATACTTTTCCTATTAGGCTTAGTAATTAAGTTATATTGTTATATATACATTTTATAAAATTAAATATTATATAAAAAAGTTAAAATCTTTTGTAGCTTGCTTTAAAAAGTTGCTTCTGCAAATAGTACAGAACTATTTTGTATTGTAAACTAGAACTACAACTTTTAGTTCTTTTTTAACTTCTTCATGCTAAAGCTTTAAAGGACTTTATTAGAATGTTCTTGGAATTCACTACTATGCTATTACTTCTTTCTTTTTTTGTTCAAATGCTCAACATACTTTATCGGAACTTGAATAATTTTTCAATAAAATTCACAATATTTTCTGGAATATATTCAAAAGCTCAGATTGATTTTTCAAGCATTTAAGGCGTCTTTGTTCTTTTACGTTTATCTGTAGACAATAATGGTAAAATTATAATAATTAAAGCTATGTAATAGACACATGACCTTAAAAGTCCTTGAGCGTGGCAAAGGCGAAGATTTCAACGAAGCTTAAGCTGTACTGGGATAAGTCGACATAAGGTACCTCAAAGTGGTCGCAAAAGTCTTCAGAAACGTAGCGCGCCACGATGAACGATGCAGCGAGGCTCAGCCCCGTGTAATTTTCGTTCGTCAGGCAGGCAAATGCTATAGCCAGCGATTGCAGACCGACTATAAAGTTGGTGTATTTGTCGAGTTTTGAACGGTCACGGATCCTTGACGAACTCAATTCGATGACGCTCGGCGACAAGCCAAAGGTCAATAAGAGGAAGCGTATTTCCTCGCGAATGTGGTACTTTAACAATATCTCCGTTGTGAAGAAGGCGAAAGGCACAACTTCTATAATACTTGAGAATAGCTCGTAATAGATTCTTAAACGTTTTGTAGTACTTTTGCCACCTGCAAAAGAAGATTTCCATAAAATGATCTATTTAGTATAATTTTTTATCACAGAAAGATTTTATACATTTGTATTCTGTAATTTATTTAAAATCAGCTATAATAATTTAAAATATGTGAATCTAAATTGTACTGTTATAAAAATTTTGAATATTAAATAGACATAAATTATAAGTGCACAAATTTTAATACTGTTGGATTTGTTGTGTATTTGAAACAATTACTGTGTATTTGAAATACTTACCATATCTAAAAATCCCTGCAAGAGAATGCACAAGCAAAATCTGTAAAGCACGAACAGCCCATGCTTGCTCTGTTGGTCGAAGTGAAAATGTATCTTTGAAGAATTTCATACAAATAATAGTAACAATTAATTTGGCTACATGAGCCACCACAGTGCCTGGATTTGCCATTATGTTTAACTTTGGAAGAGCTCTCTTACTATTTTATATGAATATATTTGCAAGTTTTGGTCCAAAATCTCATTTATGGGTATTAATGGTGACTGTAGTGATGTAATGATAAAACTTATGGCAATAACTTATAAGTCACTTATCACATGACTTCAAATATAAAAAAATTCTTTAGCAAATCCTTGTCAGATTGATGTACCTGTAAAAAATAAAAATTTATTTCAATAAATTAAAATGAATATGTATTACATTTATTTATATTATGTATTATATATAATATGTATTACATATATAATATGTATTACATTTATTTATAATCTTATATTGATATTTTTTTATTACGATAGTAAAAATGAATATTAACAAAATTTCCTTTAATTAATTAATTTATAAAACTTTTTTTTCTACCTGTACAGATAAAAATTTGATTACTCATAATGTTTACATTTTAAATACATCAACACATTATACATAATTACACATTAAAGTTGAATTTACAAGATATTTTACTAGTATCTAGCAAAGGTAACAGCAATAATTCTTTCTAATCAGTTTGTATCCATCGATAGCTAATTAATCGAGTGCTAACATTTTAATCAAGTTTAATGATTACGATTTCATGTGTTTGTGTATTTAACAGTGAGCCTAAACTCCCAGCACACAGAGCTACAGACAAAAATAAACAATTACGTAACGGAAACAATCTTAAGAAGAAAAACAAATACTCCACAACAATGACTATCCAAAAAAACGAAAACAGAGAGACTGTAAAACGATATAAACAGTGCCGATAAACAGGAGTCTGTTAAGTAATGTATATATTTACGGGTGTTTTGCGCGCGTCACCAAGTCCCAGAGAGCAGCGACGGAGAAGGAGAGGCGGCCCTGTCTCATCGCCAAAATCGTCGTCTCGCGGCGACGACTTAGTCGTTCTCGCGAGTCCACCTCGGTACTGAAGTTCCTTCTTCGGCTCCACCGCCCGTCGGATTTCTCCGTCGTGCGTGGGAAAAGACATAAAAAAAAGGAGGGGAACAGGAGAAACGGATGGCACGCGACGACGATGACTAATTGAACGAGCCCCTGATGCACAGCTGCCGTCTATCAGCGCGTCGCGACGCCATGACGTGCGCCCCCGACATAACCTATTTTTTAGCAGCGCGGGCCGTCTTGCATGCATGGGTGTGTGCATGCGAACTAGTATGCAATTCTATGTGTGCTTGCGCTCATTTCTGAGAAAATAGTTTCGCGATGAATAGGTACCTATCGATGACCTACAATCCGCAATGCTCGACTTTGCCTTACCATATGGTTCATTTAATCAAGATAACTTACACAACTTGTAAAGATCAAACCATTTAAACTTTTGTAGCTTTCACAATTTTTCATTTTTATAAGAACTAAAATAATTTTGTAGAAAATAAATCATTATGTATGCTTGATTAAAAAAATCATAGCCACGAAAAATCTATCATTATATATTAATAAGATCAATATTACTTCAAGAATTAATATAAAATATTTACCTAATACCTAATAATCAAACGTTGAAGCACAAAAAGTTCAGTGACAATAATCGAAACGGCGGCAAAATTCGAAAAAATAAACGCCTCGACACGCCATCTGCCGCGATTTTCAACTCGACATGCCGCGCACGTTGCAGCCAGTCCATTATTGACTGAGCGATCAGCTGTTGGCCACCGCGTGGCTTGCGCTGCTGCAACGCGATCGCGAGAGACTTTTAACGTGCCGTGCTTCACTGTCCATCGTTTTACGGCGAGATGACGACGTCGCCGAGTCCGAGGCCGCGACTGACCTACGCGGATAAAGTGATCATGGCGCCTATGGTAAGGATTGGCACGCTGCCGATGCGGCTGCTCGCCTTGGAGTACGGCGCCGACATCGTCTACACCGAGGAGCTCATCGACTGGAAGCTGCTGCGCTCTGTGCGGCGGGAAAACGGTGAGAGCGGAGTTTTGAATTTTGACGTTTTTTAGATTCTATTGCAATCATCACTTTGTAGTGAATATTTTATAAAATAAATATAGGTTATAAGCTCTTGCAATATATTTGAATGGTGGTAGTGTGTCTTACTTTTATATCAGCTATGGGCACAAACAGTGACTTATTTTTTCTTTAAAAAGATTTTTCTTTATTATTGACTGTATATTTTTTAAAAATGTTTAAACCTTTTGAAAGAGAAATAAAAAATAAATGTGTAACAAAATCGATTTTATTGTTTACTTTATAATTAAATATATAATATATATTTTTTTACTTACATATTTCTTTATTTCCTTTTCCAATTAAATTTACACATTAAACACCATCAGAATTGTTCTTGTTCAAAAACTACATTGCAATTTTTTGCAACCGCTTACTTCAAATGTCAATAAAATCCATGCATTTGTAATTCGCAATTATCTCCCTGCCAAACTCTTCCACCTGAAACTACCCCTTCCAACCCTTCTTACTTTTCTATTCTTCCCCTCAGAAGTCCTCGGCACAGTGGACTACATCGACCGGACGGACGGGACGATAATCTTCCGCACGTGCCCGCGCGAGCGTGACCGGCTGGTGCTGCAGCTCGGCACCTGCGACCCGACGCGCGCCCTCAAGGTCGCCAAGCTCGTGGAGAACGACGTGGCGGGCATCGACGTGAACATGGGCTGCCCTCGGCGCTTCTCCATCCTCGGCGGCATGGGCGCGGCTCTGCTCCGGCAGCCGGAGAGGGCGAGGGACATACTCAAGAGCCTCGTCGACGGCCTCGGGATCCCGGTCACCTGCAAGATCAGGGTCCTGTCGGACGTCGAGGAGACGCTCAGGCTCTGCGACACCCTCGTGGCGACGGGCATCGCCGCAATCACCGTCCATGGGAGGACGGTCGACGAGAGGCCGCAGCATCCGAACAGGAACGAGACGCTCAGGAGGATCGCCCAGCATCTGAGCGTACCGGTTATTGCTAACGGCGGGTCTAGGGTGAGTGGAATAGGTCATTTGTTGATTGATGGAACGCGTTTTGGAAAGTGTCGATCTAAATGTGACGGTATAGGAAGTTTGGTCTTATCGATAATTTTCTGTTCTGTGAAAAATGCTTTTATATCTTAATATAATATCGTTAACGATAAATTTATAAAATCAATATGCACTGTGCTCGAAACTCGGCGCAAAAAAACGTTTATCAAAAAATTCAGTTTTAAATTGTTTTTTGCCTTTAATTTAACCACATAATTAATTGTGGAATGTAAATATAAATCTGATACGAAGTCAATTGTACACTTTCATTCGGATAAACAGTCAAATCCCATCTAATAACATTTTTTCACCGAGCATCATGATTTAATGCACGATCAAATAAATGTCCCAGGAAATAGAGAAGAGAGAAGACATATTCAAATTTAAACAAGAAACGGGTTGCAGCAGCGTAATGATCGCGCGAGCAGCCGAGTGGAATTGCTCAATATTTCGTCGGGAAGGAATGCTGCCAATGGAGGACGTAATCAAAGCGTACCTGAAGCTCGCCGTCGACTACGACAACTCGCCGAGCAACACCAAGTATTGCGTCCAGAACATCCTCAGGGAATTGCAGGAGTCACCGCTAGGAAGAAAGTTCCTCGACACACAGACGCTTGAACAGATATGGTGAGTGGTAACGATACAACAAAATGATCTTTTAACAATCGTTTTTATTGTTTAACGCCAACTTTTATGTTATTGTGATTTGTCCAATAGTTCAGCTCCTACAGGTGAATGAAATTTAAAAGAATTGCAAAATGGACCTTATTTAATGTCGATCTTACTATTACTTTCGGGTTTGTCAAACCGTGGCAGGGCATTTGTCTAATTAGAGTTGACAGAGATCTTCAGACCGATTCATGGCTTTAATGTCATTAGACATTATTTGCAAATAAATGGGAACTTGAAATGTTACTACATTTCAGAGTCCTTACATTTGCCTCAATTCTGCTGTTTTTTAACTATACGTTTCAGTGATACACCTTTTCATATAGAAGTCTGATAATTAGATTAATTGTAAGTCAACTTATAATTTAGAAACACAAAATCGATTTGCATAATAATTGATTTCAAACTATAATTATCTTTAGATTTACAATTTAATAATACTTTTCTCAATATAGGCCCTTGAAATATAATTAGAATAAGCTCAAGTTTGCTTATAGTATTATAAAGTTACTTAAAGATATCAGTTGAGAAGTTACTCGTTTAAATCGTCAAAATCCTCAGTAATGTTATCTTGACATGTTTACACTTATAAGAATGATCATTTGACAAATACAAAAAATTGTGTAAATATGGTTACGCAATTTTATAGTATATACAAACTTATTAACATTAGATTAACATTAGATTTTATTTATTTATGTATATAATAATTAAACTAAAATTAAAAAATAAATTAGGATTAAAATATACTTTCTAATGCATTTGAAAAGTGTTCAAAAATAAATTTAATTTTTAAACAATTGAAGTAGAATAAATTTTATTTTAACAATAGAAGTAGAAATCCAATGTGATTTGATATGGATTTCATCGATTAGTCACAGTTGCGTCTCTATCTTTACGACCTTAATTAAAAATAATTACCTGTATCTTGTTACTATAATTATAACATTACAAAGATCACTACAAAAAAATATCCTGTGAAACGCAGCTATTTAAAATTACAAATTAATTTCCAAATTTTTAAGAAGAACCCTTTGAATTCCAGCGAGGTGTGGAATATGGATGACTATTGTCGCGCCAAATCGGCAGAATACCGAGAAAAGGGCTTTAAGGGCAGATTTGAGGTAGTTCCAGAAAGACTCGGCGGTTTGCTAAGCAACGGAGCTGTCAAACGGAAACTGGAGGAGGAAGAAGAGGACGTCCTACTGATGCGGTGTGCCTTTCTTAGGAACAATTATCCCAATGACGCGAGTCTACCGAAAAGTCGACTAATCAGGTGGGCTCAGGAGAATCGGAAGAAATTACCCTCTTACGTAACGCACAATGAGGATAAACTGTTCCGCTCGGTCGTACTTATCGATGGCAGGAAATATGGATCTTCGTTTTGGTGAGTTTTAATCTAATGCTTCTGGTTTAGTAATTTTATAAATTGCAGTATTTTTTTTTTCAATTTTGATAAATATCCTTTAAAATATAAGAATTACAAATTGCGTATTTTTAGAAAAGATTGATGTTTTATTAATATAAATTGTTATTTTTTTTCAGGGAAAAAAGTAGAAAATGGGCGGAACAAGGAGCAGCTTTAGTTTGTCTTTGTGCACTTGGAATAGTCGACGTAGAAACTCTGACAAAAAATGGACATCTCGTTGCGTGACATTTGAATGATTCATTAGCGAATATTTATTCTTATCATAACTTGTGTACCTTGCAAACTTCCATCTTATGTTGATAAGAGACAAAGTAATAGCTGTGAAACAAGTTTTGTTTAATTGCATAATTGTTTTATACAGTTTGTATCCAAAACTCATGTTGAAAGTATAATGAGTTATACTTATTTTTTATACGTGTTAACTCGTTTTTTACATATTTGTATGTAATACTTGTATAAATATAAAATTATTTACATAATAAACTTTTAATTCTTACACTTAAATATTAGAAACTGCATGTTTTATTTTTAATTATAAATAAACTAATCTCAATATTTTAGGTTCCATAAAAATAATAATTTTGTAATTTCTCGTATATGTTTAGAATGACTAGTCGATCAAAGTTCGCGCGATAATAAAAAATATGTGAGAGTGTACGCGAGAGTTTGCACGTATGAATGTGCATGTGTATTTTTATTTGCTCTTACAATGGAACTACTTTTTCACTTTCTAATTATTAAAAGTATTTTATTAGTATTGAGTGTATTAACATTTTTTTAAATCCTTCCATTTCCTTTTTCTGATTTTTAGTGATCAATGCTTTGTAATACTCTAAAATGTTTATTTCACTTTTTTAAATCTTATATAATTAAGATTTTATTTATTATTGACTAACATACTAGCAATTAAAAGTTCTTAGATTATTTTTGAACTATTTGATTATTTAATGAATTACTGATATTTCAAGCTAACAACAAAATTCCTTTTTCGTGAAATTATGAATCACCACAAATATCATACAGTGATAATTTGAGTGGGTGTCATTAAGAATAGATTATCATTCACAGATAAATCAGTTATTATGCAGTTTCTGGTTAAGGCGAATCCTTCAAATTGTAAATTGTTTAAATTAAATTTTAGTAACATATATCCAATTTCATGAAACTTTGGTGCCCCCACCAGAAAGTGTACCGAACCGTAACTAACACATCATTTCCCTATCAAACCCACCTTCACCACTAAAGCTTTGAAATCACCTTCGCCCAACATTCCCCCAAACACCATTAACTTTAAAAATCACCCAAAGCAACAACAAAAATCCCCGGATTCACACCTCCGCTGACCATTTCCACCTGCGTTTATCTCTCGGCCCCCTCCACCTCCCGGCGATATAACAATCATCGAGATCTTATCGATTGGGCAGCGTTAGGCGCTCGATAAGATTAAAGGCCCGCGCGCTGGGCACACTCCGATCGCAAGCATGGCCAAGAGCGGCGGCTCGCAGGCCTGCTTCCTCGACCCCGACTACGGGTACGGCGACAGTGTCTCCGGCAGCGAAGACAGGCAGGACGAGGGGTGAGTGTGCCTTTTTGGGACACCGCGGATGTAGAAGTGCGTTCGGGGTTATTGGCCCGCGGGGAACGTTGACCCGGGGAACAGGTGCTTTAGAACTTTTTCGAGGGCAATGTGCTTTTGGTGATTCGTGCGGTGCAAAGTATTTTTTTTTTATTGTTGTCTTTTGACTCGGGTGTTTTCTTGTGCAAGGAGGGGCAAGTGTTTAGTTCGTCGGTAGATCCCTATTTTTTTAAGGTTTTCGAAGCGAGGGCAAGTACCTAAAACAATGTAAGACTGCGACAATAGCTGTAATCAATACGTGTAATAAGATAAAGGAAAGCCTTTTTTTTTTATAGTTTTTTTTGTTTTCAAACATCACTGTAAAGGCTTATGATTAGTTATCGGCGTTTGCAATGTCAAGTTTATTATTTTCATCTTCAGATCTAAAGTTTCGCGCAGATCATACTTGTAAAAACAAGAATCATTTCTTGAATCGAACTGAGTATTCAATTGAAAATTAAAATTGCTTTCTTATAAAAGCCATCGTTTTTAAGGAAAGTCGTAAGTTTTTTTGTTGCATCATTAACGATAAATTATTACTTGTCATTTTTATGACTTTGTTTTTTTTATCTTCAATTGTCTACAATATTTAAATCGAAATTTGTCAATAAAAAAATTGTGATGAATTTTTATTTATTAAAATATATCATTATAGATTTTTATATCTTTTCTTTGCACACAAATTTATTCAAAATTAAAAATCAACTATTAAGACTCGAAATGTAAAAAACAATAATTATTAAATTTATATAATTCATAATATATCGTGACGTTATATCATTGATCGATGCGTATATTACGAAGCATTTGTTAAAAATTGGAAGATTGAAAACGCTTGATAAGGTATAAAAACTGATTGATTCAATATAAAAATCAGTGTTTTATAACGTACGTAATGACGAGAACCTTACTTAGTCTTCAAATAATTAAAAAAATTGTAATCGAAAACCGGAACCCGTTAAGTAAAAAAATCTAACACAAGAAACACATCAAGTACAAGACAATAGTAATCCAAGAAAGATCCAACTAAACGCTTAACTTCAATCTTATCTTCTCATCGAGCCACTTTTTCACGGTACGGATTAATACACTTTTTACAGCCAATTGTATTATTGACCGAACCGCGGAAAAGCATCAAAGCAATTAATATAACGATAAAACGAAACGCGTTAATCCCCCCGCGGCAATATAACATTTCTTCGACAAAAAAAATAATCTCTCACGAATTTTCCGCGTATACTACAATACAAAAAAAAAAACCGACATTCCCGACAGACCGGACGAGGAGGAGATCCAGCTATGGGACTCGTTCAAGTGCACGGAGCCGGGCCCGAGTTCCGGGTCCATGGTGGAGAAGCGATGGTACGACGTGATGCTGCGCATCGTCAAGTTCGTCGTGTACGTCTTCCTGTGCCTGGCGATTCTGGGTGGGAGCGTGTTCGCCAAGATGTCCGCGCTGTTCGCCACCTCGCAGATCGCCGGCAGGCCCGTGCCGTACTGCGAGTATTATTTAGGTAGGGCAAGCTGAATCGTTCGGCGATAATGTTTTATTATTGTTTTTGGTAATAATTTTAAAAAGTTTCTGTCGAAAGTATTGAAAGGATTTAAGTGGCTGAAAAATGTATATGTAGCTACTGTCTATATTTATTGAGAGAAAAGTACTGATAGCACTTCAATATTTACGTATTCAGTACATTCTCAATTTACCGAAGAATTCTTTACACTTTCGAGCAGCAAGAACCCTCTTTCTTTCCTACAAAAAGTCTAAATTTTCAAAGGTCGAACGCCCGGCGAGAGGTACAGATACGAGGCGACTCTGCCGGTGGAGGCGCGCGCCTCGTGGATGTGGTGCATTATTTTCTCCTTCGCCGGCCCGGAGCTCCTGGACATAATGCGCTTCGCCTGGAACTGCTGGTTCTTCGACCTGATATTCCCGAAGCCGCGCTACCTGGCCGTGATCACCTGCGTCGAGATCCTGCACGCCGTCGGCGTCGCGCTCCTCTTCTTCGTCTGTTTACCGGATCTCAGCGTGCTGCACGCCGCGTTCGCTCTGTGCTTCGTTTGCGTCGTGCCGAATGTCCTGGGTAACGTTCGTTCGCGCGGTAATTGCTGTTTGCAGGAACAATTTCAATGACTCTTGTGTCTTTTGTTACTTTGCAGGATTCTTATCGAGTTTTAAGAGTGAACCGGATATGAAGGAGTCCCGGTACGCGGCGATCGCCGACGCGGTGGCTTTCGTTGGTCAAGTTGTTGGAATAGCTGTTAGCACTTACGCGATCTACACGACTGAAGATGCCCTTGCGGGGTGGATGCTTCCGTTCGCCTTATTGTTATCTTCGATACGTTGGTGGAATAACTACGTGTCGGACGACTGTAAATTTGGTAATGGACGTTTAATTTATAGCTTTTTGAAATTCAGCTGCAGACAGATACGTAATTGAATTCGTATATTCAATTGCTTATATGTCTACAGTTCTAATATAAACACACAATATTTTATAATATTGTGTATAATTAATTGATTATGTAACATACATAATATAATATTCGTTTATGTAATTATTCCGGTAATTTTTTTCAATAACTGTACAAAAATATTTTTTAGAAATCATCAATTCCCTCGCCGAGATCAGAAACAAATTGCAGCCCCGTCGAGCAATACTAATCGGCTGGATATCGACCGTTCGAATAATAACTTTCGTACTGAGCGCGATGCTCCTCGCAAACTGGCGGGGCATCGAATTCGCGGACTTTTTCGATGGCTTCTGGATGAACAGCTACGAGTACACCTTCACATTGATAAATCAGTCGCTCGTGGAGGACTCGCAGGTCGTCGTTCCCGCCGAGCTGATGGGTTACAGAGAAGGAGATCGTTGGTTTCCGGTGTACGTAGCTCTCGTTAATTCCATGGCCTGCATACTCGCTTACAACTGCGGTAAGTGCAATTTAAAACCATTTACGCAAAAAATTACAAATCCCTCTTAAATCGCTAATCTTCCTCCTCCTCCTCCTCCTCGCAGGTAAATTCTCCTGCCGCACCCTGATGCAGGGCGCGGGCTTCGCCTTCCCCCTGACGATCGCCGCCTCGATGACGGCGCTCTGCCTCTGGCTGCTCGCGGTCACCCGCGAGAGGGACGAGTGCGCCTACCACGAGGGCCTGCCCGCCCTCGACTACGCGTTCTTCTTCGCGCCGGGCGCCGCGGACTACTTCTCCGACTGGCTGGTCTACGCGCTGTTCGTCTGCGCGATGTCGCAGTCGAGGATCGCCCAGCACATCTGGACGACGAAGAACAGGCGGCTCGCCACCACGAACAGGATCTTCGCGGCCTGCTCCTACGACGCGCTGATGATCGATCAGTCGCTGGGGATGAGCAGGTGGAGGCAGGAGCCCGAGGACGATATTTTCTTTGAGAAGGTATACAGAGGGGATTGCGGGATAATTTGTACGTTATTTGGGAAGCCCGATGGATGTTCTTTTATTGTAGATTTTTTTAACTGACCGAGTTGGAAAATGAATTGCAGATTCTTTCCATATAAGGTATTTTTAAATATCACAGCTCTTTTTCCACTGTAAAAGCAATTGCAGATTGTTATCGTGTTGTTAATTTTCCCCTCGAAGCCTTATTCACAAAACCCGTCCCTTTCAAGCTCGACGACGTCGAGGAGCCCGTAAAGGACATCAGGAACTTTACGACGGTGAAGAAGCAGGACTACGTCACGAAAATATACGCCTGCGCCACAATGTGGCACGAGACGCCCGAGGAAATGACGGACTTCCTCAACAGCATCCTGCGCCTCGATCGGGACCAGTGCATCATGCGAATACTCAAGAAGCGCTACAGCATCACAACCGCCGACTACTACGAACTGGAAGGTATGTAAACTCCGCGCAAATTCTCTCAATATATACGCCCTCATATTGCTCGCTGAATCCCGACAGTGCACATATACTTCGACGACGCGTTCTGCTGCGTGCACGGATGCCCGACTCGCTGCCTGCACGACGAGAACAAGACCAAGGTGAACGGCTACGTGGTCGACTTCGTACAGACCGTGGAGAAGTGCATTCGCTCGCGGAATCTGCCGACCTCGCCGCCGGTCAAGTATCCGACGCCCTACGGGGGCAGGCTGGTGTGGATTCTGCCGGAGAAGACCAAGATGTACGTTCATTTGAAGGATAAGAACAGGATACGCACGAGGAAGCGATGGAGTCAGGTGAGAGAGGGTGTTTGTGTCGGTTTGTTAAAACTTTAAATTTTTAAATTTTACCGGTATTAAAGGTCGTTAAAATTTTTTTAAACTATAATTATTCATTGTCGAGCTATTAAATACTAAAATTTGTAGTTAAAACTATCTCCTTGTCTTATTTGATTTTTTAACATTAAATTCAAAATATTTATGCTAATAAAAAATATTTTCCTATTTTATAAAAAACAATTAAATTATTAACTTTTGTAGAACATTCGATATATTGAACAATGTAATATTTTGAATCGTGCAAAGCCCGGACAATACCCAAAAACCCAATTTTCGTTATCAATTCTAATGCTTTATCTCTGACTTGTCCTAAAATTGCTCAAGGATCTAATCATGGATATTATCAAGAATATCTCAATTTTAAGTAATTATCTTCTTTTGTATTTTTTTTTTAAATGTGCAAAACTTAATTACAAAAACAAACTAATTACGCGGTCTAAAAGATATTTTAAATGTATCGCACACATTGCCACTTACTAGAAACTGCATTGCGTCAGCAAAATTTTCACGTCTTTCCGGATTTAGGTCATGTACATGTACTACTTGCTGGGTTATCGCCTGATGCACTTGCCAATCGATGAGGATCGCAAAGAAGTGATCGCCGAAAATACGTACATTCTCACGCTTGACGGCGATATTGACTTCAGGCCAAGCGCAGTCAGAACTCTCGTCGACAGAATGAAGATAAACAGAGATTTAGGCTCGGCGTGCGGTAGGATTCATCCGTTGGGAAGAGGTGATTTAAATTACTGAATTAAAATTACTTTTGAATCCCGCCGAAGTTATTTTTAAGATGAACAGATTTGCGCGAAGAAAAACACGTAAACTGTGTCAACTGCAGGTTTATTTACTGCAAGTGAAATTAAATTGTGCATTGGCAACGTATACAAACACAAAGTAAAGTACTAAATTATCAATTTCACGAGAAAATTTCTCAATTCTCACGAACTCAATCATCCGTTACCTCGATAATTCGTGCACGAAATTTCGCCCCCTACCTTCAAAAGCAACCTGCAACATAACAAACATAAAAAAAAAAAAAATACTGAAAACCCACCGTCCTTCCAGGGCCGATGGTCTGGTTCCAAAAGTTCGAGTACGCCATCGGTCACTGGCTGCAAAAGGCGACGGAGCACACGATCGGCTGCGTCCTCTGCAGTCCCGGCTGCTTCGCGCTCTTCCGCGCCCAGGCACTGATGAACCACAACGTGATGAGGAAGTACGCCTCGGTGCCCGAGGAGGCGCGGCACTTCATCCAGTACGACCAGGGCGAGGATCGCTGGCTCTGCACCCTCATTCTGCAGAGGGGCTTCAAGGTGCGCGCGTCACTTTTTCCATAAACAGGTTCTTCTAACTTAAGGAGGTACTCTCGTTTCAGGTCGAGTATTCGGCCGCGAGCGACGCTTACACTCACGCCCCGGAGACGTTCAACGAGTTCTTCATTCAGCGGCGCCGGTGGATACCGTCGACGATCGCGAACATCTTCGATCTGCTGGAGACGGCGCAGGAGACGAAGAAGAACAACAGGGACATCTCCTGGATATACATATTCTACCAGTGGGTGTTGATGGGTAAGCGGAGTTTTTTTTTTTTTTTTTGGAGAAGCGCGCTTGAAACGACTGGTTTTACGCGGGGTTTTTTATTTTAGGAAGTACAATCTTGGGTCCCGGCACGATATTTCTCATGCTGGTCGGCGCCTTCGTCACTGCCTTTCGCATCGGCAACTGGTACAGCTTCGGCTACAACCTCATTCCGATCATAATTTTCTGCTTCGTTTGCTTCTTGTGCGGGGAAAAAATGCAGGTAATAAAAAGCTGCTTATACACAAGCATCTATTACTTCGTACGGCAATCGAAATACATTTCCAATAAACCGGTAAATTTTGCAGCTCCTCTTCGCGGGTATAATCGCGGCGCTTTACGGACTGGTGATGATAGTCGTCCTGGTGGGGATAATGATCCAGATAACGGAGGACGGCTGGCTGGCTCCGAGTACTTTGCTGTTTTTCATCGTGGCCGGCGAGCTGGTCGTCACTGGGCTGCTGCACCCCTTGGAATGGACGTGTCTGATTTACGGTGTCGTTTATTACATCACCGTGCCCTCCATGTACCTGTTGCTCATCGTCTTCTCCTTGTTCAACATGAATAACATCAGCTGGGGTACCAGGGATGTGCCTAAAACGGCTCCTACACCTGCTCCTGTACGTATTGGTCTGTCTATATTTTTTCGGCTCTGGAGTACATTTATTAGTTTTTGTATATTATGTGGAGTCTCGCGATTTTTTACTGTAAACTTTATTATACTTCGTTTTTGGATATTTTTTTAGTTGCGCACTATTTCTAATTCATCATTTTTTGCTTCGTTTGAATAGCAGGAAGAAAAAGCGCCAGGAGGCGATAAGAAGCCAGAGACTAAAGCTAAGAAAACTGTGAAATACGAGAGAGGCCCCGTTGAATTTTCTCTAGCCGGGCTATTTAAATGTATCCTTTGTGCGAAAGAGGAACCTCCTCAGAATGAAAGTCAGCTTAAAGAAATAACGACGTCACTGGCCCGAATCGACGGACGATTAAACGACTTTGAAAGGTTCGCACGAGTTCATTTTTTTACTACAAGCGAAAAACCCACAAATTCAACTTCCAAAAAACGTCCCCAGAATATTCGACCCCCCATCCCGGCCGGCCCGCGAGACATCCAGCCACGGCTCCTCCGTCCGCCCGGAACCGACCGCTTTCGTCGCGGAGGAGGACCCGAAGACGCGCGGCAGCGCCCCACCGGTGAACATCGACGTGAGCTTCCCCGACGAGCTCGACCCGGAGACGGGCAGCTTGGCCAGCTCGCGAGCCGACAGCGAGGACGAGGCCGAGGACCTGGCGAGCGTCGCCGGCAGCTCCAGCCACGAGAGCGACAAGTTCCTCGTCTCGCCGAACTGGCTGCACAGCAAGGAGCTCGGTAAGGGGGAGGTCGAGTACCTGCAGGACGAGGAGGAGGACTTCTGGAAGCAGTTCATCGGCAAGTATCTCGATCCCATTGACAAGGACGAGGAGCGAGAGGTATGTAATAATTTAGTATGAATATAAGATGGTAATGTTGCCTAGAAAAATCATTTCCTTGCAATAGTATAAATTGCGTTTGCTATTTAGTTTTGAAAATTTATCCCTTTTTTAACTTTCTCCCAAAATTTTACTTTAATAATAATTTTAAGTACATTGAAATAATATGTATTTTAACATCAGGCTGATATAGCGAAGAAGATAACCGATTTGAGAGATCAGTACATATTCAAATTCTTCATGATCAACGCTCTCTTCGTCCTCACGATCTTTCTGATGCAACTGAACAAAGACGTATTATTCATTCGATGGCCTCTGGGAACAAAGTACAACGTCACCTTCGTCAGAGACACGTATGAGGTACGAATCTATCGACGGTATCTCAACATTTTACTCTAATCACATATGATTCTTTTCGCAGGTACACATTGTCAGCGATTATCTAAGTTTGGAGCCGATCGGCTGCCTGTTCATCCTCGGATTCGTCAGCATCCTAGTCGTGCAGTTCGTGGCCATGCTCTTCCATCGCTTCGACACCTTCTCTCACATCATGTCCAAAGTCAGCCTGGAGTTCACCTGCTGCAACGAGGTAAGAGACCTTTTTATTTTGCCGCTCCCAAGCTCGCGTTCGCGCGCTCAAGTCTCATACTTTTGCAATATGTATATCCAGGCGTCGGACCTGTCGGAGGAAGGGGTGATCGAGCGCCACGCGGAAAAGATCATGAAGGAGATGCAGTGGAGGGTGGAGAAGGACGCGAGATCGAACAACGACAGCTCCCTGCCGCCGAGCAAACGCATGACCATCCACAAGAACATACACGGAAGCGAGAAGAAGCACTTGTACGCGCCGACATTGAGCGCCACGCTTCAGCAGAACCTGGAGGATCCCGATCAGAATGGTACGTGTGCTTTTCGGATTGCTCGTTGAATGCAGAAATTGCAGAAGTAAAAAAAAGTGCTTTTGACCAAATGATTGGGTTGGAAATGTAACGCGTCGTTGAACGATTCGGAAAAACGTTGTCGTAGCCTCAGACCTCAGGAATCTCTTTTGATTGGTTCCAATAAATTAGAACCCAATAACCGCGATTTTTTAAATTTCTCTCGTCAAGTGGAAAATCAATTTATTACACAGTTTTCTGTATATCTGAGAAGATGCTCTGATTGAATCCAAAATATGGCCTTATAGGTTTTAATTCGGTTCCATGCCGAAAATCCTGTTTTGAGTAATACCAGTCATCTATTCTCTTTAGGTATAACATAGATACAAATTAATCTGGTCCTTGCTGGGCCCATAGTAAACCAATAACTAGAAAGTGGGTCGAGGAAAATGTAGACATTGTTGACACTTATTAATTAAATGGGTTTAATTTAAGTCATACGGAGTACTCCTATTCATGAAATCAATTCACTCTGTTTAATTCTTGTACCGAAATATTGACTTACAAATCTTCTCCTTCATTATTACCTTGAAATTCGCATTGCAGGCAAAACGTCGAAGCGCTTCTCAATAGCTGTTCGAGCTCTGCAGAAACGGCGTTCGACCACGGCGCAGATGAGACAGTCGCAAATGAGGCAACCCAATTCGGATTATGCTTACCCCACTACCGGCGATGCTCCTCTCACCGGAGTTACCCGGCGACCTGCTGGAAGTCACTACGCTTACGATAATCCGTCGTTCGTAACTGAAAAAGAGACGCAGATATGAAAGACTTCGATGAGCACTGTAACGGACAATATAGATTTAATTATAGTCTTGCGACATGACTTGAATGAATTAAAAATGTGTGCGAAGAATAGAAGCAAATGATGTTTTATAAGTTTAAGATTTATTATTGAACTTTATTTTTATACAAACATTGTATTTTCAATTGAATATTAAGTTGTTGTAATAATATATAAGGATCAATATACTCCTAACTGCAAAGTGTTTAAATATATTATCAACATTTATCTGTAATTGCCTGAAAAAATTTACCAGTTATTTACTATAGTGTGTGTAATAAAAATAATATACACGGCTATTATTTCATTTAGTTTTTTGCAAAACAAATTTTTTTTCTGTGCTATATTATTTTTAAATTACAACATACATGAATTTTTATATTTGTTATATCTGCCTCTAATAAATGATTAATTAAAAAAAAATATGTAACATTACCGAGAACTTACTCTCTAATAATTGGGTCACCGCAATTCAAATTTTTTCCCGCCATTTAAAAAATCAACCAATGACCATCGCGTACGCGCCTTTGTAAACACCACCAGCTGGGGCAGCATTATCGCTGCGTTGAACGCCGCACCCCGAGAAAAATTTCGACGTTTTCTTCCCACCGCGATGACAGCTCGAAAGAGAGCGAAAGAGACCTAGAAAGAAAGAGAGAGAGAGAGATAGGCGCCGCGGTGCGCGTTTATTTATAGTCGCAGTTCTGCCAAAACGCGACATTATAATTTTATATATTATTAGCCAGTTTTAGTGAGAAGAGAGGGAGAAACGGGGTAGGACAGTAGCAAGCTGTACACCGCTGGAGGTGCTTGCTTTCGCCTCCTGATCACCAAAAACTCCGTCATCACGTGTTTACGAACGGATAGCGCCACGGACGATCCGCCCCGACGGCCCGAGTCACCCAAATGCCTTGATCACTTTGCGCTTTTCAGCGATTTTCAAGGTAAAGCGTGTATGCACGCTCACGCCCTCCCTCTTTTTTGGCCTGCATCGAAGCTTTTTCGCCCAGTCGTTGCCTTGACTCATTCTCATTCTCATACACAGTGCATCTCCCATTAGTGCCTGCATCTTCACTGAGAATAATGTTCTGTTTTTAGATATTTTCGAAGATGTCCAAGTCTGATGGCCCAAAACTCGTTACAGCCCTGTTTTCTTTCAAGGGAAAGAACAACGATGAGGTAGTACTAGTTTACGCACACAACTCTTGTTTGCATGTCTTGACTGTGCTGCACTTGGCACACATTTTATCTCTACCCTTTTTATTTGATCTACTTAACAGTTTCTCGAGTCTTTTCCTAACATTGATAAATTTCTCTTCAGAGTAATACCTGTAGTACTTATTTGTCTGTCTTTAAAACTAGAGGTAGTTTTTTTAATTTTAGACTAGTTAATGTTTCATTTTTAGATTTCCCGATGAGTCAAAAAATAATGTATATATTAATATTTCATAAGAAATAATCAAAATTTCTTCTCAGAAACATGATGTACTTATCTAAAAATGTATCAATTCTAATTTATTCATTTTAAATAAGTATCATGAGACACAATACTATACTATCAATATTTTAGCTTCATACGTAGTTTACGTATAGCAATAATCATTAAATTTATAAATACATTTTCAATTTTGGCCGTGCTCTATTTATTAAAATATTGCATTGTTCTACTGGAAATTTTCAATGGAAAATATTGATAATTTAGTATTGGTCAAACTAATATTTTATTTAATTTTATATGGAAAAATTATATTTATTTTAATTACAATACTAATATTTATAATACTAATAATATATAACTAACATATTGACATTACCTAAGTAAAGTACTCAATTGAGGTAAAAACATTTTTAAATTCTACAATTTGGCATTAACAATCAAATTTATTAAATGTATAAATTTTCAAGTTAAATTAAAAAATTTTTACTTATATTCTTCATAATTTTTCAGCTATGTATGAAAAAGGGAGATATTATCACTATCACCCAGACAGATGACGGTGGTTGGTGGGAAGGAACTCTTAATGATAAAACTGGCTGGTTTCCGTCCAATTATGTTAAGGAGTACAAAACTCCAGGTACCTCTTTGCAAAGTTTCAGCTTTAGCGATTCAGGTATTACTAACTCATCTAATCTTAAAAATTTATTAGGATACTGTAATTGATTTTAAGAAACATTTTATTTAATTAATGTAAATAGGAAAATTTGTATAAGAAGAATAAATAAACAATTTATTATTATGCAATTTTAATATTAACAGACCAAAGAAGTAACAACATTGCATCATACATTAAGCATCACTTTCATTTCACTATCAAACTATTTATGTACAATACTTAATTATGTATAATATAATACTAATGCTTTTTACTAATACTTATGCATTTCAAAAATTCTTCAAAAATGTTCACTTATCAATTTTAGTACAATTTTACAATTTTATTAATGTATTAATATTAGTACAATGCTTTACTTTTAATAAATAATTATTATTTTTACATAAATTGACATTAGTTATTTGCTTGTATGTGGTGTAACTAGATATTTGTAAAATCAAAGTATTTATAAAATTTGTTTTGCAGATTCAGCATCAACATCTGCTAAAGTATCACCAGAAAAAAGTTCACCTGATTCACCAGTTCATCAAACGTTAAATCGAGATATAGTTTTAAAAGATATACTTGATTCTGAGCGAGCAAATGTAGGTGAATTGCAAGGATTAGTTAATAATTTCCTTCAACCTTTAGAAGCATCTAACATGTAAGTAAAAACATGTTGTTTTTAATTCAAGTCTAACGAGTTCAATTTAAATTTTTTATTGTGATTTTTATGCTTTTAGTCTTAAAAAAGAAGAGTACAAACAGTTAACTGGGAATATACATGATATATTAGAAATTCACCAACGTCTTTTAACTAGTTTAGATAGTACATTATCTCAAGGATTAGAAGCTAGAGTGGGAAATGTTTTTCTTACATTAGCTCCCAAAATAAAGGCTATACATACAAACTATTGCAATAATCATCCACTAGCAGTATGCATTTTAGACCGTTACAGGTATTTCATTTTTAAAAATTTAATTATAATAAATATCATTAAAAAAAATAATATTTTTAACATTTGAATTTAAAATATTCTAGAGATGAATTAAATGAGTTTATGGAAAGGAGCGGTGCAATAACCCCCGGCATATTAGTATTAACTACTGGACTCAGTAAACCATTTCGAAGCCTGGACAAGTATTCGGCAATGTTACAGGAATTAGAAAGGCACACGGAGAAAAATAATCCTGACAGGGGTGACACGCAACGCAGCGTTAGTGTATATAGAGATATTGCTGTAAGTTTTAATAATTATTAGTTATTGTACAAATTTTCTGCAATTTAAAATTTGTATTTAACTGAAATATTGAATATTTTAGGATCGATGTGCAGCAATTAGAAAGCAACGCGAACTTGCTTTACAAATTTTAACGAGTGGTATTAAAGGTTGGGAAGGTGAGGAATTGAATGTTTTAGGGGATATTGTTCATGTAGGTCCTGTAATAGTAACTACAGCTGCCGAAAGAAGAGATAGATATTTTGTATTATTTCCTACAACGTTACTTGTACTTAGCACAAGTCCCAGAATGAGTTCTTTTGTATATGAGGTAAAAAAATTACAGTTATTACTATTTTATTCAAATACAATTCGTTTATAATTAATTTCAAAATAATAATTACTTTTTTATTGAACTAGGGTAAACTTCCTTTGACTGGAATAAATATAGTTGCGATAGAGCATTCGGAAGATATAAAATACGCCTTTGAAATATCTGGTAAGTTAAAATTATAAAATCAATGTAGAGTTTGTAGGCAATACTTTAAATTTCATCACTGTATAATATATAGACTTTAGGATTTTTTTTTTTTGTTCTGAATAAATTTAAATTCAAATATTTATTAATAAATTACTATAAAAACAAAAAAATCAGTTCAAAATTGATAGTTAATCAGTGCACTAATGCCCATTTCTCTTAAAATTCAGGTCCAATGATCGAGAGTATTATAGTACAATGTCCAAGTCGAGAAGAGCGTCAACACTGGATCGAACTTCTCAGCCAGGAACAAATAGCCAGCCGGAGCTCGAACTTGAGCCGTTCGCCGACTAGCATTTCTCATGTGAGTTGTGATCATCCGCCGTACATGTGTCTCTCGCGCTTCTTCGGCCGAATGTTACGCAAACGCGTAATATATCCAGAGCTGCTGAAGCGGCTTCTCTATTTCCAGTACATATTTAGGCCCGATTTATCCGCCGTAAAAATGCGCAAAGGCCGTTTCGTCACCTACGCCGTTCTCCCCAATAAGTCGCTCCCGTCGACTGTCGACGAAACCTCGAAGCCCAAGTTCAGTTTTTACCCTTCCCTTCGCGATGATAGCGACCATCGACCTGTAAGAAAATCCTCGACGCTTAAACTCGACGTGAGGTACGCCGTTGACGACGATAACAACCCTTATCAGAGGTCACCTTATCTTGAGCCAAATTTATACGTGCCGGCGTCGACGTCGACCTCGATGGCTGTGTTTGGCAGCGAGCCTCCGGTAACGCTACCCGAAACGACGAGTCGCAGTCTCCCTCCGAAAGTCACTTCCGGCTGCTGTATTATTCCCAACTTTGATTCTGTACCGTATCGAGAGCTGCGCTCGGATGAGACACACGTCGACCTGTCGCATATTTGCGACGCCGAAGAGGACTTGAAGAATTGGCGATCGCTCGGTCAGCATCAAAGCAACAGACTTCCGCAACAAACCAGCGGTGCTCTAAGACCAAATGCGAGCCCAAGGTCATCGGACTCAGGCATGGCCGACAGTTTTCAATACCATTCGGCCGAGATGGGCTCGTCATACGCGAAATTCTGCCTGAGCACGGGAGCCCTGCACAGCGAGAGCGAGAACGATGAGAACAAGTTCGAGAACCAGTGTATCTGCTCTTCGCCGTTCGGCTCGACGCCAAGACACAGCAACGATTCCTCGGAATCGTCTCCGAGTGTCTCCAAAAGCCTACTTTCATCGAGGCTCAACAACGCCGAATGCCTTCCGTCCGAAGAAGCGCTGCAAATCAGCGAAGAAGAAAACGATATCGAGAATGAGGATCTTGCACATTGTACCTGTAGGTTGGAGAAGGAGGAGGAGAGGAGAGAACAAGAGAGGAGGTTCGCGAAGCTGTCGCTGAAACAGCAAAAGCATCTTACCCAACCATTCTCGGGCTGTGATAGGTCGACGACCAAGTCGAAGAGACAGGTCCGAAGACCCTTAGGAGCGCAAAGACCTCGCAAGGAGGAGAATGAACGCGTTGACCCCACTGCAGGCGGTGGTGGCCAGGTGTTCACATCCGGCTTGTATGCGCATTGGTGGCTCAAGAAATCGATACCGATGACCGACCAAGGCAAGCTCTTCCATGGCATGGCTGCGTTAAATTTATTCTTGAAATAACTCGTTTTCGATTATCATGCTCACTGTTTAATTCTGACTTTTGTTTTACCACCGTTCATTCAAACTGAATTTGTGTTTTTTAAATTCATCTGGAGTTCTGTTTTTTTCATTAATGAGTTCTCTTGAAGTTTACGTTTTACTGTTTATAACACCGAGGCCGACTTGAGTTTGATACGGTAAACGAAGAAGAATTAAAATAGATGAAGACGTAAATTTATCAATTTAGGAGTTAGTACGAAGACATGGAAAAGAATTAATTTTGGAAAATTGGGCTTAAGCTATATTATTTTAGATTTTTTAAAGGAAAATCAAATGCCTATAGTTTCGGAGTTTAGAGGCTAAAAAGATTGGAACATTAAAGTTTCAAAAATTGTAAAAAAAGTTTCAGGAAATGAACTTTTAATTAAAATAAGCGTCAAGTATTTTATTTTATTAAATAATAAATAATTGAAAGTTTTAATTATTTTTCAACGGAGTTTTAAATTAAAAGAAATTTTTTAATTAAAATATTTACATCAACTCTTTCTCATTTACAGTACATAAAAGTGTAATTTGCATAAAATAGAAATTTAATTCTTTTTCGTTTGTCGGGCTGCTACTAATTATTACAAGATCATCGCATCACCAAGAACCAAATTTTACGCCGCTTATAAATTTTTTTCTAATTCACACAGCCATGTTGTGAGAAGTATGCTTTTGCTTTGTCTTCTTTACGTTGTTTGTACTAACTGAACAAAAATGAAGAAGGAATGATGACTGAATCTTTCTGAATTACAAGAAAACTCACACTGCTGTTTGATGAAAGGAATTTGCTCGAACTTAGAAAGAAATTTTAGGAGCAAGTTACTATTATATAGCGCAGCCGTCACCAGAATGCTAATGAAACGTGCCACTTTATAAGATTGTTTGCTCGAATATTTATTATTATGTATTACGATTTTTTACTTATATCTTTTACGTTAGTCTTCTGAGCTGAACGATTTAGAAGCCTTGCTGTAGTATTTTTTTATGACTAAAATAAAGGCATGGTCACCGCACTAAAAGCTATACTTAAAGTGATTGTCCTAATTAACAATTCTCATCTTTCAAATAGAAGCGTTTTCTAAATGTTTAAAATAAAGTTTAAATTGGCAGCGTTATTGTTACAAACATATCTAAATTAATTTCACTGTAGTATCTTGTTTTATTTTCTCAAATGCTTTACAGATAGAAAAAGTTTTATAAGGTTTAAAAGCATTTAAAAACGTTTATTATAATATAAAAGTTCAACTTTTAAATATAAAAATTAGTATAAAAATTGTTTAATACGCGGAACTATAAAATTTGTTTTACTAACAATTGTATAATATCCTTAATATTTTGACATGTGTTGTTTAAAATGTTACAGTTTCAAACAGAAACTGGTTTAATATATTTATAATCGGGACAACCACTTGCAAATTATGTTTTTCAATATTTATGTTTCAATTATATTTCAACAATCACAGCATATTTGCAAGCATTTCTTTGCATCAAAGGTGACTTCGTCCCATGAATATTTTCCTTTGCGATTGCAAAATTTTTGCGATGCTCTTTCACTGACTTAATTTTATTTATAATATTGCAGTTTCTTTCAATACAAATTTTAATAATTTTTTTTTCATTTTGATACAGTCCAGCAGTCAGAACTCGAAGCTACAAGCAGTGGGAGTGGAGCATTCGTCACCCCCAGGGATTAAGACACCTTGGAGTCTTGCTTCACTTAGACCAGCACCACCGATTTACGTGCAAAAGTCGTTTGGAAAATCAGATGCTGTAGACAGTTGCCGGTCGACAAAAGTTTGCAGTATGTATAAAATTTAATAGCAAAGATCAAGTGAAAATTAAACGAAAATACAAACAAAAAATCAAATTGATTTTTGTTGCTTTGTAGATGAACGACAGTTTGAAGATGACGCCATTATTTTGAGAGTTATTGAAGGATACTGCTTATCAGCTAATGCAAGATTCACGGTACACTCTGGTAAGTAAAATAGTGTCAGATAAGTTTTGCTTATGACTATTGCTTGGTTTTCTAGTACTCGAAATTTGTTTTTATAGTGCTTTACTATAATAACACGGAGCTAATAATAGTTCAGTGAAATTTATTAGATATTAAACATTATTTATTAGAAATTAATATTGTGGTTTTGTTTGTTCTAATATGTTAACTAGCACTTAATGATTTCACTGAATTAAGAAAATGAACTAAAGTGTGTGTGTGTTTGCTTTTTTCGTCGTAACCGCAGCCAAATAGATGCTTGATATAACGACACTAATTCGATGTGGTGTTTTTTGGTAGTTATAGTAATTTTCTTGATTCGATAGAGTTAGCTGGGAGGCAAATAATTTTCAGTGTTGGACAAATTTCTATAAAAAAAGATAAGAAAAACAACGAAAAAAGGAACACAAGCAAAACTGTGAAAAACACCTATTGTGCGCTGACAGCTAAATAATGCAACTTGCAATAATCATAATGATGATATACAATTTCAGCTATGTTGGATTTCGACCCTCTTCATAAGGTAAACGATAGATCATCGTTTATGCATAGTAGAGTTGGAAATTGGGATGCGTATGGAGACAGGTACGTGAGAATATTTATCCAGCGCTGTCGAATCTTAATCTAGCGTTTGCTAATGTGGAATGTTCAATTTGATGCTGAAAGAGTCATGTTTGTGTTGTTTGCACACTGATTTTGTTACAAATTAGAATTATTTTTATTTTTATAGCAGAATATTATTTTTGCTTGTATCTAGATTTGAGTTTTTATAGAGCTATATATAGAATATAATTAATAGATTGCTTATTCAGGCATTCATTATTAAAATGAATCATATTAAAATAAGCATGTACTGAAGGTAAACAAATTTAATTTTAAACTAATTTTTATTTAAGTTAACCTTGATAACAAATTGACAAAAAATTTAAAAAAACAGTTATATAGGAATAAAAAATTATTTTAACTAACTCAATGACAATTTTAACAAAATAATTTGTGAAGGATTAAATTTTAAAATAATATATTTTTATTAATTTTCAATAGTTATTAATCAGCATCATTAACTCTGATAAGAACTTTTACTTCCTCAAAGAAAAAGCTTTGTTTTTAAACTATTTGATATTATCTGAAAGATTCATAAAATTTGATAAAATACATTAATAAATTGATCACATTACATTGAATTTCACTAATTAAAAAAAAAAAAATAAATGAGGACATTGTAAAAAAAAGAATGTAATACTGATTTACTGATTTAAAATTATTTATTTCAGAACATTTACAATTCTTTATAAATAAAATGTTCAATTATTGAAGACAATTATTCATAAGTTAAAATCTATAAAACAGTCTCAATAATAACTTTGAATAACCTTTCTTTTCAATGATTGCATTTCTTGAAAAGAATTTGTTACAGTTCACAATGACTAAAACCCTGTTTTTGTCAACAGGTGCCTGTCGGAAACTGTTGAAGCCTTGAAGAGCCAAATGACAGATCTGCAATTGCAGGTGACTCAGTTGTGCAAGCAGTTGGATGAAGAGCGACAATCTCGCCTGTCGTTGGCTGCAACTGTCAAACGTAGCATGGCCGTCATAGACGGCACCGTGCCTTAGTCATTTGTGATGGCGATATTGCAAGATATTTGAAACTGTTTTTTTAAGTAATTTGTTCTCCCTATTTGAGAACAAGCGCGCGTATTTTCTACTCGAAACCGCATTCGATGAATGCTAATTTCATTATGATGAATCTTTAGACAAATTTTAAATAATGTTCATAAAAAGTATGAAATACGGGATCGTTTCTAAAAATTTTATGGAATTATTTCTGTCCTATTTTCGAAACTATACAATCGGAATTCATTTAATTTACTAAAATGTACAAAGTTTCTATGAAAATCTTGAATTATCCTTTTGACATGAATATGCAAGAAGGGAAATAAATTTAAAATTTAGAATTTAGCAATAAAAAAATTAAAGTAAAATGTAATAGTAACTAAGTAAGTAACTGCGAAACAATCATTTTATAAAAAAAAAGTCATGAGAATAGTTAGTTAATAGCTCAAAATAATAATTCAAGACTTCTATGATTTATTAATTAATGTATCTATAGACCTGCAGGTATTCAAAGACAGAAGGAGTCTTTACATTTTTGCAAAGTTAAAAGCAAAATTAAGGCAAAAAAAAAATAAATTAAGATAAAAATGTGCCAGTGGTGTAGTTCAGTCTGCATTCCAAAGTTGTTGTCTTACTAGCACGAACTACGATGTTGTAGAGTTAGTTTGAGGCTGTTGCGCAGAAGCATTATTCGAAACCATTTGTTGCTGTTGTTGTTGCTGCTGCTGTTGTTGCTGTTGCTGCTGTTGGGGTTGCTGCGGCCTCCCTAGAGCTGCAACGTTACGCGAGTGCAGATGCTTATTTTTAATGCGTTCCAGCTCGTCAACTCTACTTCGTACGTGCTGCAATCTGTGCCAAGCCATTTGCAGGACCTTTTGACTTTCATAGCCAGAGCCTTCGTGAGGTTGACCTATAATAATTTTATTTCTTTTTTATCGATGTGCAATTGTGAAGAGAAAATACATTACAAAGTATTCAATCGTATTCTCGTGGACATATTTGACTAATGACTAGTGCAGCAAATTATTAAAAATTTATTTTACTATATAAATATGAAGAGTTTGTTTTTAATACATTTTATCATAATAAATTATTAAAAAATCAAAAGATGCATTTATCAAGTAGTTTTTCAAATACCAAAAATAATGAAAAGTAAAACTTAAATAATCCAGTTTAGATATAAAATTTTTTCACTCTTTAGAATTTGTACGTATATAAAACAATTTATTTAATACATCGTTATTATATTCATTTTCATATTGTAATAATCTAAAAGTACTATCAGTTGGCTTTTCAATGTTAATTCTTTATCTTTCATAAAAAATAAATTAAAGCTGGATTTATGTCAATACATTTCTATTCAACACGAGAATACTTTAACTGTTACAAACTGAAGAAATTTTAAAAAATGTTTATAACCTTCCTTGCATATATTTTGCCAGAAATCCACTTTGAACGTTGATTAAAAAAATTATGTAAATGTAAAAGAAATAATGTAAATATTGTTAAAAAAATCTTCATATTTAATAAGTAAAACCTAAAATTTTAATTTTTGAAAGTGCTGAAAATATTATAATAAAGTAGACAAGTTAATTTTTTATATTCTCTTTACATTTAACTTTTATTGAACTTTTAATGTAAATCTTTACCAAAGTAACTTTTTTATGTAGTAGATTATATTATAATTTTAATGTATAATAATTTATAAATACTTAGTTATTTTTGTGTATATTAAACATTTTTTATGTGAAATTATTCTGAAGTAAAATTTTAATTTTATTATAATTTAATACATTGTCAAAAAAGTAATTTTTAATAAAAGTGAATATATAATTGTTGATATTTACCTGTGGATACCTGTGTCAAATAGTTTATTTGGTCACTTAACTTGGATTCAACTAATCCCAAAGTTTTTATAAATTGATGTGTTTGGCTTTCTGCTTGTTTTGAATTTGATTTATCTTTACTTAGTTCCATAAATGCTTGCCCTAAAACAATCATAAATTAGTTTATTATGCTTTAAAATCATCGAAATTTATTAAGTAAAACTCTTACCTGCACTTTGTAAACAAGTGATAATATCTTTCTCAATTGCTTCTAAAATTTGTATTCTTTCCATAGGAGGCGACATTTTGATTTGTAGAATTTCTTAAAAAAAAAAAAATAATAATAAACTATAATCAAAAGTCAAACACTTATGTTCTTTTTTTATTTTAATAAAATATTTCATCAATTGTTGAAAATGAAGCAACCAGCTTGATTATCAAATATGAAAAAAAGTAAGAAATAATTGAATACTGTAAAGTGTAAACAAACATATTAAAAAAAATAAGAAACAATATATAAAAAAATAAAACAAACTGGGCTGTAAACAAACAGCATTTTAAAAAATAATACAAAATATCTAGTAATAAAAGGTAACAATAAAATAGTGTGTCAATGTAAGAACGACGGTAAATTGTACATCTGCAACTTTAATTAATATTTTAATATTAAATTATATTTTACACTACATACCTTTATAATCTGTAATTATATTTATTTTAAGCTATTTGTATAAAAAAATATTTTAATAAACTATAGAAGGTTATGTTTAGCAACGACACTTGCCAGTTGTCCATGAATACACTCTATCAGATTCAGATTCACGGTCGTCACACACGACTCGTCAGATTATGACTTTACAGGTTAGGTTAGTAAGATAATTAAAGAAGATAAAGTAAGATAAAGATAAAATAATATCTACATTATCTGTAGCTAAATATTGAATATAAAATATATAAAATAAATAAAACGCATATAAATAACACAAAAAACTAACTCTGATGAGTTATGATAAGTGTTTTCTCATCCAGGTAAAACTTTTTTTTTTATTACGTTATATAATTATGTAATCATCTATATAGATGACCGTCTAACTTATAAAAATATTTAAAAAGTTAACAAAAATACTTCTTAAATAAAAAAAATTATTTATAATTAATGCTTTGAATTAAACATTTACATTTACTGTTTCTTTAGAAAATACATTCTTTTGTAAGCATTTATAAATTGTTTATTTTCATAACTTTTATAAAATACTTAGATACTCGAGTAATTTTATTACAGTAAAATCTATCTACAATAAATAAATTATGTTTATAATTAAATGTGATATGTCAAAAGTTAATAATTAGAATCAATGCAAAATCTAAAGTTGAATTAATTAAAATATAAATTCAATTCTCGTACGTTTCTTGAGAATTTTTGTCATTTTAAAGATAATTATGTTTTCTGTTTTATGAGATTATTTAATTAAGTAGATGTAGGTGACCAAGGTTAGACTAGGGACCGGCGCAATATCGTCTCGAGAAAGCCGGTGGCAGGACAAGGCTTTTGGGACCGCCAGTAAGGCCCATCCATACGGCAAGCTAATTTTCAAAATTAATTCTTTTTAAACAGAGAATTGACTTAAAAAGAATTAATTATTTGGAACAGTTTTGCTGTCTGGGCCAGCCTACTACGATCACTGAAATGAAGAAGTAGTAATGGAAGACGTATTAGATCATTTATTAGCCCGAATTCATAGTCGTGAGACGGTCTTGAGATGTGAGAGATACTTGTGTTAGGAACTGACCCTAGGCCACAAAATATAAACTTATATAGATGGGAAAACTTCATTAATGTGCTAAATTTTA
>JAWWML010000001.1:28398819-28445069 GCA_035047165.1 Ormyrus rosae | reverse complement strand
ACGAACCCAGAGGACTACAAATTCAAATCGGAACTAGAAGACATCATCGAGCCGCCCATCTTGGCTCATTCTATGCTTCACGACCAGCCGGGTCGTAACTCGTAACAATGCTAATAGCTGCGCATGCGCAGAATGAAGTTATTTAACCCCATTCGTCCGTAAAAAATTTAAATAATTATCTACTCAATATTTATTACAAATTTTACAATTAGACATATATCTATTAAATCCTCAAAAAAATTGCAAACTTTTTTTTACAAATTTCAATAGCAGAGTGGACTTCCCTATTGCAAAGACCTCATAAATCCCGATAAAAAGGAGCAGAAACCTCATAGAACCCGATAAAATTTTATCGGGATTTATGAGGTCTTTGCAATAGGGTTGTAACAATAGAAACAAGCATATTTTCCTGATAAATAAAAAAATCTGCTGTTTTTTTTAATTACAATTGCAAAATCTCCAAACTATTTCTCAATTTCTAGTATTTTTAAAAATATCATTAATTAAATATTGTTCGCGCAGTTCATACAACTACCAAGATCTGCGAAGAGAACACAGTATAAACGGTAGGTCACGTGATCAATCTAAACGAATGGAAACATTGGAATTACGCGCTTCTGCGACGCCGCATTTCTTTTTCACAGCATGGGCCCAAGTGCACGCAGAATCAGATACAAGGCACTGTGAAAAGGTATCAGAAAGGAGAAAAAGATAGAGAGAGAAAGACAGAGACAGAACAACAGTGATAGTTGTATAGACTAGACCCCCATATTACAGATCATCGTTAAAGAACACACCGACGCGCTTGTTTTTTACGTTGTCTTTTCCATTCGATTCGAGTCGCCCGCAAATGGTGGTTGTTACCGAAGATATCGGTTTCATCTGATATGTTGTTCGTTCATTGATCTCGTGCGCGCGGATAAGTACTATTCAGTCAGAAGTGTAGTGTACACAACGCGAGTGCAGCATCCTAAAGGACCAGGATCAGAACGAGCCCGAAAGGAGAGCGGCTACGAGGCATAACTGAAAGTGAACCTAGAAAGGCGCAGCATTGGCGACGGACATGGTGAAACTACCCAAGAGGTTCAGCGTTGGCGAACGAGTCTTCGCCAAGGTTCGAGGTTACCCGCCTTGGCCAGCCAAAGTGAGTCCGGCTTTTTACTTTTTTTTCGTCTGGGCTTTTTCTTTCAAAATTCTTCCTAGAGATTCAAACGTGGTTTTTGCCCATTTATTCAATTTTTTTAAGGTTAGGGTTGCAAGAAAGTAGCTTTTTTGTTTCTGGTTTGTAAGTTTATCTCCTGTGCATAGCAGTATGTATTTCTACGTATGGAGGTCGAATGATCCAGATTTGATGAATGTTGAGCGAGGATGCTCGATGATTATAATAGTTCTAATATTATTTGTTTCGATTTCAGATCCAAAATATTAGTGATCCAAATACGAAGCATGCCAAGTATCATGTTGTCTTTTATGGAACTAAAGAAATGTAAGTTTAAATTTTATATTTTAAATTAAACTATAAAGAGCATCTTAAATAAAATATTTTTAATATTAAAAATCAATATCATAAATAACAAATTATGCGACCTATTTCACAAATGTTATTAAGCGTATGAAGTACATTTCAAGTTGTAAACAGCTGACGTAAATCAATACAATACATTTCTTCAGGAATTGCATCATTTTCTATTTAGCAGGTGCTAATCTTACCTGTTAATCTATTAACAATAACATATTAAAAATAATTAGATGCAAATGTAGTTAATTAAAATATTTCATATTTAATCTTTTTGATTAAATGTAATACATAAATATTTTACAAATTTATTTATAATTTTAATTGTCCTTTAATCAAGTATCAAGTATTTAAATTAATTAATTAATTGATTCCAGTGGAACCTGTAAAATTGAAGATATTTTTCAATATGCAGATAACAAAGATAAACTTAGTAAAACAGTCAGAAGGAAATATTTCCAGGAAGGTATACAAGAACTTGAAGAAGATTTAAGAAAGCATCCTAACCCAGTTTCTGGTGATGCTTCGCAAGGTATTAAATACTTAAAACTTAATTTAAGTGTTATTTAAAGTGTCATAATTATATATTATTACCACAAATTTTACATCCAATTATTACAGATAATGAATCCGCTGAAAATGTACCTGAAAATGTTGCAGAAGACATTTCTAAAGATGATAATCCTCTTTCATCCTCGGCAGTTGGAGATGGAGACACTGATGGTGGAAACCTAATTATTGATGAAGGAGATAAGAAAAAGGCTGTAAAAAGAAAGTCACAAGTACTACAAAATACACCTGTAAGTCTATAAAAAATATTACTAGATTGTATGTTTAATTAAACTTTTTTTAACTTTATTTGTACTTTAATTATTTTTTAAATATTTTTTTTAAATTAATAAGAAATTGATTTCCAAAAATGTAAAGTCTATTCTTGATTTGTATTTTTTAATTTTCTTGGGATGCATAAAAAAATATCACAATATTTTTAAAGTGAAATATGTTGTATTTATGATCCCCATAGAAAATTAGGAGTTGCCGACAGATCATTATCAAGCTTCATTGATTTGTGCGATTACTCCTAACATTGACTTATTTTAATATATGTTAAAATCAATAAAACGTTTAGATATTGATAAATTCTTTTCTGAATACAGGAGGTCGTCGAAGTAAAAAAGAAACGAGGACGAAAAAGTTATGCCACAATTATGGCAGAAAACTCAGCAAAATTAGAAGCAATGCATGATTCACAAGATGAAGATTCAGAAAAAAAAGTCAGTCGCAGTGGACGAAAAATTAAACCTAAACGATTTCATGATTATTCAGATGCAGAAATTTCAATTGATTCATCAAAGAATGGTAAAAATATTTAATTACCCTTTATAACATTATTAAACGCTTTTTTAATAATTTGTTGAAGTTATATCTATTTTTTAAAAATATTCTTTAACCAGTTAATTGGCTTTTCGATCATATGAGTACATAAAAAGTCGTGAAAGTAGCAATGATTCATATTTGTACATTTTTAAATAAATTTGGAAATGTGTGAAGGGTTTGTGAATAAAAAAAAAACAAATAAAACTCTTAGAAACAAAATTTGGTATATTTTGCTAAAGAATTTGCTGTCACCAGTTTTGTCACTAAAATTGAAAAAAAAAAACCGTGCCAGTTAATTGGTTTAGTTTTTGCTTTTAGAAAGATACTTCATCAATTTAGCAAGATAACTTCATCAAATTATCATATAAAATGATATTGAGTAATTGATCAGATAATTTATTTATATTTCTTTTTTATTTCTTAGAAATTTTCAATTAAAAATTGATGTTTCGTCAATATTTATTCCTTTCTGACAATTAATCCTGATCTTTAAAGGTACAGCCAGTTCTAATACTAGTCCTACGATATTGCATTACGTATCGAAGACTGAAATTGATATTGAAAGTAATGAAAATAAATCAAGAAATTCGGAAAGCAATGAAACTCGAAATTTAACGACGGAGCAATTACAAAGATTTGTGCTTTTAGAACAACTGCGTTTAATTCGATTTCAAGCAGCTTACTTTACTAATACAAATCATAACACACGACCCCCAAGCAAAGTTAATGAATTCCATTCAAAGCTTTAAATATCTTTAAAAAAGGCTATTTGTTTTTCTAATATCTCCGATTGAACGGTCTTATATTAAAACATTTATAATTTTTTTATATATAATAGCATCCATTTTGTTAGATGTACTTTTACACAAAATTAAATTAGTTAACTTCAAAAAGAATATTTAATAATAAAAAATTTATTTTCAAAATATATTCTTTGTACTTATTTTATACAAATCACAGAGTATTATTTAATTTATCAGTGAACTAAAAAGTAATTATTTCCGTTAAATTTTTTCAATATTATATGTTTAAATATTTAAGTAATATTTATTTTTAAATTTGTCGTAGATCAATCTATGAGAAGTCGAACGAAAAGTAAAACTGAAGATCCAAATGAAAACCAAGATACACCTGTTGCACCAATTAAAAAAAGAATGAGTATTGAAAGTAAGTACAACGGCTTAGATTTTAGAATCAGAACCGGACAATCTTAACATTGCGAAGTACATTATTCACGATTAAATATCAAAAATTCGAATTCTAATTTAAAGTTAATTTGATAAAAAATTTTAAATTATAAAAATTTATTTTGTTTTATACCATAAATTATTAGTTTTTTCATTATTTTTACATACCATGAACTATTTTAAGTGTTAACATATTTTTTGGAAATTAATGTATACAAATTTTCAATCTTTGATTTAACAAGTGAGTTTAGAAAATTATTTTTATGCAAAAAATGTATAATTTATCTTATTGTCTAAAGAAGTGCTTAGCGTTTTATTAAAATTTATTAGAAAAATTATAAAAATTAAAAGCATTCAATGTTTCTCTATGATTATATGTTGTGCACAATAAATTAAGATAATAAGTATTAAAAGCATTCATTTTGTAAAATTAACATTATTAAAGAATATTTAAAAATAAAAATAAAAAAATGATTTTTAATACTTCTTATCTTACTTTATTTTACATGTTGAGATTGGGTATTCCAATTTTGGTTCACTTCTGTGTTTTGCACCTAAATTGGTAATTGTATTAAATATCATATTTGTATAGTAAAAGCATGCTTGATAAATCAAAGTTGTCTACCTATTGCCTTTCATATCGTCGGCTCGATGCATAAAAATTCGAATTTAATGAAAAGATGTATGTCCAGCTCTGAGAAAAAGCTAGTTCGTTTAGTAGTCAACGTCGTCACCCACGTGCTGATCCTGAACTGTCAACAAAATCTCGCTTTACAGGCAAAATCAGCACGGACGACGACGCACTAATAAGCGAGAATAACGTGGACGCGAGGGCGAGCCCCGGCTACACCGGGCGCTTGCTCTTGGCGCATACGCGCGCTGGCGTCCCCTTAGGCATTAAGCTAGACGTTGATAGGCCCGATAGGTTTGAGAGCGAGGCGGAGCGGGCCCGGTGGGACCTATCCGTTGCCCGTAACGCCATGCGATTGAAAGAGCAACTTGAAAGCGGCGATATCGCCACCGACTTAATCAAAGATTCTTTAGACTTCAATGTGCATGTTCCAGAAGACGACAAAAAAGCCCAAGCCAAAGACGAGGCCGATGTCCAGAATCAATTCAGGTTAAAGTGAGTATTTTAGTAATAATTGGTTAATTATTCTAGTACTCTAAACGATTACCTGACCTACTTTTTTTTTTACAGAACTTTAAGAGCGGAATCGTATGTCATGTTTTTGGATACTCAAATAAGGTCGAATCTTGGTCTTGATGAAGCTAACGCTGATGCATGCCTGGAAGCAATGGATCAGTTATCAGAAATACAATTCACACCACTAATACTTAAAAAACATTCGCACATTGTTGAAACGGTTAAAAGGGTAAATATAAATAAGTTATAAATTACCTTACTTTATATTAAGCACAATTAAGAAATATTCACTATTATACTATCAACTTTGAATGTCTTTTAGTTGAGACGGTATGTTGGAAACCTCAATGACTGGAAATTAACAGAAGAAGAAACGGTAAGCGTGTAGTTGTAATTTATAAATAGTATATTACGCCCCTAGGGAGAGAAAAAATTGGCAAACTCTTCGGCTCGGGTGTCAATTTACATGAGTTATGGATTTGTCATTTTATCTCCCGAGGAGTGTATAGTATTTTTTTTCCTAGCGAGGCCGAAAATACAACATTCTTGATCCGGTGCCGGGCGAGAAAGTGGTACTTTCGGCCCGCTAGGCAAAAATTGAAATTTATTCTTCAAACATCGGTATTAATCAGTATTATGATGAATTTCATTTTAGATTCTCTTTAAACAGAAAGCAGATCAAATTAAAAAGAAGGCAGAAGTTATTTACAACAAATTCAAAGTTAGTTTTCTAAACATTTATTAATCTATTTTATTTCTAATCTATCTTATTTCTATCTAATTTCTATGCATTAACTTATTTTCTATAGACATTATTCAGCATTCCTGAAGGTCAAAGTTTCTGGAATACTTTTTCTCAGCAAGTGGAACAATTTAAAGAACAGACAAAAGATTTATCACATGAAGAATTTTTTGCTCTCCTTATTGATCCTACAGGTAATTACAGTATGAGTATGAGTAAGGAGCTTAATGTGTAAATGTAGATATCAATAATTTATTTTATTTATTTTCCAGTAAAATGCATGGGTATAATTACATAAATCATATTATATTCATTAAAATAACGCAATTGCAAATAATAAATGAAAATACATTGCGCAGAAAATTAAAAGTATTTTTATAATTATAATTCTTATTTTTGATACATTTTAGAAACTCTCAAATCCGCAGAAGAGATTAAAGAGGATACAAAAATAATAAAGAAGGATGAACCAGCTGAAGTTTCAACAAGTAAAGCTTCAGAGACTGAATCAGAAACAAAGTAACAGCCGTGACAATTTTAAATTTGCCAATCGGACATTCTTTTAAGTGCGACGAGCTTTCATTATAAAGACAAGAGCGATTACTCTATCGTGGCGGCAACTGTTTTAAAATCGAATTCAATTTATTCTTTTTGAATAAGTGAACTTGAAATTTTTGTATAAAGCAAAAATAGGTCGTCAAGTAGAAAAACGCTTTTTTGCCATTCTCATAATATGGATCGTACTGTCAGATGTAGGAATAGGTTAATTTAAATTAAAAATTGAATTCAACATAAAAATAATGATTTGCAATTTTTTTCTAATTTAAATCTGAAATTTATAAAAATTAAAATTGTTAAGAATTTTTTTATTCTATCATAATAATTAATCATCAATTCTAATAATCAAAGGAAAAAATAATGATAAGATGGATGCAGCTAAGATGTATTAAAACTTGTATTTACTTTTTATATTCGAAGTAAAAAAAATTTTTTGATACTAATTATTGGATTGGAGAAAAAAATTTTTAATTTTGTAAAGAAACTGCTTGAAATTAAGTAAAATAATGTAAAAAATGCATGAAATTAATTGTAAATCGGAGAATATTCTATTTTTTTATTTAAATTACAAATATCCTGTTCTTTATTAAATGTTATTTTTAAAGATTTGTTTAAGAATCGTATTCATCAAAGGTTAAGGAGAACTTTATCTTTCATTTTTTTTATATTTGGTCTCGTTTGAAAGTTTAAAAATCTCTTGGGCAATGATTTAAATCAGAGTTGCTGTGAGTGAGATTCTTATTGATTTATAAATTTTAATTATCTTACAGCTTATAACTTAGATTATCATCTTGCGTTAATTTTAGTTCATAAGTAATTGATATTAACTTTTAAGGATTTATTTATAACGTTTTAAAAATTCAATTACTTTAACAATATTAAACATTGATTCATAACAAGGAAATTATACAAAATATTTTCATATATTTTTAAAATGGAATAAAGATTTCTGGCAGCACTGCTTTAGATAAGCCAAAGAGAATTATAATAATTATTCATGCAACATTTCTATTATAACTTTGTCAACTTATAGTAGATTAAGTACGTCGTGATATGTATTTACATTTACACTTGATCGTTTTGTATTATAATAATCGAGAAAGAACACTGGTCACGAATTTCATCAAGAACTTTGTCTTTGATAAATAATGGTCGGATGTAAAGGTCATGCTTTTTATTTATATGTGATAATTCGCATAATTAAGATGCAAATGTAATGTAAATCGGTAAGACCACTTTAAAAGCAAATATTATTTTTGTGCACATTCTTATATAAGTACTTCTTTAAAGTCCTGAAAGTAATATTTGTTTTATATTAAACAAGTGTAATAAAAATATAAATGATGTATTTTATTAAACTGATGTCAATGAAAGCGATCTTTATCCTTGCAAATGGCCAACTATTTGCACAACGAGATTATAGTTGTGTATCATAATTGTGTTTGCAATTCCACCTACGAATGTATATTTTTTCTTAATTTTATCAACTTATCTCGATTTTAATAGCAGATGCGCAAGAGTATCAGATATTCAAAACTGTTAAATATCTATCGAGTTTTGATACTATATAAAGAAAAAAAAAAACAATAATGGTAGAGTTTAAGGTATATAATAAATAATAAAAACTCTAGTGTCATACCCTTCTGATTAAAAGTGTACTAAAGATATTTTGAATAAAAACTGTTACGAGAGAGTTGTAATGTATTTTGCACGCGTAAATAATGTTTAACAATTTTTTGTTCCCATAATATTCCTATAGTAATAGCGTTATATGATAATATTATTTAAAATTAATTCCATTCCCAAATCGTACTGGGAAATATTTTGTTATTAAAAGTAGGTTGTATAAATTTTTATTCAGGAAATAAATTGCAATTGCAGTTTCAGTTTATATTAAATTAGTATGAATATTTTTAATACATAAAATTTATAGTTAGGTACATATCCTATTATATAATATTAGTTTATATAGTGTTACGTCCGAAAACATTAGGTGCATTTATTTTTTGTACATTTCTTAGAAATAAAAATTTTTGGTTAAAGTATATTTTGTAAGATTCTTTGTGAACATAATTAATTAATTAATTAATTTTCAAAATATATCGAATACTACCTTTTAATTATTACTTTTTAAAACAATTTTTTAAATTTTATTGTCTTAATAAAAAGCAATTTATTATCTGCTACAAAAAGTTAAAGTTTCCTTAGAACAATATATTACAATTAAATGCTTTATTATCTTTAATATGTATAATTGAAAAATAATATTTATTGTATTGATAATATGGATTTACAGTTGGACTTAAAAATGAATTTAACCCTTTCAGTCATGATTTTTTATTATTTAGAATAAGGTATTGATATTAAGTATAATGATAGAATGTATTACGTTCTAGGGGTGTCAATAATTGGGACTACTTTATAATTTGGAAAGATCTAATTGTGAGCTCAAATGCTAATTAATATTTTTAAAAATTATTAATAAAAGTAGACGTATACGTACAAAATTATTAGGATAGGAAAAAAATTGCTAACAAGTGTAGAAAGATCTAAAATTGTACAGTAATTGCTCTTAACCATCTGAAAAGGTTTATAATTATTTGATTTTAATCTTTGTAAAAATTCAGAAAGTCTAACATTCATTTGCATATATAATTACTTGAGTAAAGCTGAAGCTTAATTAAGCATTTAAACCTCGAAATATGCTTTACAGTATTATATAAGTAAATAATGATCTGTCCTCTGTAGAGGACAGATGACTGAAAGGGTTAAAAATATTGTAAAGACATTGTTTACAAAGATTATTTAAATGGTTATAGTAAAAAAATGTAGATAAGTAATTTTGATTAACTTTTTTATAATTGACGTCATTCAGAAATATGTTATCGTTCTCAACTTTAATAATTTCAATTCTGTAATGTCCCATAAAAAGGATAAAAAGTGTTTATTCGAAACAAATTTTTCAAACTAAAAATAATCAATTCTATGTCAACTAATTCAATATCGCAGTAAAATATAAACAACGAATGCAGTTGTAGCTAACGTTATAATGAATTCTCCCCTCGAGACAGATTACTTCTTGCCCTTTTTCTTTTTCTTCTGAGCATCGGGCCAAGGAAAGCCTCGACAGAGCAGAACGTCCATGATGTTGTGGCAGGTGTAGTAGGCATTTTCCATCACCTCCTCATTGAAGATGTCCATCGCGAACTTAGCTTTTCCTCCGCTGCGTTTTGAACCTCGGGATTTCGAGCCTTTGCCCTTCTTACCGCCACCTCCGTTGCCATTTTTGCCGTTCTTTTTACCCGTCGATTTCTTGCGACCCTTGTCCGGCATCGCTTTGATGCTTTAAACTATCTAACAACGGGGAAAATTATTTTTACAGTGTTCATATTTGGATTCAAAATTTTAGAAATTTTAGCTCCCGTTTGTGACGAGAAATCTAATTGAGTTGCGTGCTAATGCTGCTTGTTCATGAAATTGATATAAGCAACAGATAATACGGTAATCGAAAGACAGACCTGTCAGTATACAAAATACTGTCACATTAATTATAAAAATGATAGATAAAAATGAAATCAATGAATAGCTACTTAATTTTTAAATTTCTTTAATTATTTTGTAATTGTTGTCATAAATATTTTTAAATGCCCAATTATCTAATCAATTGTTTCTGTTCTTTATCATGTGCTTAAAATAAGCGAAGTTATTAATTAATACGTCCGATTACTGGTAGAAAAATCTAAAACTTTACATTATTTACAAATAAATCAAGATCGATATAAAATTTAAAAAATGTAAGTAATAATTCGCGTACTACAAAATCGCGCTCCAACTGCACTGTGAAAAGATCTGTAAAACCGGCGTCTTCCACGTCGCGCCGATAACTTCGAAATTTGCATTGTATTCATGCATGCATAATCAATTTGGAGCAATGGTAACTCGGTTAGTTGGCAAAAAAATATCGCCAGCTCCACCAGCGCTTATCGCCGATCAACTCACCTCTAAAAAGTTCCACGGATGACTCAGAGAGAGAGAGAGAGAGAGAGAGAGAGAGAGAGTAACGATAATCGCGAGCTGAAAAATTCGCCACTATCTGGCCAGTCGACGATGGTCTCGAAAGTTCTTCGCGGTCGCGAGTCTTTGCGATAAATTAATATAAATAAATAAAACGGAGCTAAGCACGCCGTTGCGACGTCACCTATAGCAGGTATATGCAGCTTTTGTTGAATCGATAAAATCACCTGGTGTATACCACCTGCGACTGCCGGTATTTACCTACCCCGACTGTGCGTCGAGCTTTAATATTTCGGGGGCAGCACGATATGTGACCTACGCGGGGTGCGGTCGATGTTGGGGGCTAGTAAAATTGTTTCTCTAGGTTTTGTGGTTGGTGTGTAAGGGCGGGATGTTTATGACTTTACACGACGATTAAGTTGATTGTACAAGTTTAAGTTAATTTTTTATGCGAGCTCGTCGGAGTTGATTTTTTTTTTTTTTTTTTTTTTGTAATGTTTGGCTTTTTAAAGCAGAATATTTATATGGTTTTCGAATTTTGAGGCAATTAATATAAACGGCGTATTTCTACTTTTATTATAAGTAAAACGTAAAATATGTAACACGTTATTTTACAATTATTAATAATAAACTATAGAATAAATAAAATACTGCAGATGGTTACCTTATAATAAATGAATAAAACTTTTTGAATAAGTAAGCTAATTTTGAAGTAAACCATCGGTAGGCTTATATTACCAAAATACTCTGCCATTAATTCAGTCAAGTATTTGCTGAGCTTTTAGCAAGGCAAAATCTGCTCTATCAGTAAAAAGGCTGAAATAATATGCTGACGCGATTAACTTTTTTTACGCACAGCAGGGTTTTCTGGATTTTCTCAGAAGCTCAAATAACTTTATTTCGAATCGCTTAAATAACTTCGATATTATAAAATAGCTGCCTCGTAAATTTCATAAAAAATTAATAAAGTATGAGATTACGATTTTTGTTCAGATTTTGTTGACTTTAACATATTCATAGTAATTATTTTAATTGCAGGCTTTTCAACGTTTAACAAAAATTATATAACATGCTCTAAAATGCTTTAAAAAGTTACGACACTTCCAGTGCTTCCGTTTAACTTTCGCGCTCATTTTTTATGTTGAGTATTGAAAGAAATCTGTTCAAATTGCAAAGATTTTTGACAATAAAACAATTCAATTTTTTTTCAATATTGAAACAATTTTGTGATTTTTAAACAATTTTGGCAAGATTATTAATGAAATGAAATTAATAATCATGGTTAAACCATCAAATTTGCTAATAATTATCCTTTGTTTGGAAACAGTAAAAATGCGAATTGCTTGTAAAGATCGATATCTTTACATCTTTGAGACCACTTGTTGCATATTTGTATATTCAGTAATACTAGTGCCCAAATCACAATAAATTACCTCTAGTGCCGAGTAAATATTGTTCTTTGGCTAGAGTTTACTTATATTGGTTGCTCTTATTCGAGTTTGCATATGCTGTAACTTGCCATTTTTAATCAATAAAGTCAAATTTGCATGTCTGGAAATTTTTAAATGTTTAAAAGACTAAATTCTTAAATATTATCAATTATAAATATAAGTTAATAAAAGTTTACGTTACGTCTTTATATACGTATACAAATCGTTGTTAATGTATAATTCAAATTAAACAAAATCGTAGCAGTTTAATGTTAATTCGAGAGTCAATTAGAAGTAATAAAAATATAATGTAAACCTATTTTAACTCAAATACTATATGTTATCAATAATTGCACGTCTATATTTTATTTTGAAATACTTCATCCAATTGTTAAACAGATATTTACTCGTTTATAAATTGGCTCGGTATATATTTTAAAAAAACGGTCGATGATAATAATTTCAATAACAGTTTAAAATTAACGCAATAAAGTGCCCGAATTGCTTAGACAGGGTTGTGGAGGTCTTGAAAATAGTCACTTTTAGGTCAACGTTATTTTTAGGGCTACTCGAAACTTCGTGAACTTTTCCTTTGTAATGTTGCATCAAGCGCTTTTCATACCAATCGATTTTGAAATAATGTGCCTGTAACTTTTTTCTCTGTCTAATCGTTGATCATTTTTTTTGAGAGACACTTGCGAAAATTATTCTGTGTGTTCAAAATTTTATACTCTGCAGTTGTATACTAAAATTATAGATTATCAAAAAAAAGTTCCCGTTTGTTCAAACGATCTTATTTTAATTAAACTCATAATCAAAAGCTTAAATTTAGAATCGACATACGAGAACTTTCCGAATGCACTCGTTTCTACGAAATTCTATCCACGATATGCTCTATTTGTGTCCGCAAAATGCAAAGCTTCACAATTTTCTTTTTGCAACAAACAAAGGTCTGCCCGAGTGTACCTTTTGTCATAAACAACAATTTTCACGCCAGAAACGTTAAAAACGTAAATTTGCTTTTCTTTGTTGTTCTTTAAATTTTATTAAGCCATAATTCAAAATCTACCCAGATCTTCGAAAAAAAACAACACTTTTTACAACGTCAAATCGGGAGCAACGTTTTCTCTAAAAATATGAATTACAACGACGCCAGTCGACCCATGAAGAACTTTCAAAAGCGTTTAAAGTGAAAGAACCGCCTATGCAGCCGCCTTAGAACTCCTAAAATTTATATGTATTTCATAACCAAGTCTCAAAAGTAAGCGCTTTTAAATCTCCCGTCGAGCGATTCGCCGCGGCGAATTCGAATTTGCATCGCAAAGGAGGAGAATTTCAATGCCGGATAAATCAAGCGGCTATCAATTTGTCGGACGGATCCGGTGCAGCGCATCTGAATTTTCAACTTTCGACGAATATCGCCCGGCGGTGTACATTGTGTCTCTCGGCTTTCTAAGCATCCCGCCACGAAATTGCGCGCGGCTTCTCGAGACGTTTCTGGGCTGCGCATATAATACATAGATATACGAAGGAAAAACGGGTCAGTCGAGCAGAGAGGCTTAAAATTTTAAAGTGCCCCGCATAAGTGCCGAATTACTTTGTGTGCTTGCGTTACAATTGAGCGTATAAAAGCGAGGCGCGCGCTGCACGGGCAGTTTTTTTTTTTTTTTTTATTATTTTCTGCGCATCGAGAAATTATTCGTTTCGAAACGTTTTCGCGCGTCGGAAGATGTTTCGCTTGTATGTACAGGAGGCGAGACGCGTTTTTTGCCGAAACATTTCTGACACGGTGGACAAATGTATATACTTTGAAGATACGTAATGTTTATCAGAAGATGCTGTAACGTTAATGGCACAAAACTGAAATATTATTATGAATGCGAAAAAAAATGGAACGCGACCCGATCCAAAGTGTGATGGCATAAACGCTTGCATAGTTTTGCTAGAATGTTGTCACTTGCGGGATTGGGAATGCAGCGTGATTACTGATATTTGCGGTTTTAACGACTTTCAAATGGACGTAATATTTTTTACGATATAATATTCAGATTGATCGAAGGGTTGTATAAAAGTTATAGAACTCGATTCGCAGAAAAACAGTTTACATGCATGCACGAATAAATTTAGAAAATTTATAGGGTTCCGAAAGATAATTTTTTATCCAATTCTTAATTTTTTATTCCAAATTTTTCTTAATTTGACGGTATACAAGTACGAGAATTAAAATTATTTCCATTCCGCAAAATTTTCCGGAAACTCTCACTGCAAGAAATTTTTTTATTTCATAAATCTATACAATAATTTTTGTAAAAACAATAGTCATTGTTCCATTCTGCGGATAAACAAAAAAATAATGTTTTTATTTTTATGCGAAATCTCAATTGCAGTTTATACATTTTCTACGAAAATTAACTGAGAGGTATTGAATATAATTAACATTAAAGTATATAATGAAATGGTATTATATCACATTATCAAATATTTATTTTAGGCATAAAAAGAATTTACGCACATAATGAATCATCAGGCAGATAAAATAAATTGATAAGACAGTACATGATTCTTAAATTAGTTGCCTGCTTTCAACTAAATCGGCGAACCATCAGTTTTTTGCGATCTTGTTTTAGTCTGCGTATACCGAGGCGAATACTGAAGATGTCAACACAAAATTTTAAACTTATTAATTATTATTAATTGAATAATATATTAAAAGTCTTTAAAAAATACGGTTGTTTAAAAATATTAAATAAAGATGAAATTTGAATGGCAGATTTATAGAATTATAGGCTTATTTTAGGTAAAGTTTTATTAAATTTATAATAATTCTTTTAAGAACTATGAATTTTAATTTATTTTCTTTAAAATATAGACTTTAATTAAAATATTTTTATTAGGTTACTTATGGTGCTCGAAGAATTCCCGTTTAATTCAAAGTATTTTATATAATAAACGTCAATTATGAACTTGAAAAATTGCTCAAAAAGAGCTCAAATACGATTCCTCAACCAAATCAATTGACCAGGTTCAGAAAAAATGCTCTAAAAAAAATAAAAACCACGTGAAAAGTGCTCCAATTCGAGCACTTTCTCTGAAACACGATAGCATTCCCCCGAAACTCGAAGCACCTCGGCCTCCAAAAAAAAACTACTATTACTGACGAAATCTTGGAATCCGAAAAAACGCTACGAAAACAAAAAACACCGCCCGGAAAGCCCGCGGTACTGTCCGAAAAATCCCCAATGGCGATGGTCCCCATTCTCCATAGAACACTCGGCGACAGCCTACACGCACACGCATACAAACCCGCCGGCGCTCTCCCCCTACCTTTTGCAAACTTTCGCGAAACTATACGGCTCGCGCGAGAAAAAGCTATAGAGCGCGGCGAGAGCCGGCGTGGCTTCGCCATGAGGGAGAGAGAGAGACGGAGATGTATATATATAGACCGTAGGTATCGGTCGCGCTTGCGCGCGTGTCCGTGTATGCGTGTGTGTAAAAAGCGGAGTCCCCCGGCGACGGGCGATCATTCAGTCGAGCGACGAGGAGCGAGCCGCGTCGTGTGACCAGTTTTGCGCGCGGAGCACATTATTCCTCTTCTGCGCTCTTCGTTGCCGCGGCCGGAATTCCGCGCGTGCGAACGACGAGATAAAGAGAGACGCCGCGCTGCTCGCGTTCGGTGTTCCGGTGTGCGCGCATGCCTCCAGGCTGGCGAACATAACCTCCTAGGCGCGCTCGCTCCGTTTTTCACTCACGAATCGCTGCCGCGGCTGCTGTGCGCTGGGCCAGTCCGCCGCGCCCTTAGAGGACCACCTATATACTACCACTCCTTCGTCTCTCTCTCTCACTCTCTCCCTCGCTCGGTGTCGCGGGGTGCCACGACGCACCTGGTCCACTTTATGGAGCTGGACGGCAAGGACGAGGAAGGAGTCGTCGCGGCGGTAGCCGACTGTTAAGGCCTGGTGTACTTTCATGCGAGAAACCAGAAGGAGCTGCACGTTCTAGGTGGCAAGATGTCAACGGCGCTGCTCGCACTTTTCGCCGTGATCCTCTGCATCCTATTCAGGATCCTCAATGTCAACAGTGCGCCGCAGAAGCCCGTGCTCATCTGCAAGGATCAGACTTTCCTCTCCACAGTCCTCAAGATTGCTCCGGTCATCACCGAGCCGTGAGTATATCTTTCGACTTTTACCTCGGAGCCCAGACTTAGCTTTTTTGAGTTTTCGAACGTATAAAAACGTAGCGGTTGTTTTTTTTTTTAATTGGAGTAATTTTCCACGAGTTTAGATTTTTATCTTTGCGATTTATCTTATATTTTAGATATGAATTTTGTTAAACAAAGAGGAAACAGATTTCTTATTCCGTATATTTACTTTTCGATAAACTGATAAATAAAATTTCTATTTAATGACAATACTTCCTAAAATTATGATGTAAGAATTAGATAATGTTTTACAAAAAACACGATGCCGTTCAAGTGCAGCGAAACAGTGCACGGAGATGAAAAGTTAATTAGACTCCAGTTCTCCCGCGCGTGACGGACCGACAGTAAGTATCGCCAATCGATGAATAAAGTCCTAAATATTTCTTTTACCCGAGTACGAAAATTCAACGAAAATTTCAATTTTTTTATTTTAGAGCGTTCTAGAAATTAAGTATTCGGGAAGTGCCCTTGACACGTTTGTGCCGCATCCGTGAAAATGCGCTTTTTATTTCCGTGCTTACCGTTTCCCAGTCAATGCCATCGCCGTGTTTCCTCCAGTTGAATTATTTTCATAATCGAACGAACTTTTCATTCAAGATTCGCCGTCCGATTAGGCGATGTCGCGCGACCGCGAATGAGAACGTCTGTGCTGCGAGGGTTAAGCGCGAATTATAGCGACTGAAATTGAAGATACTCTTTTTTTTGGAACACGCCGAAAGATCGAACAGCGGTGAGCAGTCGGATGTCTGTTTGGTATCGATCGGTTTGCCTTTCTGTTAATCGTAGCAATTTCGTCAATGAGACTGGCCTAATTGCTCTCCTTTCACTCTTAAGTGGTAAAAGTACTTTCTGATGATCAATCGTTTTAGAAAAAGGTGTCTGTGCTTTAGATTTATGTTAGGTGGAAGTAGTTAAAACATTATTTTAATTTGTTTTTTAACTTACATGGGCTGAACGAAAATAATTTTAGTCGTTAATTCAAAGTTTATTTAAGAACATACTATCCTACATTTTAAATGTTTATAATTTTAAGATCCCTTTGTGCCCGCTTAAAAATTCTACTAAAATTTATTATTTATTACCCGACGCGTAAGTCGTTGGAAAATAAAAAAATTTACAGTTTTCCCAGTGCTCGTAAATAAACAAGAACGTTTTTCAGCAAATCTTATCCCATCTCCGAAGATATTACATAAAATTCCACGCAGTACTGTCAAAACAATAGAAACCTATCAACATCGATAACTCTTCGGACATCACGCATTTTAGCGCTCCTCGTTCGCTAATCACCCACATCTGCGCATTATGTAAACGCAATAAAACTTCCCACGTGCAAAAAAAACTAGCGACCAATAAAAAAAAAAAAAAAAAACTGTCATTCTCAAACAAGCCAGGAGCTTTCCGGTTTTCTCGACATACGCCCAGCATCCCCCCGCGTCCACGAGCGTCGCGTAACCTTGAACGGGCTTCGCGATCGATGCCGGCACGAAAAGCGCGAGGGCGTCTCTCGCACCATGCGTACGTACTACGTAGCACCACCCGAGCATTCCAATTGAAAATACACCGTGTGTCCGCTGCAAGAGGGAGAGAGAGAGAGAGAGAAAGAACGAAAGGCAAAGGAAAGTTCGATATCGGCACACACGAGAGAGAGAGAGAGAGAGAGAGAGAGAGAGAGAGAGAGACAGACGGCGGTTCAATGCACCGCCGACAGCAGAAACTTCGCGAAAGAATCCCGCGCGGCGGAATGCGAGAGATAGCAGCCGACGGGAGAGGCTGGAGGAGAGAGAGGCTTTGAGGTTAGGTGTGCGACGCGTCGAACTGCCCGCCGTTGTGCTCCGAAATAGACGCGCCGAGTTTTTTTTTTTTTGAGGGACGCTCGAGTCCGCGGATGTAACGGGATCTTTCGATACTGTTTTGTTGCGAGAAGCGCAATTGAATCTGGCCGGGGAGTCATGGTTACTACGGTTGTCGGGGATTATTATGGTTTTCTCATTAATGCGTGAAATTGGCTTATATAATTTTACTTCTCCGAAGGTCGCTTCAGGGTTTGATGCAGAGAGAAAGCGTTTATTTGGAAGATTCTAGGTGAAAATTGTAAAATTCGACTATTTTCATTTTTTTTTTTTTTTTAAGTTGATCCAGTTTGTAGAGAAACTTTGAAGTTGCTTTGATTGAAATTCAAACAAGCTGTTTAAAAATATTAATTACACGTATAAGAAAAACCATAACATAATTCATTTGCAAATTATTTCTCAGTCTAAAAAAGCGATTTAAAGAAATATAAAATCGCTTTATAAGAAAAATACGAACCTTGTAAAAATATTTTTCTTTTGATTTCTTGTACTAATTAGCTATAGTTAGGTATTCATACGTGTGACATAATATATATATATATATATATATATGTATATATATATAATGTGAGTTTAAACGATGACTTAAGGGTTAAACAACCCAGAACACTATAAAATTTTGGCAGCGTTTTCTTGGCTCAGCGAAGAAAACTCGTCTGAATTAGTAGAAAGCAGTCAATATACGTATTGGCGTGATGATCTCAGATAATTAGCCGAAAACAAATGGATATTGTCTTTACGTTTTATTATAGGTATGTCAATGAATCACTGTGATTGAGACAAATTTATTCCTGTTTTCAAATTGTCCGCTCTCGTGTCTCAATTGCCAATTCTAAACTACGCTCATCAAAAAACATGACTAACCAGAGAAATCTGACCAATGAATACCGAATGCAAATGAAAAAAAGCATCGGATCAATGTTTTCAGCTATTCGTTTGTTTAGCAGACGCGCAGCTCATTCGTAAAAAATGCGAACGTTCAACAGACTGCATTTTCGTATCGAAAAAATAAATAATTGCGATAATGACTGTTTCGTCTGCAGTCCGAGAGCGTATCGCAAGCCGATGATGATTAATCCAATTTAAAAATTTCGTACATCGCAACCTTCATTATAGCATAACGACATCGGACTGCCTTGCATTATTTAATCAAGTCCGCGCATGTCGTAGCTTCGAGTTTTTCGCCCGTTTATGCGCTCTCGTCTATATGTTCGCATTCGTTTTAATTGTACTTTCGCGTGCCGAACAAATATTTGCACGTCAGTTTAACTTGTCGTGTTCCTGGGAGTCTTTTTTTTTAAGAGCAAATAGTTGTACTTCTCGAAAAATGGTAGTAATTCTCTGCCTGCATAAATATTATTTTTTAAATAATTTATGTCCGGGAAAGATGAACAGAACTTCGATGATAACTTGTCTGAAAAGTGTAAAAAGTATGTCAATGCTTATTTAACTATACACCTACAGCTTTACTGTATTTTTTTTTCTAATTTTAGCTTCACTCAGTCAACATGTATTTAAGTTAAGTGCAATGGACACAGTGCATTCAGTCACTCCTAAAGAATAACTACCAAATTAAGGAGGTGTCATTTTTTCCCCTTCTGTTTCGTTTATATTGTCTTACAACTTGATTCCGTATGGAAATGGCCTGCAAATACATTCGATTCAAGGCGCGTTGCAAATGTAAGCGTCGACTTACACCGATTAAATGAAAATTGATCAGTAAAAATTAAACATTGTGACTGCCGCGGCTAATTGTTTTCATTCACTTTTGTTTTACGTTCCAAGTATTGATCTCTTACGCGACTTGCAAATGCATTTTTTCCGATGAGTCACGAACATTACTTTGTCAAATGTGACATGTTCTTTATAAATAAATTTCAATAGAATCATGATAAATGTCAATAAATATGACCAATATTATACAATTTTTATTTTTACAATTATTAATAAGACATGCATAATTAAAAGTATCATAATATTCTCCTCATATATTAATATTTTGAATTATACATCTTATTAATTGTAAAGTAAAAACTCGTTTGATTTCGCGTAACGTTAAAAACGACGTACCGATGCAGCATTAATTAATTTTTTATTTTATTACGCCTGCATACATTTGCTCGCAAAATTTTATTACGTCATCGGCGTTAATTTTCAATCGCGAAAGCCTAAGAGTCCCCGTCAAAACTACACCAATTCCGACCCCCCGATCCCCAATTGTTAGCCACACTCCCGCGCGACACGACCCCCATCCTGCGCGTCCCAAAACAAAGCAGAAAAGCCGCGCGAAACGCACGGACATCGTGGGCCGGTCGATTAAAAATTCAACGACAGGCTGCACAGCCAGCGATACACACACACGAGTCCCGCATTAGATCATCGGCCTGAATCCGCGCGCGGACGCTCCTTCTTCCTCCCAAGGAGATATGGAAGCCATTCGCCGTCGCGCCATGCGTGTCCGCCGCGTTAATTGCGCGTGTGAGTCATGCGCCGGCTCGTTCCCGTGCAGGCTTCGTCGTCTCGGTGCCCGCCCCGAGCGAGCGGCGTACCGTGCGTATATTCGCCGGGAGAGCAACTGAAAAAAAAAAAAAAAAAAAAAAACGCGAGCGGCGACGAGGCGCTGCCCTCTGTAAACGGAGACGCGACGCGGCTCGCGAAAAATTTTTTGACAGTGCTGTTTTAGAGGATTGTGGACGCTCGGCTAATGTTCGGAAGGAAAGCTTTCGCGGAACTTGTTTGACTTTTGATAGGGGTAATGTTGCGTTGCTTACATTTTTATCGGAGTAGCTATTATTGTTTGCAATTTTTGAACGTGCGTGTGCGTTAAACTTGGTGCAGTAATGCGAGCTTTATTTTATAAACAAAGTTCTGGAATCTCTGTGAGTTTGCTTGAGGATATTAATCTCGTGACTTCGCGAAGATAAAAATTATTATGTAAATATAGAGAAGAATTTTAATTATTCTAAAAAGTTGTAGCTTCCCAGAAAAAAATAACTCTTAAAAGATGTCCAATGACCACCTAAAAGAGCTTTTTCAGATATCTTTCATCTTAAAGACAGCTTTTGGATGGACATTGGATGTCTTTTTCCTTAGTGGGTTACTAAACATTATTGCTTTCGGAACGGTGAAATTTTTCGGTTCTCATATTTTAACGTAAAAGCACATTTTTATGTTCAGAGAATTTAAAAAAATAGTTTTTAAAAAATAGTTTTTAAAAATTTCACGCACAAGATTCATTTAATTTTTATGATTTTCTATTTGCCAGAAAATATTAATATTTTTCGTTGTATTTTTTTTTTCTTTTTAATTGTATTACATGTTAAATTTAATAAAAAAAAAAACCATGTTTTTAAGATATTTGTAGTTATTTAATAAAGATTCCTATCTTACTCTAAGATACATGTTAAATTGAAGTAAATAATTGAATTAAAACTTTATTGTTTGATAAAATTTTTGTCGTAAATTTTTATTAAGAACCTGCTTGAAAATTTAAAGGAATTCTATTTATTAGTTTGGATCTGGTTGCTATTAAAGTTATTTTTAAAGATGTCAAAATTTTATTTTAACGATATTTTTAAACAGTCGTATCTTTCCGAAGATTTGCCACTTTAAGTGATCCCAAACAGAGGAACCTATAATGGTTATACCATGTAATGTAGTGAGAAATTCAGTTTTATAAACGAACTTTAAAATTTTAGTAACTTGCAAATCAACTGATAAATCATATAATAATAGCGCCTAATTTAACAAGACACTTAAAGCGTAATGATAATTACGTTGGTAAATTTTAACTTAAATTTCACCTTTTAATAAATAAGATAATAGTAATTGTTTCATAACATTCCATTTATAATATAAATTAATTGTTTCATTATTTCTATGTTCTCTATGAGAAAGCATTGTGCCAAAATCAGTTGGCAGCGTTTTTATAATTGCTCAAAGATTAGAAGCAAGTTTAAGCTACATTACTTCCGGTTATTTCTTAACATTTAAATATTTTGCGGTCCTAACACGCATTTTCGATGACTCGTATGAAATAAATAAATGATTTAAAATTTAAAGCAAATAAATAATAAATTAACCTAACAAGAGACGCGCCTCTAAATTCCCCTTAAATAGAATCCCAAAATCGGCAAAGCACTGCCTTCGCCGACTTGAATAAATCACACTCGAAGCCGCCGCCAGTCCGGCGAATCTCCCATAAGTCGGCACTTCTTCAATACGGTCCTCGCTCGTTTTCCGACACGTGCACGGGGAGTTTGCTTTTTATTCTATTTATAGTCCGTCCAGAATCCTTGTGACAGAGGCATGCACGCCGCGCGCACGCGCCCGTGAAATCAAGCGACGGAAGATTAACTTGTTACGAATTGAACTTAGGTCACGAATAAAAAACTAATGAAGATAGGAAAAATGGAATAAACACATGAAGGTCATTTTTATTCATTGAAAAGCAAATAATTAAATTATTGCGCAGTTACGTAATTTTGCTGATTTTTATATATTTCCAATCGAAATCTTTAGAAATAATTAATTAAAATTGATAAACATAATAAGACGATAAATTCCGTCGATAAAACATTAAAATAATTATTAAATAAACTGAATAATTATTGCGCAAGCTCAAAGCTCGATTAATATATACTGGAAAGTTCTGAAATTCAAATCAGTTGCGAATCCGTCTCTGTCAAGTGCGGATGCTCTGTCAGTCGAAGTGCTGAATTTCTATATCGCTCTAGAGCTATTGTTATCAAGTGCTTGTAAAATTTCTAGTAATCACTGTGCAAATTCGGAGTGAAGATCTAATTTAAATAAATTTAAGTATAAATTAAAATCAGTGTTTGGTTTGAATTTATTTCAAATACCCGCTGTAAGTCGCTCTCCGTCAACGAGAGCATAACGAAAAATTTTGGTGGCAGCAGTGGGATTGTTCCAAAGTAGCCGAAAGAAGATCATCGACACCAGGAAGCAGTTGGACCTCCGGCCCAGGGTTTTGGAGCCCAAGGTTTTGCCTAGATCAAGTGCGAATGCCAGGAGGCATTGGATCCCCAGGCAACAGTAGGACTTCAACCAACTTGCCAGGCCGCACCAGTTACCAGCTGGCTTGAAAGCAGCAACAACAGCATCGACAGCAGCAGCGATAGCGACAACAGCGGCATCAACAGCATTAGCAACACCACCAGCGACAGCAGCATCAGCAGCGTCGGCAATACCAGCAGCGATAGCGATCGACTCTAGCCAAGTACTTGAGGAAGAGAATTAGTGGCGAAAATTAATGAGTTTTGAGCTTGAGCAAATTAGGTTGTGCAATAGCTAATTGTTTTAAATTTTTGTGATTCTGATTTAAAAGCTTTAAAAGTAAGGTTTAAAATTTAGTTTGCTAAATAGTTTTGAGTTCTTTATATAACGAATTAAATAATTTTTAGGTTAGGTTCCTGTTTGCGATTTACAGTTTTCAATTTTAATTTAATTTTAATTTTGAATTTTTTTAAACTAATAAGCGAGTTTTTTAATTTAATAATTTTAAGTTTTTAAATCTAAGTGAGTTTTTGACTTTAATAATTTTGAATCTAATAATTAATAAGCGAAGTTTTGAATTTAATTAAATAAGCAAGTTTCGAATTATAGTTAATTAAGTAAGCGAGTTTGGATCTAATAAGTTTTGAATAGTTTAAGTTTAATAATTAAATAAGCGAATTTGAATAATTGTAAATTTAAATAATTAAGCAAATTACTTATTTTTAAGATTTTAAATAAATTGAGTAATTTAGTTATACGCATTATAAGCAAGTTTAATTTAAAATGTCTGACGAAAAGGCATCCAGAAGATGGGTGGAAATCCACCACTCCCTCAATTCAAATAATAGAACCCCAGCTCAACCCCTTAATAGTCATGTGGGAGATTCAGGAAATGCTGACTCCATTACAAATGATGTATCTATCGGTAGCGATGATGTGGATATTTCCCATTTTAATGCCCAAGTATCGGGTTCGACAAATGCTAACTCCGAGAATGGTTCTATAAGTATTAAGAAGATGGAATCCGAACCACGCACAGTCTATAAAAAGACCTGTGATATTATAAACATCATTCCGGAATTTAACGGGCGCGAAGTATCAATTATTCGATTTATCCACGATTGTAAATGGGCCGCAACTTTTGTCAATCCGTCAGATAAGGTATTCTTCTTAGAACTAGTGAAAGCTAAGGTAAAAGGCGATGCGAAGTCGTATTTAACTTATAAAGATTTCGGGAATTTAGATGAATTATTAGGAGAATTAAAATCCGTCTACGCACCCACACTGAATCTCCCTCAGTTATATACTGAATTAGCCCGGATTGTGCAAAAACCTCAGGAAAAGGTCTCTGAATATGGGTTAAAGGTGTCGCGTTTATTCCATAGGATTAAAGAGTTAATTATTGAAACTAAAAATCCTACCTTAATAAATGGAACTTTAGAAAGCGCTACGAACACCGGCATAGAGTGTTTCTTATTGGGTCTTAATATGGACGTGTCTTTCGAAATGATAGGGAAACAACCTCTTACCTTAGAATCTGCCATAATTGCTGCGATAGATTCAGAAAAATACGTTCAACAGCGGAAAGAATTACACAGAAAAGATACGGAGCCATCGCGTAAAAGAATTTATGTAGCTAATGCAGATAATAAAAACGAATCCCCTGGCATAACCCCCATAAAATGTTATAATTGCGGGAAATTAGGGCACATCGCGCGCAAATGTAGAGTTAAGAAAACACGACTCGAACTACCCTTTTTCTGTAACTATTGCCAAAAACCTGGACATACTTTCAATTATTGCAAGGCGCGAAAAAAACCCGATCCTCAGCAAAAAAGTTACGGTTCGCGGTCTTTAAACTCCAATCAAGTTCGTCGAGAAGGCACGTCGGCGAGCTTCCAAGGATAAGGTCCCTTAGTGCCCAGAACCGCGTTGTTCTTTATACCGCCACCTTTAATCGCTCTAAGAGGCCGGTAATTATTTTTCGAAGCGAGTATCTTAGTAAGGAAAATCCTCGGTTCCTTGTAGACACGGGTTCGGATATAAATGTTGTTAAAAAAGGCACGCTAAAGAACTCGGTTTCCATACATAACAATATTTTTTATCATTTATCCGGGATAGGCGACGGACTTACCCAGACTCAAGGGTATATAACCCTGAGCTTTGATACAATCAATTGTCGCCTTCACGTAGTATCCGATGACTTTCCGATATCTTTGGATGGAATTCTCGGAATAGAATTTCTAAAGGATCAAAACGCTGTAATATCTTTTAAAAACGATACTCTATCTTTAAGTAATCAACGCGTTTCTTTTTCCGCTCATGACTCCTTCTACCTACCTGCAAGGACCAAAACCTTGGTTCATATCAGCATAGAAAATTCTTCGCGTTCGAATGGATATCTCCCTAGGGTAAAAGCAGGCCCAGGTATTTTCTTAGGAGAATGTTTGGTCACTAATTACGGTGGCAAGGCCCCTCTTTTCGCAATAAATTCCACAACCGAGGATGTTAATCTGACAATTCCTCCAGTGACAATTGAACCTTTTTTTTATACGATCGCACCGATGCGATCTATTAAAATGACGGACTGGTCGAAAGCCAATGAAGCGATCGATAAACGTTTAACAGCCTTACTTGAATTATTGGATTTGAAAGATTTAAACGGAGAGGAACGGGATAACATAATAAAATTAGTTTCCAAATTTCCATGTCAATTCCATATTGCAGGTGATAAATTGAGTAAAACCTCTCATTTAACTCATAAGATTCCGAGTAACGACGACATTCCGATAAATATTAAGCAATATCACTGTCCACCTTACCTGAGGGAAGAAGTTCAGCGTCAAGTAGGTGAAATGATAGAAAACGATATTGCTGAGGAGTCGGAATCTTCGTACAATTCTCCCCTGTGGGTTGTCCCCAAGAAAACCGATTCTAAGGGAAATAAGAAATGGAGATTAGTTATCGATTTCAGAGCGTTGATTGAAAAGACTGTCGCGCACTCTTACCCTCTCCCCAATATAACTGAGATTCTTGACCAATTAGGAAACAGCATGTATTTTTCAATTCTCGATCTGGCGTCTGGTTTTCACCAGGTGCCTATTAATCCCAGTGATGCTCCTAAAACCACTTTTTCTACCCCTTTTCATCATCTTCAATACAAAAGAATGCCCATGGGATTAAAGGAAGTGCCTTCTACCTTCCAATCTCTTATAGATAGGGTGCTTAGCGGGTTGCAAGGAATAGAATTATTTGTTTACATGGACAATATTGTCATTTATGCAAGATCATTACGAGAACACACCTGTAAAATGAAGAAACTTTTAGGACGGCTAAAAACAGCAGGCCTTACCTTGCAACCTGATAAATGCCTTTTCTTACGTCGGGAGGTCGCTTATTTAGGACATGTAATTTCGGAAAAAGGAGTAAAACCAGACCCTCGAAAAACAAGCGCGCTATTTGACTTTCCACAACCCAGGAACGTGAAAAATATTAAACAATTCCTCGGTTTAGCCGGCTACTACAGGAGATTTATTCCGGAATTTTCAAAAATAGCCCAGCCATTAAATCTCCTTTTACGAAAAGGAGAGAATTTTTCGTGGGGAACCAGACAGGAGCAAGCTTTTAATCATCTTAAGCAAATTCCTTGTACACAACCATTGCTGAGATTCCCGGATTATAATGAACCCTTTGTCGTGACAACGGATGCGTCGGATTTTGCATTAGGCGCGGCATTAAGTCAGGGACCAATCGGAAGGGATCTACCAGTTGTTTACGCATCAAGGTCGTTAATTAATACCGAATTAAATTATAGCACGACCGAAAAGGAATTATTAGCAATGGTTTATGCAGTAACGCGGTTCAAGCCCTACTTATACGGCCGAAAATTCACTCTAGTAACGGATCATAGAGCTTTGCTTTGGCTTCACAAACTGAAAGATCCCATTTCCCGATTGGCCCGATGGAAAATCAAGCTGCGAGAGTATGACTATGAAATACAGCATAAAGCTGGTAAAATTAATATGATCGCGGACGCATTCTCGAGGAATCTTATATCCAATTCCCCACCAGGACAACTCAACTCAGACGGACTTCTTCCCGAAGTCGGTATTGAAGAAATATTTCTTTTAAAAGAGGTCGACCAATCAATTCGGGAAGAAGTGGCTGACGGAGCTGAAGACCTGGATGCCGCCTACGCCCTGACCCAAATGAGTAACGGATTGTTTGGTATGCTGAATGAAGGTGGTGCTAATACGGGTGTCCCCTTTGAGTCAGATCAGACGGAGTTTGAGGAAGTATTAGATAATGAAGTAATTGATCTGGCTGCGGTTCACTCATTTGAGTCGTCTTTAAGGAGCAACAGCCTTGTTGTCCAGTCAGAAAGGTGTCAAAACGATGAATTCATGGATGAGGCTGTTGATCACTCATTCGAGTTGTCTCCAGGAAGCAGCAACCGTGTAGCCCAGCCTCGTGTAAATGATCTGGCTGGAGGTCACTCATTGAAGTCGTCTCCAGGGGGCAACAGCCTTCTTGTCCAGCCAGGAGCGTGTCTGAATGACGAAGGTATCAACGAAACCGGGGGTCCTGAGTTGATCCAAGCGGGTGGGTGCCACTTTCTTAAGTGCTCTCCGTGGAGTAATGAAAGGAAAAGTAAATATATTAGCGGTCGGCTCGCTGGAGACGGATCCAACACGACAGAGACAACGATAAGGAAAAGAGTAATTGAGGATCTAATGGAAATCAGTAAGAAAAGAAAAGAAAACCCTTTGCCCCCGAGTATGCCCGGGGAATCGGAAGACGAAGAATTTGATAATGATTTTAAAATAGTAAAAATAGAGTCTTGTTTAATACAGCCAATTTTTACAATAGAACACTTGGTTTTTTCATGCGACCAGTTACTTACTAGGAAAGATAACATTGCCCATTTTATGTCAGTTGATTGCGTTGTCGGTACCTCGATTTGTCAGCAACTGATAGATATGGGTATGTTAGATATTGATGGGTTACGAAAGGAACCTAATAGTATAGGCGCGATAGTAAAATCGACGCTTTCAACCGGGAAATTCGTCTATACTTTATTTGTTAAAGAAAAATTCAATGAAATACCGGAAGTTAATGATGTAATTGCCTGTTTAAATTCTTTGCGGACAATAATGATAAGTGGAAATACACCCTCAGTTAGTATCTCCAAATTTAATGATGGATTGGATGGATTTGAAAACGCGATTCGCTCAAATTGGAACCAAAAAACACCACGATTAACGATATGCACAGGTGAAGTAGTTAATCCTGTCTCCAATGAGATACCGGGAATAATACGCGAGGCTCACGATTCCGCGATGGGGGGTCACAAGGGTGACACGGAAACTTATAATCGCATACGAGAGAATTTCTTTTGGAAAGGCATGAAAGCTGACATTGCTAACTATGTAAGAACCTGTAACGAGTGCCAAAAACAAAAACTCGTTCGCGTTAAGACTAGGTTACCTATGACAATCACAAATACTCCCAATAAAACCTTTTTTTAAAAAATTTTAGAAATGGATATTGTCGGACCATTACTCTTAAACGTGTCAGGAAATAAATACTTATTGACCCTACAATGTAATTTAACTAAATATTCTGATGCCATTCCCCTCCGTGATACAATTGCCAAAATGGTGGCCACCGCTTTTATTTCTGATTTTATTACCCGTTTTGGATGTCCAGAATATATTACAACAGATCAGGAAAGAAATTTTCAGAGCGTTTTATTAGCTAGGGTCGCTAAAATTTTTAAAATAGGTCAGCTTCAATCTACAGCATTTCATCAACAATCTATGGATTCGTTGGAGAGAAGTCACCATTCCCTTGTAGAACATTTAAAAATGTTTTCCAATAAAACCGATTGGGACAATTGGGTCCGAATGGCAATATTCTCTTATAACACCTCAGTAAATCCTGCGCATGGATTTACTCCACACGAACTTATTTTCGGGGAAAAAGCGCGAATACCATCTGAATTTAGTACTAAATTTGTAGATAAAACGTATGTGATTTATTTAGATGAGTTAATTTCTAAATTAAACGATACTCAAAGTGCGGCTTATGAACGATTATTAGAAGCAAAAGAGCGTTCGAATCATTACTATGATCAGAAATTAAATTTAAAAACATTTACTTTAGGGGAAGATGTTTATCTATTAAGGGAGCCGCGATTAGGAAAGTTCGATGAACAATACGCAGACCGATATAAAATATTGGAGTTAATTAGTGATTTTTATTGCGCGAAAATCGATTTAGGCGGCGGAAAAGTTAAAATTGTACATTTAGACAAACTTAAACATGTGTATTTGTGTCCAAATTAACAATTTGTAACTCTGTAAATAAATAATTAAATAAATAAATAAATAATAAATAAGAGAATAAGAGAGACGCCAGTTATGCAGAACTAAGGAATAAATAAAAGGTTGTTAATTTGATTAAGGATTGAAATTTTCCTTAGTAAGGCATGGGAAGAGTCTCATGAAACGGAGCGAAGGATGGGACTTCTTTCTCCAGGTTAGAAATTAAATACCAATTCGTGGACAGTCATTTTTATAATAACAAACGTTCTTTATACATAATCGATATATTTACTTGTAAATTAATAATTCATAAATACATTTATTTATTTACAAATATGATATAATAATAGGCTTTGCGATATATATACATTTATAAAAAACTTAATTTAATCAACTGTCGTACTAACTCTAGAAAATTACAAAACTATTTTTGAAGATAATCCCATCCATTTTCTTCACTCTATATACGTTGATGAATAAAATCCGAAGTTTGAGTGGAAAAACGCTTTATGTTTACATTATTACCGATTGTTCTCGCCTTTTTATGTAGAAAAAATCCTACATAAGAACTTTGAACTAATGTATTTCTCATTGTATTATATATGAAATATTTATCTTCAAATGTTAATACTCCACTTTTACTCAATAATGAAATTATCGTTAAAAAAGTTTTCCTTAATTTAAACAATTTTCTCGTAATCTACACAAAGAAATTGCGCAATTCACTCATTCCAGCGAAACACAACTGAAAATAATAAGCGAAACAAGAACGCCCTCAATGACAGCACTTCCAACGCAAACATCGCGCAGAGCGCAAAAATGTTCAAGTGAACCCGGATACAACCAGTAAACCAGGAATCTTCCATTAATCGAATTTCTCCGCAGCACATTCCGCGCCTATTCCGCCAGTTGCGCAAGCCGAGAAAAAGGACAAAATCCGTAACGTCGTTCCGATCGCCAGTCCAGAAAATATACCAGCGCTTCCCCGCGGAAATGCAAACGTCCAAGATCGATTACAGCAGTAATTTCCAGGCGATTCGTCGCGAGCGCTTCCCCCTCGTCGATCGCGTCGCGCCGTGTGACTTTTTAAAATATAGGAAGTATCCTGTGTCAGAATCGCGTGCAAACGTTTCCGCGCTTTCGGCGTCTGTCGCACGCAGCGGGGGGCCCTCTTACGCGTCTCTCGATATCGTCTTCCTAGTCTTTTTCTTCTCTTTCGCTCGGGGAAATTTCTGCTCGGCCGCGGCGGCCACGCGTGCAATTCGCTTCGCGGTTCACGAGGTCGGGGAGATTGTTTATGCGTGTGGGAACGCGGCGCAATTAGAGGGGGTCTCTTAATGATACGCCGAGGAGGGAATGGGATCGAGTTGGTGAAAAAAAAACTGGTCCGCCGCCTTTCCCAGGTGCGGTAATTCGGCGGCGGAAGTGCTGCCGTAAGAGGTGTCGCGTGGGTTTAATTTTGGGACTGCTTAATAAGCGCTCGTCGGGTGTTTTTTTTTAAGGTTAGGTAATTCCTGCTTTGGTCAAAATTCCGTTATCGTTTGAGTAAAAAATTATTTTTGGGTTAGTTGACTGATAAAAGTTTGGACGAAGTAAAGCTTGTTCAAGCAATCTAGATTTTATAAAAATGGGAATACATCAGTGCTTCGATTCTAGTTGCCAAGAGCTTTTAAAATAGAACTTCTTTTATGTCCATTAAGATAAGGAATGACTAATGTTGCAAGTGCATGTTGGCCGAGTCATTTATATTTCAAATAAAAGCACTCGATATTATATAGCATTTTAACGGTCGAAAAAAAAATTGAACCGTTAATACGGTTGCGTTTAATAGGTTAAACATTAAGAACTGTGATTGCTCTTCATCTTTTTGCTCAGCATTTTATATAAAATGTCCGTAATTTTCAATTTAAAAAATTTAGGAAAAAAAAAATTGCGCTCCAATTTTTTCTTGCAAAATTTCGTGCAATCGTTGCCCGCATCGACATCAAAGTTTCAGTCGAAGACTCGACTACAAAACCGGACTAAGCGAAAATTGAATAATCGACAATTAAGAAGTTTCGGCAATCGAGCCCCTTCAAACGCGATCATCCGGAGGAGCAGTTCCTGCCAGCGGCACTCGACGTCCTCCTAGACGACAATCTTTCCCGAATCGATTCGGCTCTCTCTCTCTCTCTCTCTCTCTCCCACATCCGACGAGTATCCTGTGCACGAAAGGAACTTTCCCGGGCCGATACCATCGCGACTCCGCTGACGTCACTTCCTCCCCGGGCCGACCTTCGCGAGACGTCATTGCGGTCGTCTTCCCGCGCGGATTTGCATTTTTTCTCCATTTAGCCGCGAGGGCACATCCGATCGTGCGACTCTCGTGCGGAGGTACTCGCTTGGAGATCGATTTTTCTCCGTCCCGATGCCGCGGAGATTCAAAAGGGTTGCGAAGTGGCAGGCCGAAGAGAGAGAGATTTGTGCACTTTTTCCAGATAATTTACTTCTATTTTCGGTTTTCATTGACCCAGATTGCGTTAGTGGAGCGTATCACGCACCGGCTTCTGCATTAATTGGGGATTTGATGGCTAATTTGATAAGGTTCGCGTTGAATGCTAAACGTATACGCGGACGCGACATTTTCAAAGCATAAGTTAAAAAATGAAGGTAAATAGTTATTTTAACTGCAATATCAGAGTCCTACAATGAGTAATTGATAATTAAGCTGAAGAAAACAGAGACACTTGTGCAAGGCCTCCGCTTGACCTCGATAATTTTATTTGCGACTGATGCATTATGCTGAATTATATTACATTTTTACTAATAACTATAAAACTCTGTACTCCAAAATAATAAATTATATTTTCACTAATAACTGTAACTCACAAGTACTAAATAAAGATATATATTGTTGAGAAAATTATTTCGAAAAAAATTTTCTTATTAAGTATAAATGTGGAACACGATTTAAACGTTAAAAAAACGGCATTTAATCAACTTTCACTCAATTTTAAAAGACCCATCAAAACAAAACTGTTATGTTTTTTTCAAACTGTGCGATTATTCCTTACATGGAAATAATTAAGGTCAGTAGTCAAAGTGAACTTCTTTAAAAATATTTTAGAATTGTCTAGACATTAGACTGTCAATTTGTTACTTACATGACTCGACCATTAAAACTGGAGACATATTGACTTTTGATGTGAGGACTTTGAGCAGGACGTTATTTAAAAGACATGTGACTTAAAAGATAGTGGCCTAAAATTGTTATTGCTTAACTATTTCTGTAAATATGTAAGATACCAATTTCATGATGAAATATTTTGATCTGATTCATAAGACTCGTGGCGTAATAAATATAAATAGATAAAATGTAGTGGGAAACTTTTAGATAATAAGGAAAACCAAATAAAAAATATTTATTATTAATTATTAATATTTAAAAATTATCAATTGTTTCTGTCCATCTCGCGCCACGCGTCGATTATTTGAATTCCAGCGATACTCTGTTGATATTTTAAAAGCACGTACCATTTTGATTAAACAAATTTTTTTACCCAATTATTTAGTTAATTCGCAAAAAAAAAATATTAATTCAATTCAATTGTGCTATTTAAGGAAATATTTACAATTTCATTTAAAAATCACGTCCAATTCAAGCGAAACTTTCAACGATTCGCAACGCGCGTGTGTCAACGGAAGAAAAGAATCTGTGCTACTACGAGTCACTGCCCTGAATTACAATTTAATTTAAAGCTAATCTCTTCTCTTTGGTCATCGCTTTTTGCAGTGGCTTGTCGTTCGCGATAAAAATCTATTCTGTTTTAGATTCTATTAAAACACCGAGAGAAGAAATATAGTAAAAATTACGAATAATCTTGTAAAAATTACCATACTATCTAGTAAAGCCATCAAAGACTGTCACTTTGTAAGAAATTTTACTATACTGTTTGGTAAATTTTCCTATGAAGTCTGGTAATTTTTACTAAACTTTTCTCTCAGTGTAAACTCGCACAATGTAGAATGTAATACATTACAACGTGCAAAATATAAATAAAATATAGTACAGATTTTATATTTCAATTTCTAAAGTATCTAAATCCATTGAGATATTCATGATTTTACAATTGAGTTAAGTCAGTATTTATAATAAGCCTCGATGTAATTTTGTTTCCCGTCTGCTTATCTTTGCCCCTTTCAAATTATCAGTCTTTGTTCGCACATTATTTTCAATGACAGACTGATCTACATAACAGATTTATTTCCTTTCTATCAATGACTTGCAAATAAAGAATTTTCTCCATTCAAATTTAAAATTAGCAATTTAACCGTAATTAAATTAATTAGTTTATGCAATTTTCAACTACGTAAATTAATTTGAATTAATACGACTTTTCAATTTTATTAATTACCAAATTCGTACTACACGATCATCCAAAATCGGTCCTATTTCCAATCTTGTCGACCCTTCAGCAAGAGTTTCGCATGAACTCCCGCCGACCGAGCCGCGCTGCTCTATATACGTACAGCAGATTTTCGAGACCTCCCAGCTCGAATCGCCGGAGTAAGAAAGGAGCGCGTTACCAACCGAGAGACGCGCGCCGTTAGCCCGAAAAACCATACTGTAACATCTCTGTCCCGCGCAGCATCCGCTCTCCTTCCCCGAAAACATCGTACGATATCCCACGCGTACGCGCGTGAATTCTAACGGACGCCGAGGTGTGTTTTGTTAGAGTTCGAAAAATTCATACCGCGGGGGGAGAAAGTCGAAGCCGGCGGCCCGGTTCTATATAGATGGTTCGGAACACGTGACGAGGCCTGGCATTCCGCGTGCCGGATTGTTATCCTCCCCGTGTTGTGAGTTGAGTCATACGCGGGATTTCTTTGCCCCGGCTCCGTATGTTTCGCGCGCGATGTTGTCAATCCACCGGCGTTGTTCGCTTTCTTTTGTTCTGGCGATTAATCGCTTGTTTTGCACTGTACGCGGTGCTCGATATCTGGAAAACGGGATGGGTATACCACACTGCCTCGCAAGAGCGGAAAGTTCTGACTTTCAAAAGTCTCATTTTCTCGTTCTTAGTTATTCTTAGTTAGAATATTTAAGTTCAGTTTGTTTAGGAACGAAAACATATGCGTGAAAACGGAATTGACCAATTTAAGTGGAGTAGCGCAAAAAATTCCAGCATTTCTACTTTAAATTGCCGAGAAAGCTTTAAAACTATCCATTAATTCCGTCTAATATTGACGTCAAAACTCACTTTCTACAGCGAAAAAACGGGACTTCTATAGTCCAGCTGGTTCAATCGTTATGTGTATATATTCAAATGAGAATGAAAACTGGCACTCTACGTATATCTTTAATTCGGTACTTTCGCCGTTAAAACAAGTGTCGTTGTCATTTTTGTTTTAAACTTTACGCAATTTTTAATTCTTCTCCTTGGCATATATTTTTAGTTCGTTAAACGTTCGGATAACTTGCACAATTAGTAAACTACAATTAAAAAACAGTTTCTACAAAAGCAAAACACTGCGGTGAGCTCTTTAAAAACTGCTTAAAATAACCTTCTTTCTTACAACATTTAATCTAAGAACTACCCCAATTAGTGCAGTGAAAATTCAGAACCAACACAAAAGCCCTTCCTCCATTAATATTTACATCATTAACTCTAAAAAAAAAAAGAACCTGCATTTTAATCCGAAGAAAAGTCACCCTACCATTCCCCTCGGCCGAAAATAACCCTCCCCAGCAGGCCGAAAAACTTTACCAATAACTCTCTAAAGCATACAGTCCGCGAGGCCTTCCTCTAATCCCCTCTCTCTCTCCGTTCCTCAAATTTCAAAGCCGCGCCAAAGGCCGAATCAGCCCCGGGCCTGCACTCTCATTACCGGCGACAGACTCGCAATCAAAAAAGAAACTCGCCGCTCGAAAGCAGGCAGGGAAAACAATGACCGAGGCGCCTAGCAGAGCTCCGCGCTCGTCGCGCACTGTATATCGCCCGCCCGGGAGATCGATCGAGCCGACCTAGACCTTGAACGGCCGCTCTATAGGACACGCAGCGCGTGTCGCGTGCGTTTATCTCGGATTTCTCGAATTTTATGCGTGCCCCTCCTCTCTCTCTCTCTCTTTTCGAGCCGCGGAGCGACGTTTTAAAAGAGGTGGGAAAACGCCGAAGCTTTATATGGCGAGGAATGGTCTTAGGAGTTTCGACGAGGTCGGAAGGATTGTTTTGGACTTTTGGTTCTGTCCATTGATTCGGTTCGAGTCGGTGGTTATTGAGCTGTAAACTTTTCCTGGAATTTTATTGTCGGAATTGCTCGAGAATTGACCGGGAATAGGAAATGAAATATTTTCTGCGAAACGTTTGAAGGACTTTGTACCATTAAAATTTCAAAGATTTCTCGTAAAGATTCAATTTATTAATAAATAATTAAAATCGAAAAAAAAAAATTAAAATATCATTTAAGAAAATGAAAAAAATGACGTAGTTATGCTTTGTCTACGGAAGTCAATATCCTTCGCTCTCTAAAGTAGACAGATAATTAAATAAGTTCTTCAAAGAGTCTAAAGTTTCGTATCTTAACTTAAGCCTTAAGACTTCATGTATAAGAACTTATATGTATACCAAGGTACATTAGTATGTAAAAGCTCTGACGTCACATTGTTCGCGCATATTCCGAAAAGCTAAAAGCTCCACATATCTTAAAGACTTTCATTTAATTAAAAATTTATAAAGAGTATAAAAGCAAACATTTTCTAAAAGTTATCTTCAATAGACTAATGTTTTTCAACAATTTCACGCGAAGAATTAACTAAAAAGTTGCTTATCGTTAGGAAGAAATCGATAACTTTATTATTTAATAAGTTCAAAGAACACAGTCGATTGCGGATTACTAATGCAGACGTGATTCTTGAGGATTAAAATTTTGATAATACCTTGTAACGCGATATGTTTTTAATGTCTGCGATATTATTTTTATGACCTCATCATTTTTGTAACGGGGGTAGCTATGAATAATTCCAAGAATGCTAACATCGTTACACTTCTTATTACAGTACTATAAAATAAAACCAGTTTGACTCGCAAAAATTTTATGTAAAAAATTTGTAAAAATTTAACTGTACGTAAAAAGGGAAAATTTGAAAAGAACGAATTGATTTTGCTGACTTGGAAAGAAAATAACTACTCTGCAAAATACACACCGCAGAGAATAAGAAAATCGTTTTCTCCATCAAAAGTAGGCTTATATCCAATGCCCCTACATTAACAGAATCATCATCAATCTTAAAAAAACCCAAAAACTCAAAAGCGAAAATTGTTTTCAGCTACAAGCCAACGAGACTATGGGGTTTCAGTGGACACGTCCAATCAATTGTCCACAGTATAATTGGTAGAGTAAGATGTCCATGGCCTATCGGCGAGCGCGTCTACATCGGTCTTCCCGACGAGACGACACTCACCTACGACTTGTACCAGCCACTATCCAACGGACACGAAGGTAAATATTCGAGGCAACGATCGGCGGTTAAGCCACTTAAGGATTTTCTGATTTATCAAATTTACCGATGTTAATGTCTGTCTGTAATTTTGATTATTTTCAAAAATTCTCAAAGGACAAACTTGTAAGTAAAACGTCGCCCAGGCAATTACTTCCTTTGCAACTATTGTCAATACCAGTATTATCTTGTAGAAATGAATGGAGGCCACTTAAATAATTGCTTATGTCTGTCACATAATGCAGTGTTTCAATGTAATATGTTAATTATTTTAATTTGCTTTACTTTACGTAAGCTCACATTTATATTTACAGCTGTTTTTAATGAATTTAGAAGCTTAATGAAAAGAAATCATAATTTATTTTTCGCTCTTTAATATACCGCTGTACTTCAATCTATTTTTCTTATTTAAAAATTAATCTTTTAGATAAGCTTGACCAGACAAGTTTAATTATTTATTTCTCGCTCTTTAATTACTGTTATATTTCAATGTACACTTTTTACTCAAAAACTAATTTTTTAGGTAAGCTTGACAAGAAAATAATCAGTAATTCAAACAAAATAAAAATCAACTTTACAATAATTGCTTAAGCGTTTACACATTTTAAATATTTGACATCTTACGCGATATCTTTTATTGAAAGCACGAACAGAAGGTATACTGATGTCATTTTGAATCTTGCAGATGACGTGACGATAGCCATATGTCCTGGAATCGGAAATAGCTCTGAGAGCGTCTATATCAGGACGTTCGTCCACTTCGTTCAGTGTCATGGATATCGATGCGCTGTACTCAATCACGTGGGAGCTGTGTCAAGCGTCAAAGTTACTTCCCCCCGGATTTTTACATACGGTACGCATTTTTTTAAATCTAAGCTTCATCTGTTTTGGTTAAAAGTTTATTTAACACGCGCGGGCAGGAAAATATGAAAAAAAAACTATTAAACAGGTAGTTTAAATAAGTAGGTTTTCAAATAAGCAATAATGTAGTAAAGTCATATCGGCTACAACCGAAAAATTGTTGAGCGTAGAGTAATAAAGATTATATTTATATTTTTAATAAACTTTTATTTAATTATAACGTCTTCTACAACTAGCCACGTTTTGAATAAAATTTTGTTTAATTCTAACGTCTTTTATAACTAGCCACTTAACTTTGGAAATAAGCACTAGTACTTACCACTTACTTTTATCAACAAAATAATGTAAAAGAATATTATGTTTTTAATGTATAAATAAAAACACTTCAATGACAAAGAAAGGCTATAAATATTAATTTTTATCATATTTTATAATTATGCATTGTTACTAGATCGTCTGTGTAATTTGTGTCGATAAAGAATATTCATTTTTTTTAATTGAAATGAAAATTAATTATTTGATAAAATTTTTGTTAAAATGAAATTAGTACAACTTTTAATCAGGAAGCTGTACCTTTTTCGATGTATAAGTATCAGATAATAGATAATTAAAAATTTGTTGGTATTAAACAGGCCATACCGACGATTACCACACGATGCTTAAACACCTGCTAGACAAACACCCAAGCACAAAGATAATTTGCATTGGATTCAGCCTTGGTGGTAATTTGATCACGAAGTACATGGGCGAGCAAGGATCGAATAAACTTTCCAACATTATTGGCGGGATCTCGATTTGCCAAGGCTACAATGCTATAGAGTAAGTAATTGAATTTCGCAGTTTCTATTTGATTAAATCGGATAAAGATTTTAAATATTTGAAATTTATTTTGAAATTTATTTATGGTATTTATTACCATATTCTAATGTTTTAAATACTGTTACAGAGGCACAAAGTATTTGTTAAACTGGACAAATTTCAGACGGTTCTACCTGTATGTGATGACAGAATCTGTGAAAAACATCATTTTAAGGCACAAAAATGTATTATTGTCAGAAGAAGTAAAACAGAGGCATAATCTTAATGAAAAAGACATTGTATCAGCAGCCACATTGCCTGAATTAGACGAAGCGTACACAAGAAGAGTAAGTTTTTTTTGCGAATCAACAGATTCCTGCGCTAAACTAGATTACTGATTTTTATTCTTACCCTTCTTAAAATACTTTTTTCTCGCATTTAGGTACACAACTTTAGATCGGTAAAAGAACTTTACAAATGGAGCAGTTCAGCATTTTATCTCGAGAATATTTCCACACCTATGGTGTTTATCAACGCACTAGATGATCCTATTGTTCCTGAATCACTGCTTACACCTATTAAGGAGTTTGCTGGTAGGTATTTTAGAAATATTTTAATTCAAAATAAGGGGAACAATTGCGAATTAAATTTTGCAAGTCCATAAATTAAATTTCTTTTGCGTAAAGTTAGCAATTCTTACTGTAGCTTTGAGCTATCTGTTTTTTAAAACATTACATTTTGCATTTTTTAAATCTTTCTGCAAAAACAATCCATATTCACGTTGCCGCATGAAAAATAATAGGTCATGTTTGATTATAATGGCTCAATTTAAAAAAAATCCTTCCTCTATTAAATTAAAGCGCCTAATGACGTCATAAATTTTAACATCATATCTTAAATAAATTAATATAAAATACCATATTATGTTTAAAATAAAAGGTTTAGTGTACCGAGCGAGCACTAGCGAGCGAGGTTTCAAAGCTAGTTATAAGTAAAATAAAGTTTATCAATTATAAAAGAGTATTAAAAGTTTTGAATATTTGTATAAAATAAATAAGTCCCTTGACTTATATAAAAAAATGTTTAAATATCTTTTTTTAATAAATAATAAACTTAAATTAGGATTAACACTATATTCTTTTTTTAGCGAGTAAGCCGAATACTTTGTATATCGAGTTGGCACACGGCGGTCATCTTGGTTTTTATGAAGGAGGCTTGCTCTATCCTAACCCAATAACATGGTTAGACCGCACTCTGGTGTCTCTCGTGGGATCCTTGACTCTGGCAAGCTCGGATCGCGCCCTCAAGGCCTTCTAAACGCGACTGACCGAATGAAGTCTGCTTATAGTTTTGTTCTCAAAAATGTGACGGGCCTGTCGCATTTGTTGCACGGCACTTCGAGGCACAAAAAGCTTCGTAAAAATCTCATTTTCATGCAAATGTGTGTCACGTAGAACTGTACAAAGCCTTACAATTTAATGGCAAGAAATTTGTGATGTTTTTGAACATTTTTTGCGCAATGAGATTTTTCGAGTACTTTTTTGGGTCGCTTTAAGATAGAAATAAAGAGAGGAGAGAATGATACGATAATAATTAAAGATTACACGAGCGTGGATTTTCCTATTCGCGTTATACTATATCGTGAGTGTTTTTCAGTGTATCAATATTTACGGGAGGTTGAACGAGGAATGGAGAACTATAAAGATTCTCTTTTCTTTTTTGGTCGCGTTAAGAGTGCCGAATCGTCAATTATTTCGTTTGCGAGATAGATTGGCTGTTGCATTTTGTCATAAATACTGTCTTGTATATTGCGATATACTTCTAATGTGAGCGTTTGCAAAACTGAGTTTAAAACATGCAGCAGTGTTTAAATAATGTTAGACAAAAATTATTCATAATTGTATATCATTCAATCCAATTATTAAAAAATTAATGAAATAAAAGCAATTAAAATAAGTGATATAAAATTTGTAAACTTACATGTAAGCTGCTTGATATATAGTCGTGCATAAGAATGATTTATAATTAAGAATGATTTTTATCATGCTGAAAAAAGATTATAAAATTTTTCGATTTATCTACTGTGATTGTGATTGCGTTTGCGCACTGAAGAGCACAGAAAAACAATGTCTGACGCAATATTGTAATACCGTGTATGTTTACACGTGCAGTTTTCTTGATGTTGATTATAGTCGTGTGAGCTGATTGATTATTCTTAAACCATTCCTTGTGGTGCTTCTCCCATTTTTAGAGTATAGGACGTTCGAGTGATCCATCGACTACTACTAATTAGACGGATCGAAAAAAGATCTAAATGTTAATTCATCATCATCAACTCTTAAAAAAAATGGATTATGTTAACAGCATTGTACTTTTACAAATTTTTATCAAATCATAAAAAATTATAAAATAATTTATTAGATTAAGTTTTTTTTTTTTTTTTTTTTTTTAATTAATAACCGTGAAAAAATCAGTAAATTTCTGAATATTTAAGATTTTATTGAAAATATTTAAAATTATTTATGGATTTCTATTTATGTTAGTTTGATTCCTAATATAATATTTTTTTGACAAAGTGAACAAATTAAATATTATGAAATTCTTTAAAATATTTAATTTGTTCATTGATTTTAATCACGGTTTTAAAAAAGCTATCCTGGAGATCTTTAATCGTTCCGTCGAGAAACAAAAAAGTTCACTCAGGGTACTTTATAAGTGTTTCGATTAAATTAAATTATTTGTTAACTAGAGTTGTATATTTTTCCACGCTGCGAAAGGTAAAATTAAAAAGTAGATTTGGGCCTGTGGCTCGATGGACATTTTTAAATATTTTTACTTGCGCAATTTAATTATGGACAATATTAAGAGAGCAGAGTCTGGGAAGACAAATTAACAGATTGATAACTATTTACAAAGTGTTGATAACACATAATTTAAATTATTGTATTTAGAATTTATATAATTTTAAACTGAATTTATTAATAATGAATTTAAAAAGTTTAATAATATATATGATGATTTATCAATTAAAAATTGTATGTTTAATTTGACTCTGTTTTCTTAAGCGGTCGAAAATATTTTTCCCGAAAGAGTGTAAACCTTAGTTTTTTTGCGAGGGTTTTCTTTTTTCGCAGCGATGGTAACGCAGTTTTATGCGTACAAGAAAGTATAACTTGCTGTTGATCGCTCAGATTTGCACTATATTACACAACAGCACACTTTTTGTTTGTTTCTTTTGTTCCAAATAATTCAAAAGAGTGAGAATGAAAGATTTTCACTTTATAAAATAGCATTTTTTGTCCATGGAAATCATGGAATTAAAGGTCTGAAAACTTATATTAAATAGTAAAATATTATTTATATATTTATAAAAGGTGAATGAATTTTATATAGTTTAACATTTTTGAGAAAAATTTAGATAGTTTCGATGATAAAAAATATTTATTTAAAAACATTAATAAAGCCGAAACGTGAAAATTTCAACGATCAACTATGTTACACAATCGTACAAATAACAACTTCCTAAAGTAGCGAATGTTCAGCGTCAATATATTAAATGAACGTCAATTCAACGTTTATCAACTTTTACGAATGTTGGGCATCGGATTTTCAATTGGAGTTTGAGTTGTATTCACTCATAGTTCGATTTGTTAATGCGTTAGAAATTTCATGCTATGAAAACTGTTGTTTTTGTCAATCATTCACAGTCATTTTTACGCAAATAAAAAAGCGATGGTGAAAAGAATTCTACATTTTTTATTAATCAAACCCGATCATAAATATAATTTAAATAATGTTTTTTTTTCAAAATTTTAAAAACAATAGCTTAGGTGTTTGAGATTCTATTATAAATGGGGATACTTAAATGCTGATAATGTAATGTTGCTATTCAAAAGTATAAGATTAGTTGCATCATTTCTCACGTAACACGCGATAGTCTTTGGTCACATCTTTAAATTTTTAGACATATTTAGACATATTTTTTTTTTTAAATTGAACGAATTTCGGCTGACTACATATTAAAATATTTCGAAATGGGAGAATATCTACACCGTATTGTGGATCTTGGTGGAATTGCAGAAAAGTTTTTTTAAAAAAAAAAAAAAAAATGTCATGGGTCTCATTTTATCTTTTGGGGTAACGAAGATATGAGCGTTTTTCGATAAATCTAAGGAAAAATTGTTTTCAATAACAGTTCAGTATTTCTAGAACTAACGAAGATGTAATGAAGACGTCTACGTGAATATTATAATCTGTTAAGGAACGTTCTTGCCCATTCCAGATAAAAGCTTTTTTTTAATATGGGTATCAAAAGCCGGATAATAAAAAAATAAAATATAACTAATCGAAAATTAGAAATATTTACTAATCTGATATGGAAACTAAAAAATAAATAATTAAACGCAGTTACTTTGAGAAATGAAGGGTAGAATTATAAGTGATTTCTCATAATATACGGTAGAAGGCAGCACTCATTAGCTTAATATGTGAATAAACTAGTATTGAAAAGTCGTTTGTAAACAGTCTCTGTCAAATACTTGTCTATTTCGGTTCATTAAAATTTCTTCTTTAACTTTGGACACTATGTATAGACGCTAATGAATAATTATTTAAACGTGATAAAGAACGGGAAAACTGGAAATAAAAATGTGATTTCAACGAGTTTATGTTTTATCACCGTCACTATTTGTAATAAATGAAATTTTCGTGAATGGTATAATGATAAAGTAGTAGTGTAATAAACGTGATTCATTATGTTTTTTTTTGTTACATCGTTTTTGTTATTGACGAATTTAATTCATGAAGTACTGACAGTAGAAAATGACATTTCAAATTATGTCAAAAGACGAGAGAAAATCTTTGCTCTCGAACAATCAAGATCATTTGGAGCAAACATTGTGCTGGATAAAGAAGAGGAACGCGCAAACAGAATTTTAATGAAACACAAATTGACAGAATTACGTAAAGGTAAACTTATATAATATTTCTCTGGCGTGTGAATAAATCACAATAAAACTTGACTGCCAAAAAAGTTTTGCCAAGATATACTTCTTATACGTGAACTAAAATTTGCATTTACTTTTACTATTTGAGAGCAACGTTAATTTCCGATTTATTTTCTCTTGCACAAATGACTCCTTAATATTAGAGCACATTACTGCTGCAAAAAAACTAATTGCATTTAAAAACCAATCAGCCTTCATCGATCCAAAAACCTTCCTCCCCTCGAAGAACTTCCTGCGGGTGTCTCGCGAGATCTCGCGGTCGAAGGTGTACCGGATCATCCGGCGAATGCCGAAGGGTGGCGTTCTCCACGCCCACATCTCGGCGGTGACGTCGCGGGACTTCATTCTGAGCAACATCACGCAGCGGCCGAATCTCTACGTCTGCCGCAAGCACGACAACTCGCTCAAGCTGCGGTTCTTCGATCGGCCGAGCCGCGAATGTCGCTGGGAACTGCTGAGATACGCTCGCAAGAAGGACGAGTCTATCGATCGAGAGATCGCGGAGGCACTCACCATGTATACGGATAATTACAAGATCGCGAAGGACGTCAATGCCGCGTGGAAGAAGTTTCTCAGCATCTTTTGCTTCATCAAGTCGCTGATAACTTATCGGTGAGGGTGGTGGGTTGGCCATATAATTACTGATTTTGAAACGCTTTGGAAGATAAATTTTAACATTGAAAATTACTTCAAAGTTTATAAAGTACTTTATATCAAACAATTTAAATTATGTTTAACCACCAATTTTTAATACCCTTTCAGACCTGTTTACGAGGACTTCTTGTATCATACAATGGAAGAACTTTACGAAGACAACGTTCAGTTTATGGAAATAAGAACACCCTTTTCCACCCTGTACGAATTAAACGGCCAAGAACACCGTTACTTGCAAGTACTCGAAATCTACAAAAACGTTGTTGACCGGTAAGCTTGCACCGTTATACAGCCCTAAATTACAAATCCTGCACTTTTATCTTTACGCCAATCAAATTTACGCTTCATTTCCGCCAGATTCGTCCGAGACCATCCAGGCTTCGTGGGCGTAAAATGGATATACTCGCCGCAGAGGAACGTGCCCCGAGGAACCTTCGGCAATTACGTCAAAGTTTTTCGCGCCCTCAGACAGACGAATTCGAATCTCGTCGTGGGCTTCGATCTCGTCGGCCAAGAGGACAAAGGTCGCCCGCTGAAGGACTTTGTCGGTGAATTACTGGCGCTCGGCAAGGATACGAACTTCTTCTTTCACGCCGGCGAATCCAATTGGAACGGGCTTGAATCCGACGAAAATTTGATCGATGCCGTTTTACTCAATTCGAAGAGGATCGGACATGGGTATGTAGTATCGGACATCTTTTACGTATATTCTTACTGTTAGTGTTAATTAAACAATTTTTCATTATTATTGCGTAAATTACATTATACTTTTTCCATCCCTCCAGTTACGCCTTGATAAAGCATCCAAGACTAATGCAACTAGTAAAGGAGAAGGATATAGCCATCGAAATCAGCCCGATATCGAATCAAGTTCTGCGGCTCGTGAAAGATCTGAGAAATCACCCGGCAGCTTACTTTTTCGCCGAAAACTTACCTGTGGTCGTGTCGAGCGACGATCCGGGATTTTGGGAAGCCAGAGCGCTGAGCTACGACTTCTACGAGGCGTTTATAGGCATGATGTCGAGCAGATCCGATTTGCGAGCGCTCAAGCAGCTGGCTCTGAATTCAATTGCGTACAGTAGCTTGAACGACACGGAGAAGAATGCAGTCATGGGTATTTGGACGAATCGCTGGCGGAAATTTATTTTAGAAGTCAATAATTAAATTTGAAGACTGAATGTAAGACTGATTTGAAGGCTTGGTTGATGTTTATGTAATTTATCGATTATGCTGTTATTGAAGTGAACGTTTGATTTATACGTATCTGTTTATTTTAGCTATTTTTGTATTTTTTCTTTATTGTTGTGTATTTAATTTATTGCTGTGTGATGGAAGTTAGTTGTTCGTAGTTTTGTATTCAAATTGAACTTCACAGAAGACTGTTAGAAGATTATAATAAAGTCTATTGAATGAAATATTTGTTTCCTTCAACGAGTATACCTTCAATTCGACAGTAACAAAAGAGACAATCAATAAGTTGTCCAACTGTAGTCTATAAAATAGCATCATTAAATTATTAAGAATTATTAAATAAGAAAAAAAAATGCAAACATAATCCTATAAAGGTATAATAAAAGTCTTTCACCATCTCTTTCACAAATTAATTATTTATTTTAGCAAAATAATCCCGAATAGGGATTCTCTTTTCTTAAATAAATAAAAAAAAAATGATTGATTTATCAGTATATCATGAATATTTACATTCGATGTACCTCGGCCAATCAACTTTGAAGACGAAAGATCACTCTCTGCCTCAATTCTGGAGGAGAATAGTTCACCTGTGCAAGTTCTCTTCTGGCTGTCACCAAACATACATTGCCACTGCAAAGTTGCTTTAAGAACATTATTTAACTTTAAAGTTCATTCTATTACAGTTTCCTACTTATTATATTTCTAAGTAAGAAAGAAAATCTTGTAATATGTAATATGAAGATCACTACTTTATCGATTTTTATACATATTTTTACAGGTATATTTTTATTGTAGAGATTTAGTTGTAAATTTTAGACATAATAATTAAGGGGGTTCTATACCCATCGTTGACATGGTTTTAAATGACCTGTAAAAAAGAAATTTAAATTAATACTAGTTTA
>JAWWML010000001.1:28317015-28381136 GCA_035047165.1 Ormyrus rosae | reverse complement strand
TTACTATCTTTATCTGTACGAATTGGGCGCTTGAAATTGTGTGCACAAAAATTCGATTTTGCGCGTTAATGGGTTAAGGTGCTTGTAAGCAATTACTTTCATGATAATTGTTCTTATAAATTACTTTTTTGAAAGTAATGGTTGACAATCTTTTACTAAATACTTTATCAGACAATTTTAATTTATACAAGTATTTTGTAAACCTTATCAATAAAAAAATCAATCATCTTAAAAAAATGCTAAACAATTCTTTAAACAATTGTAAAAATCGATCCTGAATTAGATTACCTCTCGGCGGCCATAAAGGCCCGTCTTTTTCTTCTCTCAGGTGTAACGCTGCTCCCGTCGCTCAGTACTAGCCTGGATGCGAGAGCTGTTGATTTTCCGGGCGGACTGGTCGTTCCTGACGGCACGTTCGTCAATAATTGTTTGCCTTGGCGATTTTCTTTTGATTTCCGCCGGACGCTTAGATCCGACGAGACCACAATCTCGTCGAAAGCCTGACCGATGAATTCTGCAATATGGCCATCGAGAAACAGATTCGATTACGCGTGAATTTCTTCGATTTGCAATCGTTATTTATACAGTGAGGACCCCGAGGTCCTTAGACTTGATAAGAAAAAGTTTCTATTTTTTTCATTGAATAGCCATATAATAGTTATATAGATTCAAGTGCGTTTGTAACTTACCCTTTTAAAGAGAGAGTTTTTAAGACACAGAGTGTGAAAGCAAAGTTACACAATTTCATGCTATTCAAATGAAACAAATACAGAAATAAAATAATAATCCAGAATACGTTACTTACGATTTCGATTAGTGGCTTGACTTTGGGCATTGACGGTTATAGATGCCAAAACGAGTACCAAGAAAGCTAAGAGTTTCGTCATTTTTGCGGGGCCGAATTGTAAATTTAGCGTATTGCTTTCCCGAACCAAAACAGTGAATTTCTGCAACAGAGTAAATCGAAAATAGCGTAGGCCTTGAGCGAGCGTCGAACTGTGTGTACGGGTGTATATAAGCGAGAGAGCGGAGAGCTCGCAGGCGAATCAGTGCGGCAATTACTGCATCTCTCGCCTCGAGTCGTAAAGAGTGTCGGCGCGCACGCGAGAGAGAGAGAGAGAGAGAGAGATCGGCGCGGATAATAATTGCGCGGAGAGAGAGAGAGAGAGGAGACTGCTGCTGGACGAGCGTGCGAGCCAGCCGCGTAGACGCACGAACGAGATAATCGCTCCGCGAATTTCCCATTGCGCAATTAGCCGAGAGCCGAGAGCGGAGCGCTGCTTTCGCGGTCGAGACTTGTTGTTTTTTTTTTCTTTTTTTAAGTGCGTCGCTGCTGCTCTCCGCTTTGGGGGAAAAATCGAGAGAAAAAGAGCGAGCTCCGCGCTCTCGGACGAGATTCGACGCGCTGTTAGCTGATTCGGTAATTTTGCGCTTTCGAGATGTAGAGAGGCGGTTTTGCGTTGTAAACAGCTGCCTTTCGAAACGCGTATTTTGACGCGAGGATTTCGGTATCGAGATATTTATCGGCTATTAAACTCGGAGTTACTCGCGTGCTGCCTTTCGTCATTTTTTTCATTGGACGAGCGACGGATCGCCCAATTGACGCTGAGCAGTTTATTTGAAACCGGCGTTTTATTTTTAATCGTACAAATAATAGTACTCTGCTCGTTCCGATTAATTCCTTTGTCTCGACAATGTTTATAACAAAGAAGATTTTCACTGCGAATCGTTTACTCGGGACCAATTGCGGTAAAGCGAAGTGCGTCGCACGTTTGATTCAATCGCGGATGATTAATTCAGCTGTTAGAGTTAACCCGTCGCAGAAAAACTCGGTTTCATAAATCCTTATACGCAACTCTTGATTGTATCTACTTCTCTATAAAAAGACCGAACCTGTTGTTGAAAGTTTAAAGAGTAAAATCTGAATGGAAGTGAATTTTTTAACGAGGTTTAGAGCGGTAAAAGGTGGAGCGGGTTTCGAGTGAGATTACAGAACTGGATGTGTATGAAAGTTGTCCAAGAACTGTATTTTATTGTTGCGAAAAAATAGAAAATTAAGATTTTTAGCAAAAAATGTATTAAAAATGGTGTTTGAAATCAATAAAAAAAACGTTAAGCAAGACAGTTACTATAAAAATCATTTTTTTTTTCACAAAAGTCACAAAAAAAAACAATTTTTTTTTTAATTTTTTGACTCGAAGATTACTTTTTAAGCAAATTAATGATTGCTTTTGATTTTTTTCACTTTATCTCTCTTTGTTCCGCGAACGATCAAACAAAGAAACTCGAGTGGACATTGAACGTACCTCAAAATCCGTGTGTAATTATAGTATTATAAAAAATTTATTCCCTCGATATACGGATGCAAACTCCATTCCTTTCCGGCATTTAAAACTACAAAGCTTCTGTCGTCCTAGAGTGGGAGGCGTGCGCATGCGCAATTGCAATATACGGTTACCCACAACTAGTCGGACCAACACTATTTATTACCTCGCTCCAAAGATTTCGATTAAAACTCAAGACCGATTCGGCTCAGTCTGGAATCCGACTTGCGAGAGGCGCGCGAAATTCAAACGCAAAAAGCACTCGATATCGCGACGCGACCGAAAAAAATTAAAAAAAAAAAGTAAAAAATAAAAAACTTAAAAAAAAAGATAAAGTATTAAAGTACAAGTGTATGTGTAAAGTATACTGTATAACTCCCGTGTCTCTCCGCTCGGCACTTACCGACGATATCCTGAGGATACTTTCCGAGTCGACAACCGCACGAGAAATGCGAGCACAATGGTCCGAGCAGCCTTCAGATGAGCTCGGCCGGCGCTCTCACCGCTCGCCGCCGCGGCCTCGCTCCGTCTCCGTCCCACCGGTGCGCGGGGCCCGAAGACGTAGGAGAGAGTCGCGGTGGCGGGGGCCTCGTCTCTCGGGGCCCCGCGGAGTGGGGGGACAGAGAGAGAGAGAGAGAGAGTGGGGGGATCGACCCCCGACTCGAGCGCGGTAGGAACGTCCGATAACTATCTTTAAAAGGAAAATGGTTGACAACCAAATGTGACTCGAGGGGTGAGGGACCCCTTTGATAAAGGCTCTTGTTTTTCGCGCGACGCGACGCCTCGCGGGCAAGTGTCGGATTGCTGTTGGAAGCTTATACTTTGGCACGAGTTGTACAAGCGATAGTTGCAACAATTTCGCGGGTTTGTATTTTTTAGAAAAAGGCTGTTGGGTTTAAAATTGAAGCGAGTATTGTCGATTTTAAACGTATTCAAAGTACATTTGATAGATTGCGGTGTAAATTGCCAGTGTAAATTAAATTGAATTTCATAATTAATTGAGTATTCTAAAAAGTGAAGTGTGGAAGGTGGATGGCAAATAGTCGTAAAAATGTAAATCTCACCTATTTGTATTTTCAATTGTCACCCGAGATCGTAAACTTTTTATTACCTTTCAAGCTTCGAAGCCCCCTGGCTACTTAAGGGAATGAATCCATAAAAAAGGCTCGACAAAACACCTTGCCAAAATATCGAATACCGTCATTGCAATAAAATTCGTCGTCCCTATTTTTCGAAAAACTCATTAAACGAGAGTCTCGAAGTAACGATTTCCGTTTCTCCAACTAGCAAGAAGATTAAACTTCTATGAATACCTAAGTACGCTTTTGTACAGCACGAAGTTGAAGTAACAGGTCTAACCACGGGCGACTTCGCACGTATAAAAAGCATTTCGGACTTTAACTTCTTTAACTCGGCGGCTTCTAATAGCACAATTCCCTACAAATCTCCATTGTTTAAATTATTTCAGCGCAAACAAATACGGGGCCCGGCGAGGCTGACCCTCCCCGGGCTCGCCGTCATCCCCGCTTCGAGAGCCACCTTAAAGGGTTCAGCAACTCTCTCTCTCTCTCTCTCGGCTAAGCGCAGGGCTGCGCTCGCACCGGCCGGACCGCTTTCTGTTTCATCCTTTTTTCTCTCTCTCTCTCTCTCTCTTGCTCCTCCTCGGCCGCTCGGGGACTGGTTTCTTCTCTCCTGGTTTTCTCTCCTCTCTCTCTCTCTCTCTCTGTTTCCCTCTCTCGGGGCCCGAAGGTAACGAGACGCCGTGACATAGGTGTCCCGTCTAGCAAAAATTGTTTTGCATTATGCTAATGCCCGGACAAAGGGACGAGTCGAGGAAAAACAATTGGCCTTTTTTTCGCAACGTGTGAAAGATTTCTCCCGTCTCCCGTCCCGGTGTTTACTCCTCTCTCTCTCCTGTTCCTTGACCGTTCCTGGACACGACCTATGTTGATTTATCACGTCCTGCGAGCGAGAGAGGAGGGAGCTTTTCTTCGGCGCGCGAAACGCGAGAGATGAAGAGCCGGAGATTCCATTATTTTGTATTCATTGCGAACCCCGGCTATAGGCTCTCTCTCTCTCTCTCTCTCTCTCTCTCTCTCTCGGGATTTATTATTTGCTCGCAAGCAAGTGGGGAGAGAGAGAGAGAGAGGAGAGCCTGTATAGGGGCCTTAAGGCCGATGTTATGAACCTTTGAGATTAGGTTAGGCCTCTCTGAATGGAGGTAGGCCAGGCCTCTCTCTCGAGAGGCCTTCTTTTCGATAAGAACTATAAAATTATCCGCTTTGTGCCGGGGGTTTTTACTGGCGACGAGCACCGGGGCAGGTGTTTATGCAAGCACATTAAAAAAGTACACGATTGGGCCCCGCGAGTCTAGGGGCTTTGTGCTCCGGGGCCGTAAACTAGCGTGACGATTGCCCGGGCTTCGGGGAACCGGGGGCTTTTTTTTATCTCTCGCAGAAGCGGAGGCGGTTCGGCTGATTTTTTTTTACGAGCTTGTAATTTTTTTCGGGAAATTGCCGCGACTCGAGAGTTTAAGTGCTTGCTTTCTAAGAGTCGCTTGTTTTTTTTTTTTAAAATTGCGAAAATTTCTAGTTCCTAGACGGTATCTTGAGGCAATTTTAAGAAGCTGAAGAATAGTTAGGAAGGTTATTAAAAAAAATTTCTTTCGTTTATCGCAATTTGACGCTTTCAAATTTGTATGGAAATTTAATTGCAACTGCATTTTTGCAAGTGCATAATTTATTTTAAAACGAAAATTTCGAAATTCTAAAGGACCGAAGTAGAGAGCTAATGGTAATTAAACGGTTTTTAAATAGCGATCTTAAAGACAAACAATATGCTAAGCAAATAGCAGACACCGAGTTAAAATTGTTTCATCTGTGTGCAAAGAGACAATAAAAAAGCTTCTTTTATGCGCCATTCATTGGCCTGAGATTTATTGCTCAACTTTTATTGTGTTAAAAAGAGGGTGAAGTTTTACTGGTTGAAACTTGTTATATGCCCATTAGAAAATATTTGATTTGTCTGTTTGTAGCGCTTTGTCTATTAAAATAAATTTAAATTTGCCTAAGCCATTGCTTTCACCCGAAACCTTTAAGCAAATACTTTTTTCGCCGTTTTATCGCCGATCCTAAGTGGAATTAGAACAGGTTTGCATCTAAATTTACAGTTTACTTAAAAGTTGAAATTCCGCATAAAAAAATGAAAGATTCGTGGCTGCTTATTTCTTTAAGAAACCGAATCGATCAGAAATCATTGATTTCTTTAATCCCAGCTGAATCGAGCGAGGCACCTTTAAAAAGCTCGGCAATACATCAATTAAACAATATAATCGACGGCGTCCAGCGCCGTTCATTATCCGCGCAATAAATCTCTCTCTCTCTCTCCTCGGATATATGCAAGCATAAAAGAAGAAGACTTCGCGGGGCTCCGAAGAAGTTGAGTTCTTCACTGTTGCAAGATTGCGTGCTCAGATTGCTCGGTCATTGCACGCAGCGCGAAGGGGAGAGAGAGAGAGAGAGAGAGAGCGAGGCGCTTTTCGGTTTCGCGTTTTTTCTCCTTTTAACGCGCTGTTCTTACGTACGTACACGTGTGTGCGTGAAGCCGCACGGCAGCAGCAGCAGCGGCAGCATCCCTCCTCTTTTTGGTTTCCCTTTGTGCTCCTTAATCTGCGACCTCTCCTCTTCTCTCGCGCTTCGACTCTGTCTCTCTCATCCTCAGCCTCCTCGGCTCTCCTCCTTTCATTCTTCTCGCGTCCACCTCTGTATACCTCGTCGTGCGCTCGCTCTGCTTTTATTTTTCGAGCGAGAGAGAGCTGAAACGCCGAGGCCTATACCCCCGCCGCTGCTCTCTTGCTCTTTTTTGCAATATTTTTCTGCGACTTAACGATTTTGAGAATCGATTTTTGCGAGGGTTCACTGCCGCGGGTTTGCTGCCCGATTAATGATATTTGGATAAAAATCTGAATTCTCTTATTTAAAAGTCCGGGGGACTTTGTGTACCGCGATATTTCTTTCGGGCTTCGCTGCGCTCTTTCTTAGTTTTATTGATAGCGTTTCGTGGGGCTTTAACCAAATTGACCATATTTGAGCTCAATGAAAGAAGCAGCGTCTTTTTATAAAGCGACCGTGCAAAAGATTAAATCAACTAAATGTATTCACGCTTTATCGAGAAATTCCATTTAAGTTAAAACGCCCGAATGGATAAATTTTAAATAGTATATTTCGATACAAGTGCCCGCTTCATTCACATGTATCGAACTCTATTTTTTTAACGGAGTGCGCAAAACGAGCTGAAATAATTACTGTAACTATGTCTTCCACAAATGTGAAGTTTGGCGCCCGAGCGGGGCGAGGGTGACAATCACACGAGTCGAGGACGACAAGACGAGGAGTGAAAAGTGATAAAAACAAGGGAGAGTGTGAAAAATTAATAAATAAAAAAGCGCCCGAGCGTTTGTTCCTCGCACAGCGTGCGCGAAGTAAATGGATATGCGCCTACTTCGCGCACTAGTGCGAGAAACAGCTACTTCGCGCACGCAAAACAAGCACGAGAAAGCGAGTTTCGCGCACTCCTTTAAAAAAAATATATTTTATGTTTGTATACAAACATACAGTTTTTCAAAATTAAATAAAAAATCTTACTAATTTTTACGATCATGTCAAAGTATTGTTATTATTTTCTATTAATTTTATATAATATAATATCAATTCTGATATATAATGTGTGCGTACCTATAGCCTACCTGCAAGCATTGAAATCCCTTCTTCGTTTCTCGGTGATCTATGTACATATTTTAGATTTAAATATACAAAAGAAGTAAAAATTAAATTTTCATTATTCTTTGATAATTATTTATTGCACGCATAGTATAAAAATACAAAATAATGCAAAAGATTATAAAACGATACAAAAAGACAATTCAGTACTTTCTTATACTACTATAATGCTTAACATAATAATAACCTTAAAGATAAACCTACTTCTACGCAATAAAAAATATTTTGAACATAAAAAATGATACTTGAATTTCCAAAGAATCCACTTCGAAAATATAAAAAAAAAAAAAAAAAAAAAATTAAAGGACGGCGAGTTTCGCAAACGCTTTCGGTAACCTACTTAACCAGCGAAATTATTTTTAACTCTGCGCTCTTTGTTAGAGCGCATCTCTCGTTCTCGCTCGCTCCTCATCTTTTTCTCATAAACTCCCTTTGCCGCAGGAACTCTCCTCTCTCTCTCTCTCTCTCTCTCTCCTCTCTTTAATTCCCCCTTTGTCTCTCTCTCTCTGCCTCTCTCAGGCGGCGGCGGCGGCGGCGGGGATCGCGAATTTTTACCGGTTTTGCCCTTTGAGGAACATCTGGTGGCTGGCACGCGGACAAAGAGGGAACGAGCGAGAGAGCCTCTCGGGGGTGGCTCCTCTCTCTCTCAGATCCTTCCTCCTTCTTCTTCCCCGTCCGTCTCGGCAAAGGCCGTTTTTCTCCTTTTTAGCGAAGATCGTCGTAGTCTTCGCCCTCGGCTCGCGGCTCGATCTTCGTTGGCAAGCCGAGATCCGCCGGGCTCTTTATTTACAAACATCGGAGGCTGCGTCTACTTTGACTTCTAAATCGGCCCCTGCCGATATGCAGGAGGCGCTCCTGCGTGCGTGGAATGAGGATTGGCCGGGCTGATGAAATTGGCGATTGTGCACCGCGGCTCCGGTGACGACTCGCCTTTTTTCAGTTCTATAATGAGAAAGGCTCGGGTTTATCTCTGGATGTGGAAAATTTATGATGTTCTGGAATGAAAAGTATTGTTTATTGGGCCATTGTTTGCAAGCTTGTTTTGTAAGGTATTCTAGCGATGACGAAATTAAAATGAAAAAATGTCAGTTTATTGCGTTTGTGCTTTTATTGCCTTTGTTTTAAATGAATATAATAAATATAAAATACTAGAAAGATTTGTTTTCATTTGAATCAAAGATCACTAGTTATAATATAATAATCGTAAATAATTAAAAACTATAGGTGACGGAGTGATTTATTATAAAATTTTTAACGGTTTTTTTTAAAAAGATCGTGATTGGTATACATATGAAAATAAAATATTTATTTTACTTTATCAAACTATGATATCAAAATTAATTGAAAGTGGAACATTTCGATTTCGGCTCACAAGTTGACCAAAAAAAGTGAAATAGAAAAATGAGACCCGAACTGCAACCGGTTTATTCCAGTTCTCGGAGTTCAATCCCTTCAATTTTGCCTCCCCGGTAGGGGAAACGGATAATTAGAAGATCTTGAATGAGGATCAGGCGTTAGATCAAATGAACATAATTCTCTGTGAAATTTTGTACTTGTTGAAGAAAATCACGAAGTGAAGAAGTAGCAATAAAATTTTATTTTGTGCATTTGAATTTCGTAAATAATTTTTGAAAGATTTATAATTATTTCCAAACGAGTGCGCTTCAAACCTCTCGAAAAACGGTTTAATTCCTTCGGGTCGCTTTGCTATTTGTACATTTCTCAACTCTAAACTAAACTAATCTCATCTAACACTAAACTCTCGCAATAAATGCAGAAAGATTGTAACGGTTTCAAAAAGCAAGTGCACCATCGCTTCAACGCTCCTAAGCGAATTTATCGAAAAAGCCTCCGCTCCCAATCCTCTAAACGGTCGAGCAGCGCTTTCACCTCCTTGCAATTCCCACTTTAGCATATAAAGCGGATAATTCACAATACTGGCTAGCCCAAATAAATTTGCCATTCAGACGGACTCTCTCTCTCTCTCCCTTATTATTTATTCGAACTCGGACTTGTCACCTGGGCGCGCATCAGCGCCACTGCGCATTTACATTATATATTCGCCGGGTCGCTTTCCCACACACACCGGTGCTCTTCGCCGTTTCGAGTGTTTGCGACGATTAGCGACGCTTGTCCCCGTCGCTCGTCAAAGGCTCGCGACGCGGATATAATGAAATTAGACGTCGGAGCGTCTCTCGCGTACCAATGAGCATTCCCCGGATCGTTGACCGTCGCGCGGAGGGGCCGAGGCACACACCGTTTACGAGGATGTTACATTATGTGTTATACGAGTTTCGACGAGGTGTCGCGTCCGAGGAATATTGTGCGCGCGACGAGCGTGGAAGACGCGCGCGGATTTGGCTAGATATCGCCGAGGATTCGGTCGAGCGGTTAAATGCTAATGCGGGACGCTCCGCTGCTTATTGTCGCGACGAGCGATTTGCGCGCTCGGTTTAACTCGACGGAGTCTATGTTTGGGTTTGTTGGAGCTTTGAATTTGGGCTTTTTATTGTGTTACGAAATTTACCCTCGACGGATTGAATTTTAAATTTCACCCCGAGGTCGTGTATTTTGTATTGCGTTGTACGAATTCTTCAGACATTTCGGAATTTGACGGATTACCTTAAATTCTTTTGAGACGATATTTGATCATTTATGAACAGGAGCCTTAAAAAAATATATGTATTTTTGATTGTATGAAACTTGTTATAATTTTTATTTTGGTTTCATGAAAGAAATTGTTAGCATTGTTTATTGAGAAAATTGATGTAATTCAACAACTTAGTTTAAAAAATTGTCCGTTTAATAAAAATATTACCAACAAGAATAAGTATAATGTTTCTATAAATGACATTAGAATTCAATTGTTCATAAAAAGCCAACGATTTGTTATTCAAATAAATTTTCAACAATCCGTTGCGGTCCTCAATCGCCGAGAAAAAGAATTGAAAAGGAATACCATATCGTCTCATAACCCCAAGCGCGTTGTCAAGTTACACGCGCACGTAAAGAAGTTTAGTTTCCCCGCAAGTCCCGCGGATCATTGACCCCTCCCGTCCATTCAGCGCTCGCAACAAGAGAAGAAACAATCGAACCGCAGGCTCAATAATTACAAAAAAAAAAACAGCCTCGTAATTACCGAAGGCATATATACGCCCGTGCAACGAGCGCTCGCACGCAAATACATACACACTCGGCGATATCTCCAGAAAAGAAGAAAGGAGAAGGACGGCGAAGGAGAAGAAAAAAAAAAGAGCTGGCCGCGTACGAGCAAAGCGCGCACAAAGGAAAGCAACAATCACTTCCGTTTCTCTTTGCTCGCGGCCTCTTCCCACCCGTATATTTCACTCATAATACAAATCGGCGTCGTCGTCGTCGTCGTCTCTCTCTCTCCGGCCGAGGGTGCAATGCACCTAAATTATTATAACGAGGCCCGACTCTCTCTCCCTCTCTCCCTCTCTCCTTATGTTTATTTAAAATCTCGCTGCGCTCGGCCCGAGAGAGCGAGGAACCTGCTGGCAGCCTCCGGAGAAGGGTTGCACATCCTTCTCTCTCTCCCTCTCTCGCAAAATATTTTCGCCAAAGCGAGCGAGAGAGAGAGAGAGAGAGAGCGGAGGAGAGCGAAAGGGCCATTGTACCTGGGGCTACGCGAGGTGAATGCCTTGCCGGCTCGCCGGGGAGAACGTGTGAAAAGGAAGGGACAAAAGAGAGAGGGGCAGCAGCGCGAGGAGAAACAGAGATAGAACGACGCCAGGAAAGAAACGGAAAGAATCTTCCTCTCCCGGGTTCTCAGGACGAGGAGAGAGAGAGAGAGCTCCAGACGGCCGCTGCCGGCGAAACACAGGTTTTAAAGGGCCCGGGCCCGCGAGGAGCCTCTGTGTTGGTAAGGAAGGAGGGGCGGTCGGGGTCGAGGATCGCGAAAAAGGGACCGACCGACCGACCGATGCGCCCGGGAGAACCCACCTACAGGGTGTCTCTCGCTCTCTCTCTCTCGGGGCTCCGTCGCAGCAGCTTTCTCGAAATCTTTTTCGCCTTTCGGCTTTTTGGTGCGCAGGTGCTATTTACGGGGGAGCTTGTATAGGTGGGCCCCGCGAGGAAACTTTTACCTCTTTTCGGAGCGAAAATTTTTTCTCTTTTCTTTTTTTGTACTGTTTAGCGAGGGATATATCCTTTTCGCCGGGTGCTCGGGCGTATTGCTTTGGAGACGCTGATTGTCGGTTATTTATCTTTTTCGAGGAGGACGATGACACTTGTGCCGAGGGTACCTTTAATTTTCGGGTTCTCGAAAAAACTTTGTTCCAGGGAAAAGGTAATGGCGCTGGAACGCTGTGGAAATAGTCAAATGAAGATGCGAGTGATTATATAGAAAGATTATACTTTTTACTTTAATCCCTCTTTATATATCGTATTTTACAAACATCCTCGCAATAATCTCACAATTGTTTCAAATAATTGAAGTAAAAGTCCGAAAATCGAAAAGCAACTTAGCCTCGCGACCGCCGGCATAATCAAACGAATTCTATCGGGTATTCCAGCATACGAAAATAAGTCTGAAGCAGGCAGGATCCCTATTTCCTTTTACGTTTTATTCCAGGGCCTTCTTTGGCCGCCTCGAGTATGCAAGTATCTTCTCTTCTCCTTCGCTGATTCTGTTCACCGACATCTGCCTTTTTTCTTTAGTTTTTATTTACCTCTTTGTCTCGCCCGAAGAGAGAGAGAGAGAGAGAGAAAGAGAGAGTTTCACTGCTTGACCAGGTGAGGCGGAAAAGGGAGAGAACGAGGGGGTGTTTGGTGAAAGTTCGCGAAGCCTAACGGTCTTTCGCTGCTGCCGCTGTTGCTGCCGCTGCTGCTGCTGCTGTTGCTGCACTGCTGCATCGTGTTTTTGTTCAAGGGAGAATGAATAAGATCGGATACGCGTTGCGTAAAGCTCAAGTTTATTGACCACTTTGCTACCTGGAATTCGGGCTTATCCTTCTCGAATTATGATGCAATTTTTAAGCCGTTTTCGGTGTCGTGTTATGTTGCACATGTATTAATTATGCAAGTTAAAATATTCCTGGTTATGCTTTATTAAAAACATAGAAATTTCACAGTTTTTTTGGGCTCGTTGACGAAGGTGTATACGACAAATTTCTAGGCCAGTCGAAAGGTAAAGTCTTATTTAGAAATCATATTAATGCTAATCAGATACAACAAGAATAAAAAGGAAAGATAACCAAATAACTAATAGAGATTGGGTCGAAAAGCTTTGAAATGAAGTTCATTGGTAACTTGAGAAGTACTCTTTCGTTAAGCAAAATGAAGATAGTATTGTCCTTTCGATAAATCGTGGAAAAAAAAATGAAGCAAAAGAGAAATCTGCAGTAACCGAAAAGGTATCTTTTACCAGTCCTTCTGGCCTGCCACCTGGCTAATAAATGTAGTTTTCGCAATTTCCATGCGAGTTACAGAATTCCTTTCAAATTATAGGGATTCAAATTTTTATTGCATCTTAGTAACTTAAGGTTGCTTAATAAAAATAATCTAATTATGGAGGAAAATCGTTTTACAGATAAGTATTACAGATAACACATTAGAAATTCTAAGCCTAAAACTTTGTAAGACGCATTGTAATCTGTTTCCGTATCGCTATTAATTATTAAAAATAATCTTTATTGACTCCACTAAATGGAACTTTTTAGATTAACAAGCAGATTAGACATTGAAGTAAATGCTGAGAAGAAAATAATGAGTGTATAATAAATTTCTTGCTGCAGTTTATCAAGTCGATTGAAAAACAGCTGTATGATAAATAGCTTCTTTAAAAAATTAATGTGAATAACGATAGTTTAGAATACGTTACTATATCACTTTGCTGTTTTAATATTGCATTCTTTGTCCCGCGCTTAAAGATTCATTTGAATTCAAACTAATTTATTCAGCAGATACGAAGCAGAAAATGTAAAGAAAGACTTTGGTAACTACGTACGAGGAAAGATTAAGTGTAAACAAGGGAAAACAGTTTTGTAATAGCAAAATCACTTACATCTTGCATAAGCAACTAAAAGTATGGTTACTGTCTATTATTTACAATGGAAATCTAAACATTTACAAGTTTGAATTGAGTAATTATGCAAACGTTTTTACATAAAAATTATAAATGTCATAGCTCATTAACGCAATAAAGACAAAGTATCATTACCATTTATTCACACCCTGCCCGCGAAATTATTGACTAATAACACATCAAAAACCAGTTTACTTTACATACTCTCAATCTACATTATCCTTACAAGTTACTTAAACCTAAAACCACGTCTCGAAATAAAAAAAAAAACAAAAATAATAAAAAATCGAAAGTACGTTTCGCGCGGGATATTAATAAATCAGGCTCTTCCCAAGGTGCAGTAGCCAGATAAGAAGGCCGAAAATAATATTTTTAGCATGCAGCAGCAGCAGCAGCAGCAGCAGCGTCTCCCAGCGGCAGTTCGCCGTGCAGCAGGAGAGAAAACACCCTGCCAGCCGAAAGAGAGAGCGAGAGAGAGAGAGCAAGAGAGCGAGGGCATTTATAAATCGGCGAGCAAACCGGTCGGGCCCCGGGAGAGAGATGCATACCTTCGGCCAACCCTTTCTGCGCCGCGCCGCCGCCGCGCGCTGCACCGGTATTAGTGGGCCTCGACGCGAGGAGAGATCACGCACATCTGTGCTCGCCGGACTCGCGGGATCGACGGCCCAGACTGCATTATGTATATATGCTTGCACGAATCGCGCGCGGCGTGTTTTGGTTTTTCGTTCCTTCGTCCACCGCGGAAGCGTACGTCGCGTCCTCGCTCTGCGGATCTACTCGTCTATGTGTAATGCGATGTAAATCGCGCGCGCGCGAGAGAGAGCGCGGAGGCGAAAAAATTCGCGCGCCGACTCGAGTTGGCCGAGGGAAAGCTCTCTCTCTCTCTCTCTCTCTCCGCAACGGGTTTGCGCGATTATCGGTCCGCTCTCGGCCGAGAGATCGTTAGGAAAGCACGGCTGGCTGTGTCTTGACCGTTTCAGGATTTTTTTTTCCTGGCTCTGTGTATATATATGTACGCGCGCTCTCGGGTCTTTCGGGAGAACGGCTAAGCGCTTCGGGTGAGAAACGCTGTTCGCGAGAGGAGATGCTTTGCTTTGATTAATGATGCATGGCTTCGGGTTAACGAGCTGTAACTCTGCGCGCGCGGATTATTTTTGGTTCAACGTTATTTTTTTTTTTTTTTTTTCATTTGATGAATTCTTCGTTTTTGAAGAATTTCGATATGTTTTTAATGTATTTAACCGTAATTAAATTGTTTTTGGGGGTTACATTTATTAATTTCTGTAAATGAAAGATTTATACTATAATACATTGTCCATCTTGTTCAAACTATGAAATCTTGGACTGAAAATAATTCCAGATCTTGATTTTTTAAAGATGAAAGCTTCGCCTGATAAGGTAGCGAATCAAGTTAACGAAACTATTATTTTTTAAAATTTAACAATGACTTTTGACCGCAAATCAATACCTTCTACATTCATTTTCGAAGCTGCACCCCTTCATTAACTCAATACAGCAATTAAATATACTGAAATTTAAGTAAAAAAATAAAAATGCGTTACCGAACAGTAAAATTATCTGCCAGCTTGGGCGAGGCCGAAGGTAGCCTGGAACGGTCCCAAGTTCCAGCTGGCGACTTGGGCCTGGGCCCCGGGTCGGTTGTAGCCTCCGTAGCCGCCGTATCCTTGCGGCCTCCAGCCTCCGTAACCCGGGGAGGGTCCCGCGAAGGCCGCTGCCACCGGACCGCCGTAGCCGCCGTAGCCGCCGTAGGGTTGTTGCCAGCCGCTGATCGTAAGGGTAAGTGCGTTTTAACGTTTTGGCATTGTAAGTTTTCGTTTGGAAAGCGAGTTTTATGGGTAAAATTGATGATGTTGCCTTAGTTAATATTACTTCGGATTGGAAAAAGATCGATTTGCGCGTACGATGAATGTACCCGGAATTCAGCTGCAGTTATTTAGCATAAGAAGCAGGCAGATCAAGTTCGACTGCTTTCTCGTGCAGCATTGCATAATCCAGCTGTGCGACTCAAAGACAATGCTGTGAATGCAAGTGCTCAGATACATGTATTAATGAATGCATACATTAAAATTTATCGAATTTCTATTTTTTTTTGTTACAATGTCATTTGAATTAAAAATTATTTATAGACGTGCACTTCTCATTTTGAAAAATTGAAAAATTGTAAATTGTAAAACCGTTACTAAATATTACATATCGGATTAATAATAATAAATAAAACATATCGCTGATGGCATCTCGAACAAAGAATGTTGCCATCATTTACGGTTTCTTCAATTTCGACTTTACGAAATTTGATAAAAATAAAGGTTCTTCAGAAGTACATGCGAAAATACATTTTTTTTTCGAGCAAGAGCAACCGCATGAGAAAGCAAAAATCAAAGTGCTCGCGAGCCAAGAGGCGATTTACGGGGACGATTCAAAAGCAAGGTAGCAGTTATGGATGGTGCAATCGGTGACAGCTGCTCAGTTTATTGTTCGTCGGCGCATTTACCTCCATTACATCGGGGGGCCCTTGTTTTTCTCAGAAGGATATATATACGCAGGAAAAAAATTCGAGCGAAATATAATGTGCAAAGTAATTTTGCGCCCGACGTACAAGCAGTAAAGCGACAGAGTTAAAAAATGCAATTTTTAAAATTTTAATAAACTTATTTTTTAATTTTTTAATTATTATCAAGCCTTTAAATAAAACTCTATTTTCACAAAAAAAAAAAAGCGTCCCCACAACACTAAACCCACCGCAACGCTCTCTTACCCTCCATATCCGCCCCCGCAGCCGTGCAGTTTACGGCATCCGTGTCCACCTCCGTGTCCTCCGTGTCCGCCGTGCCCTCCCCCGTGGCCGCCCAGTCCACCCAGTCCACCCAGTCCGCCTAGCAGTCCCCCGTGTCCGTGCTTGTGCGGCTTGAACTTGCGCTTGAGCTTGTGCTTGAGGTGCCTGCCCTCCGGGCCGTCCTCCTCCTCGCCGTAGTCCTCGAAGTCGTCGACGTCGCGCTGCTCCCTCCCGAGGCCTGCAATCATCCAGCGGTCATTCGCGCGCTTTTCGCTCGCCGCGCGGCGCGCTTGCGACACGAGCGAGCCGCCGATTCTTTTCTCGGGTGTATATGGGCGAGGTGTTGCAACGCGAGAGATGCAGGCGTGCGGTTTCGGTTTTACGACTGATTCAATGGACCCGGCAAATTAAACGCTTCGGTTAGAAAGTTGGCTGGGAGCGGGTGGGGTTTTCGGTCGGAGGATGAGAGAGAGGTTTTTTTTTGGAGTTTTTGGGTTTAATTGCATGCAGTTTTTGGAAATTCAGTATAAGAATCATTAGAGTTCAAAATAGTTTTTTTATTAGAAATATTTTTCATAATAAGATTAAATGCCTTTTAATATATAAGTTGCATAACGTAGTTTACGTTTAGTTCAATCAAAAAATTCTGTTTAATTTGGCGTTTAAATTTATTACTATTATATATACTCAATGGAATTAGAGACGTTTGTGATTGTGATTGTGTAATTCGTAAAATACACATAAAGGAAAGTGAAATAAATTCCTCTATGGGAAACTAACCCGAATAACGTACATAAAGAATTTCAGGTATAAAAGTCTACATTCCATACGAGAAGAAAATTATTTATAGCGTACAATTTGTATTAATGAAATATAGTATATTAAAAAAAAATTTCCAAAATAGAATACTTTCATTTTATATGTTTTCGTGTTCTAGAACGTCGAATATCTAAAAGTTTATGCAATAGCCGCTACTTTTATCTATGGGTAAGCCATAGAATGCTTAAGGAGTAAACAAGTTCTTGCCTACTTGACGTAATTATTAAGAACGAAAAGACAAGAAAATTACAAATCCTTTAAATTGTATACTATTTGCAAGCGAATTTTATTTGTAATTAAGCTCGATTAATTTTGAAAATTATATGTTGTAACGAATTAATATTTACTTAAAAACTGATATTCATCGCGTAAGTTGCTATTATATAATTAAGAAACGAAGTACTGATTTAATTTAGATTTTGATTCTTTACTGCTTTCATTGCATAAATATTTTAAGTTATTAAATAACATAATCATTTTTGCAATATAAACTATTCTTTTTTTTTTTTTAAATAAGATACATAATCTACATTTGATTTTATTAAAAATTCAATAAATTTTTGGAACAATAACATACAAATCATCAAACAGAACCAATATTGACAAACTATAATAAAATAATCTAAAAATTCTAGTAATTTTTCAAAGCAAATATATTTCAGTAAAATCTAATTTGAATTCCTTCATATTATATCATCAGACGACCTACTAACACAGTGTCAGATAACTTATGTAATACAGCCTTTTGAGAATTGAGGTAACCCAATCACCTTGAACTTTTTAAAAATCGAAATGCCTTTCTGATCCTTTTAGAGCTGCACTTTGAAATCTTGCACGTATTCCATTAATTAAGTAAAAAATTGATATTTAAAATTTTTAATAAATTAAACACCACATCATCTTTCAATTCTGGTTTAATCTTCTTAAATAAATAACCCCTTGAATAGAAAATATATATTCTGTTTTTCATGAAGAAACCTGCAGCCGTGCAAAGTTTTCAACCAATTTAATCGATAACAACTTCCAGTCCCTTTCCGACTGACCGCCAATCCATATCTGCCTTCGCAATCCGCAATACATACCCGTATCATCAGCCTCGCTCAAAATCGGTCCACTCTCCTCCGGCGCCGCCGCATCCGGGAAAATCAGACCGCCAGTGGCGACTCCCACGTCCCGCCTCACGATTCGAATTTCCGCGGCGTTCGCAAGCACGATCGCGCACAGCAGCACCAAACTCCATCTCGTCGCCATGATATGCCCCGCGGACTATACGTGCCTCCTCGGAACCTGAGCGACCATTGCCCGGGAAAATTCTCGGGCGTACACTTTATATACTCCGGTGGCCGATTGCACGAAACTGCACGAAAGACCGCGCGGGTTTTCCCCGAGAGCGGCGGCCTTTTTTTCTCTCCGCCGCCGCGGCTGTGTGATGGAATCGCGCGAGGACCCGGCAGCTCGGACTCTCTTATAGCTCTCGAGCGCGGGCCGCTCTTTCTCTCTCTCTTTCTCTCCCTTCACCCGCGAGAGACGACGTTTCGAAAACCGCGCGCCGGGCCCACACGTTTCGATATAACCCGCGACGAATCGCGCTCGGGCGGGAATTCGTAGTGACGCGCGGAGTAGAGGAGAGTAGAGGCGATGGGCGTGTGCTTCTGGAGGACAGCGGCTGACCTTCCGCTTTTCAGGGACGGCTCCGGAAGTGTTCGGTGAGTTTCTTTTGCGAACAGGATTTCGACTGGGATTTAGGGAGCGAGGTGTCAAGGACCGATTTAGTTTGCGAGGGCGTTCGTTGAATGGTTCTTTCGTATTTTAAGTTATAGGTAAGTTGAATTAAGAGCTTCAATAAGCCGAAACTATTATTATGCTTATATTTTTTTTTTTTTTTTTTTTTTTTAAATCATTCCCTTGCTATTTTTTTTCCAGATACCTGTGTCACCGAACATATTTGTCTATTTCAAAATTTTCTTATTAAAATTAAAATTATTTTCATAAAATTAAAAATTACAAAATAAAATATCGTCCTTGCAAACGGCGCGCTCATCTGACAGTGAACTTTGCGCGCTCAAAGAAATCTAATTACAATAGGACATCTCCGTTTCTTAAGCATTAACTAGCGCAATTTGAGGAACAAGGTCGAAGATTTCGGTACTTAAATATTCATGTTTGAGCAAATGAGACGTAGCTCTAAAAAAATATTTGTATCGGAGAGGTTCTTTTTGGACGGGCAAGATTTTTCTGCTTTGCGCAAGACGAGGCATTTCAAGGGCTACAGCGCGTTTATGCAGCCGACTGATTCTCCGAACTGATTACTGAACTTCCTAATGATAGTTGGGGTTTCAAAATTTGGCTGAAAAGATCGCACGGAAAAGAGCAATCGTTATTTTTTATCTTAAATTTAACAAGATTAATTTAAAGCGCTTCAGTTGTCATAAAATTTTTGTTTTAATTGTGCTTGTGAATGTAGAAAATATTTATGAATGTTTTTTAAATAAAGAAATAATAAAAAAATTAAACAACAAGTATTAATAACAATTTATAATAATAAATTGATATTATAATATACCACAAAGAAGTTGATTAATATCCATTTTTTTTTAAATTAATGCAAAGTAATCTGATAGGTTGATCTTCCAAAATAACAATCCAATTAATTTATGTTTACCAATACAAAAATATTTTATTTATCACCTTTTTTTCAGGAACATATACAACATACATTTTTTTTACATTTCTGTTATTTTAAGTGTCGTATCAAACAAATAATGAAATGCACAGGTTGAATAATATTATATTATATATTTATTATAAGAGATTGAGCAGTATACATCGGTGGTACGGAAGGTACAAGTTATCGCTACGATAGCGCAGCGCGGACTGAGCGGGAAGGGCGCATGACGGATTAGGCAGTCAATTAGTTTATTTAGAAAAAGTAGGTGGCGCTATCCCTTAAGACGCTTCGCTGTTGTATGTATTTATACATATTCACAAAAATTTCAATTACAATGTTTTCCCTTTGCCTGTAACTTTTCATGAAGCGCCTGAAGAACTTTTTGATGGAACTCTCGATGAGCCTTCTTATGGAGCATGTGCTTTTCCGTCAAAGCTTGAAGTTTCTGGGTAAGATGTCCACCATGTCCTGTATGGCCACTGCCGTGAACACCGTGTCCTACGTGGCCACTACCGTGACTGCCGAAACCTTGTCCAATTACGTGACTAATTCCATGATGCCCCCCGATCAAAACGCCGTGTCCTACACTTTGAGCGCCAATGATTACACCGCCTCCAATCTGCCCACCGTTACCGATAACGGTTCCAGTTTGACCGCCAACGACGAAACCACCCCCAAACTGTCCGCCGTTACCGACAACGGTTCCGGTCTGACCGCCAACGACGACACCACCCCCAAACTGTCCGCCGTTACCGACAACAGTTCCAGTTGGACCGCCAACGACGACACCACCCCCAAACTGTCCGCCGTTACCGACAACTGTTCCAGTTTGACCGCCAACGTTGACACCGCCCCCAAATTGACCACCGCTCCCAACTTGGCCACCGACTTGACCGCCGATATTGATTCCGCCTCCAATTTGACCACCACCGTTGACCCCCCCTCCGACTTGACCACCGCCAACGTCGATCTCAAATTGTCCACCGCTTTGACCGCCAGTCTGACCGCCGACTTCAACGTCAAATTGTCCACCACTTTGACCGCCGACTTCAACGCCAAATTGGCCACCGCTTTGACCACCGATGTCAACGGCACCTCCAACTTGACCACCGGTGCTCACGCCGCTGCCAACGTGGACGCCGCCGTGTCTGCGGTTTTGTAAGGCGTTAATTACTTTGACTCTATTATTACCGATGGAGTCTATTAAAGCAGGCAGCATGGTGAGGCCAGCACCATCGTTGAAAGAGCCGGAGTTTGTCAGCTTGATCGATGTGCCTGACTTCGTTTTAATTTCCAATCTGTAAAGAAATTTTTATGAGCAACTATTTTTTAAAGATAATCTAGCTTCGATTCTTCATAATAAGATTCATTTTATGTTTGCTTAAAAGTATCAAAAAACACTTTTTCCAAAAAAAAAAGAAAAAAATATATATAATTGACTGTATGTCCTACAGTAATATTTTTAAAGTTATCAGCACAGAAACTTTTTTTGCATCTGTTTAATTAATGGTTTTCAATGATGATTTAAGTGAATAATAGAGATAAATTATTGTCTTGAAAATTAAATAAAATCATAAGACGTCGCTATAAAATAATTTTTCTCTTACACAAGATTTCCACTTTCTAGAAGTAATAAATGATTCAAAAGGAAATTTTTCGTTGCCAAATGAAACTGTTAGTTGATTACGAAATATTACTGTGAAAAGCGAATACCTTTAGGCGCATTTCTTAACTTTTGTTTACAAAGGATAACTTGCTAAGCAAACTCATTGAAACTTTTATGAATTACTAAGATTTCGAATATAATTTCATTACTTACTCTTTTTTCACGTTTTCGTCAACGCCTAACGTCCGTTTGACGCGATTTGAAGTTTCTGGATTCGAAATTTCGAACTCTGGAAAAATACAAAAAATAGAAAATATTAATATCAAACAGGAACATTTCATTGTACATTATCGAAAAAGTGCACGACGCAGAGATACTACTATTTTTTCGATACACAGTTTCAATTTATGGTGCCTGCACAAGCAAAATTGACTGATGGTTGTATGCTTCTACTGAGATCAAGAATCGAACATTTCGTGCAATTTGCGTACAGACAAGAAAATATGTACATAATAGTCATTGTGAATTATAATATTTAAATTTTTTTATTTCGAATACAAAAAGATGGCGTGAATTTATTTTACTCTAAATTTAAAAGGTAACACTCATTTTGAAAACTGTTATGCACTTTGACACAATATTTCAAACTGTTTAGGTTTCAATAAAAATTTTACACAAAATATTGTGAAAGAATTAAGAATTAAGCAAATGGTCTACAGCAAGAGTAAAATAAAAAATTGAGAAATATATGGTTTCAACGATATTTTATTACAAGTGTAACTTGAAAATATGAAACGAAAGAGAATAAACTACAATAATTTTAAATATTGGGAAATCGTTTACTAACCTTCAGAAGGCTTGCAAAGGGCAGAGTGAATGGCCAATGCACAGACGACGAGGAAAATTTTGTAAGCCATTTTTCCCTGTTTTTGGCACAGAAAGTACGAGTAGCAGCAAAGAGGAAGACTGACACTGAGGGCCAGAAAAACCTCCCTTTATATAGTATTTCGAAAACGACGCTTAGGTCCACTGTTTTGGGCACAAGGGTTTGGTGGGGAAACTTTCCCTGTCTCTAAAACGCTTTTCCCTTCCAGGTATAAGCGTCACTCGAGGGATGAACGCTGCTTCTGTTGGACGTGCCGATCTCGGCAAACAAGTACTTCAAGGACAGAGTAATTAAGCGATTAAAGTAACTTTCTCGAAGAAAGTTAAGCAAAATTTTGCTGAACATGTGACGCTGCACGTAGCTTCAAAAATCTATTGCTTGCCGAAATTCATTTTGCAATGTTATCAATATTGTAATGCACGATCGTCAAGTAAATCATTTTTCCGAACTCAGGCATGAAATAGCCTTCAATTCACGCTACAAAGTAGCGTAGAAAATTGAGTATTTCAAACGTTTGAGAAAATATTTTGTCATAGCGGGGCTTACTGGACAAAAAAGTCACTTTTATTGATTTAAAAAAAAAATTTTTTTTTCTCTGTTTTAAACTATTTTTTACTATTTGCACGATCATCTATCCAACTTTCTAACACTAAATGAGGGCTTTTCATGCCCTCTTTGACAACAACACAGTGTGTAACATGGGGAGAAAAGCTATTTCAGACTCGTGCTGAATACTTCACCCTCACTAGAAATAGCGCATTTTTTCCCGTTGTTGCACAATATACTATTTTGATTTATTTGAATTTAACATTGTTATAATAAAATTAAATTTTTATTAAAAAAAAAAATTTTTTTCCTTTTTTTGGTAAAAATATACAAATATTATTTTTTGTTTAAAGTAAGAAGGATTGATTTATATTATCAGTCAATTTCTATTAAAGGGTGAAAAAATGTATGTCCAGTAGAATCATAATTATAATCATCTGCAAAAGAGCGTTCCTACTTTATAAAAATGATCTAATAAATACCCTCGTCCTTTTATCTGTTATTCAAAGTGACAGTCAACTTTGCGCACCCGGACGAACGTTATAACTCGGACGAATTACACCATACAACCTTTATGATTTTTCACATCATCCAAATCAACGAGTACGTCTATCCTCGCGCTCCCACCCACTCGTCGACGAGCGACATCTCAATTTCGCACGCGGCAGCCGGCGGAATCTAATTATCGAAGTTTCGGAACGACGCATAACTTGGGAAAATAAATGTGTCGGAGAGGCTCGCTTTTTTGGGCAGGCGAGATTCTGTCGTTTTACGCAAGGACGACGACTCTCGAAGGCTTTGCAAAGGTGATGCGACGTTCCTCCGAGCGGATTTTTGCTGGTGTCTACAGAGATGCTCGACAATTTATGGGGTTTGTAAATTTTGCTGAAAATTTAAAGCGAAGAGAAGAGTATTTCTTTGTCGCGGATTTTAATCAGGCTTTCGTGCTTGTTAAAGTATAGAGTATATTGTTTGCAAGATATTTTTTTTTCAACTGTAATATTATCGTATTAATGGTTATATAAGATTTTTGGAAAATAATAACGTTCGTCGAAAACGGAAAAAAGTTTTATGAGCTTTAAAACACTCGTTTGAATAGCAATCACGAGATTTTAGTGTTATAAACAAATTTATATCTTAATATAGCTTAATTCTTTAATATTAATCTCTCAAGAATATTTCATTCTATATTTTACCACATTAAAGAGCGTAATAACCGAAAAAACACGCTTCATTTTTCAACATAAAAGTTATTAAAAACCAATGTATTGCAAAGATTATTTTGTTAATTTTTCCAATTTTTGTACAAAATGGACGAGCAGCTATAGAGAAGAAAATCGTTCTCTGAAAACCGTTCCGAAGTTGTGAAAGGGGTGTGCTGATCCATTGTTTCAAGCATCGGAGGCAGGTACGTGCCTTGTTCAAGGGATAGTCCGGGTTAATCTGTTGCAAGCGGGCGATGTTGAGAAATTTGGTGAACAGATGCTTGAAAACGAGGAGGAATGATATTTCTATGATTTTAAGGATTATTTTGTGCTAAAAGCGATTATAATTATTTTAAGTCTGAACATTTTCTGTTGTCGCAGCTTTTTCTACAACGTACAGTTTCTTAAAAATCAAGAACTAAATTAATTTGATAAATCTATATATTATGTCGTTGCATAATCTACACAATCTAAAGATCGAACAAACTTAACTTTGCGAATGATGGTCAAAGAGTAAAATTTAAACAATAAAATGAAAGGGCAGCGCCTCTACATTTTGATTGTATATATGATTTTATAAATTTCTTAGAAAATTAAATAATTTCCCTTCAAAAATATTATATTTGGCAAAGTTCATTCACTATGTTTGTTTATTCACTTACAATTGGAAAACTATAAAAAAATATTAGTATTATAATATATTGTAATAATAAATTTATTACTTTCTCACATATATAAAAAAATGTTATGTACAATACAAAATCACATAATTGTTTGTGTAAATATTAATATAATATGTTAATACAGTAAAAAAAGGTTCTTACAGTTTTACAACAACAAAAAAATAGAACAAAGCGTTGCATTCAAGAAAGAACAGACGGTTGTATTCTTTTACAAGAATTATTGCGGAGGAGAGCACAGGCATTCTCCGTCAAGGTTGTTGTTGATCCAGCCAAGGAAGTTGGAAACTTTCGTGTAAATGCCAGGGTAACCGGGCCTAGCGCAGCCTTTGCCGAAAGATACGATTCCTGTAAAAACAATGCACAACGTGAAATTGTTATTTTTGCATTTAAACGTATCCGTTTAAATTTTAAAATATAATATAAATTAACGTTTAAATTTGACTAATGAAAATTTAATTTTCTACAGTGCTCGGTTGCGATGCCTTTAAATCAGCAAGGTAAGTGTGACTGGTCGCATAGTTTCAGGTGCAAGGCAGCGTTAAGGGGGAATTTCGTGTAGAAGCTTAAAAAAATCCATTTTTTTTAATTGTTTTAAAAGTTAATTTGACATCTGTAAAATGCAAAAAACTTTACTGTTTGGGCTAAAAGTCAAAACTATTTTGATGAAAGCCTATATTCGAGATTCACTTACGCGCAGCTATATGGACATACCGAAACTTCAAACGCGCTTTTCTTGAAACTTTTTTTTTCGCAAAGTTTAAAATCGGTGTATACGATTACTCAAAAAGTATTCAACCGATTGGCTTCAAATTTAACGCACGTTTTAATAATACTAATGACTCCTGGATGAACCTTACATAACATTATTATTTAGAAAATAAACACGTTTTTAATGTAAAAAAAGAGCGAAATTTTCTTAAAAGTTCTACGTGGGATTCCCCTCTTAACGCACAATTTATGTTAACGCTACCTTGCGCCTGCAACTATGTGACCAGTCACACTTACCGTGCTGGCATAGAAGCATCGCAACCGAGCTAAAAGAAATATTGTCTAACTTACCAGCAAGAACCATGTTTCCTTTCTCTCCACGTACAACCAAAGGACCGCCACTGTCACCCTAAAAGTAAAGAATTATTTATTTACTCGTGCTGTTCTCGCAATAATTAATATTTGATACGTATTTGTCAAAAAAATAACTTACTTGGCAAGTATCGCGTCCACCCCTGAGGTATCCAGCGCATATCATATTTTTGGACATTTTACTTAGAGAGTAATGTGATCGAGAACATTCCTGCTTTGACATAATTGGTAAATCAACCTTTTGAAGGGTTCTGGGTACATCACCGTATACTTCGTGCGTTTTTCCCCATCCAGTAGCGATACCAGTTTTTCCACTGAAATCGACACCAGCTGAAATCGTTTATGCAGAATTATTATGTGGGTTCTATTTTGATGTAAATAATTACTCAGATCAAACTTGTTTTTTTAATCGTAAGAGCAAGAACTACAATTATTTTGATAAGTGTTAGTACAATATTTACCGTTGCAATTATAAATTAAGTTTTTAATTTTACAGCTAATGTTTTGTTTTTAAATTTCTAAGTATTTATTATTGTAAAGTAAAAATGTTTTAAATTCAATTGGAAATATCAATAAATCCTAAACTAATCTGTCTATTTACTGAATTTTTTTACCAGTTCTTACACTAACAATAGTAGTTTAACTACAAGCTCATGCAAATTTCATCTAATTACGATTAAAAATACACTTCCTTACCTTCTGGTAAGCAGACGGTTTGAATCTTTTTGCCCAAAGTGACTGGCTGTGCGAGTTCGATTATGGCAATGTCGTTATCGACAACATCCTCGTTTTGCGTGAATCGTCGATGCGTAACTATGGATTTAATTTTATGAGTTTGTCCATCTCCAAGAGTGATAGAAAAGCCCCTGGTGGTCCTTGCGCTAAAATCATTTTTGTGAATAAGTGTCAAATCGGAATTCTAGAAATTGTTTCAAATGTACGAAAAATTTGTAATTCCGTTAGGTTTCACCTACCCAATGAAGCAGTGAGCGGCTGTTAAAATATGCCTGTGGGTAATAACAGAACCTCCGCAGTGGTGCTGTCCGCCGTATTTGATTTTGGCCATCCACGGGAAGTCAGCGATAGTCGTACCTTCGCCGTTAACGATACGAGTACTTTTCTTCACTCCGCATGCTAGTTAAACAACGAGAATAAAGTGTTTGAATAATCAGGTTTTAATTATGTAATTGATAGTTGTTAGCTTTTTAAAACGAATACTTACTGCATTTGTCGCAAGTACTCGGAGCTTGAGGTTTATTTCCTTCATTAGAGTCGATATCTTCGTCATCTGTGGAAGAAGGTTCGTGAAGGCCAGGGTACGAAGGGTATTGTGGCTGTTGTGGGAATGGGAAAAGTGGGAATTGTGAACCTGGATTGAGAAAATCATCGAAAAGTCCGCCCTAAAATTAATTTAATTGAAATTATACAAATTGACTCAATGAATTTAAAATTATACCTTAAAGCGCAGTCAAAGCTAATAGTATTATTTCTAGTATTGCAATTAGTACTCTTCTAATTATACGACGCATATTGCATAAATGACCTATGTGTCATGCGATGGTTATTAAAAACCAAAAATTGAACAGATTATTTTAAAGAAAAAAAATGTCATTCTGATAACAAATAACAATTGCAGTTTTAAAAAATTGTTAGTTTGACAAAACACGTGAAAAATTGATGATCAATTTTTAATTTCCTTCTGCAATACTGTATATAATAATACAACACTCCTTGACGCGATAATTTATTTCTTTAAACTCAAAATTTATTGTTTAAACTTACAAATTGTGGACGAGCCTCAGAGGAAATGAATAAGCAGCCCAGTGCGAGGCAAAGGGTAAAGGTAAAAAGACCCTTCGCCATAATGTATCCCTTGTACTCGAGGTTAATACAATATGCTCACTAAACGAACTCAGAAGAAATGATAATTCCACATGAAATTTTCCTTTTATACTAGACTTTAATTTTATACAAAATACGTCACTTATGTTTACCGTATTACTTATGTTTACTTTTGATAAAACAAGAATTGATGGAAAATATATTAATGACAGGTAAAAATCCATTCACTGGTTACTCTATGTTACGTGTCTTCAAATATAACGAAGAACCTTTATCACAAGAAGAATGTATCAATGAATTAAAAGACACTGTAATCACACTTGATTATACAAACAGTTAACTGTTGTACGAAGCACTGCAAATAATATTTCATGACGTATATAAATCAGAAACCATAATTTAAAAATTAAGAAATATCAATTACGTTAGCGGGTGTAGCGAAGAAGGTATAAAATAATGAATAAAATTACGAAATTATCAGTGCGAGCCCGTGTTTTATATGAAATGATAGATACGTCACAAATTTCATTATTTTTCTTTTGACTTATTCAGACCAAATCAAAATTTTAGCATCAATGTATTCTGTAAAAACCCAACACGTGTTAGAAGTCGAAAGAAGTTACACATTCTGTATTAACGCTAACAAGTGTAACAGTGGGGGTCACATATTGGGGTCACAAGTTTCTTTATAGTTTGGCATGTTTTCTTCTACAAAAGTATGAAGGAAGCCATGCCAATTTAATCTGACATTTAATTGATTTTGGTTTAGAAGATCTAAGAAATGTCGACGATTCTTCAATCACTTACATAACATTACCGCAATCAATTGTTAGAGTGTCTTAATTAAAAACGTTTAAAAAATGACATTAAATCCTATCGATTAAAAAAAAGTTATTAAAAAATCTTCCAATAGCAATTAATAGCATGCTATTTTTACTACAATTTTATTAAATTTTAGTATATATTAGTATTTTTTAGGATAATAAAAGTTTGTCTCGGCTTTACTCAAACATATAGTAATTTTTAGTATAACATTTTTCAACGGCATAAATAAAAGTTCATCGACGCAAATTTAGCTGGCATTTACTATATAATACTAGATTCTTGAGTAGTTTCCAATTAAGGCGTTTATTTAATGTATTAAGTGGATGTATAATAGGATTTTTCAACAACTTGTCGGCTACATCGACACCAATATACACGTTTACGACGATGCAGAAACGTTAAAATTGGATAGCTTTTTTCCTGAAGAAGAGAATCACTAAACGTTTCCGAAACGTCGGCTTAGCAATAAATCTTTTTTATTTGGTTCGTCTTGTGTCCGTTTTTGAAAAATCCTATTACATTTAAATATCAGATTCTACTTTATTTTAAATTCATTTACTGTGAAAAACTTCATTCAAGAACATACATTAATAATTTTACGTTAGTATTTGTCACCTTTAATTAAATTTACTTTAATATGCAGATTTTATGGTGATATTTACTTACGAACCTGTCGAATTACAGAATGTTAACATCTCAAATTACCATGGAATTCCATTGTCTAATATTAAGCATTAATTCGAACTAATTTTAATTTACTTAAGGCGCGTACATTATTGAACTTCTAGATAAATTTGAATAACGTTAAAATGTATCTAGTCAAGTTACAATCTGCCATAGAAAGGTATGTAAAAAATACTTACATTGGTAAATTCTTTTGTTCGCTGACACTTGTATTTAACATATAAGTTTCCTCGAAAATATTGGTGTTTGCGAGTAGGTGAATTTCAAGGGTAATTTACTTGGAAATTGTTTATTTTATGAATATATATTTAGTTGATAAAATCGATTTATCTACAATAATAAAAATCGTTTGTTAAATTTTCCATTCATTTTCATTTAAAATGTTATTCAATGTTATCTACAAGTTAGTTCAGTAATTCTTTTCTATATGTATAGTTAAATAAACTAATTATAAATCCTTTAAAAAAGCTTAAGGATTAAAAATGCAAATAAAGTCATGCGATGTGAAAGTTATTTGGGAAAAGAGATAATATGTGCAATCTACTTTTTATATTACGTGATACATTTTAGATAAGTTGAAAAGGTATCACATTTTTGTTTACAATTTTCTTTTAGTCATTTAAAATTCAAATGTATATTCGTCTTTAGGCAATAATGTGTGTATTTAGTGAAACTATACTTCAAATTGTACCTAAGTTTATCCGTTCTTAGAACGTAATGATATTCTTACTTTATTCTGTTTCTTTGGCATTAATAAATTGATGAATGATTAGAACTGCTATAGATCTGAGAAAATTTTCGAAATTTTTATTTTAAAGCCACAAAAATGTATATTGAACTGAAAATTATTTATATATAAATTCTCAGGTTTTTAAATAACTTGTTGAGAAGAACATTTAAAAAAAATGTTTTACATTTTTTTATGCAAAACAGAATAGATACAAAAAAAAACAAGATATTAGATGTATCAAATTCCTAGTAAAGAAGGAAATTTTTTGGTGCTTCTTCTTTTATGAATCTCATTATCTTTTATTAGTCGTAAAAAATTGATTCATGATATATTATTAAGTATGATATAATTCCTAATCATAAAAATAAATTTGAAAAAGTAAAAGATAGTATAATTTAAACTCAGGCCATAGAATAAATAGTTTTTTTCATTAATGGTTTTATTAGATCTTTTAATTGTTAAAGAATAAATCGAAACCAAATCACTGTTATAACTTAATGATCAGATAAAGTAACATTGCCATTTTTTTTAAATCCATTAGCATTAGTTATTGGATTATTAATGAACAATGTATATTCTGATTAAAATTCAAAAAAACGACAAAAAAAATCAATTTACACAGCTCTTAACAAGCATCAATCATAAACGATAGGTATAGAGAGTATAATGAAAACAGCATTACTTTTGAAAAATGAATACTAAACTTTATTGCTTATAACGTAGTTGAGATTCTGTAATACATCTAACATACAATACGTAATCGCGCAAATAATTACACACTTGAGAACGATCATGAGTAGATGATAATAAACGCGTGTGCGCGTACATGTACAAGTGCCAGGCTCGTTGATCGGGCGCCAGATCGATGATGCTTTACGGAAATCCCGGGAAAAAGAGCGGAGTGACGAAATGAAAAGTCATTACGTTGCCTTAATCCGACGACCTTGTCGACTTTTTATGCGCTTGTTGAGGTAGTGAAACAGCTGTTTTAAAATATTTCTTATTTTTTTTTTTTTTTTTTGTTTTTCACTTACGATAACAAAAGAAAACTGTCAGCGTTTGAGTCCCCGCGTGGATTGTCTTAAATTTATGCCTTTTTCCTCGAGAAAAAGATTAAATCTAAAAATCCAAATCTTCTTCGATAAGAACACATGTTTTCGAGAATCGAAACCTGTTTTCGCAGCGATTTGAGCCTCCTAACGTATTCTTATTTAAATATTTAATCGCAATCAGTTTTCGTTATTGTTCAAATCTTTGAGTATTTTAAAGACGAGTCTATTAAATGCACGATATTTTTCTAATCTCTTATCGAAAATGTAAAAGGCTGGTTTGTTATACTTGAATCTTAATATTTATTAACTTTTATAATAAAAATACATTAGGAGGCAGAGAAGTAAGCTAACAAAAATTTAAAAATCTCACAGGTCGGAGTTTCTCTTAAATAACTTATTAAAGAACTTTAAAAACTAAATTCTCTCTTAAAAATTAGTTAACTACATAAAATCGCACATCGTCATTTCAAAAGCTCTGTCATGCAAAAGTCGCGGGAGAGAGAAAATTTTCCGAGACTCGGTCGATCATCGTTAAAAAGTAAAAACGCGCAAATCATATTTACACACAGCTGTAAGCTTACACATCTAGCTTTTAAGTACGCTAATTATCGTGATTAAAAAGGAAAACACGACGTTTCTGTTACTATACGTCTAAAGCGGAGTATTTATCTTGACGCTTCGTCGGTCATCGTCAAATGTAGATAGAGAGAGAGCCGAGAAATCCCGCGTGCGCCTCTGCTCATAATCGCAAGGCCGCAACGGTCTCCGGTGTGAAACTTAGCGTCTAGCTGGAGAAGATCAGCATGTCGCGGGTGTCGGCGTTGGCGTTGGCGGAAGCGCTGGCGGAACTGCTGGCACCGCCTCCGGAGCCGCCTAGGCGACCGGCCGTGGCGCTTGCGTTCGCGTTCGCCGAGGCCGATGCACCACCGTAGCCCTTGGAGTTGGCGTTGGAATTGGCGCTGGCGTTGGCGTTGGCACCGGCGTTGGCACCGGCGTTGGAGATGGCGTTGCTGTTGGCGTTGCTGTTGGCGTTGCCGTTGGTTCCTGTAACCGTAAATAGAAGGCGGTTAGTTTATTTTCGACAGAGCTACGCTTTAGCTTTTTAAATGCAGAGTTGGAAGAGGATGAAGAATTACCGGTTGTCTATGTAAATTAATGAATTTTAAGTTGATAGACCAATAAAATGTGATAGGTAATTTTCTGTTTAAATTTATGAAATCATTAATGCACGACGGAATGTTTTTAAAACTGATAAAAAATGTATAAGCATATTATAAGCTGCACTTAAAAAATGTAACTTTATGTTTCTTCAAAATTTGAAGAAGTAAGCATTATCACTTACCGTAACCTCCACTACCAGATCCCGGGTGGGTGTTGAAGGACGGCTGGTGAACGTAACCAGAGTTTCCACCGACTCCACCGGCTCCAGAGTTAGCTCCCGCATTTGCATTGGCGTTCGCGTTAGCCGCAGCGTTCGATCCAGCGTGTCCCGAACCACCTTGGGTGATGTAGCTTGGCACTGAGTCGTCGATGACCATCAGACCACCGCTTCCACCTCCGTGTCCTCCAGAGACTCCTGCACCACCTTGAGGAATGTAGCTCGGAGCTGCCGAGTCGTCGATGACCATCAGACCGCCGTTTCCACTTCCGTGTCCACCGATGGGCCCGTCAGTTTTCATCGGTCCACTATAATACTGTCCTTGAGAGCCTCCGTTGGCTCCAGCGTTAGCATTGGCAGCCGCGTTGGCAGCAGCGTTGGCACCAGCATTAGATCCACCGTCTACGAAGCCTCCTTGGTTGCCAGTGTAATATGGGCCTTGAGGAGCGACTTGAACGTAGTTGGGTCCCTTTTCAATAGCACCGGAATGTCCGAAGCCTCCTTGGCTTCCGGTGTAAGACGGTCCTTGAGGGGCGACTTGACCGTAGCTAGGTCCCTTTCCACCGGCACCGGCGTTAGCACCAGCGTTGGCAGCAGCGTTGGCAGCAGCATTGGCACCAGAGCTGCCACCGGATTGTCCGTAGCTTCCTTGGTTACCAGTGTAAGACGGGCCTTGAGGAGCGACTTGAACGTAGTTAGGTCCCTTCTCAATGCCACCGGAATGCCCGTAGCCTCCCTGGCTTCCGGTGTAAGATGGTCCTTGAGGAGCGACTTGAACGTAGTTAGGCCCCTTCTCAACGCCACCGGCGTTAGCACCGGCGTTGGCACCAGCATTGGCAGCGGCGTTGGCACCAGCGTTGGCACCAGAATTGCCACCGGAATGTCCATAGTTTCCTTGGTTTCCAGTGTAGGACGGGCCTTGAACGTAGTTGGGTCCAGTTTCGACTGGTCCGAAATTGCCGTGACCAGCGCCAGTATTGGAGTTGGCACCGCTGATGGCACCAGCATTGGCACCAGCGTTGGCACCAGCGTTGCCGTTAGCACCCGAGAGGAATGGATTTTGACCTCCTTGGCTTGGTTGATAGTAATTTCCTGAGCTTCCGCTGCCTGAGGGCACGTGTCCTCCCTGAGTGTACGAGCCACCGTGAGATCCAGAGTTGGCATTTGTATTAGCTTGTGCGTTGGCGTTTGCATTGGAATTTGCATTGGAGTTTGAGTGACCGCCGCCGTTCAAGAAGACGTTTCCTCCGTAGTTTGGCTGAGATGGGCCTGGATTTGGGTACTGATTCGATGTTTGTTGACCGCAACCGTAACTGCAGCCTTGTCCTGTAATCATTTTAACGGTTTAATTTAAGTCATCGCTTTGACCTATAAATGTAAGCTTCCATGTATCAAGAATTCACTTTGTAAAACTAAAGTGCTCAAAATATTTACTACTAAATTTAATAAAGAGGTACTACTAATCTCTAATAAAGAGGAGTTTGAAAATATCTGCAATCGCCTTCTCACCTCTAATAGGCTGAGTTTCTTCAATAACGATGATTTCAACAGGCCTGGATGGTGGTTGTTGTGGAGGTGGAGGAGGTGGTGGAGGGTAGTTGAAATTGGGGGGCGGTTGAGGACGAGGGTGTCTGTGATGGTGGTGGTGGTGGTGTTCTCGCGGTGGTCTGTTTTCAACCACAGCGTACGGAATAACGACCGTTGAACCCGGCTTTTGCTGATAACCTCCACCAAACGTATTGGCGTTTGCGTTAGCTTGCGCGTTCGCGTTCGCGTTCGATTGACCGTAACCTGAGGAGGAACCGTAGTTGTTGGAAGGTCCAACTTGCAGGTGATTATTGTCTAAGAATTGTGGCTGTTCCTCAACGACGATAATCGTTGGAGCGGAGTCGTAGGAGCCGCCGTAAGCGTTTGTGTTGCTGTTGGCATTGGCGTTTGCACCACCTTGAGAGCCTACGTTGAATGAAGGACCGGTTGCGATTGGTGTGTTAATGTAAGAGCCGGGATAGTTGTCGTATCCTGCGTTAAATAATTTTTGGAGAAATTCCGGAATATTGAAAGTATTTTTTTTGTTTGTGGCTTGCGGTGAAACGAATTGTGTAAACGAAGAAAAATGGGAAGGTATTTGAATGACGGTTGAGAAAAAAATAAGTGGTAGTCGGTGCATCTATGCTCATCTGTGATCGATAAGGAAGTGCAATTAAAAATGGAATATGAGGTCGAGTACGCGCAGATTCTCAAACTCTTTTCTACGATATCCTAATGTGCTACTCAATGTGAAATTCATAAAAAAAATATTGTGAAGTCAGTTAAAAAAAAAATTCCACCTAATGCTTATCGTCTAAATTTACATTCGAACCCTTACACACAAAAGTGTTACTGAAAAATGACGGAAGCTGCTACAGCATTAGACACATGCCGATCCCCAGCTGAAATAATTACCTGTCTGACCGCCACCGACGAATCCGCCGTGTCCTCCGCCGTGTCCTCCGTCAATGCTTCCACCGTGTCCCCCGGCGTTGGCCGCAGCGTTCGCCTGAGCATTAGCCTGGGCGTTGGCGTTGGCCCCGGCGTTTCCACTTCCAAAACCACCGCCGTTTCCATGTCCAAAGCCACCGGTGTTTCCGTGTCCGAGACCACCGCCGTTTCCGGGATAGAAGCCAGGGTCCACTATACCGCCGTGACCGTAACCGCCGCCGTAGTCGCCCCTGCCTCCGTATCCGTCGCCCCCGCCGATGCCTCCGCCGTAGGCATTGGCATTGGCGTTGGCGCTGGCGCTCGCTCCGCCGTAGGCATTGGCGTTGGCGTCGGCGTTGGCGCTGGCACCGGCGCCACCGTTGCTGTACGCGTTCGCCTGGGCGTTGCTGATGCCGCCCGAGACGCCCAGGAGGCCGCCGAGGTTAAGGCTGCCGGCGAGACTGGTGGCTTTGCTGTTGGCACCGGCGCCGCCGTGGCCCTTGTTGAACAGGCCCAGGGGGTCTAGCCTCGGGTGCTTCTCGAGGATGTGATCGAGGATTATCCCTGTTTGCGGATGAATGTTTTGGTTTTATTTTATGTTTTGTTGAGAAGCCGGTTTTGTAAGTGGTCGCTTTGATTTCGTGGCTTTAATTTTAAAAATATTATTTCTATAAAATTACAGTGTTGAATAAGAATCGACTAAAAATTGTTAAATATTCCAGAAAAATGAAAATTTTTTAATTAACAATACACGATTGCAATTTATTATTTCAGTAAACAATACGAGGAAACAATCAAACCTTAAGCGAGTTAAAAATAAATCTTAACGCATTATTGACCAGTTAATCGTATAATTCAAATATTCGAGAGGAAAATTTCATTCAAATTCGCAGCATCTTCAACGCAAACAATTAAAAAAAAATTAATCTGCAATTCCGAATCAAAGGTCACTTTCTCGATTAAAAAATTCAACGACGAAAGCAGGACCCTCGGAACTTACCGGGCTTCGCCTGGGTACCACTCAGCAGCACAACAAGCACTAAGGGAACTAAGCACTTAAGGTAACTCATGTTGACGCTCGCAGGTCCTGACCACTGTCCGGCGCAAAAACAATAAACCGACTCTCTCCTATTTTCCACCTTCGATCGCCGATGTCCGAACAGTGAAGTAAGACTGAAGACTCCCCGGCGTTCGGCATCTTTATATACGAAAGATCCGTGACGCGATCGCGCCGCGGCAAGTAATGACCTAGACGCCGATTCCTCTCCCGCGCCGCGCTCTCCCGTCTCCCTCGCACTCGCGGCGATTTCGGCTGTCCCTCCTACTCCTCCTGTCCGCGCGCGCGTCTGTATAGGAGATTGGGAAAAAAATGAATCGCGGTTACTGGGAAAAAGATCGCGGCTGCGCTGCATCGGCAAAGCCCCCGTTGCGGTCACGGCCCCGCTTCACGGAAGCGTCGCGAGTGCAATATCGCGGGGTATCCCTAACGATCGGCAGTTGCTGATTAGCGATTAGGAGCGCGAACATTGTAACCGCAGCCGGCCGCTGCTGCTGGCCGGTGGAAAAATGTGACAAATCGTCGGTCAAGGGGTTTTCCTTGGCAGTGCATAATTTTGCGATAAATGTCGTTTGTCTAGTAATCTACTCGTTAAAACCGAATCTTTCTCTAGTAGTTTTCGAATCGCATTTACAGGAACTGGATGTAAAAATAATACGTCGATGAAGTTTAATTACTGGTTACTTTAAGAATATCGCTTAGTCTTATTACAAATTTAACTTTACTTATTTATTATTTATTGGACGGTCTTAGATATCTATGCATGAGGTCTTGACTGAAGAATAACTTTAAAATAAAAAGATCATAGTAAATGACCGATTTTTAATTAATATTAAATAAACAGGACGCACAGTTAATCAAATATAAGTTATTCTATGACTGAACATGTTCGATACGAGAAAACTCTACACGCCATTTACTTTTGTATATCGTATAAATACACAAAAACAAAGGCGCGTAGAGTTCTTTTTGTGTAGAATATGTCGATGCCAATAAGTATTGTAATATAATAAATATAAGTAAATAACCAATGATTGTAATAAAATGTTATTTTGTTTCAAAAAATTTAAAATATCTACTATAGAATAAAAAAATTAAGGGTAAAAAGCTTTGTAAATTGCACTTTGTAAAATCATAGCTAATGTTGCCTTGTCTAATGAAACGAAAAAAAAGTCGTAAACAATTAAGTTTTGCAAATAAAACGATTCGCCATATAAAATTTAAATTCATTTTTCTTATTTACAGTCTGCTACAATAACGAACAAAGTATATCTATTTCACGAAAGCTGCATCGATATGACTGTCGTTACAGCGAACAAAAAAAATTACTCCAAGAGACGAAAACTGACCAAATACATTGTAGCTTAAAACGTTGATGATGCATCTTTGAATGATACATGCGCGACACATGTGAACGGACGGAGCTATTTTTTTCTCCAAAGACGTGTAATTTACGTTAGACGCTTTTACGAGCATTAGCGAAGATGATGCACTTGCGAATTATCAGGAAAATCCCTGATATGTTGATCGTAGCGCAATAGAAAAGAATTTTATTTTAATACTTTTACGAAGTTTGCTTACGCGAAGAGTGCCGTGTACGCAAAGACGTATCTGGTATGCATTTTTACACGACGATGGGAAATTCTCATTCTATACGTATCAACGATTTATCAGCAGGCAAAGGTGAAATTTGCTAAATTTGTGACATAAGCAATTGTAAAAATTTTTTAATGAAAGAAGAATCAAACGATCTGCGATTATATATTTCTGTTTTACAATCAGCTTTTAATACTTTTCTGGATGCGGAAAGTTTACATTTTTAAAAACACGATCAAAATATTTATCGCGTTATGTAACTTACACTAATAATGGAATTTAAATGCACATTAATTGTTTACGCACGAGAAAAATTACAGAAAATACGTAAGGCACAATTGATTCTACTTTACAATAAAATACTTTTTTTATACTTACAAGCTGCAAATACCAATTTGAACAAATATGGATCAATTATCCAAAAATGATATTCGAATGCTTTAAAATTTTTAAGGTACATCTTTCATTTGTTTTACATTTTTCATTCAATGAACTTCAAAACACTTAAACTTACAAAACATGACATACGATATTTGAATATGAGACTTCATTAGAATAAAAAGTGTTTACATAATTTATGTAAACTTAAAATTAATAATCATAATAGACAAATCATTGTGAAAGATTTTTTCTGCACTCTCACTACCTAAATTGCAATAAATTAGAATTAATTTTAATGATTCTCAGAAGGGGTCTTTGAATTTTTAATCCGTTTCTAAATTTGAATGATCGCAATGAGTATCAATGCGCAAAAAATAACTGCAGAAATATTTTAAACAAATCTTTGAACCTCGTTTCTATTAAACCAAATTTCAATTAATTTTTTTGCTAACACTGCTGTCCAATAATTTTAATAAAGAATTTTAATAAAGACACAGTCGGTATAAATTTGTAGTTTTTTTAAAAAAATTAGTATTGATCAGCAATTAAGTTTGTTCACTTTTTAATAATAACTTATATCGTTTTAGAAATTATTCTCGATTTTTAATTACATCGATGAAATGATGAATACACTAAAGATTGAGACAACTAAATGGTATATACTGCTTAGATACTAAGTTCAAAACATTTCTAAACAATGTTTGTGTCTCGTTTAAGAAGCTTAACGAAATAAATGAAAATAAGTATATTTTTAATAAGTATATATCAGCTATTGTTTTCATCCAACAGCTTTAAATTGATAAGTTTAATGTACAATGATGAAAGACTTCGCATCTAATCTAACTTTATCGAATCCAATTCTTTACATGCTCTAGTAATTCTTTGATTAATTGAAAATAAGTCGCACCAAGATAAGGGAAGGGAATCAAGCATAAATAAAAAGCGAATCAACATTTTGAGGTGAAGGTTTCTCGATTCCGGTGAAATTATCAAAAGGAATCACGAAGCGATAGGAGTTGTCCACTGCGGGTAAACCCGAAGGATTCGGAGCCGAAGACATCCGCTTTCCGAGAACGTCGGTTCTTTTAAATCGAGTCGTGTTCGGCGGTTACGAAAACCAAAAGTCCATTATCCGCCTCAATGCCAAGGATGAAAAGAGTGTCGAATGAACTCGCGCGTCATCGGATTTCCTCCGAAAAGTGGACTGATCGCCGGAATAATTAATTATCCTTAATCGGAAATTGTTGCGACAAAGGATTTTTTGTATTCGGGGTCGCAACGATTCAAATTTCGCCGTTTTCGTTTCAAAATTCATTCTATGAAATTTAATTTCTGTTTTTGTCTTAAATGAGTTGTAGAGTTCTTCGTTTTAAAAGTATTTCTGCAGAAATTGGTGGTAAGATTAACTACATTTAGTAAATATATATAGCTATATCGTGTATTAAGTAACTTACAACTGATCACAATGCATTTGTTCTTAAAATTAGAATAGGCTTATAAAATTTGGCTTAGTCAAAATGTCATTTTTCTTAATTATATAATATGAAAGCAGTAAAGCCTTCTTTTTGCTTCTGCTTTCCATTGCAATTTAGAATGTATTCAATTATAAATAAAAATAAATTTTACATCTCCAACTATTTTTAAAGTACAAAAAGCCACTGTAATTAAAACATAAAAAAAATTTTCCGAAGGAAATTCTCACTCGCCATCGATAACCAAAAGGTATTCAGTTGCTTTTTTCCAACTACCGTAGTTTTTTAAACGGTATTCTATTTTCGAAGCATCCGATGGCAGCGAGATCGCGAGCCTAATGATTCCGCCAATCAAGCTGCCAGGCGCCGATTGTATCTAGTCCCGATGATTACATCCTCTTCGGGGCTCCTCGCTTCTTTTTTTTTTCGGCTGGATCTCTTCTCGTCTCGTTCGCGTCGTCGCCGCTGCTCAAAGCGGGCCGGTTTCTCAAGGTCAGGTTCAACGACTGCCGATCCGTTGCCGCGTACTTGGCGCATGTCTATACTCTACGGGCACGGATTAGACGGTGCTGTGGCTCGTGTGCTTTATATTCAGTATAATGAGTAATTATGGTAGCGGTAAAAAATCGTTGAAAGCGATCGATTGGACCTTTTTTTTGATCGCCCGAGAAACTTCTTTGTTTTTTGCAATTTCAAGAATGACGTATTGTAAATGTAATCGGGAGTTTATTTAATATTAATTAATACAATTAATGTTTAATAATTTGCAAAAATTTCATGCAGTTTCCATTTTATATATAGTTTCCATTAAACCTTACAGTATTGAAACAATGATTAGTTAATTATTTTTTGAGTACAAGTGAGATTGTAATTTTTTGAATGTCGGTTTATTTCTTGCAATACTTATTTCAGCTCACACGTTAGTTCTCATTTAAAAACAAAGTTTTAATATTAGGCTTTTATCCAGTTCATAAAAAAGCATTGCAGAAAAAAAGGTTTCTCGAATATTAAAAATATCAAAGAAATCAAATTTCCAATATTGAGACGACTCAGTCAACAAAATTAAGGAAACCCTTGACATTGAAGATTAATGGTCTCTTGTTAAAAGTTTTCAGCCCATGAAGAGTATAGCAAACTAGTCTAACCGGTTCAAGTAACCATACTTTTACCTATTTTATTTTAGCGCAGCTTGGTAACAGAGAATCTCACATGTGTATCTTTTATTGGGTAAGTGCATTATTAAAAATTATTAATTTTTCCAAGAAACATCTTCGCAACTTGTTATGTCATAGTTATTTTGCTTTAAAACAGCGTAGATGTTGCAAATAATGAAAGTGCATTTACACTTTTTTCGAAAAAAAAAGAACTGCAAAACGTTAGGTTATTTGATTTTTTTTTTATTTTCTGAACATCATATTGCATGAGCATTTAAGAAAAATAGAAATATTGATTGTATTAATTTATTATTTAAAATTATTCATAACGGTGTACAAGATAACGAATGACAATAATTTACAATGTCATAATTCATTACTACACTACCGTTATTTAATAATGCCAACATCCGCAAATTGTTGATTAAAAACCATTATCATATACTAAATATTTACAGAAGCATCCAACAATGTACGACAAAAAAATAAAAAAACCGAAGCACGTCGTGCGCGCGTTGTTCCTAGAACGATTACACCCATTAGATTAGACATCAGACTCAAAAAACTACAACAATAGCCGTTTCGGCTGAATCTCAAAATAATCTACAGATCTTTTCACCGAGGAATTCCAAGAGCCGCAAAGCCGATCGGATCGCGTATATTAAAAGTGCTAATTTTCGGATTCGAACGGGCGAAAGAGACACACACAGACACAGGGGATTCCCGTCCCCGGTGTCGGTGTCCCCCTCCTGGGAAAACCCCGCGGGCGTCGCGCGCGCGAAAAGCGCCGGAGGTTATATATGTCCCGCGCCGCGCTTCCAATCCCGGCTTGACCTTATTTACATCATTTATCAAATCCACGGACGCGCGCGGGATGATCTAACGACTTTATTTTTAAGTCCGCGCGCCGCGAGCTGTCCGATTATTATTATTTGTTCGTCTGAGTCGTGGGATATTTCGACGGGTTCTCATTCGATCTAATCGTATAGCGCACGGGTGGGTATTGTTCGCGTGCAGATTTTCTGAGCTCCGGGGTAATTGGGTAATGGGACGCGCTGATTTTTCACTGTCAATGCGAAGGATCGTCTGGTGTAGTGCAGAACTGAGAGACATTTATCGGACGATGAATTATAGGTGGGGCGGAAAGCTGCAGATTGAGATTAATTTATAAAGTGTAATTAAGAAAGTAAGCAAAAAATCAAGTTTTGAATAATTCAAATATTTTTGTAAATTATTCACAAAAATGTGATTGATTTTTCAGTGATGTTAAACAACGTGAATGGTGATACGCAGTTTTTAATTTGATTTATTACTTGTTACAGACCAAAACAACTGATTAAACGAGCATAATTACGCGGTAGCGTTTTATTTTCAAATTTGTATGCCACTTATATTATTTATGGACTAATTATTCCGGCGCGAAAAGGAAAAAATGTGTAAATCTTCCAAAAGATTGAATAATTTAGCCAGCAATTCATTCAACAATAAATTAGTCTCTCCCGTCAATATTACGTTCTCTTGTTTTAATTTTGCAGCGCACAAATCTTGCTCTTCAAGCTTGTTAAACGCTCTTAATTATCAGCAAAATCCGACGGAACAGCTTATTAAAATTAACGCAGATAAATCCCTGTAAAACAGACCCCCATCGTCCATCCTCCAGTCCTCGAGGATTCGAACCAGTGACGCAAACGCAATTTCAACCGCAGGCCGTCGCCGAGCTCTTACAAAACAAATATACCCGCAAATCCGCGCCATTACCAAGCGATACGCGGAAACGTTACCTGCACAGCCGTGCGGCCGTAAAATTTTCTCTGACTCACGTCGCGGCACCTCGCGTCTTCGGGATTATCGCGGATCCTCGCGTGTATTCCGGACGCGTGCGCAGCCGGGCGCTCTTTTTTTTTTACGACAGCTGACGTAAGGGCCGAGCGGAGAGAGATTCCTCGGGCCGCGCGGCTTCGTTGTGTTCTCGGTGCCGAGGTGGGGGAGAGGTGCGAGGATGCATTGTTATCGAGGCGTTGTTTTGCGCGAGGAAAATTGATTGATTGAATTTCAGTTTTGTGCGCGGCGGGACGAGCTGATGCTCGTCTCTGTTTCTCCGTCGGATTTCGAGAGAAAATTAATTGGTTGCGCAGTTGGCGAGGCTTAACGTCGCTAAATACTGGTTTCGTTTGAAATAGTCTTATTTCGATGGTGAGATTTAGAACTTGAATTTTTTGTCGTTGTTTCATTATTTTACCATTCTTATATTACCTGTTGTTTTATAAAATTGAAGGTCTTAATATTCTAAACCCAAAAACGTACACATACAAAACGTTAATACGATAGAAGTTTAATGCATGCAGTTTTAGTAAAATATGCATGCAATCGTAAAATTTTACTCTAGCTTCAGAAATATAACTTTGAAGGTAAAATTCATTCAATAATAATACTTGCTAATGTAATTCATTTATACGTAGCATCTATTCTGAATGGAATAGAACTGTCATTTAAATTTTAGAAGCAGAACCATCGAATTGACGATGACGCGTCAGTCCCTGCTAAAAGTAGAGTTTCGTGCACTTTTATTGTAAAATGACTAATAAAAAAAATCGGAATCGTCGGCGTATTCGTGCCAAGGTTAATTTATGATTGTGGGCTTTTAATCAATGAGAAAATTTATTCATTTCTCAGATATTACAATTACAATGACAGGAAATAAATATAACGAACTTTACTTCGAAGCTATTTTCAGAACGCGTTGGGATAAACCGTGCATTATTGTTTATTCATTTGCCTTGATCTTACACGCATGATTCAACAAATATATAAACATTTCAATTAAAATTTTATGGTTATTTTAATAAGCTAAAGATTTCAAACTTGCTTTTTAAATGTATTTCTGGTTATGCGTAAAGTCATTTTTTTCCATTGTACACGTAATTTTTTTCAAGAAATATTAATAATATTCAAATCGTCTGAAAATCCCTACTTTTTAAATTATTAAGTAATAAATTAAAATTTCAATGATATTTTTAGAGCACAAATTTTAAAGAGAATGGTAAAAGTGTGTTTCTGTCAAAAACCGTTTAATTCTAAATATTATAAACTATACAATTCGTGATGTAGTTTAATATGATTTATCCAAATTTGCAGATATTTATCACCTGCAGCAATGGGGAATCCCATAATTAAATATTCAGAGTAATCCTGATGACCTTCCTTTCAAACGAATAAGCGTGCACTTAATTTTGAGTCCCGTCAAGTTTACTAAATATGACAAATATTTCAAAGAAATTTTTAAGAGTTATAGATTTTGAAACTTTATTCATAATTTTTTTTTAGGTTGACTGTATATTTAAACAGCAATTTATTTACTACTGGTTTAATGTTTTGAAAATTATGATTGAAAATATAAAAAGATCCACGACTATATAAAAATAAGATGAAATAAATGCTACTTTATTTCATGGATCATTTTAATCAACACTGCCAGTTGTTTCAGCCGAAAAAAGTCAAAACGATATAGTCATCGGAATTTTATTATCTGCAGCTGTATTCTTATTTCATCCTTTTTTCATATTCTAAAATTAGCACCTTTAAAAGTCGTATTGAGGATATTTTACAAATCATTGTCAAACCTGCATTAATGATTCTCAAACACGAGAGAAAATGAAGAATATAATAGACATAAAAAATGTAAGATTGCGGAAAATATATTGTTGACCACTATCCATTTGAAGAGGGTGATTGATATTTAAATTCTTATATGCCTATGGTTTTCAAAGTACCTTGAAATTTTTTTTAAATAAAATGCTTAGTCTACTCAGTTACACGAAAAACAAGAATAATTACTTCTTCATTGTTAAAGAAAAGAAGGAAATGTCGAAGAAAGACTTCCTGCTCCCTGCATAGTCTTAAAAATAAGAATCATTTACCTACTCTTGTTTTTACACAATGAATTTCTTCCTTTGTTCTGTTTCCTGTGCAGCACATCAGTACTTTAAAAGTACATTTGCAATACATGGCAGAAATAAATAAATTGATTTAAAGTTTTAGCACTTATAAAGCAAACGACCAATCTTATTGAATTTTGTCTGACAGAGGAGTGTTTTATTTTTTATGAAGGAAGAATTCCGATATCATTATAATTTTTATAAAAATAGAGCATATAACTTTTTAAATCTAAAATCAGTATAAACACAAAGCGTATTTTAAAATGTTTATTTTATAAATATCACCTAATGATTATACAGTCTTTTCTTACAATTTCAGCTTAATGTAAATGCTAAAATGCATTATTTTAATATCGAAAGTAATTATTAAACGAAATAAAAATAATCTTAATACTTATTTCAGTCCCATATCGTTCAAGTAAGCTTATTTTAAATTTTGAATCCGGCCAACTCTCTTAACGACTCCAATCCCTCCAGTCGACTTAATTCTGGAATGGCCAGTATTTTTATCTTTAATAAATACAGAAGAATCGCCCAACGCTCTTGCTCGTAGAGTAAGAAGATCGCCGCCGTAAGCAAGTACGCCAATACCTCCGGTCGTGTTGACGTTACTTACGTGGGCATTGCCATTGTGGATGTTTTGTGCAGTTATGGCCACGGCGTTTGTGTTCCCACCGGCGACGCTCGTCGTGCTGACGTCTCCAGGCTTGGCGAAGGCATGAGAAAAGGAAAAACCGTCCGAGCCAAGTATACCGAATCCCACGTTTCTGTCGGAACTGTTGAAGATCCCGGCGAAGATCGTCTCCTTAGAATCGAACGGCGATCGTCTGGTAGGACGATTTTGCTCTTTGCTTGCGAGCAGTCCACGTGTGTCGGTGGTTTTGATATTAACAATGTCAATGTTGTCATTACTGATCATTTCTGTATCTATAGGTTTCGGTTTATCTGTTTTAGAAAAAAATGTTGTAAGATTTCGTATGTATATTTGAACTTTTATTTACAAAAAACTTGCAATAATCTTTAAAATAGAATTGTTTCGTGAAAAATTATTTCTCTAGATATGTATATGTATTTTAATTTACTGTACAGAATTATAATAATTAAAATAAAATGGAAAGATTTGAAATACTTTTTGTTATATGAAGTACGTTGACCTTTTGCTTAGTTAGTGTACTGTATCAATTTTTCAGCTAATATTTTTTAAATTTATATTAGAATAATTATTGGAAAATAAAACATTGTTTTAAATTATGTGATTTTTAATTCTCATCTTCCACATCTTAATTGACTATCGACAATTTTGAATTTAATCATTCAATGTTTTAAATGGTATTAAGTAATTTAAAGTATGGTTCTAAATTTCAATTTAAATATTTTTATTTCACTTATGATGAGGTATTATTTGATTAAAATTATAAATATTCTGAGTATTGTAATAAAAATACTATTGTATATATATTTCATTTATTCAGAAGATAATTTTTAAGTTTTAAAAGATTAAAATTTTCCTATCATTCAACGCACGAGGCACCTTTAATAATGGAACCATTTTAAAATCTCAATTGAAAATACATTAATTTTAACTTACTAGGTTTTGCAGATACATTGTATAAAACTAAAAATATTGAAAGGATAAAAAAACACGCAAAATGATTCATTTTAATAAATGCGTTTCTAAGATTATTTGATTGTCAGTGCTCAACTAGTTTAGTAAAACTGAACACTCTCCGGTCGCCCAACAAGTTTATATGCAGAAAGCTCAAGTTGCGATAGGCCCAGTAGTCATGATCTGTATGTCGTTCTCTCTCTCTCTCTCTCTCTCTCTCTCTCTCTCTCTCTCTGCATATTCTTTCTTCTTCCTCCCTTCTGCGCTCTTCCCTCTCTCCTTTCCTCTTTCAGTCCTTTTTTCTCTGTTTAGAGCTTAAAAAAATGCAAAGTGCGAGTTCAACCACCTGTAAAGTGCATCAGTACGTGGAAGAGCAAATAGAAGAAATTTCTTTAAATAGGCTACGCAGAAAACTTGGATTTTCCCGGTCACAGCGCCGTTCATTTCTTGGAAATGTACATGCATTTTTCTATTAAGAAACCAGTCTATTGTTAATCAAAATATAATAAATAAAATTTTATAATGATTTTACTCAAGCAAGTTTACCAATAATTAAAATTCTTAATTTATCAAAATAAATTCTGGAATTAGGAGGGTACTTTATTGCAGCTTAACGAGCCCTTGAACTTCTTGATTTTATGTTTGCTTAATTCACATCTACTTATTATTTATTTTTCTTATAAAAAAACAGACTTTCTTCAGGTAAAAAGGGAATAAATATTATATCGCTTCCAATATGAAAAAAGAATTTTTAATACTTTATTTATTTATAATTATAGTAAATCACAAGAAACATTTTTATTGACATAAATATTATATTACTAAATTACTATCTTAGACTTATTATAGCAAATTTATGTTATCGATACATTTTCATAAGGATCAACCCGCGACATTACCAGATTGTCCGATAACTCCAATTCCCCCAGAAGTATTGATTCCCGAAATTTGGTGATCGCCTTTGTTAATGTTTTGCGCAGATGCAGAATAAGAGAGCCCTTGATCACTGGCGGAAGCAGCGGATTGAACATCATCCGACATCACGGAGCGGAATTTCCTGGCGTGAATATCACCACCTTGTCCAATAACGCCAATACCTCCCGAAGTATTAACTGCCGAAATACTGTGATCGCCCTTGTTAATGCTTTTTGACGATGAAGAATAAGATTGTCCATGACCACTGGCTTGTGCACTGGCTAGAATATCATCTGGAAATACGGAGCGCGCGTTCCTAGTGTGAATGTCGCCAGACTGTCCGATAACTCCTATTCCTCCAGAAGTATGCACCGCCGAAATAGAATGGTCACCTTTATTCAGATTCTGGGCAGACAGGGAATAAGATTGCCCGTGTCCACTAGCATAAGCAGCGGACTGGATGTCGTCCGGGAACAAGGATCGCGCGTGGATATCACCAGCTTGTCCGATAACTCCAATTCCTCCAGAGGTCTGGACGCCGTGAATTTTCTGATTGCCTAGGTTTTTGTTCTTGGAAGATTCAGCCCAAGCTTGTCCTTGACCACTAGCGTAGGCACCGGATTGGGCACCATTCGGGAACAATGAGCGCACGTTTCTAGTATGGACATCGCCACCTTGACCGATAACTCCAATTCCTCCGGAAGTATGAACGTGATGAATATTATGATTACCTAGGTTTTTATTCTTAGAAGATTCAGACCAAGATTGTCCCTGACCATCGGCGTAAGCTCCGGATTGAACATCGTCTGAGACTAAGAATCGCGCTTTCTTAAGGTGAATATCACCAGCCTGTCCAACAGTGCCGATTCCACCAGACGTCGTAATGCCATGGATGTCATGGCTGCCAACGTTTTTGTTCTTAGAAGTTTCTGCCACTGCTAGTCCGTGATCCCTGGCAGATGCCGCAGCATTAAGTATTTCTTCAGAAGGTTCTGAACGAACACTGTGGATATCACCAGCCTGCTCAGTAGCTCCAATTCCTCCGGAAGTATGAACGGCATGAATATTATGATTACCTAGGTTTTTATTCTTAGAAGCTTCTGCCACTGCTAGTCCAGTGTCTCTGGCAGATGCCGCAGTATTAAGGATTTCTCCTCCAGAAGTCTGAACGCTATCAATGTTATGGTTACCTAGATTTTTATTCTTAGAAGATTCAGCCGCTGCTAGTCCGGTATCTCTGGCAGATGCCGCTGCATTAAGGATTTCTCCTGCAGAAGATTCTGAACGATCACTGTGGATATCACCAGCCGGCCCAATAATACCTCCGTTTACACCGGAAATAATCGGAGCGTTTCCAATTTTGTGTTCCAATATTCCCTCTTTTACATTCTTATGAATTTCAGATTTTGTTATCCCAATACCAGTGCCGTGAGCATCAGAATTTATACTTTGGGCTTCTCTAAGATTTCGGGAACTCGGATGAGTTTCACAGCAGACCTGAGCAGGCGATGCGTGAACATCGCCTGCTTGTCCGATGACTCCTATACCTCCAGAAGTATTTACATTTTCAACTTCGTGAGATCCAACATTTAGGTTCTTATGAACTTCAGATTTCAATTGCCCTTGATCAGCACTAGCATGACTTTTTCCAATATTTATATTGTCCGGTCCAGTCACTCCTACATTTACTGGTGCATTAACTTTAGCGACTTCAATGTTTTTGTTTGCATGTACTTCGGTTTTGATATGCTCCAGTCCACCAAGATGAGAATGAATATTGCTGTCAAATGGATCTGTTTAAAAAATAGAGTTTTAATTTGCAGTAATTGTAGAACACGATTAATTAATTTTCATATAATTCGATTTAACCTTTTTATTTTGCCCGTGAAAAATAATTCAAGTAAACAATTTTTCATTCGTATTGGATGATGCCTTATTTTAAAATTATTTATTGTTTAAATTAGAATTTTCTATTATTTTAAATAGTAGTTAGTAACTGCTATAAAATAAAGCTTTAATTTTTTCTTTAATTAAAATTTTTCAATTTTTCGACTTAAAATCAGCTTAAAATCAGCATAAATTCAGTTGTGCCAGCATTAATAATGAACGATTGTAATTTATTTTGAGCGATTATTCGATTCTGTCACATACCAAAACACGTTTAACTGATTTATGCACAAAAAAAAATAAAAAAAAAGTTTCTTTCATTGTTAAAAATGATAAAGTAAGCTATAAAACTTACTAGGTTTTGCAGAAGCATCCTGCAGCAAAACTAAAAGTACTAATGGAACCAAGAACTTAAAGGACCACATATTGACAGATCAGTCAAAACTTTTTAATCCGGAAAAATTTTTACGAATCCCTTTAAAGATAGTCCACACACGAAGAGTTCAAGGCGACTGGGGAGACCGCAACCAGGTTCCATCTTTATATAGGGAAACTCCACGAAGTCAGCACTGCAAAAGTAATGACCCGCTCCGTTCCCCTTCGACTTGCTCTACCAGCTCTTCCCTTTAATGCGCGTATCTCTGCATCTCGAAAAATTGATAGCGCACAGCTCGAAAACTGAAAAATCATTTGCACCGCCAAGCGGACAAAACCATTCCGGCCGTGCCGGACATTCCCCCACGGTTACTGCCCCGTTTGCTTTGACGATGCAATTTGTATTTTTTCAGCCGGCGCGCAACCGGTCTATCCCCTAATCATAGTCTTTTTGGTTTTCTGCGCTGCGGTGATATGATGTACAGATTTTAAAGACGGCTAGATAGTCGTAAAAAGAATTTTTTTTTTTTGGAAAATTGGCTTTACGCGCGTCAAGCACCGTTTGATGCTGCTAGGAAAGCCTGTATGCAGGTAAATATAAAACGATATTTTTTAAGTTATAATCAATGAAAAACGTGTATATTAACGATTTAAAATTATTGATTTTATTTAATTCTATCAAGTCACAGTGTAAATTGTGTCAAAATACACTAAGAAAATCAGAAAAGTAACATGTCCTAAATTCTTTATAAATTTAAATATCCACTTCTTTATTATCCGTCTTCAGCGGAACATTAAACGACGGCTCGGAACAGAATGGAGAACAGACGGAACGCTCGGTCACCTTTGAGGTCAGACTAGGCTCGGCCGAGCGCTCTGTCGGTTCTGCTCTCCGAGCCGCCAAATAGATTCGGAAAAAAAGTTGATTTGTTCGTTTATTCATTCTTCTTTTTCTTTCGGTGGTAATTGAATCTGCACTTCTGATTGCACAATCTCTTTTTCAATTTTTTCAAAACTTTTTCTCCCCCAACATTTATATCTCCGGCCTGTGAAATAACTCCGATTCCACCACTAAGTACTAACGTTACTGATGTTACTGTTACCAGTATTACTATTCTTGTCAGTTTGAGCTACAGCTAATCCTTTGGTAGCAGCTGATGCAAGAGAATTAATATGGTTTTTTATCCTTCTAATACCGTGTTTGGGATGAATTTTCAATTCTTCGTTTATCTCGGTGTCATTAGTATTGCTGGTTTTCGTGACTTGAGCCACAGCTACAGAATTATCGCTAGTTTGGGTAATTGACTCAAGGCTATCCAGCGAAGAAGCTTCTGGTTGAGACCTTCTCGAGCGGTCACCGATACTCGTAGTTTCGTTGGTCTGAGATGCAGCTGATTCTCGGTCGTTAACTTGGGAAATTGTTTATTAAATATTAATTGATTAATAATTATTAATAGTTGATACATTAACTAATCATTTAATTTAAAAAAATATTTATTGTCGAGATTTGTAATTAATTCTATTTATACAGAAACTTACCTGATTTTACAGAAATGCTGCACGAGGAGAATAAAGATAAATATGTACTCAGGAGAATTCATCTCTGAAACCAAAGATTTTTCTTTGATCGTCTTTGATCGAGTAGCTTATCAAGACTGATATTTTAATTGCTCAGCAGCAATTTCTTATAATTTACTGAAATGATGCAAGTTAGCATTATGAGTACGCGAAAAAGTAAAATAAACTTCGCACTCATATTAATTATTATTTAAACTTGGAATTCTTTAAAAGTATTATTTATTATTCTTTGAATTAAAATGTCTTATTTGTAGAGATAGTACACCGTTTTATAAAAATAACTAACTGGATTAGTAGAACTAATTTATTACTACGATAGATCTTTATCTGACACATTTTTAAACAAAGTAATATAAAAATTATCGAAAAAGTAATCAATCTACACAAATTCACGTATAAAAAAATGTAGCTGTATAGGTTATTTATACCGATACAAAATTACTTCAATCAAAAAGCTTTAGAATAAATTTATAAATGAGATTAATGTCAGACTTATTGCATGGTTCATCCTGTACCGTTATTCATGTATTTTTAGTTATCAAAGTATGCTTTAACTTTTTCACCTACATTAACTTTGATTACCTACCGTAAATAAAAATAATAGTAAAAAACACCGTTTTACTTCTGAAGGAAGAAAATGATTGAAAAATCCTGAAAAGGGTAAGCATTTGTTTTAATAAAGATATGCGATAAATTTAATGTACCGTAAATCGAAACCAAATATGATCATTGGGGATAATCCAAGAATTGAAGGTTTACGCGCGTATAAAATTATTTTCGAAAACAAAATTGAAAATTTGCAGTCCCAGGAGTGTCATTGACCTCGAGAAATCCTCTAACTTTGAAAATTAATGGTCCAGTTATTAAAAATTTGCAATCTGCGCATCGGGACTGAAAAACTAGTAGAACCGGTTGTATCAACCACCCTGGGAAAAATCTATTAAGTATTTTATTTGGTTTTACTGCTACTTCGCCAATATCAAAGCGTCTTCGTTTTCTTGATTATACCGGAAGATTTTTTAAAATATTTACTTAGGCAATAATATGAATGTTGCATCATGCACCGGAACAAATTTTGATTCGATTTTTAAAAAGATTACATTAGAAGATTAAAAAAATTGAAAAGATATTTGAGGTTTTACAACAAGAAATTCATTTTTCTAAGAAGTCCAATTGTTATTTCCTATAGTCATTTTATAAAATAGATTAAAAGATTTTCAATAATCGATACAGAGTCAGTATTCATTTTTGAAACATTTATTAACTGTATTTACATGGATCAAATAACATTAATGGACGCATTATAATTACGTTCAGACGAACAATACGCACGTCAATTTAACTTTCAGTTTTGACATATCAATAAACACCGTAAACTGTTTCGTTTTAAATGAAAGCATCTAATAGAATTAGCAACGCATCTTTAGTTGCATCTTTGCTTACATCAATAAAAGATTAAATTTAATCAATTATAAGTTTTAATTATGTTTATAGTGAAATAAATTCCTTTATTTTAAAACTGTCTAAAAATGTTTTCGTTTGTATATTTATGTATGCGAAATATTGACTTTTTATATTCTCGAAAAGGCAATTTTATAATAATTGAAAAATAAATATCATTTTTATTACAGTAAGGCCCGCTTTTGTTTTGATTAATTATGAGTGTAATAATAACATGAAAGCTTATAAGCAGGAGGAATGTACATGCGAAAAAACAGTAAATTGCAAAAGCATTTTAAAACTCGTTTATAGATTGTTGTAGATAAAAAATGAGAATACTTCGTCGAAATATAGTTTACCTTTCATAAACTCGCTTATTGTCTTTTCCACTTTCGTTCAATTTAAATAGAATTCAATTCAAATAATTTCACTACGTATAATTCTTAAATTAAACAGCATCTCATATCGAAAAGCATTGATTGCACTTCAGTAAAATCATCGATTATTATCGTTTATATTATTTCGGTAAGTAAGATCGTCAATTATTATTTGTAACATTTTGATAAAAATAGGATATTTAAAAAATATATATAAGAGGCGAAAGAAGTCTCAAACCTCGATATTCGATGATAACTAATACTGAATTTACATTTTATTTACTAAAAAAAAAAATTATTTTTATGCTCACTTAAATTTCTAGTACTAGATAAATCTTTCATAAAATATCTTTACAATAGTTTATATAACTACATAGATTTATTTATACTTAAGAACGCAAACTACAACTATTGAAACTTCACAATATCTGTAATATCTCTTTTTTTTCATATTGACTATCTTTATGTCCCAAAGGCAACATTATGTCATATATGAAGGTAAAATCAGCACAAGTTTTATTATATAAACTGAAATTGTAAATTGACTATTGAATGAAATTGCGCATTAGTGGTTGGATTTTGAACATCATCGATGTACTTGTGCTAATTTTACTAAGCATTTTCACAATTATGATTTGTACGATCCATCAATGATCGACCTCTCTTATAATTTTTCTAGAAAAAGGAACAAAGGTCGATTCGCAAAAAAATATTCAAATCATAATTAATATTCTTTTACTTAGAAACTAGAGTTCTAATTAATTGAATAGTTTGAAATAAATATCTAATAGTTTGTTCTGTAAATTGCGATAAAAATGTTTTTATTTAACTTTTTTCAAGTTCAGCGGTTTAGACCGAAAGAAATTGTACTCAGGTTTCATTTGTTATGTTTAGAAAAGATGAGCTTCAGCTTATTCATTATCATAATAGGCAGAGGAAAATTTTTTCACACGTAAGATATTAACTATTTTTCAAAATTAAATAAACCAATTATTTAGAGTCCCAATTAAATTATTAAAACAATAATCAATTTCGTTGTATTTATTCTTAATACTTTCGAAGACATTCAGAAAAATAATCTGCAGAACGATATATTGCGTATCCTAAATTAAATTCAATCCTTACACTTAGCCATTCAATGATAGTCTTCAAAGAATTATTGTCATTCAAGCGCAATATACAACAATATTGCATATCATACTTTTTTAAAATTTTCACAGCTCAGAAACTAGCGCAGCATCTCGTCTATTCTCTGTACGTTTGAGGACGGTCTAAAGTAAGCTTTAGTAAAAAACGTGTGTATGTAAGCGTGACAGATTCGCAGATTAGGCGAAAATCATCGAAGAAAAGAAATCGGACCGGAGGTGCACACGGAATCTCGTAGCTCCGGCAAGCGCTCTATTTACAAAAAGTTACGACCTTTCGATCTGTGCAATTCGAATATTACGAAGCGTAATTTGTCCTAGTTGTGAGACTCGACGCGCTACACCGGATCAAAATGAACATCGTTCGCCGTTCCTCGCAACTTCCATTAAAATAAATTAACACGACAAAAACGAGGTATATGTATGTACGCGTGGAAAAAATCACAGCTCTTGTAATAGAGACTAAATTCATTAATAAGACCCAGTCTTTTAAAAAGATCTATAATTTATACGCATCTATCGTGTGACTTAATGGAAGTGAGCTAAAAAAAAAGAAGATCGTTCGCGGTAGTTAACGAAATACTTAAAAGTGTCTCGATAATTCCATTACCATTTCTTTTCGAAACTTAAAGGATTGAGTTTTCGCATCGGCTGCTTAGGGGGAACTGGACGAAGACGGCGATCCCGACGACGGCTCGATTATCGAGTCGGCGCTGCTCTCCGGTTGTTGGTCTTTGCTACTCTCCGGTTTCTTCGTTTTGGTTAAAGTATCTTTCGAAGCATTAGATTCCTCTTTATCTTCGCCTTTACTGGCTTTGGAATGTTTTTCGTGATTCTTCAAATATTCGACAACCTCCTTGTGGCCGAACGTCTCAGCCTCGTCCGTCGGTCGGTTACCCCACCTAAAATTTTTTGTTAGTCAGTGTTTCCTTTGTCGGGGAACGAAAAATATTGTCGGTAAGAAAATTTATTGATTCTTTTGTCGCGGTTTATCTTTGAAATTAATGAGTTCAGGAAAATCATCGACGTGGACGACCTAAAATACTTTTAAATAATAATATACATAATTTTTAAAGTTATCTATCGCACTTTCCAATTAAAAATTTGTTTTTCATTTTGTGATTTTTCATGCCTAGAAAAATAAATAAAAAACGTAAATTTTAAGATTCTGAAATATATAACGGTGTAAAATTTTGGTATCAAGAAACTTTTCGAATACTTCTCCTCGATATTGTATTCCAGAACCTTGCAATAATTCATAATCACAGAATCGAGATTTCTGATTGCATAATCGACCGCTATTTTCACAATCATATAAACAAAGGCATCTTGCTTTTCAATTGTTTTTCATTTTCTCTCCCTAACGCAAACTGCAACCCGCCTCAATTCAAAGACCGTCGCCCACAGATAAAAAGCTGGACAATACCACCACCAACACCACGCCAAATGAGAGCGAACCCCAGCAGGATCAATGAGAAAGCATCGCCGGCGCATCGACTGAGCCCCATTCATCGGAGCTCGTTCATTGAGCCTCAAAAAGAGGGGGTTTCCCGTAACGGGACCGGGGCCTTGGCTCACCTGTCTGTGGGGTTGTAGGAAACTCCGCACTGCTCGATGAGAAACTTGACGCAATCCAGATGGCCCTCGCTCGCGGCCAGATGGATGGCAGTGCGCCCGTCGTAGTCCGCGACGTTCATGTCCATTCCGTTCAGCCGATGCCTGCAAAATCAATCCGCTTCAGGTCCGCCGTATCTCTGCGCCTTTCGCTCGGGAGTTGCGAGTTTACTTTTTTTTTTTTTTGTTCGAAACAGTGCAAAATCTTGCAAGAGGGTTGAGGAGGTTTTACGGCGGGGAGCGAAGAAGCTTGCAAGCGTTTTCGATGAGTGTTAGAGCAGCGGGAATAAGTGGATTTATTAATGGTTTTTGTTGCATTCTCTGCGACTTATGTCTATTGGAAGTTAAATTATAGTAAAAGCTCAGTTAAGAAATATATTTTTTGATGAAAAAAAATTGATTTATATTATAATAGATACTTCACAAATAACATAAAGTTGCAGGCACACAATAAAATTCATTACACAAAATATTTTAGATAATTCTTTAAAATATTTCTATGAAAAATTTTAAAACATGCAAAAAATAGTAATTGTTAAACAAGAAACATTGAAAGTGTACTGTTGAGGTGATATTTATTTGTTTTTTTTTTTTTTTTGTTAGTATGCGAAACAGATAATGATTAAATAATTTATTGAATTTAAGCAACATTAGTTAAACGTCAAAATCCCTGATAGATTTACGTATTTTCAGGATCCAAAAATCTAGCAATTTTTTTCACAGAAGCAATTTATACAGGCTATCGATCGGCTACAGAATAAAAACGCGACTGACATTAACAAAAAGCACACGTTAGTTCAAAAAACAAAGAGTGTCATTTAGAAAAATATTTTCTTAAACACCACTCGATGCACTCGGCAGCCACCTGTCATCACAATCGTCATTACACTAGGTAAGCAATCAAAAAGAGACAATGACGAAGCTGGCGAATGTATTAACGAAAGAAAACAATGACATGTCGCAAAGTGTATCTTTTTTTTTTCACGCTCCTTCCTGTGGACGTTGCGCTCGTCTTAAGGAGGAGGACACACGGCGGATTAATGGAAAAGCTGCACGCGGCGGTGTTTGATCAGCTTTTACTTCGAGACTGTTAACCTTTTAAGTATTGGGCGACTCACCACTTCAGATAATTCCGCATACTGATGCGGACAATGTTTATACGATTGTCGTTCGGTGGACGTTTTAACGTGTGCGTGCGTTGGTGTAACATGACGGGTGAATTTGTTAGTATTCGCATTTGCATCTCTCTTTAATCGTGATCTTTCTTTTCTCTTTGCTTTACGTAAAGTCGTGTATTTTTCTTTTTTTTTTTTTAGAGAACACGAAAGTAAAAAGGAAAGAAAGAATCATTTTTTATTGAAAAAATCTATAAAGTTTTGTAGATTTAAGAATAATGCACCTTTATAGATATTCCTTAGAAACAAGATTGAAATGTTTTTATAATAAAATATAATTTTACTTAAATTTATAATACAGGTGAAATAATAGACTGTTAAACACTTTTTTATTTTTATAAAAATTCGAAAATCTTTTTTATAATACAATGTTGTTTTGTGCTAGTAACTGTTTATGTAATATTATATATACCTGTAAATCTACTTATTTAATACTCAAGCTAGCAAATAACTTTCAAAAATTATTTAACTAATCTAAATTTACAAATAACGATTCATCTACTCTTACAGATGGTAGAGTAATGTAATTGACAACATTCGAACGGTGAGATCAAATCTTTTGACTCAAAAACATTGTGCAATAATTATATTTTGTTGCAAAATTTAAAAAACAGTTGTTAATTTTTAGTTCTGTATGCCTATACGCAAAAACAAAGGCGTCTAGAGCTCTTTTTGCGCAGGATACGTTCGGTGCCTTTTATATTTATTTGACAATATATAGGAACATTTTGTACTTAAAAAATATTTAAATAATTAATGAAAAACAAAGAAACAAACGTAAACAAATAAAAAATGTACTTGAAAAACATCGAACGATAAACACTAGCATCTTTTCATCCCCTCGAAAAAAATCAAAAATCCTCATGCAAGACGTTACTCCACTCTACACCGTTACAATCCCGACAACGCATCGCCGTTTCTGCGTCCAAAAAGAAAAAAAAGAAAACAGACACCATCATGCAATCAGAATCGTATAAGCTGCGATAATGAATTTACCTGCGCAGAGCCGTGACATCGCCACTAGCAGCGCTGAAGAGTAAATTGACGATAGACAGACCTTTGGTCTCGTATTTGTGCCGGCGCGGGTCCTTCTTGTTCGTCGCGTGCTTGAGATTGTCGTACCTGTGGAAGTTGAACACGTTCACGAGCTCCTCGCAGAACTGGACGCCCCGGCAGGAATTGCCCAGGGCGTCCAGTGGCGGGGACCAGGTGCAGATGCCCATCACGTTCGGTATCACCACCAGCAGGCAGCCGGATACCCCGGATTTCGCTGGGATTCCCACCTAGGCGAGCGAGAGAAGCGTTTAAACGATTTTTAATCGAGTCGGGAAATTTCATTTCATCGGCTTGGCGGATGATTGGAAGTTTTGAGAATATTTTTTTTTTTTTTTTTTAATGTAGCGGTAATTTTGTTTTGCGAAGAAAAAGCGCGCGTTTTTTATGAAGAGGCGCTGGGATTTCCGTAGGAAAATCCAGACCGCAAATGGAGTGTAAAGATGCTTGCGGTCTGCATTCAGGCGCTTTAGCCAAGATAGTCTCAGTGTAGTATACAAGTTTCCAACTAATATCACTGTTTCCCGTTACAGTTTATAAAACTAAAATTGTTGATTTGATCATACGTAATTCTGTAATGAAATAAATCGTTTAGATACAAAAACTAATTCTAATAATAATAATTATTTTTTGCACCCTCTTTTAAACTAAAATTAATTGCAACAAATAGGAAATCGTATACGGTTATTAAAAGCTTTGTTGTTATTCAACGCTGCAAAGATTATATACCTTAAAAGCAAATTGACCACTGTAGTCGTACATTCCACAACTGTGCATTAAGCTAAGGACGTCTCGTACACTTTCAGGCTTCAAGACCTTTTCGTCCGTTATTGGACAAATTCCACCGTTCGCCAGTGTTGCCGCCATCACTGACATGGATTCACAATTGGCTTCCATTGAGCAACACTGTAATGTTATTAAAAATTTATGTATTTCTATTAAATTTTATGATAAAATAACTACAGTTTAAGAAAATAAATCTACTATAATTTTGTTTGACAGTAATAATTTGTGTAAGATAAAATGTGCTTCTATTGGCAGCTAAAAATAACTATTGGTCTCTGTCGTCAATTAAAATTCTTTTATTACTTTCAACTGATTTTGTTGCGGTTATCAACTTTTACTCCCGAAGGGGACAATGTAAATGTGTGCGCACCTGGCCGAAACGCGAAAACAATATTTGTCGACGACAGCAGAGACCAACAGAATTCATTACCAATATTTTATATACAATTATCCTCAAGCACGAAATCTCAAACGCAAAAGCATCATCACCTGAAAGTAAAAGTTCAAGCACTCGTGCATATCCGTTTTGTCGGGGTAGCAGCGGTGCTCCATCATGTAATATCCAAGAGCGAAATTTCGGGCGGCGGCTTCGCGTTCGGAGAGGAAGACGGCGTTATTGAATCCCAAGAGCTCGCCGCCGGCGAGCCTCTTGAAGTAGTTCATCGTGAAGTCGAATTTTTCGGCGAGCGTCATGTCGGGTTTTATTAAAGACTTGAGTAAGGAACAGACTAAGATAGCACCGGCGTTTATCATAGGATTGTGCGGTTTTTCTGAAAAAAAAAAATTACGAGGAAGATAAGTCGTTAGATACTGTTGCTCTTCAGGTTCAATTTTAGTTCATTCGATTTGTTCGAATATTGATCCGACATTTTTTACTCGACTTGCAAACGTTATCGCATATATAAATTTACTTTAAATAAATTTATGCACGATTTTATGTCAAGATTAAAATAATTTCATTAGAATGGTTAAAATCTTGATAAATGACAAAAAATCAAGGGTAAACATTAATTTTCACGACTGACGTATTTCCGCAGCAGACTCACTATTGTGATCCAGCACGAGCTCGTTGAAATTCCTGCCGGACGGCTCCTGCCCGACGTACTGATGAACAACCTCCTGTCCGAGCCTCTCGAGGGCGATCGCGTAGGTGATCGGCTTGCTGGTACTCTGCAGCGTGAAGGGTATCGTCGTGTCGCCGATGCTGAACCTCTGGCCGTCGATCGAGCAGACGCAGACGCCCCAGTACTCCGGGTTGACGCGCGCCAGCTGCGGTATGTACGAGGCGACCTTGCCCTCCATGTTCGACTTGCACTTCCAGTAGAAGTCCTCGATGTGCTTGGTGAAGCCCGGGAAGTCCGGGATTATGAACTGGTGCCGGAAGGCGCGAGAGATCAGGACCAGGTTCGGGGTGATGATCCTGGCGGGTGAGAAGGAATTCAATAGGGTTCTTGGGCTCGCGACGAAAATGTATGTGCAAAGAAATTATTGTGTACATTTCTATTTTTTAAGTGCAACGAAGGCTCGTTAAATATGAATTTCAAATCACCTCCTGAATTGCTCGCGATCCAATTGTTGCGTCTCGTGAGATAGTCCTTCGTGGCTTGGTCCAGCTTTCTCGTGCTCCTTCTTCAAGTTCTCGATGAGCTCGGCAAGTCGAGGATCATTTTTTCTCAAACCAGTTGTTCGCAGGGCCTGGATTTGAAAGCGTCCATTTATTTTATAGGGCAAAGTTATTGAAAGCAATACTACTGCATTTTCATCTATTTCTATTTAAACGAGCTTGTCAAACTCACGGCCAAGAATTTTCCAACGGGTAGTAAATCTGTTTCTTCATTTTTGAACGTGTCAAACATGACATCCTCGACGTTGGTCGCCGTATCTTGATCCCTCGTACTAAAAAAGCCATTGAAACGTGAATATATATTTATCAGTTTTATTAGCTTACTTGTAAAATAAAGTATATCTCAGAAATTAAAGTACGAGAAAATTTTTAATCGTAAGAGCAAACGAATGTCCAAGAGTGAAAATTAATATTTTCTCTGGAAAACAAAATAAGTGTGTAGCTCAAGCTGCGGTGATACTGATATATATTACAGTTGAAATTATAAACATTTGGCGAATACGACAATAGCAAAGGGACTTGCACGGTACTCACTACATGTAGTGGCTGTCGTGAATGAAGCTGTAGTCGCTAGAAAGGAGAGAAAATTAGTTTATTAGTCGAACGCCACATCCCGGAAAAACATTTTTTTTACAGTTTAGTGTCTACCAAAAATTTTCGACAAACAATTACGATCGAAAAATAAAGCAAAACGTCAATTTTCAAATCTAAGAACACACAGTTTAATAAATCAAACGTGCAAAACGTATTTCAACATAGAAACAAAACAATAACGTTCAATCCAAATCTTAAAGTAAATTCCACCTTCCGAAACGATCTATAACAACGTTAAAAGCTTTAAAAACGTAAAAAAAAACTAAAAACCAATCTCCATCGACACTTTGCAGCCGCGATTAATCCACAATTATCCAAGCTACACCCGCACTATTCTACCCGCGATATCGACCGCTGCCCTTCGCGCGAAGCGGTACCGTATCTTTTCGACCAGCTTCTCCTCGTCGGATTGCTCGGACTGCCATTTGCGCGATCGGCAGTAGCCGCTGAGGACTTCGAAGTCGTCCATTAATGCAACTCTCGTCGTCGCGGCGACTTTTGCGAATATCCCGGCAATCGGAATCGGGCACTTTTATACATATAGCCGGAGGTCGCGGACAGATTGACCGCGATCGATTGCGATGTATCTCTTAAGTGGTGTTAACGTCTAGATGGACGACGAGAAGAGATCGGTTTCAAGTCCGTCGATAATTCGCGTTCGGTTCAATAGCTAATATAGCGCGAGTTTTCTTTTTTTTTTACGTATATACATCGTTCGTCGATTCAATTGAAACGTTATAGCCTATTGTTTGAAGTAAGACCCAAGCGACGGAGAGCCGTTTGCGGAACGAATAATCGCATTGCGCAATCGACGTCGAGAGGCTGGTAGTTGAGACTATATATAGATCCGCGCAAATAACGGTATATCGTATCATTTTCTATGCAAAGTTTACGCGGAAACTAGATCGAGCGTGTATACGGAGCTTGGAGTTATGGGAATCGGTCGCGGTTAATTAACTTGTTAACTCGAGAAGACGGTTGAGTAATTTGTTTTACAACGTCGTTTGCAAACGCGCAATAAATGCACGGAATGAATGAACCGTTGTTTCGAAAACTGCGTTTGTAAAAATTGGATTGGAATTCAAGCCCTTTTCGAGATAATTGTAATTTTGTTTACGAGGTACTGCATGCGGTACTTTGAAGTACCGCATTACCACAGTAAGTATCAAATTCTACTGTACTTCGATTCACCTCGAAACGATTAATTTCAAAAACGAACCTCGAGCTATAACATACATTATTCCACAAAAAAAGTATATCATTTCGCAATACAAATTTGACGAAACGGCGGGAAAAGCGTTTAACCAACGTTGCTCGTGACAGTCCCCCGCACAATGCAAACGCAATCTCCTCGCCACTGGAACGCCGCCAATATTTATGCAAGCAACAAATAAAACACCCGGCACGGACGCGACGCGAAATCGCCTCGGTATCGAAGGATCGAATTGAGGACGACAGCGTCGTCTCTCCTCGCAATGCCGGTGGGCGTAAAGGGCCAGAAAAAGAGAAAGTTCGCCGCAGCGTGCACGCGGAGGCCAGATGTTTTTTGCGGGGCTTTGTTCGACTTTTAAGTGCGCGGCGCTGGGAAATTTATCCTGGGAGAGAACGCCGGACGTTCGTGACGGCTTTGAAATCTGCGTTTTCGCCTCGGTCGGATTGTCTGGTGGTTGAGTTATTCCCCCGCTGAAAGTGGGAGAGATCTTGAGCGACCGCAATTACGAAGTGATAAGTTTTAGGGGTTTAGAGGCGGATAATGGGTTTTTTTAGAAGCTTCAAAAAACAACCTATTATTACTAAAATATAAAAGGTAAATCACTTTATGGTCGTTCCGACTGCGTGAATGTTTCTCGGCGTGACGAATATTTACATATTCCTATCATAAAAGAGTCATAATTTCTTCAATTGTCGTAAAAGGAACAAAAATTTTCGCAGTTTTCAAGCGGCTCGATTAACGTCCCTTTGTCGCGGTTAAATACTTTCATTATCATGACAATCGGGCGCAAATTAAATTCTCGCGTAAGACGGCAATTATTCTTCCGCTCCAATGTCAAGATTTTTTTTAAACGTCTCGTTATACACGCGGAAGCCCCGGGTGTGGTGTATTGTAAGCGCGATCGTGTCCATGTTCCTAGAAGTGGCTTCTTACGTCCACTTATACGTTTATCTTATGAGTAAAATGGTTTGTAGAGCGTCGAGATATAACTAACAGCTGCACTTGTGAATGCGGAGTGCGTCGAAGAGCTAAGCGATATATACCCATACATGTGCTCTTGTGAATTACGAGGAAAGAAATCTTGACTTTAAGTAGCTGTAATTTCTCGTTGAACGAGTTGTATAAGGAAGGTAAAAAAGCGCGAGGTGATGCTTTTTTTTTTTTGCAGGTTTTTTTTTGTTCTCGTTAGACGGGTAATATCGTTTGTGGTTGGTGTAAAACATTATTTTCCTTTTTATTTCGAAAAGCACTGCGTATCTTTTGCTAATTGATATTAATTATTAGTATAATCGTTATGCTAATAATAGTTTTTTGGCACAATGACCGTACCGTTAGCAATATTTTTTTGTGAAACACTGACGTGCTGCGACGAATGTTTTAAAATAATGTTACGATTATTTCAGCACGATTCAAAACTATAAACTTCTACGATTAATTATAAGAGCACATCAATACTAAACAAATTGTAAAAAGCGTCGTAAAAACAACTGACACAGAAATCTGCATTGTTCAAATTCAATTAGAATCTTAACAATAAACTCTCGCCAATCCAAAACGCTACTAAAGAAATTTCAACAACCTCAACGTCTATCTTTTAATTAAAGCGACTGCAGCGTGCGTTCATGCTTTGTATTTAGACGCATTCACGAAAGCCCGACTCTTATTACGAAATTGACTATGGCTATAAAAGCTCAAGCGTTTCTAATGGCGCGTGCGACTCAACAAACTGCGTGATTAATTCAACAAGAGATTTGCACCGGGCAAAGCAGCTCGTCAACGAGTTTGGAGAGCGGCGGACTTGTTAGGAAAAAGCGTGTAGGGAGCATTAACGAGTTTATTTATTTACCGTGACTGTACATTCTCGAGCTCCAAGGAACTTCCGTAAGAGGCGTCTAAGTATCTCACCGAGCCAAGCCTCGTAGACTTTGGCACCGCCGCTTGTCTCTGTGGATAAATAAACAGGCTATTAGTTAGAATGCATTTGCTTTCACGAAAATGTGTCGATGTTCGGGTTGTTTTAACGCTCGAAAACTTTGATGTTACGTCACTGATTAACGAGTCGTTATCGAGGACAATGACATTTATTGCTGTACGCAAGGCTAATTTTAATTGTTTACATTTATTATGGTAATATTGTGTACACTGTTGCGTTATCTAAATGCCTTTTCTAAATATGCATTAATAATGTTTTCAAATTATTGCTTATTTATTATCTATGACAAACGATAAGTACTCTAGTACTACTAGTACTTACAATTGGTACTTAAATATATTACAAGTGGTATTAAATATTAAATAGAATGATTAATTTTGACGTGTATATTTTAATATATTTCATACGAGATTTTAAAGAATGTTGACGAAAACGTATTAATGAAACGTAAATCTTTCGCTTTGAGAAATATCATCTATTTTTTCAAAAAAGTTTACAAAAATAAAACTTTACATTTTAATTAATGGGAAAAATAATAATTATATTTTAAACGGGTTTATATCCCTTTCAATGCATAAATAGAATATTTTGTTATAGAGCATTTAACTATAAACTTGATATATTTAAAATAAATAAATTTCTCTGTATATATTATTATAACCTTATTTAATTAAAATATTATCAACAAGATTCGAAACCTTCCCTTTTCAACGTTACTTGAAATAACAAAGGCTTAAGGGGGGATTCTTATATAGATGACCAAAAATTCACTCCAAGTTTGCGAATTTTTTTTGAGAAAACTATTAAA
>JAWWML010000001.1:28199245-28316915 GCA_035047165.1 Ormyrus rosae | reverse complement strand
GAAAGAATTAAATATGTAACTATCACTATATGATTACCGGTTTCATTGATTCAATGAAATTTTTTTCTCAGTGCACTGTGTACCAATGTGTATGCAAACTTGCATTATCCTAAAAATTACTATTCTAAATACTAAAATTTAATAGGACTATATCAAGATTTAATACAATTATTATATTAAATTTTAGTGTATAGTACGGTAATTTTTAGGATAATGCAAGTTTGCATACACATTTGGTATACAGTATAGTAATTTTTAATACAACATTTCTCTCATTGCCAGTGTACTTAACCTTCCTTTTATCGAACGAGATTCTCACGAAGAGCTTGACAAATAATTAAAAGTCTCTCGACGAACTTGCCTCCGCAAAGCTCTCCCACGTCATTTAATCAAAGTATATTATAAGGAACGAAATCACGGCTCGAGGAGCCGACTTTTACTCGCTTGAGAAACTCTCGTTTCTTTACGCTTCGCTGCCGGGAGAGGAAGGAGAGGCAGGGCGGCGGGGGGAGGGGGGAAGCAGAGATTTTTCACGGTACTTTTTTTTTTTTTCAGTGTCTCAAGAGAGCCGAGAGAGAGCCGCGAGTCAAAAGCTTCGAAGGAAGCAAGGTAGGATTAATGGGCTGATGCAGCTAAAAAGCTAGTCGCCGCAGTCCCGGGAACCCATTCACCTGTTGCCGGGGCCTCAAGTCCCCCGCCGTCGGAGGCACCTGTACTTGTATATATACACGCCCTTTTCTATTACGGTGAGACGCTACGGAGGTGGCCGACCTGGTTTGTAGTAACTTAATTTTGATGGATTTATTTGGGGAATTTGTAACGGGACCCTCGCGAGCTTTTTATATTGCGCAAAATTTTATGAATTTCTTTATAATGTAAAATTATTAATATTTCATGGTAAATATTTTCAAACGAAATTAAATCACTCTTTGAGAAGCGAATAATACTTTAAATAGTAAATTTAAATGAAAACCCCATTATCGTCCAAACCCACATTGTCCGTAAATAAATAGCCGGTCTTATAATCGTGAAAGTTAACACAGTGCGCTATCGCCGCGTGTATTCTTTCTCAAAGCCAGAAAAGACATGCTAATACCGAGCCCCACGAATGCCCAATTTTGAAAGTAAAATACGCATCGCCGCGCCGGACCGACATGCGCTTCCACATAAAGGAGAGCGAGAGAGGGAAAAAAAAGGTCCCGCGAAATTAGCATACCTCCATTCTAACGCTCCTCCCCGCGTACATATATGCAACAAAGTCTCTCTCTCTCTCTCTCTCTCTCCTTCTCCGCGGGCGAAAATAGCCCGTAAACAAATGTATGTAAATCAAGGCCGACTCGTCGCCCGATAATCCTTATCTGCCTCACCGGATCTTCGAGAGGCGCAGTCAATACACCCGACAATCGACAAAGGCAAACGAAACACCTCGAGAGAGTCGAGAGAGAGAGAGAGAGAGAGAAATTTTCCACGCGCATCCTCGCCGCGGCGCCTATCTCTTATCCTCCCGCGGCGAGGCGGAGAGGATATGCCTCGCACGCCCGAGTGCGCCGCCAGGAAAAGGTAGGTCAACGCTCTAAAAATGGTGAGGAGAGGAAGAGTCGTCCCCCCGCCCCCCCTCCGCTTATCCTTCGGGGGGTAAAGTACCTCGGGTTTTGTCAAACGTCACGGCGCGCCTCCCACGTCTCTCCTCTCTCTTTTTGGGCATCGGGCCGGGCAAGGAACGCGATGCGTGGGATCATCGTCGGTACGGGAAAGGGTGTCGTCGTCGTCGCGGACAAGTTACGTAACTTACGCGCGGAGCGGGGGGGGGGGGGAGACGCGCAACGAGTTTTACGGGGAGAGAGCCGAGGAGAGCTTTTTAATCGACGGCGCGGGAGGATCGAAAAAAGAAAAAAAGAAGACGTTTTTAACCGGGACGTCCCTTTTTCGGTGGCCCGGGGAGTTGGAGGTTCCGCCGATAAGAGCGGCACGGTTATTGATGTATTTATTAAAAAGTGGGCTTTAAAAGAGATTGGAATTTGGAGGCTGGCTAATTGATTTTTTTTTAAAATGTGCGGTGATTACGTTTTACGGCGGGCTTTAATTTATTAGTTTAGTCGAGAATACGCGAATCGAGTTTTTTGCCTTTATCCAAAGTTTATAATATTTTTCTCAACTTTGGACTTTCGTTTCGTGCGGGATTCTGCATTTGCTGGGAATGATACTGGGAGTAAGTTATGAATTAATGCTAAATAACAGTACAGCGACGGTATTACAATTTGTATTCCGGCTGGCAAAAGGAAGTCATTAATCTCGCATTAATTAGCATTAACAAAAATCAGCTAAAATACAACGCAAAATATGTCGACTAATACTGAAATCAACAAGCCCTACACACATTCCAACGAATAATTCCAACAGAGAATAAAGATTCGCACACCTCGGCGACCATTCAATTAAAACACGCCACTCTATTTCATTTTCGCAAAGTAGCCCAGTTCGTTTTACATCCTTACAATAATACCTTGAGCACGCTTTCTCCGGAATCAACGCTACCGCGCGTCCGTCCCGCTAGTTTGCAGATGTAGTCTCTCGGGAGCCGGGGAACTTTTTCTAGCGTACTTCTTCCATCATCACGCATGTGTGAATTCGCGTCTCAAGGAGCTGGCTCGTCGGCCCCCCTCCCCCGTCGCACCCACACGAATTATTAAAACTCCCGGGCGCAAAAAGGCGAGACGAGCAAGTAAGCAGCCGTGTGCGCCTCCTCGCCTTTCAACGCGGCCTTGAGTAAAATAATGAAAAGTTATAAACGATATATAGCTGCCGAGGCAGCAGGAATGTATATAAAGGAGAGGTTGCGAAACGCGAGCGCGCCGCGGCGACACGATTCCGTTGTGTTGCTTCTTCCTCTTTTTCTTTTTTTCTCTCTTTCTTTTTTTCGTTCGCCGAGCGAACGAACGAGCGAGAGAGAGAGAGAGAGAGAGAGCCGCGGCGCGGAAAGTTGCCTGCAAGTACGCGATGCGCGAGTTAACGGCTTGAAAATGCAGCTCGGGGACTTAGAGCCTCTCCGAGATTTTATTAAGCCTTTCAGCCGGTATCCGGTTTAGCGTTTCGAAAGCTCGTCTTTTTACGCCGGATGGGCCGTTTCTCGGTTGAATCATACGCCGGTGGGTATATTTATAAAAATAGATTGAGAGCCTCAATTTTTGAAGGATTAAGGAGACTTCTTTTTTTTTGGTTCGATTATTAGGATCTCGGGAATTTTAAAATGTTCCTTGAATAAGTGTATTCGTTGGGTACATTGCAATAAGGACATTGAACTCTCGGTATAGTATATAAACAAAGTAATTTGACTTTAATTGATAAATTTATACCTTGTAGTATACGTGTTTAGCAACGTGTCAAAAGTAAATACGAAAAGCTTAGTTACAATATTAGACAACGAATGAAATATTAGTAATCACGGTTTTGCAACAAACTTCTCTGGCAGACGTTCAAAAATTAATTAAAACTATTTATAAAACGAGAAAAGACAAAGAACGCCCTTCGAATATTGTAGAAAATCCGAAAAGCCGTATTCCAAGGAAAAGGGATATAATAATGTCGCCGAGCTCCAGACGACTCGACTTATAAATAAACAAAGCGGGCAACCTTGCCCGGTTACTCGTTTCTGCAATCCGGTATCCCCGGCCCTACACACTATACCTTTCATCCTCGGCGTAACGTACAAATTCAAAAGCTTCGTACCTATGTATACCTATAGACAGCGGGCAGACAGACACTCTCGGCAAAAAGAGAGCTCGGGTGAGGAGGATGCATCATCCGAGACTCTCGCGCGATAACCGAGGCGTGCATGTTTAAATGGCCAAACGCATTCGGGCCGACTCCCTCCGCACACAGCTGGTATAGCTATATATAATCGTGGGGGCTGTTAAAAAGCCGACACTAAGTGCGTACGGGTAGCGACGAAACGGTGGCAGAGGTGGAGGGGGGGTCGCGGTTAGGCTGCCTCTGCAATGGAGAGCTCTCCGGCGAGGCGCGCAGAATGCAGGAGCTGCTCGATTGGGGCGATGCGGTTCGCTGCAGCGCGCTGCGTTTGGAGTTTCGATCGATTTTTGCCCTTTGCTGATTTTTCCTTCGTGGGGGGGCCAGATGTGTTTGTGTGCGCCGACAGAAGCGTTTCACGCACATATGCTCGTTGTTGGTTTCGTAGCGAGAAACAGTGGAGGGGTAATAATTATGATTTTTATTTGTTTAATTCTTCTTGATTTCTGCTAATTCTATATATGTGTGTGAATTTGTAGTATGTTTTAAACGTTTCTTTTGTTACTATCTCGGTGCAACGCAATAATCTAATATCAAAATGTAATAAAAAAAAATTTTTACAGATATATTAAAAACTTTAGTTTTAATTGATTATATAATTATTTTCAACAATGTTGCATTTAAACTTACAAGATGTACTTGTTCAATAATTGCATTTACTTATATCTAAAGGAAATTAAAAAATTTGATTTAAATTAATTATATAAATTTTAATAAAGTTTAAATAAATAACGAACAATTACAAATCCAGCAAAAAATTTCAATATAAAAAGTTTTTAAAGCGTCAGGCCGATCGATTTAAAAACCCGAGAGCATTTAAATGGATTTAAATGGTCAGCTCTGAATCATATCAGATCGACAGTGAATTCCGGTAAAAAGTTCTAAAGTTGTATAATTAAAAACATTTCCAATGAAATTCACGAAAAATCAACAAATCGTGCGCAAGGAAAGCAAGCATTTCTCCCACAATTCCCTGCACACAAGGAGCCACGAGAGGGTGTACCATTTAAAAATCGATGTCACCTAGCCAAGCCGTGCGCCTACTGCCTAAATGAACTAAAAGCCAGGCATCGTTCGGTTTGCTGCCGGAGAGGGGGACAACGCTCACGCAGTTGCAGAGGCAGCCTGAAGTTAATATCCAGCCCGGTTCAGTGCTTGCTTGGCTTGCGAGTAACACAGCTCAAGCGGAGTCAGTTGCGGGGAAGCCGTGGACTGAAGACCCCCCGAGAGCGCACATATCGTAGAGCCGTAGTAAAAGCCGAAAACAAGGACGGAGCATCGTACGCACAGTGCGTAAACGACGTCGGTCTATACTACTATACTCTGCACGCGTTTTTGCTCGCTCGCTCTCTCGCTCTCTCTCTCTTTCCATCACTCTCGACTACGTGCAGAGAAGAAAACGGGGGTTCGCTAGGCGCTTGGAGTGACTGCATATCCGGGGGGAGGAGAAGGAGGAAAAGCGCGGAAAAGACACAGCTAATGGCGGCGACGATTCTGCACTACGTTGACGAGGACGACGAATAAACCCGTCAGACACGCGGGGAGAGGCGTACGCGTTGTTGGAAAGGGTAAGTACTTCCTCCCTTTGGCTAGTGAAAATTTTCGGAAGTAAGCTTTCGTTTTCCTTCTCGCTCTCTCGATAATCTCGCTGACTGCGCATAATACAGGCGGCACTCGGAGAAGGAAAGAGTATGCGACCTTTTTCCAAGCGACCGAGCGCGTCGACGAGCATTAGAATTTCGAGGACACAGAAGCCTCTGAATCGTTAGGCCGCCTGCAGACGGATGCGGGGAAAGGCGAGGTTAGGAAGTGCTGTGTTGAGGTTTCCGCGCGGGGTGACTCGCCGACGGCCCCCCTTTTATTTTTGGATTATATCGCTCGCGCTCTTGAACTTTGCTTTCGCGAGCTCAAAAATTTAGATCGAAAGAACCGCGAACGCGCCTTTTTCGCATGGAATTTAACGGGATCGTGCGTGAATTTCAAGGAAGAGCGTGCCCTGCCTTTATTCACGAGCCGTAGGTTCTCGTACTCGGTGTGTGCCTTAGTATGGGATTTCGAAGGTAATTTTAAATCGCTCACGCCTCGAGAATTTTAATGGACTTTTCTTGAGCTGGCTCGAGGAGTTGTTCAGTTGAGACGTTATTTGCTTTTTCTTTATCATCTAGTGATAATCATATATCAAATACACTGTTTTTAAGTCTTATCTGGGTGAAATGTGGAATCACTTATTATATTTCTTGATTCTTTTCAGTTTTGGATTCTATGCAAATTTTCAGGGATATAAGTAGTTGTTACAAAATAATCTAAACTCTTAGTAAGAGTTGATTAAAAATATCAAGTCTTGGTTAAAAATAAAAAATTTAGAAATAACATAGATAAAATCCATTTAAGTATAGCAAATGTATGTTTTGATTTTTTTATGTGCTTATGGTATAGTGTAGATAAAAGAAACTGAGAAATATATTAATTATTGCTAATGCTAACTTTTGAAATTTATATAAAAGTTTGTTTTTTAAACTAGAAATAACTTTCAAATAAAATTTTTTTTTTATTTTATCTTATGATAACACAACCAATGGCATGCAGAAGTATGGGCAGTTACGTAAAATTCAATAATCTGTGAACAGTAACTGAGCTTTAGATAAAAGCTTTTGTAAAGATAACTGACAAAACTATGTCTTTTTTAAAATTTAATATTATATTACTATCAAGTTTTCTAAAAAAAAGAATGACTATTATTATTAAATAATTAAAATTATTAACAAATACAAAATTAAAACTTTTAATTAAACTATCACTATCTATTAAACTATCTTTTAAGATTCTAACACTAATTTTCAACAATACTATCATAAGTTTTGTTTATTTTGCAGTACCTGCAAGTTAATTATGTGATTGGTTCTCTTTGGAGAAAAGGACCAGGCAAAAACCAAAGTATCATCAATCATGTATAATCAGGATTATGAGAAAAGACTGCTGAAGCAATCGAACAGCAAACCTCCTCAAGCAATGGAGACAAGCAGTTCGTTGCCTCCACCACCTATTTTTTATTCACCAACAAAGATCTCAAACAATTCAAGTTTTGATCGATTTATCCCAACACGTGTAGGAAACAATTGGCAAACGACATTCTCTATGATTTCGGAGAGTAGGACTGGTATTGTTAATAAAAAAGCTAGGGAAACTAATGGAGAAGGAAGTCGTGATGGAATTGCCTATTCCTGTTTGTTGAAAAATGAGTTACTAGGTGTGTATATGAAATGTTAAATATTTCAAAATGAAAAAATTGAAAATATGTAATATCTTATTCGTAATTCTTATATTAGGTGCTAGTATAGAGGATGTCAAAGGCCAGTGTGAAGAGCGCAGAATATTGTCACCTCTTGCAGGCAAGAATTTGTTTAAATACACAACTCCTACAAAGGACAGATCATTTTTGGATCAAAGTTCACCCTATTCGTTGTCACCTCTTAGTGCTAAAAGTCAGAAACTTTTGCGCTCTCCAAGGAAAGCTACCCGAAAAATTTCAAGAATTCCATTTAAAGTGCTCGATGCACCTGAACTCCAAGATGACTTCTACCTAAACCTTGTAGACTGGTCATCTCAAAACGTGCTTAGTGTTGGTCTCGGTAGTTGTGTCTATTTATGGTCGGCGTGTACAAGTCAAGTGACGCGACTTTGCGATTTATCTGGTGACGGAAACACCGTGACCTCAGTTGCTTGGAACGAAAGGGGAAATTTAGTCGCAGTTGGTACAAATCTCGGTTATATTCAAGTCTGGGATGTCGCAGTAAATAAACAGGTATGGAAACATCATTTTCTCACGTTTTCACTTTTCCCTTTTGATGACAGGGTCTCTTGTGTAACCTATAATTATACGACCCTATCTACTTTTTAATTTTACTTTCAAGTTATACAATGAAATTTTGAATGATATAATTCAATTTGAAAAGCTTCTTTCTCCGTTATTTAATTATATCAAAATTTATAATTTTATGTTATTTTATTTTAATTAAAAGTAAACAAAAAATGTGTTATTATAATTTTAAATATTAATTTAAAAAAAAATTTGAAATTTAATCTACAAAAACGTTCTAAGAAACTTTTTCCTTTTATAAAATTTTTTGTTTAAAATAAAAGCAAAAATATAAAAAGCACTCTTTTGTCATTTAAGGTAAATAAATTCCAAGGACACACTGCTCGCGTAGGGGCCTTAGCGTGGAATGGTGAGGTCTTGTCGTCCGGATCGAGGGACCGACTGATCCTACAGCGTGACGTGCGGACTCCTTGCCTCGTGCCTGAACGCAAACTCAGCGCTCATCGTCAGGAAGTCTGTGGTCTCAAATGGTCGCCAGACAATCAGTATCTCGCCAGCGGCGGCAACGATAACCGCCTCTACGTTTGGAATCTCCACTCGCTGTCGCCGGTTCAAACGTATGTAGAACACTTGGCTGCCGTTAAAGCGATAGCTTGGTCCCCTCATCATCACGGACTATTGGCGTCCGGTGGTGGAACTGCCGATCGGTGCATAAGGTTCTGGAACACGCTTACCGGTCAGCCAATGCAGTGCGTGGATACGGGGTCACAGGTCTGTACACTTCTTATTACTCAAAATCTTTAATTTTTAGTATTATTTTGCTTATCTTCTTTGCTAATCGAAATTAAATCAGATAATTGAAAATACAAAATATTTAGTCAAGACATAGTTTAAAATCTGAGACATTAACAGAAATAAAAAATCTTTTATTTATTTAGGTTTGCAACTTGGCATGGAGTAAACACAGTTCCGAATTAGTCAGTACACATGGTTACTCGCAGAATCAAATTCTTGTGTGGAAGTATCCAAGCCTTACGCAAGTGGCAAAATTAACAGGACACTCTTTCAGAGTTTTGTACTTAGCAATGTCGCCTGACGGAGAGGCGATTGTAACAGGGGCGGGTGATGAGACACTACGGTTTTGGAACGTGTTTAGTAAGGCTCGTAGCCAAAAAGAAAACAAATCAGTACTAAATCTCTTCACTAGTATTCGATAAGAAACAAAACTATAGAGTGAGGATACGTTGTTTAATGTAATGTATATAAGTCAAGAAATATTTCTTGATGAGAAAATTATTCGCTACAAGGAGTTTAAAATTAATTTGGTGATTTGAAAATTAGTTTTTTGGAGTCTTTTTTACAAAAGGAATTTTTGATCACTTTATTTTTTATTATTTTATACATTTTTTTGTACATGTATTCTTGCTCTAAATGAAAGATGTTTACTACGACTACGGCTCTTAAAAATATTTTCTTAATATGAGAAATAATTGTTTTCTCAGAATTTGAAGCCAAAGATAAAGAAATTCTAAGGAAATAATTTTATTAAGAGAAAGTTTTTTCAACAACTTGTAGTAAATTTTTTTTGTTGCATTTGCTACTCAATGTGAAATTATTTTATAGTTTGATTTATTTTTAGAAATTTTTTTACTGCTCTTTCGAAGATCAAGTTTTCTTATAAGTATTTATTTATTTAGAATCAGTACTTACGTAACACATTGAGAGTATTCCAAGGAACTAATTTTTCAATTTGAACCAAATTGATGTCAAGATTCCGTTGAGTATATAAATATATATATATATATATATATAAATCATATTATAAATATATAAACAAAAATATATATTAGGACGAGTACGAAAAGTAGATAAATAATTGGAGCTACGTGATTTTTTTTTAAGTTCCCTAATGCACAGCCTGCAGCATACCTAGTTACCTGTGCAATATACTTTTATTAAATTAATTGTTTTTTTTGTTAAGTTAACAAAATTGGAAGCACGTTTTTTTTACAAATTGCATCCGTGATATGATTAATGTTATTTAGTTGACCGACATAATACATTACAAAAACTCAATATCTAGTATTTGAATAAAACTATCTAAAAAATTGCAGAATCTTTCATTTATATTTAATTGTGCCTTCATATTTTAAAACATATTTTAAAGGCATTTTCTTATCGAAAAGCTTGAAAATTAATTTAGAAATATATATTATTGCATTATTTCTTTAAAAATTTTATTCTATGTTTTAAAATATTAAAATGGCCAAACATTTTACTTATATGATGCTTCTTAATAAGACGAAAGGAATATATATTTAATATGAAAGTTGCTAAATATAAAAAAGATTTATTATTTTCCATCTGGGTGCCTATATATTGATCTTTTTTAAATCTTACAATTTTCGTATTCAATCTATTTTTAGTCTTGAAAAATATTATGCATTGTCTAAAAAAAAAAAGTTTTGCTAAAAGGCACACGTTATAAAGAAATTAAATAGTTAAATTTTACACCCACTGCAATTATACATTACTGGAAATGTATTGGAGAAAATTACATTTTTTTCATCTTTGTTAGGGTTTCAATAAAAAAATTTAGGCGCAGACGAGTACAATGTTGCAACAATATAAACTGTGATGTCTGCAGAAAATATATGCTGTGTATTTCGATGTTTGCAGGCTGGTCGGGCAAACGCTAAATAATTCTTCATAAAACTTTTTATTCTCTAGGAAGTTTTATGGAGGATATAAATGAACTTTTTGAGTTTTATTTTCGATGTAAAAAATTGTGCGATTAGCTTACATATGCAAAGTCAGTCATTTGTACAAATTTAAGTTGAAAAGACACATTTTACAAACTGAATTTACTAATTTATATGTGAAGAGATGATATCTAATATTAATATATTTTAATTGAATAAACGAAAGTTTAGGAAATAATGGATTGAAACAATGGTTAAATGACAATCCATTTCGTGAAAAATATGAGGGATAAATTACGCGGCTGTACACTGCCGTTTAAATATAATTCGAAAACATAATTAAATATTTGTAAAGTATTTAAATGTCTCTTACAAGAAGGCAAAACGGTAAAGGCATAACGCATTAGTAGCACACTTAAACTAACACCGAAATAACATTTAAATTCTACATTTGCTCACAGCTGCAGCGAGTTTTCATTTAACGAATTTTCAAAATCCAATTATTGAAGTACAATAAAATTGAACCAATTTAAAATCAAATTGAATTGAGTAATGAAAGTTTGTTAAAAAGAATCTTGTATTTGTATTAATTTTGCTTGATACTTTAAATTATGTGTTTTGTGTTTTGCATGTATGTAAATCTGTGATTGCGTGAAAACAAAGAATATTTCACAATACGTAATATAATTGTAGAAATTTTAAGGTGAGCCAACTGACAAATTTTAATAATTAAAAACGATGTACATAAATTTAATAAATTGTGTAACTATTTAATGGTTATAAAGTAGCATTCTTACAAAATGTGTAAATTATTTTGTCTGAAAATGAACTGTAATAAAATCGTAAAGCATTGTTCACTGTTAGATTTTTCGATTTCATATTTATTAAATAAAATATAATAAGAAAAATATAATCACTAAAAAGTTTCACAATTTTATAAAAAATCATGTGAAAATTACTAAAATTATTATTGGCTATGGGCTCCCTGTACAAAGTAATCGTTAAAAAACATTTAAAGCGGATTAAGAATTACGATATAAAACATAGTCATCAAAATCCATTGTAAACGGATTAAAAATTATTTGTACGCGTTACGTGAAATTTATGTATTAGTTTTATTTAGAAATTACTTTAATTACGAAATGTAACTAGCTGATGAATGCTTCCATTACATTTAAAATTCTTTTGTTTATATTTTCTTTCTTTGAAGTATAAAGAAAGAAACGCTGAAACTTGTGCAATTATTTTTCATCGTAGCAATTAGTTGTATAGATGCACCCCATTACAATTTTTCACCTTACGTTACATTTAGAAATAATAGTCCTCTATTGAATAAGATTATTCTGGAGAAAGAACATTATTATTGCGTTGATTTACTTTTTACTCGCTGTAGTGTTCATAACACCACTTCGAAAATTGTAGACAAAAAAAATTTTCTATTCATGGATCGACAAACTCGTTGCAACATGGTACTTATAAACCAAGAAAATAGGCCTTTTAGGATAAAAAGTTATTTTGTTGCGACAAAATGGAAGCTAACAATATTCCGACGGAGTATTATTTAATTAAAGTCTACAGTGGCGATTCACGCAGACTCTAAACGTTTATTAATATAACATAATATATTTTTACGTCATATCGCTATGAACTTAATGAAAAATTTTTGTATGCATTTCATTTGTATGGATATATCAATGTACATTTTTTCCTTTGAAGCATAATAAATTTGTTTGAGAAACCAATCAATGAAACAAAACATTTGGTCTATTTTAACTAATAGTTTATTAATCTTTTTAAAAACATAGCTTAGAAAATCATGATCAGAATTACAAAATATAAGTATTTAGAAGGAAAGTTTTCTTAAAAAAGATAAGACATTATTTACATTATTTACATAGTTTATGTATTTTTGACAAAAATATAAAAATTCATTAGGTATTTTAGATTACTTATGGTACCTAACTGGTATCTGCTTATTCTACACGTTCTTTCTTCTTCTTCTTCTTTTTCTTTTTGGGTTCTGAAAAAAGAAATAATATTTTTTAATTCTGGTATTTATGAAGAACTTTCAAATAAATTACTTTCACCTTTTTCATTAGTTCTATATTAATAAAAAATTGTACAAACCTTCCGCACCACCTTCAGTCTCCATAGGAACATCATTCACTTCTTCTTTTACTTCTACTTTAACTTCAACAGACTCCTGCTTATTCTTCTTCTTCTTTTTCTTTTTCTGTGAGGTTTCTTGTGGTTCCTCTACTTCTTCTTTGACTTCATCTACGGTCTCACTCTTTTTCTTTTTTTTCTGGGAGGTTTCTTGTGATTCTTCTACTTCTTCTTTGACTTCGTCTACGGTCTCACTCTTTAGCTTCTTTTTCTTAGGCTTCTCAGGGCTTTCGCCAATTTCTTCAATCAGAGGCTTCTTATCTTCAATTTCAGAATGCCGTCTCTTATTACTTGACAGCGTAGAATCTGCAGCCACTGGATATTGCGATACCTCAGCCTTTGTATGGTATTTTTCGAATTTTTGCTTCGCTTTCCCAGTGCCACTGAGCTTTCTGATATTACCCTCTTCCAGAATCTTTAGTCTGGATTCAAGTTTTACTTTATGCTCTGCACCAAGTTCAAAGGAAGATTCTTCACCAAGAGCATCGACCCTTGTGCAGAGCGAAGCCTTGGCGGCTAACATCCTCGACATCTTACCCTTATTACGAGTTGTTGCCTAAACATACCAAAATTTAATAAGATTTTTTTTAATCTTTAATGAAAAAGAATTGTATTTTTTAAAAAGAAAAATATTTACCTGGCCAACAAGTTGAGAGTGATAAATAAGACCATATTTGGGTGTATCCTTTTTTGTTTTGAGAGCCCTGAAAAGAGCCTTTTCAGCTCCAAGAATTTGTAGTGTAGATGCCGGGTGCTTTGCCAAATTTATCAAAGAGCCCGCATGCGAAATGAGACGAGCGCCTACTAAATCGCCAACCAACACTGTGAGATTTGGGGCCATTGCCATCATTCGCGTTTTGAGGTAGTCATAAAGTTGTCCTCTGTACGAGGAAATTTCTATCACCTAAAATAAGAAAAAATGTAAGAAACTGACAACAAAATGTTTAAAATTTAGATGTAAGTTTTTATACCTGATCACATAAATGTTGAATATTGATGATATCATCACATGAAATTTCAGTTCCCATAGATATTTCTGCAGCCTCTTTAACTTTTTCTTCAACCTCTTCAGGCAGAATGTCAGACAAGTCTGAGTTGATCGCATTTTCTCTTGTTCCAATAATTTTGACAGTTTTTACAAAAGCAATATTATCTGTGATAATTTTTCCCAGTTCTGGGAAATGCCAACCATACCTACACAGAAAAAACAATACTTAGAGAAAATAATTTCTTAAGTGCTAAAAAAAAAATCTGCAAATAATAAAACTGTACCATTCTCTACATCTCATGACATAGTTATTTAGTTCTTTGTCCAAATCATCCAAGAGACAAACAGCTTGAATGATCATAGTGTCAACTTTATCTGGAGAAAATTTCAACTTATATCTAGACAAACTGTGAGCTAAACCTAAAGCCATAGCAGTCATCTCTTTTTTTGGTAGACCAGCTAAAAGACCATCCAGTTGACTGCGTATACATCTCATTAACTCTTGAATCGAAGAGTTGCTAATACAAGCCAAGTTTAATTTGTCTTTAATGGCATTTCCAAGCTTGGCATCAGCAACAGCAAGTTGTTCCTGCAGCTCAGGGCACTGCTTCTTCAACATCTTTTTCAACGATTTGCATAATTTACCTTCCACCGCTGCTGTAGTAGCAGCAAGAGCTTCTGTTGTATCATTGAACTTCTCAAAATGCTTAAGCTTAAGACTGAAAAAAAATTTTTTTTAGAATACTTTAATTATTTCAAAACATTTATCAAAACCAAAATCGAAAAATTTTTTTTTCAAATAAATACTTAAGAAAATAATGAACACTCACATTTTACTTGCTCCTTCGGGCGTTTCAAAATCCAAATACAGGTTATCTGTTTTGGCGAGTTTGTTTTCGTCCAACAGCTGTAATTGAAAAGAAACGGTCATTAATTTTAACGTTTATGAAATTGAGTATTTTTATGCCCTTTAAACTGCAAAATTATTATAGTTTTAAATCAAATTTTAATTTAAGTTGCACGATTGAACACGTGCGCGATATTTAGGTTATGTACAGAAGCGTTTAAAAATGTATATAAATAAACTGACCTTAAAAATGGCAAAGCCAGCCGCGGTTTCAAAGAGAACCAGCATTTTGATACTGTTTTTTAACGCCTGCTAAAATTTTAATTAATAACAAACAAATCCTTTTGTACTATATATTAAAAATAGACACGCGGCATGCGGCTTCTCATCTCTAAGGAGAAGCACGCGGTCACGAATGCAATGTCCCTGGTCCCACGTCACGCCCTCGCGTCAGCCATGGCGTCAGCATAAGCTGCTACATCTTGCGGTCGAAGAGAGCACTAATGTAAAGAGTACAGAATTTCATTTTCATTTACAGGAAATACAGGATAAGTAGGTATTGGTATTTTGGTAAGAAATAATTAATTCTCAATAAAAATATCTGCTTTCAATGTATTTCAATTAATTCTATTTGGCTTTATCTTTAAGTTAATTAGGTATTACAACATTTTTCTATTTAATCCTTCATATGTATGACCTGGCAGAAACAGTTGATGCAGATACCAAAATTGTTATTGTCAGTTAAAAAAAGTTGAAATGACAATGAACCATTGTCAATTTTTTTATGCTCGTTCTTTATTAAAAAAATGCAGTATTCTTCTCCTTTATATTATCCTGTACTCGGTATTATATGTTCTTAAAAATAAATAACTAATGTCAAAACTGAAAATGGACACAGACGCGTTTCTTCCAAGTGTCCTTTACGAGGGTAGTCTCAAGCGATTTTTCAGATTTGAATACTTTCTGTATAGGTGAACCTTCGAGGAATCGTTAGGTATGTGGGAGACCTCCTCCATAATTCCTGACGTGCCAAAGTACGTGAATCTGAGGGCCTCGTACAAACTGTGCGGACTGAATAAAATATTATTCTGCGCCTCGATTTCCGCGATTTTCATTAGAGCTTTTACAAACTCGAAGCATGAATCATTAATAATAATAACCGCGATTTACGAGTACCTGGACTTCAGAATCCGGACTCCAGAAGTATTGTTCAAACATTGCCTACAGCAAGTCAGTAAAGCTGCAAGCCACGTGGAATTAAAAGAGAATATATTTTCCGACATTTTTGGAAGAAACTTTGAATTTTCTTTGAAAGTAATTAATAAGTAAAATATATGTTTGAGCAAAAAAATGCCTTTGCCCACTTTATTTACTGAACACCGAACACACTAAAAAAGGTGGAGAATACAAGATAATATATGTACATTGCCGGATTAACTGATCTGCTTAAGTTTTTCGCAGTTCGATAGAATCTATTTAGTACGTAATTTTTAGTACGTAATTTATTTTATATACAAGTTCATGTAAAAATATACTTTAGAGGATATAAAAATAAAGTTACTAGAATAATTTTTATCTAAATCGAAAATACATGAATAATTTAGCTCGAATTATAGTTCGAATTTTGAGACAATAAAAATTTGATTGAATCCCAATTGGAAGGTTTGGAAACTTCATATTTTCATGTGAATCTTAAACCGCGTAGTGTCATAAAAGGAAAACATAAACAAACCAATCAAGGAATTCTATTTTACGTGTGAAATTATTGTTATGAAACAGTCTCTGTGTACAAATGAAACTTTGTAGTATTAATTTTAATTTTTGTATTTAGTTACTATATAATTATTGCATGAATTATGCGATGATTTGTTTTTTTTGTGCAATAGTGAATTTGAATTTTATTATTTGCGGAAAGGACAAAAATTATAACGATGATTAATTCGTACCTATCAGAAGTGATTGAAATGGGTGAGTTTTTCAATAAGCTTATTTTTTTTATTACTGAATATATATGTTTAAATTATTATTTAAAATAAAAAATGTTTTATGTCATAACTCACATGCAACAAAAAGAAATCTACAACATTGTAAATAAAAGTAAAATTTCCGTCTGCCAATTCGTTTACCAATTATAACTATAGATTTCAATAATCATTAAAATATTGTTATAAAATTTGTTTAATTTACCTTCCAAATTAAATGGTTCAAATAATTGTCTCGAAAAGGAGCTCGAATATAAAAGCTCGACGACGACGAAAGTGCTGTGTTTTTATTTTTTTACATTCTTGCAGAGAATCAGGTTTATTCTGCTTCAATTAAACATCATAGGCATCATTATCTTATATATACATATATTTTTTAATATAGAAAATAAACTGAAGCTCTTTTTCTGTAATTATATTCCAAGTAAATGATACGTAAATTAAATTACCTTATAATTTTGAAAGATCATATCAATAAGGCAAATGAACGTAATCCTTAGGTATTTTAAAAATTTATATTTTTATTACAATCAGTAGATTGTTACATAATCATTAGTGAAAAATACGAATGTACAAGACTTTCTTCATTAATATTTTATACAAGAATCTTCTTTTAATTCAGTCTATTATTTATTTAAAGCGTTATACACTGTTACACGCATCTTGCTTCCGCCGGACACCGCGAACGACCGCATTTGATGCGAAAATCCCCGCTGTCTAATGCTACCTTACAACAATATAAGTACTTACGTAAAAAAAAAAAAAATGAGATTTATAAAAGTTAAGTACTCCACATCTGCGTGAAAAACTTTGTTACTCATCGCTCTCGCGCACACAAGTCTCTCATTCGCGTACACTCTTTCTCTCTGACCGTCTGCACGTGAAAAATGTAGAGGTCTTACGAACGATACTAACTTAATTAGAAGCTTTTTACAATAAAATCCCTCGGAAGTATTAAGAAGTGGGAGTGAGGAATAATCAACGGCGGATATCTCGTGAATGAAGGAAAAGTGTAGCGCAAGTAAAAATAGTGGACAGCACAATTGTCGCGCGTTGAGTAATTATTGCGCCGAGTTATCTGTGTACACGCAATCGCGATCTAAGGTAGAAAAAGGTTTACGCGTGAACAGTCGCGCGATGTATGAAGCGAAGTAAATATTGCAGTATTGCCTGGTAAAAAAAAAACTCGGTAGTATTGCACATTGGTGCGCTTTTTCCTTGGAAATTACACTGTTAGACATTTTCAAAATTTCACAACAAAGCAATATTCCGCAGCTTTTCCTGGCTTGTTTCTCCTATCCGCTTATTAGGGAACGATATAATTTTAACCATCTAAATCAAACTAATCGCGACAATAAACACTTCGCGTTTTCATTTAAATCTGAATAGTGGCTGGGGTTTTTTTTTAAACTACTCTACGCTTATTGCACACTTATTAATTAAAAGTCTAAAGTATTTTAGTAATTTTACAGACAGTTAATTTAAGTAGTCATGAAATATTTATATTTATATGTAAACATGAACTGTGCACGAAATTCTACGGCTTAGAACGATTCCTTTTAAAAAATACTACGTTGCTGCAAGCTATGTAAAAAAAAAAAAAAAAAAAATTCGCTAAAAACATTTTGATTCTGTAGCTTATACGCGCGAGTACGAAACTATGTTAATAAATAACTATAGGTATGCACAATTCACGCCGTACATTCGAAAACTAAACGCTGACACTCGGCAGGTACGCACTCGCGAAGGGCAGTTCTTTTTTCTTTTTGCTCTCCTCGACGAATCGACGGAAAATTAATTCGATATCGAGTGCTGGCAGTATAAGATTTTTTTTCTCGTTTGCATCGCTCTCCACGCTCACCGCGGCGGCTCATTTGGCGGAGTAGTGCGAGCCGATGTTGGAGGGCGGGCCCCGGTGGTGGTGGTGGTGCTGCTTGTGCGCGGGGCCCGAGTACCTGCTGCCCGGCCTCGAGTGCACGATCGCGTAGTGATCGCTGTTGGTGGAGATCGAGCGCGTCGAGTTCATCGTCGAGCCGCCGGACGTGTAGCCTGGCTTGCCGTTCAGCGAGTACCTAAAACGATCGGGAGGCGGGGATTAAAGCGATGTGTTGTTGAGTTTCGGTTGTTCGGGCTTTCTCGGGCGCTGACGTCGTTTGTGCTAACTGTGATTTAGACGCCAGTTCACCGAGAAAGCGCGAACGGAATCGATTTAAAGACATCCACTTAATGAGGTTTAACTGAGCGGACGAAACTCTCAAAGTGATTAGGTTTTAAGAACAGTTTGAGAGGATCTTCCTTTTCGTCGCGAACGATATGGATTATTGCGATATATGCAACGGTGATATATCTGTGTATGCTTTAGACACTTGTTTTATGCATTATGTTTGTCATATGAAACATTATTTGTTAATTTAATGCTGCTTATATATTTTTGTTCTTCACAAGTCAGATTTAAACCATAAATAAATGCAAATACCGTTAAATCAGGTATTCTAGGTTATTCAGACAAGTCTATTCTATATTATTAAAATATTATCCCATGATGATAAATTTGTTACGTGAGAAAATGAAAGCATATGTATAAAGTTAATAAATTAATCCACATTAAAAAAACTCTTTTAAGAGACTTGTAGGTTCAGTAGAAGCTAATAATACCCTTCCGAGCTAAGCTTATTTCATCTTCCAAAATATCTAACAAGTTAACGACTAGCTTCTGACTAGGAACCTGCGACAAACCGCTCGTTTCGATACAGTCTCTTGAAAGCATGAAAAACAAAAAAACCAGATGTCAATCGACGATACAACAAACACAAAGGTGTGAACACGACACATATTACAAATAAAATAATCAAAGTATAATATATATAACAAACACAATCCTACCGTGCCTCTCGCACGTATCGATGCGCGTCTCTGGGGATAGAAGATTTTTTCATAACAATCGAAAGCGGTTCTGTTTTTTTATAACGGGGACGAGATCAAGAGTCAGTACCTCGAGCCGTACTGGGAGCCGTGCCAGCTGCGGTATGGATCGTAGTCCTCGATGATCGAGGGCTCCTTCTCGATGATCTCGGTGCGCGCGCAGCTGCACGTCATCGCCGAGCAGAGGAAGACGTTGATTATGAACATTATCAGCAGCAGGATGCCCAGGGCTATGGCCAGCCAGAGCAGCCAGCCCGGGTGCACCGCTCCGTCCTCGCAGAGCGGCTGCAGCACTAAGGTGGGACAAATTTAATGCGTGATTATACGAAATTAGCGTTTAAACACTGTCGGTTTACTTACTGGGAGCGTCGCCGGGGTTCAGGACGAAGACGCTCGTCCCGGCGTGCAGCACTGCCTCCTCCTCCCGCGGTATTATTTGTCCCTTGGTCGAGGCGAAGCTGCTGCCTTTTATTCCGACGGCGTTGTCCTCGCCGTCGCAGATCGGCTCGACGCAGCTCTCTGCAAAGAATCGTACACAAGTCAGCTCCGGGAGTTCGTTTTTCAGCCTTTGGTGCGGTCGAAGATTTTAAAATCGAAAATACGGATTTTGGGTGGAAGGAAATTGTAGGAAGCTTACCTTTGCAAAGTACGATTTCGCATTGCAGGTGCAGCTGCTTTTGGGTCTCGGAAAAGCGGAAAGCCGACATTGTCGCTTCAGCTGTGCCCGCATTTCGATTGTAAACGAATTTCGAAATAAACTTGTTGCTTTCAGGGCACCTGAAAGAGGAATAAATTACTCGTTATCATTTTTCATCGATCGTTATGCGTTTGTTTGATAAATTGATTTAAAAAATGTAACTTACCCTCGCTCGTCGATAATCGTAACATTATGATTATCCGTATCGAAACCAAGACAAGATTTCACTCTAAAACCGTAGGTTCCTAAAATTTGAGAAATTATTTGTTATAAATTATATAAATAATTTAAGTAACAAAAGTTACATCAAGATTAATGATTACGATAAAATCAACGAGTGCAATAATCGCGTGTTCTTTTAGATTCCACCTCGACTGCTCTCGTTAAAACGTTCGAACGCTAAATTTAATTGAAATGCGCGGGCCGAGGAATGTAAAATTACTGCTCGAAGAGAAAACGTACATTCCTTCGCAAACGTTATTTACAGCGTAAAAAGTTGATATAAAAAAATGACCTCCTTATCCTTGAAGAAAGCCGAGTATTCGAAGTAAAAGTAAATTGAATAACGTACTTGAAAGGAATACAGATACATTTCCGTCTACCATATACAAGACGCCTTTCCTTTCAAGATGATATATAGATCATCATTACATCCTGGCATTCTACAAGCTGTTACTCTCAAGTTTTTTCTTCCGAATCCTTATTTGGATAAAGAGATCTAACAATACAGAATTAAACAAACGCGTCGAAAGTTCGCCAAGAACCCGTCCAGAAAAATGTCTATAATTTAAAAAAAAAAAACTCTCTCCGCCGAGGTGTACGACTTTAATCGCCGCGTCCACCGATCCCCGCAATTCCATCCAAAGTACCCATCCCGAACCGCGTGAATATACGTTTGCGTTTCGCAAAGCTCGGGCCCCGATGACGCAATGTAAGGCGACGGACTTCGGATATATATGTATACTCACCGTCGACCGGCGAGATCTCGGCGCGCAGCGTGTAGTTATGCCCGAAAATGGCCTCCTGCACTCGGCGCGTGCCTTCCAGCAGCCGCAAGGACACCAAGGACGTCTCGTTTCTACGATCGGAGAAGAATGCATAATGTAGCGGAGAGGCTGATATGTAGGTGAGAACCCCGAGAGATTCTTCTCGGGCGAGCGTTATTGCGCAATGCTCTCCGCTTCCCAAGGCCGAGCTCCAGTTTTTTTTTTCTTTTTCGTCGAGCTTTTTCTTTTTTTTTTTTTCTTTGCTTCGACGGCGATTGGAAGCGGATTGCGTTTGATTTTGGTGGAAAGTCGTTTCGGATTATATTATGTTGAAAAGAAAATTTTGAGATTTAGTCTATACTCGACCGAATGTGGATTCGATTAGAATTTCTGGCTTGTATTTACATTTATTATTATTAACTAGTTCCCGTTTCTTTTTTTCACCGAGCAAACTCGAATTTCACGCGGCTATTTTTGCAATCGGTTCCAAATTGAAAGTTCCGAGATTTTCGATTTGCAAACCAGACGTATAAAACGTTTACGTAACCGCTCGCTTGTCGTAAATAAAAGCGAGATCGGTAACCGGATTTACATGTACTTTTTATATCGCCAATCCAAAAAACTTTCAATCCAGCCTGCACACATCGGAATCCCGAGAGCGACTGTAAAAGCATTCCAGTTTTCGCGCGTAAAACTCTCGAAAGCTCTAATACACATCGGACTAAATTTTCCGCCCCGTCGACTCTCGGTTAAAGACGAAACCCCACCCCGGATCAACTCGATATTATTCGCTCGAGTTTCGAATAACGCGGCGCGCGACGCTTTCTCCCTCGAAGAGAAGAAAGAAAAAATATCAATCCACTCGCACTTTTCACCCGGGGCTCTCCGGGTATCGCCTTTCGTCAATGAGTATCTCCTTCCTCGCGTACCTGGCATTCCTGTACTTGGTGTTGCCGCAAGTGATTACGTAAAACTTGTCGTCGGCGAGCTCGAGGGTCTTGTGTATCCTGACGGCGATGGGCAGCGAGCGCTCGTCCGTCCGCTGTAAGCAGAGAGAGAAAAAAAGAGGCGGTGAGCCGAGGTTCTCCCGTATAGCGTCGATCAATCAGTGAGAGAGAGGATGAGCGTTGCGTGTGCGCTGTTTTTTTTCGAGAGTTATATATGCCTGGCTCGTGATGGCTTGTAATTATCGTCTCGCTACTGTGCGCGGGATGAGAAATGAATAGGGGTCTCTTTTTTTCTTTCGGCTTCGATTATTATCGATGGATCTGATTTGTTTGTTCTGTCGAGGTATCTGTGCCGTGTCGGGTGAAAGGTGTGCCTTTTTTTTGCGCGGGTTTTTTTATTTCGTGTTTGTTGATACGGAGGAAGGTGAAAATTTGTAATTGAAAGCGATAAAAATATAAGTGTAAATATAAGCTGGAACAATATCGTTCCGTATACCAACTATTTATCTCTTACATCATACGGACGTGTACAAATATAATCCTACACAAGATATTCGAAAAAAAAACGCCCGTGAAAGCTGGAGAAACCAGAGGCCAAATAAATCCGTTCAACACAATGAATAACGTAATTGCAGCTTATGCAAAGCACACACGTAGTCCGAAGCGGCGCGCGAGAGCGAAAACAATAAAATCAAAGACTCTGCCTCCATCCTTCGTTATGTCATGTACCGATATACATATATATATATATATATACCCGCACTTGCGCTTCCTTTCGAAATCGAACGCCATAACGCGAAGCGCCCGACAGGTTCGGCAACCTTTCAATCCGTGCACGTATCAATGTATAATTTCCCCCCCGATCGGCCCTAATTAACGCGAAACCTCCGGCGAACGGTATTACCGCGCGGCGGGAAAGTTCAGTGGAACACACCGCAGCGGATAGCAAAAACATAATACCCCCCGCCGTCGCCGCCGGAGAGCGGCGTTTTACGCGGGAATAACGGCCGATAATAACACGCGTATAACGACCGTCGGCGTTCTCTCCGCCCGCATCTGCATGAGAATGGAGATATCGGGCTAATTGAATTTGAAAAGTTCGAGAGAGAGAGAGAGAACAGCTGCGGAGGAAGCGGATGTGCTCTCGTTGACACAGAAACACGCCGCGGTGATATGGCTTTGTGTTCGCTCGCCGATAGGCGCGAATCCCCGCGGCAATTACACCGAGAAAGTGTTTCGGCTAACGCGAGCGAATGCTCGCGCTATTTTTGCCATTGTGCACCGGGCGGAAAAGTCGCGGCTCTTCATCGCTGCTAATTGCCGCTACCGGTTTTTCCCTTCGGTCTCGCAGCTTTCATGCTCTATTAGCTTTCGGGCGCTCACAGACAAAGCGCGCACTTTTAAACGATGTGCGTCTGGCCGTTTTTTTTTTTTTTATTTAGGCCGGTGGTTTTGTTTGTTTGCACGCGCGGCGAGGCGAAGACGAGCCGAGGAAAACGAGCGGGGACGACTGGAAGTGCATGTGTGTATATACGATGGGAATTTCATGCATTGACTTTGTGCCCGAAGCGTCTTAGAATTATTAAGTCGGAGTGATTTAAATTCAAACGTGTTTTGGCGCTGTAAAGGGAAGGAATTGTAAAGGGAAAAATGAAAAATTGCCTGCGCGGCAAACCCGTTTCTCGTTAACTGATTTTCCTTCAGTTCGTCTGATAAATATTGCGCGCGCGAATCGAGCACAATAAAGCATAAAGCAAAAGTTTGTTTCGAATTTATGACTCGGAATACGCTTTCAATGGCAAGCGGTATAAAAAAAAAAAAGCAAGAATTTTCTCATCTTATTTTACAATGTCTTGCTTGATTTAAAACACTTCGTTTCATAAATGTCAAAGAAATAAATTTTGCAATATAAATATCGTTTTACGATCACGTCGTTTTTCTTTATAAATATTTTATATATATAAAACTCATTTGCCGCTACGAATGAAGGATCTACGATAATTCGCCAATTTACATTGAAAGAATCCTTATGAATAAACGATCAAAAGTCCACCACACAATTCCAAGCCCACACTGCATTGAAATATTAAACGCACGAAATAAGCATCCAAAAAACAGCGACGGTAAACAGAAGTACTCACGTTATTAACGATAATGCCGCAGTAGTCGGGCGACTCGGACATGGCGAACAGGTCGACGCTGAGGGTGACGTTGTTGCTGCCGTTGCCGGCGACCATGCAGGGCGACTTGCGGTAGTCCTTGTTGTGGCCGCGCGAGTGGACGGTGCCGACGAAGCTCTGGTTGAAGTTCACGCGGATGTTCATCGAGCCCGGCTGGCACATCGCCGTCACCGTCGGCTGGAACTCCGTGTCCAGCAGCTGCGACCTCGTCTGGAAAGGGGGCAGTCGAATTTTCGTTAAAAGGGATTCGTTGATGTTCGATGGAGGAGCTTATTTTTCATTGGAGCTTTTTGTGGGTAGACAAGATTGTAAGAGAGGATAAAATATAGGTTGCAAGTGTCGAAAGAATAGATAGGCTTTTTTAGCTTATTACCTAACTTACAAGGACTCGGTTACGTTTGATTTCGGTAGGCGTCTGATGCAAGTGCGATCAGGCGCCTAATTTTTGTTTTAAAAACGACCGTCAAGCCGAATGATTGATTTATAACTGCACTTGAAAAATAGGTATTTTTCAAGTTTAGTTTTATCTCTATAAAGATACCCAGGTGTCCTTTAGAACAACTTTACCATTACATTTTAATTTTAATTGACAGAAATGAATTATTACATCAATAATTTGTTGAAATCAAAAACTTGAAAAATAAAAACAAACTGTTTTTCAATGCTTCAAATCCACATAAGCTTCTGATAAATAATATCCACAAACGAAGAAATTTATTAATTTATTCATTTCTTCGTTTACTGTTACAATGTTATCTCCTAATTAACACAGTTATCGCAACTTTTAGCTTAATTCGCCAGAAATTGCATTCCTGTTTTCTTTTTTTCTTTTTTTTTTTACAAAAAACCTCAAACACGTTCAGACATTACGCAACGTTAACAAGCCTGAAACATGAACCTATACAAAAACAAAAGTAACAAAAAAAAAAAAAAAAAAGCGCACCGCACGCTAATGATCTCGTGAAAGTTGCGCGTCCTCCGTAAAACCTCGGACGTTAACCCGCAAATATGAGCCCGCGCGCGAGAGCTCTCTCTTCCTCCTCCTCCTGTTTTTTTCGCCGCTTTGCGCAATTTTTATTATCGCGTTCCCGACGGACAGCAATCGATTCCCAGGCCGATACCGGAGAGATACGGGGGATTTTTTGAACCCCGACTCGGGGGTAACCTCGGTTTTCGGAGGTTGGCCGCGTCGAAATTAACGTGGGAATTCTCGCCGGTCCGCCGAGTGAGCTAACAAGCGGAGAGTTTCGTTTGGTTGATGGGTGTTTGGGTGATTTGTATAGATTGAAAGTTTTGCGGGCTGCAAATGTGCGTTAATAATGTTTATGCATCGGAAAGTGGCGCGCGAGGCATATTAATAAAGAAACTTTCTTTCTTGCTTTCGTTGTAATTGAATGATGACCGTACTCGAGTAATTTCAGGAAATTGAGTTTTAAGATTTATTTTCGATATTTTTGTAAAATATTGAAATTATAAAGTCTGTCGACGCTTTCTCGTCGGTAAAATTCGCCTTTTAAAAAGAAATATTATTAACGTGGCTTTTTAACGACGTCCATTTTTTTTGCTCAATTTGCATTCTTCGAAATTTAAAAGATATTCGAGTGTCTTATACATTTATTTTATTATAACGAATCTACATGCTAATATTAAACGAAGCAAGAAATCTCGAAATAATTACGCGTGCCCGTAGTCAAGTAAAACGCAATTCAACTTATCTTCCCATCAAGATATACAGCATTGAGAAATATTACGACGGTTAATTTTCCCTTAATACTTTCGAGCTTTCACTTTGACGTTGATGCATAAGCAGACGACGATCCAGATTCTTATAAAGCTCCTCGCTCCGTTCGTAAACGCGCTTATCCACCTCCGAATCCCATTATTGTTTCGAAATTGAAACATCTCGATATTAAGTACTCCGCTCGCCTCGCTTCATCAATACTCCAAAGATACGAATCGAACATGCGCGCATCCATTAATAACCCCGGCAGTTTTCCCACAAAAAGAATCCCGAAAAACCTTGGCTGCCTCCGTACATAAAATCGTTCCAAAAGCGCAACAAGTGTCCGTATAACAAAGCCCAAGAGCGAGAGCACATCCGGACAATGGAAAAAGATTATTTATCTGCGCATTTTTACCGGGCCGTTATTTGTTATTCAAGACGCGGGGATGTAAATTACTTTTTACGAGCGGCCCGTCCCGCCAGGCCGCGTATAATTTCCCGCGCGAACGAAACTCCAATTTTCTGGCGCGCACATCTCTTCGCTCTCCGGGAGGAGAGCCGCCGAGAGAGAGAAGGTTGAAATCTCTTCCCCGCGAAACCAAAAAAAGCGCTCGGACGAAAAAAAAAAAAAAAAAAAAAAGAAGTCAAACTCGCTCTCGACCGGCTCTCCCGCGGTGTGTATGTGTGTGCGTGCGTGCAAGAGACGCGGCAACTTTCTCCCGAGACGCACGTCGAAAATTATATTGCGAGGAGCCGGCTCGAGTTCCGCGCTGCTCTCCGACGGACACTTGCACTTTTTGGTAGCGGCGATTTCTGGGTTATCTCGGTGGGTGAGGTTTTTCATTAAGATTTTCGAGCGACGGTCTTTTTTTTTTTTTCGAGAATTCCGAGCGTTTCCGAGAATGTAGGTCGGAGGTTTGAAAAATTTAAGGAGGCTCGAGGCGGCGGGGAATAAAGATCCGAAAGGATCACGTCGGATAAGGATTTTTAGCTACGCCGCCGAGTAGGACGGGTTTTGCAGCTGCTGCTGAATCACCCTCGCGATGAAAAGTATTAGGCGAAGTGCGCGTGGTTGCAGCAGTTTTTCTTTTTTCTTTTTATGACTTAACAATTTACGAGGAATTTAAGCTACGTTAATACTATGGTTTTTGAAAGCCTTCATTTTGTCGAGAATCAAATGTTTTATCGCGGCGTATAACGATTGAATGTAAAATTATTTTTAGAAGCAAGAATTACAGTACAGTTATTACGGTATTTTAAATGTAAATCAAATAATTACGTTTGAAGCTCGCGAGTAAGAATCGCCGTCGCTTTTTGCTACGGTTCAGTGAGGCTTAAGAACATTTGTAAATTGGTTTCGTTTCAAGAGGATTTCAGTAGCTTTATATTAAAATTTTGATTTATACAAGAAATTCAAGAGATATCTGATCCTGAAGTACACTGTTTTATACATTACATCAGATTTATGGCCTGAGCACTCATTACTCATATTTAAGTTGAATCTACCTTTATTTTACACATATCTCCGAAAGCTTACCTGAAATGCAATCACTCCTCGTTCTCTTAACCACATTCTATACTTCAAACAAATTTTCGCTATACAAAAGCATAGCAAACATTTGACATAATTGAAAATAAAATGAAAACAAAAAGCGAACTTTAACGCCTTCATGCTTATAGATAAAGATATTTAGGTCTGCGCGCATAGAACAGGTTCGACGACTGTTGCTGAATCATTTCTTTGAAAATATCAGGCACGCAACGACAACCGCGCAGGTCCGATCGGCATTGTTATGACTCGGCACAATTAACTAACGTAACGAGTTGCGCAATAACCTGTCTTTTAATTCTTCATATCAAGCCGCGTGCCTAATTTTAGAACGAATTTCGACCTATAACGGCCGCTCGGCTCGTTAAGCGACATTTTAGCCGCGCGAAAAAATTGCGCCGGGGACAAGTCGCGGGTGATTATGCCGACATTCTTCGCGGTCGGGTAAGTTTCGCCCTGTGTATATGCGCGTGTGGACCAATAATTGTCGTGCGTACCGGTTCCATATTGGCCGCTCGATTTATCGGCGTGCTTTGAGCCGCGTGTCATTGTTATTGGAGGAATTTGTTATTTATTTCCTATCTTGTCCGATCGTAACTTTATCTAATTTATATGCAAAAGTGTCCGGGGAGCTGTTTCGCGCGCCGGAATTTCTGTATCGGTTGGGCAAGCGACTGCATTATTCGCGCACTTATTCCACAATGGGCGTTGAGTCTATTGTTAAAGGTATTTCGTTCGGTTTTTAGGACAGATTTTGCGGGGGCTCTCTTCGAGCGCTCTTTTCAACGCGCGAAAGAAAACACCGGTTAAAACTGACGCAAAGCCCCGTAAAACCGCACGTATGCAGATGTATCGTCAATGTTTCGATTTGCCTTCTACGTAAAATTTTTCCTCTCAAAACGCACGATCTCCCCATAACACTTTATAAAGTATCCTCCCGCAAAACTCCAGTGCAGATCGAATATTTTGAGAGGGGAAACAAAAAAAGGTCGGTACGCACACAGCGCGCCTATTAAACAGCAGCGGGCAGTCATCATAAACAGCTTAGAGTCCCGGTCGGAAACCCACACGCCGTCGGGGGGGGGGGGGCCCACGCGTTTCTCGGGAGAGGACTTTCGATTTCAGAGAGTCGAGAGATTACGGAGAGGAGGAGGAGGAGGTGGGGGGCTCGAATAAAAGGCGAATTCACGCGTGTCTCTCGAGTTTTACGCTCGGCTCGACTCTCGCCGAGCCGTAAATCCCCGGCGGCATCGGGCGCGCATAAATTCAACCGGTCTGATGTATCGGTATGGACAATGGAGCGCGATGATGGCCGCTTTTGTCTTTTGCCAGGAGAGAGAGAGAGAGAGAGAGAGAATATAGGTGTGTCTGGCCGCCGGACGCCAGCCGATCTGCCTGACGTATTGCGGCAATGCCGATTTTTCTCTTTTCGTTTGCTTTATTCTCGGCGTGCACGCTGATTTTCTCTCCTTCATTGCGATTCGCCTCTCTCCGGGCTTGGATGCTGCTGCGCGCCCGCGTGGATCTGGAGAGCTTTCAATTACCCGGCTGATGTATCGGAGGTGTGCGCTTGTGCAACGCCGGCAATAAGTCTAACGCGTCTCGCGCCGATACGCCGGACGATATGCCGGCGGATTAATATGTGTTTGATTGTGCCGATTGCTTTTGAAGTGTATATGCTGAGAACTGCTCGGGAGTTTCAATAGGCGGTTGAGAGGTTTTTTTTTAGGTAGAATTTAATCGGTTATATATATATATAAATTATATAAATTATCGCTTGCAGTTACAGTTTTTTTTTCGTGCAGTTATTATCCGCGTAAAATAGAAACTGCGCAAAAATTCATGCCAGTCTTATTCTCAAATAGCTTTTCGATAAACTCGCGCGTTTCAATTCAAGTATAAAAGAGACTATCAGCGGAAATTCAGGACGTAAAACTACTCCTAAAACATAAAGATAATTCCCCGCAATAAAATAACAGCCCAACACGCCCCGAGATCGTTTGCTCTATCAACCCCCTAATACCGCATTCAAGATCGTTAATTCGCCCGGGCGTTAAATATATTTTAGTAAACACTCGAGACTGTCGCGCGCCAATAAAGCCTCTCTTTTTTCTCCGCCTCCCCGAGGCCCCGGTAATGACAACCGGCACACTTCGGCGACCGCGCGAGAGTGCACTTAGTTTTAAGTGCGCTCGCCCGCCGTAACGACGCGCTCTCTCTCTCTCTCTCGAACGCGAAGAAGCCGCGCGCAAAAAGATCGGCACTGTCCGTTGCGCGCGCAACGCGAGGTGGAACGACGCGCTTTGAGACGTACAACGAATGCGGGCGGCTCTCTTTTTTGTGTTTTTTCTTTCGCGCTGCCTGCTGGGTTTATGATGACTGCACGGGCGTTGAGCAAGAGAGAGAGACTCGCGTTGCGCTAATCGCCGAGGCTTAAGTATCGAGGGGATTAGACAGTTGGGCAAGATTTTGACAGAGCGGCTGAAAAGTCGAGCTTGACTAATTTTCTGTTTGTTGTGTGCTAAGCACTCGCTTTGGTAATTTGTGGAAATTTAGGAAAATTTATTTGAGGATTAAGATAATTCTAATGGAGCCTTCGTCAAGTCTATGTAAAATACTTCCCTGCAATTTATAAACCAGTCTATTCAAGTTGGCCGTCCAAAGATCAAATCAGAATTCGCTTCCACATGCATATATACACGAAAACCGCGCCGCGCGGAAGTATACAGTCACGCGGCGAATCTCAAATCGTGCCGTCATCGAATGACGTCACGGTGCTACCTTATCCTTGATTCGAAAAAGGCCTTATATAACCCCGTCCGGCGGCACAACAGGACGTTTCGAATCGGGATCCGATCGTCTCGCTCGCGGAAGCTTAAAATACGTCGAGAGCGCGCGGGGCGTTGAAAAAGCAGCGTATAAACAAGCGCGCATCCTCCGGATCGAGAACGCGGCTCGTTCCCGATCACGTATACACGTGGGTGTGTCACCTCGGCACTTGCGAAACGAGCGCGCCGACGAGCGTAATGATACATCGCGTGGGCGATCGCTCGAAAAGGAGCCGCGCGGTGACGAGTCCATTGCGCGGAGGGACTGCCGATATTTCGGCCTGCTCGGACTGCTAAGGAGGTCCGACGGTGGAGTTTCGTCGAGGCTTTTCGTGTTTTTGGGTCGGTGGGACAGGGTTTTTTTGCGCGACGGGTGTAAACTGCGTGTTTGACTATGTCGTGTTTACTCGTTGTGCTAATCATACAAAAAAGTAAGCTGTTAATTTATAATCGATGCTCAATAACCATTGATTAAAGAATAGAAAAAGTACCAGTTCTTGTAATTTTCAAGCAGCATTGAAAAGAATAATTTGCACTTTCTATACGATTAACAATTAGGTACAGCTTTCGTGCTACGGTGTGTGCCGACACACTATGCACATTTTAAAAAAAAACACATTCGACTCCGTCGAAAATTACAGTCATCTCGCGGCGGTAATTAGCCAGACTGCCAAAACTGCGCTGTGCAAGCTTTGTTTTACGAGTATTACCGAAAGGGTTTGATTGCTGGTTAGCGCAACGGTTAAGCCCGATTTTTCCTTCTCGCCAAGCTCGACCTCACGAAATCGGCCACTGGGATAAAGGCAGCGGTTACTCTCTGCCGCCGCGGAGCCCTAACCCATTTTTTTTTCCCTCTCGCGAAACGGCTTCGATTTAATTTAAAGGCGCGGCCAATCGTATTTCGTCGATATTTTTTTTTTGCGTCGGACCGCGTTGTAAAATCCAAACGCCGAGCCAATACTAATAAAGCGGAGCCACGGCAAACAACCTGCCGTTACGACGTTCGATGGTCGTTGGAAAACTGTACGAGAGGCGTAAAAACTGATTTTGCGGCGTCGTTTCGATGTTTTTTTTTTTGTCTCTCGGGGCATTTTTTGACTCAAGCGGGGACTTGTCGCAGTTTACGTTTCATTAGCTGGCAAATGAAGTGAGGCTGACGATAGTAAATAGATTTTTCGCCGAGGTTTATTTTGTCTTGCATTATAAATGTACAGTTATAGTCGGTTTGTGGAGAGAAATTGTAAAAAAGAAATGCGTAATCTTTGCGGAGATTAAGTTGTTCAATAATTACAGCATTTGGCGCGTGTTGCTTCCTGTAAAAATCCACAACTTATTCTGTACTGCATCGCTTTTGTAAAAAAACGATTAACACAGCGCTAATATCATAATTACCGATTCAAAGGTAAGCGTATCGATAATTGTAAAAATCCACAGCTCATTCGTGCTTTTTACCTTCGTAAAAAAATCCCCCATTGAAATTCAAAGCCGGGCGTTTCGGCAATCGGTCAACATTTCCTCCATATAACTTTGATTTACTCCAGAATCATAAGCTCGACTCTTAAAAAGGCCCATTTCCCGGCCGATAATTATCGCTGGCACAGTTAAAGAACCGGTAGGTCCGCTCCAGTCCGCCTCTCGGGCGTATATCTCTCGCATTTTTATTTCTGCACCGGAGCGCCATTCAGGCAAGGATATACCCGCGGCTCTCGTCCCTGCAGACTGAATGAATTGTCCGATCGAATTAGATGCAATCTCGGCCGGCAATCTGAATCCGGCCGAGACGCGACCGTTTTTATTATTCCGAACTGAACTGACTGTTTTGTTCCGTTTGTAAACAATGAAAAAAGGCGGATTCGATTTATGCGGCTTGCCGCGGTCCGTAATCGTTTCTTCTTTGTCTGGTGTCTTTTACGGGGAGCATCGTCGCGCCAAATTTCTACTTTGCATGCAGGTAAGGATCTCATTTTCGCCGGAATAATCTTTTAATTAAAAACGTCAAGTTTTCCGCGCTGAAAGGTCAAACAATTTTTTTCCCGAAGCATCTCTCCTCACAGCGAAAAGAACAACGCGGCCCGCCGAATCGAGCATTAAAAATACCCCCAAGGTCCGCCGCGTCGATTTACGAGCGGCGAGAGCGTCAATTACAAAAACTTTTAGCCCATACGTCAGACTTTGTGCTTGCCCAATAACTGTAGCTCAAAAAGCTCGTAAAAGCCGCGGCGGCGGCGGCGGCGGCTGCGGCGAAAAAAAGGAACACTGCAAAAGCTCACCTGTCTGAGTCCGAGGGCCAGCAGCAGCAGCAGGCAGCAGCGGAGCTTCCAGAAGGGCGGCCTCCCGCTCGTCCTCCAGGACTTTGTCGTCCGCCTCGTCTCCATCTCGGAGGGTCTCCTCCTTTGCACCTTAATTACACGGCTCGGCACGCTCGAGGCTCCTCTCCGAGGGGCATAAAACCTGCAACGCACCAAGAATTCGAGAGCGGTTAGCGCGCATGAATTATGAATGCATCGACGTCGGCTCTCTCTCTCTCTCCTCGCTCTCTCGGCTCGCCGCATTTTTCTCCGCGGCTTATTTTTCGCCGAGTTTTCTTGTTTTCGAGGCGAGCGAGGAGAACGAGAGAGAGAGAGAGAGAGAGCCCCGGCCGTCACTCGGCTCGTAAACGTCCGGACGCCGCTTCGTTTTTATATATTTGGCATTGAACCGGAGGGGCCCCTGGTATCGCGAGATAACTCCGAGCTTTACGGCACGGGGAGGCGCTCTCTTGCCTAGGGATTTTTGCGGCTCTCTCTCTCTCTGCCTTTTTGCGGGAAACTGCCTGGCTTCGGAAATATAGATTAGACGGATGTCGGGGGAAACAGGCTTTTTCTACGTTCGCGCGTGAGAATGTTTTAAGGGGATGGCCGTCGGTGCGATGGGAGTAGTGAACAGTTTTTTTTTATTTTAATAAATTAGTTTTAGTTCTAATATTAATTTCATTACCAGCCATCAGTCACTTTTAGCGCAGATCGAATAGCAAATTAAATCAAGTGTTCGCAATAAAGTTACCGGATCGAACGGCAGCGCGACTAAACAAGCAGAAAATAAAAGTGAAATTGAGAGGTCACTTCGAGCCGAAGATCGAAAGGCTATAAATCACGATATCATCCTCGACAGGATCCGTCGAAAAAAAATATATCCTCCGCTGTTCGCGGGCGGGCAAAAAACTCTCTTTCTCTCTCTCTCTCCGCGGTATACCCATAAATTCAAGGTAATCGTTTAATTTATTCAGCAGCTCGCGAGGATTCAATGGTCTTTGAGATTCATGCAAATAAATCACTCGGCGGAGTGACGCTCCTTGCAGAATCATCCAAACACCGCTAAGCAGGGGAGAGAGAGAGAGTAAAGCCGCTTTTACGCGCGTTAACTCTATTTAGATATTAACTAAGGCCATTGTGAGATGCGTTATGTGCACTTCTTAACGGTACAGGACCTTTTTTCCTCTGGCTTTTAAGCGCGCCCGGAGATTTTATTGGCTAATTTTGGGATCGTAAATTATTAAACGGCGCCGTTGGGGTTTTGGAAAAAGTGGATTATTTAAATTGTGTCATAAAAGCGATCGTCGTTATCGGCGAGGAGTGAAAACAGGAGGATATGTTTTTTTTTGTTTTGATCGAACGCCGTTTGGTATATTAATTTTAATCTTAACGATTTAATTATCGATTGAATTATGGGATATGAATAAATGAAGCAGTTTGATTTCATAATCAGTTGGCTATAAAATGCCTATATCTCGGAAATGCGCGAAACGACGCTGGCCGTTAACTACGATGATACAAATATGATGACAAGAGATCTTTGCTACGTAAATCAGAACCAGCCGATAAAGACTGTCAACAATCCAGAACTGCAATACTCTTATACAGTTATATTTACGTAGGATTATTAGCTTCGTCGCCGGCTGATTTTGCTAAATTTTTCCTCCCAACAAAGCACAGTTACCTCTTTGAGCAATCAATTTTGCGAGCTATCGAATCATTCAGGAGATTTAAAGAGATAAAACGCAGCAGGAAGTGAGACTTTTAGAAAACCTGACAAATAGAGCTGCGATAAAGCTTTTGCAAAATTGCAAGTTATACAAAAAAAAAAAAAAAGAAAAAAAGAAACAAAGAGCTCCGCTCGCTTATCTGGCACATTTTAAATGTAGGCTAGAGTTGCGCCATTAATACGCGTCAATTGGCTACGCGCAAAGTGTCACGCCGAACAATTACGCGTTGCACCCCTTTCAAAAAAAAAACAAAAGATCGCGCCGAAATCAAAAACTTTCTACTCCAATTACCCGCCGTAAAAAGAAGTAACACCGGGGAGGAATCAAAAAGGCTCTCCCGCTAAAATTATGCTCATTTATATTGGAATTAGTATGCATTAACGCGCGAGATGTCCGTAAAATAGAGCGGAGAACCGGGGGGAGAGGGAGGGAGAAACAAAAAGAAAAGCCCTCCCCCCCCCCCCCCGCCAACCTACGTCCAACGGTAAATCATTTTCGCGCCTTTCGCAAAATCGCCATTCAATGAAAAATCCCGCGCGCGGTGACAAAGAAAGGCGGCTCGCAATTGTTTCCGCGAATCGCGCGCCGCGCGCGTTTCGCAGGATAAAGCCGCCGGTGGTTTTGCATATAGACACGCCTCGAATTTGCATGGCGCGCACACACACACACACACATCGCGCGCCGCATCCGCGCACGCGTGAGAGGAGCTTTTTTAGCGCGAACTGCAGTCGTTGGAATGCGCGGGCTGAGTTTTTATTTTTTATTTTTTTTTTTTTTTTTTAAGGGGATTCAGCGAGAGAGCCGCTTGAGACGTGGCGTGCACTTAATGCGCCGGAACGTTTAGCGGAACGGAGTCGTGCTTTTGCGGGGAGTCGCTAATTTGGGGCCTCTCGTTGCGCCTCGAGCCTGGAGAGGGTAGGATGAGTTTCGGGGCAAATGGTTTGACAGTCATCTTTGAAGAGAAAAGGGGACGACGGGGCACTAAAAACGCTCGTTTGAGAAGAATTTCTTCGGAGAGTATATAATATTGTGGGTTACAAATCAAGACGGTTCAAAAATCGGTACTCCAGGATATCTCAGAGTAAAACGTAACCCAACCTGCGTGCCGGCCGATTCACCGCAATAGCTCCCTATTAATCCCCATTTCGCGAAATCAATCGATTCTCCACTCGCCGAGGAAGAAAAAAAAAATCGAACCTAATCTCGCGCGCGCGCGCGCGGAGCTCCGTTACGCGAAAGAACACAGATCCGTTAACGGTAAAGTCCCCCCCGCGCTCTCGCCGCGCGCATCGGGAAGGGCTGCGCGGAAAACTCGTGCGTAAACGGCGAATTTTAAATCAGCCGCGGGCGCGGTGTATGCTATACAAGCGTCGGCTAAAAAGCGCGCCGCGCGTTCGGTCGCGACGACGTCCGCGCGGAAATTCAAATTCAATGGCATTGTGTGCCTGGCTCTCTCTCTCTCTCTCTCTCTCTCTCGCGCGCGCGGGGCTCTCGCGAAAAAAAAAAAGGGAAAAAGAGACGAGCGCGAGACCGTTTTGCTGAAAAGTCACAGGCGAACGAGCACGCACGCCGGGAATGCTCTAATACGCATTCATAGAAAGCGGCATGAGAGCGCGAGAGGGAGAGAGAGAGGATCGGTCGGGAATACGTGCCTGACCTTACGCAGCCGCGGCCGGAGGGATATATAGGAGGGCTTCCGCGCGCGGGGGAAATTCAAGCTTTGTCCATTGTAAGATAATTTTGGAAGCCGCGTCCGCCATTGTCTCTTATCTTCGAATTTTATCGCGTTTTCGAAAAAGGACTTTTTGCGCCGGGTGCACGTCTGCTGAATCGCGCTGCGGCCTGGAGTTTTTCGAATTTTCTTTTTTCGAAAAGTTACTGCCGACTAGCTACTTTATTATCCTTTGGTCAAAAGCCACTTCTCGCCGACAATATGCATCTCAATCGACGAGAATCTTTCGAAACGGAATCATTGCAGCCGAACCCGCCGAGGAACGACAACCGCGAAATGTCAATTAAACTCCTCGGGCGCAGCGCGATCGCCGAGTCGCGGAACAGTAAAGAGATTTTTGCGCCATCGCGCCCAGATAACGCAACGACTTCCCCGTTCCTCGCTCGCCGAACGCTCCCTGTACGTTTTATCTATGCACGCGTTCGCAGAGAGGGGCTTGGCGCGCCGCGCCGAGAGAGAGAGAGAGAGAGAGAGAGAGAGAGAGATGTGCGTTTACGGTGCCCGAATTCCATTCGCGCTTCGATCTCCCCGCTCTCTCCCGGCGCCATAACTAATTGTCGCGTGCGCCGCGGCGACATTTCCCCCCTCTAAGAGCCTTTCGCTGTTCGCCGCTCGCGGTTCCGCTGCGCTATTTTAATTGCCTCCCCCCGAGATATTATGCGAGCGATTAGCCCTCCGCTCGAGGATTCGCCTTTTTTTTTTTTTATTTTTATTTTTTTATTTCAACTTCGTTCAAAAGGCTCTCGCGAGCAGAAAAATCGCGTCGTGGCGCTTTGCGCGACTTCGCGCGAGATTAGATAAGGACGCGCTCTGCTTCCACCTCGCGCCCGTGCATTTTAATGAAAATCGATGGCCAGAGAGGAGGTTAAAAATAGCAGTCCTCGGAGTTACGCGCCGGAGTAAATAAAATATTTTAACGCGCGTTCTCGGAAAAAGCGTATGCGTCGTTAAAAGCGCGAGAAGAAAAGCCTCGGTGCACTCGGCGACTTTTTTTCGAAAAGGAAATAACTCTGTAGCCTTCGCCAAACAAACGCGACAGAGTCCCCCGTCCGTCAGACGCGCAAAAGATAACTCTCCGTCGGGATATAACGATTTCTTTTCCTTTGCCGATGGACGCCAGAGTTTATTGGTCGATATTTTTCCAGTACGCCGCGGCAGCCTTCCCGCTGCCGGGACAACGCGTCTCGGTGCGCATGATTTGTACCGGCGTATTTCCAATTTGCGCCGATCGGATATCTCTCGCGCGGCGTCGCGGGTAGTTTTCTCGTCGCGGGTATTATTGCCTTCGAACTGCCGAGACGTATGGCAGCTGCCTCGTGGCCTTCCCTTGAGCTTTTGTCGACATTGTATCGGCGCGGGGCCGCATTGGATTCGACGCCGGCGGTGTGTATCTTTGCACCGTCCGAGTAATTATAGAGGGAGAGAGTGTTGCTTTGCATAAAAATGACGAGCATTGTGAGCGGCGTCTTGTTACGCTGCTGGGTTAACATCGGCGAAATGATTACTTTTGAAAGCGAGCACGCACAGGTGCAGCGCGGCAAGTGGGCAAGGGGTGGGAATGTCAGTATGTGCTTCGTTTGGAAGAATTTTTTTCTAGAAATGAAATGGGTAGGTAGTCGACTATTGAAAAGAAATCGTTTTATTTAATCTTATTTAGCGAATAATTTTATGCGTGGTTATACGTACTGAGTAAATAAAATATAATTGGTTGAATACCTGGGGAATCTGAGTACAAAGTTGTGTATTCCGTAATCCGCGTTTAATACGTTTGGCTCTCAATTATAACAACGTCTACTATCTAAATTCCAACTATTTTAATTATTTTAAGTTCGAGATAGCGCACCGCGAAGTTTTTACTAAATTAATTTCGCCGACTAGTTGAAAATAACGCACCGCGGCCGATATTACACTTTTCCTGTTTTTCATCGTCCAGTTTAAAAAAATTCCGCGCTTCTCAAGGAAAAAACGCGCGTAGGTTCGAAAATTGGAATGCTACGGCCGAAGCAGTTTTTTTTTTTTTTTTTCTTTTTAAATCCGTGACTAAGCCCTGCAGGATGATTCAGTGGGCGAGCCTATATACATTGATGCGCCGAAGGCCTTTTCCCGCGATTCCCCGCCGTCGTTCCGATCTCTGTTTATATATAAGTATAACGCAAGTCGCTATGCAAATTGCTTTTCCAAAGAACCGCGCCGAGCAAAACGTTGCGTCAATGCAAACGTGCGCAATCGTCGTTAACGCGATTATTAAATTACTAGAGCTATATTATATAGGCGGAACGTCCCTTTCTTGCCGGATCCGAGCGTAAAAATGCAGATTCCAGCGCGTAATACAGTTATACATCCCGTCCGCCGGATTATTTTTGCCTCTAATTATTGTTCGGCGTCCCGATTCTAACCGGCCGATCGGAGCCGGAAATCGAAACCTCGGCAGTAGGTTAATCGCGCCTCGAAAATAAAGGCAAAAAGAGTCTTGCGCTTATCCATCTCGCGAGAGAGAGAGTATCGGTGTCCCTGGCGATTGGTCCCAAGAAGGAACGATTTTCTTTTTCTCGAGCGCATTCTTGGATTTTTGCACGCAATCGCTTCCTTTTCGGCGGACTTTCGAGGAGCTATGTATATACGAAAATAGCCGGACGTAACCGCTTGTTTTCCCAAGCAGATTTATGCGAGTCCGCAGTTTAGAGGGATTGCCGTTTTACCGGGCAAAAAGTGCGCGAAACTCGAGACGAGTCAGTTCCTGGCTTCTTTCGTTCTTTCGAATTAAAATTGCAACCACCGCGGCGGGATATATTGAATATCGAAAAAGCGCGCATGAGTTTTATTAACCGCTTCCTCGCAACTATAAACTTAATTGCGGTCGATCGGGCTTCTCTCTCTCTCTCTCTCGAGCGGTTTGTTTTCCCCGATATACGTTTGCCGGAGCGATTATTTGGCTTTTTCTTTATAGAGAGGGGTTACGGGAGAGCGCCGGCGTGCTTGAGTAACGCGATAATTTCGAGGAATTACGAGGTATTATTTGAGAAACGTTCGGGCGGAGTATCGACTTCCTTTGCATACACCAGAGAGGCGTTTAGGAAAGGCTTTCCGCGAAAGCCGCAACGAAACGGTACCTGTGTACCTTCCGATTTTGCGGCGATGAAAACGCCATTTTTTTCGATCGCGGAGAGGGAAAAACTTGTTTTGTACCGAATTCTTGAATTTTGCGAGGTAAACGCCGCGTGTAATTCTTTCTGATTGCGAGAGGGGCGAGGGAGCCTCGATGCATAGCTCTGAGGCAACGACGAGTACGGTTATAAATCAAAGTTATAAAAAATTCATTATCAAGCGCCGCGAGGTAAACCGTTCTTTTTTTCAAACTTGTAACTGTCGGAGTACGAAGCGCTGTTTTCCCCGCTGCGTACGTATTGGCGAGTTTTTTTTCTTTTTTATAGTTTTTACTCGATTTTAGGATTAAAAACAACTGCATTACGGGAATCTATTTGCAGAAGCTCGTCACGCCGACTCCTAGCAGCTACAAAATACTTCCATGCTAACATCCATTAATAAAAACAATGAACTTTCCGTCGCCCGAAGCAAGCTCTCCGTCGCGACGCAAAGCTCAATTACCTCCTCCGCGAGGCCATCCCGTGCCCGGGAGCAATTTTTATTCCGCCAGCGTAACGAGCGATGCCCAATTTCCCCCGGCTGAAAAAACTCACCGAGCCGTAACGCGGAGCGTATACACCGTCTCCTCGTCGAGAGAGAGAGTCAAAAAACTTAACCGTAAAACAGCCGCGACGCAGAGATATATTCACCGACTGGCGTGCGCACCGATCGTCGCGGCGTTCGCCATCGGGGAATCGCCGAGGCCTCCCCCAAGTTCAAGTGCACCGAAAAATGAGCAGAGAGAGAGAGAGAGCGCCGCCACGAGTTCATGCGCCTCCCGTCGTAAAAGCTTACGGTATACCATCAGGACTCACCGCGCTACTCTCGTTGATCCTTCGCTCGGCCGCGATCCTCCTCACATTTTGGGTGTCCGTCCACGGAGAAGAGAATTCTGTAGCAGCAGCAGCGATGCGCAGCACAGACCGCTTCCGCGTCCGAACACGCGTGCGTGCTCCAAAATGGCGCGAGAGAGCGGAGAAAGTCCCAGCCGAGAGCGAGACCGAGAGCTTTTCGGCGGCCCTTACGCGGTGCGTATGTCGCTGAGTACTGACGGTAAAAGAGCAGCGAGGACACACTCAGCCCGCCATAACGGAGAGGTGACTGAGCCGATCCGCGCACGGACTCGCTCGGCCAAGCGGAGGAGACTAAAGGCGATATGCGCCGTCCACGCATTCGAGTCTCTCTCTCTCTCTCTCTCTCTGTATCCCCGGCGGGGGCCTCCTACTACTACTCTCTGCACCGACGACGTCGACCCTCTCTACCGAGCGCGGGCCTAGGGACTTTCGCGCTCTGGTGGATATCTCTTGCCGATCGGCGGTACTTTTATTTCTAGAATTTTCACCGCCGCACGCTTATTTTCCTTCAAAATTTCAGTCGCTCCTATAGGCGAGTTTTAGTTGTGACTCGCTTCGACTTCGCCGGACTTTCGTTTAATAATTAGTCGCGGAACGCGGCCAAAAAAAAAAAAAAAGAAAAAAAAAACAAATCCGGCGTTTAAACCCGGAGGACGGCTTTTATTTTCATTTAATTGCCCGCGGGCTGAGTAACATTTGAGCCAATCTGTCGGCGAATTTTTCCGCGCTCTCGCCGCGACAGTATCCGCTGGCATTCTTGGCCTCTCTCTCTCTCGCTGTCTCCTTCCATATCCGCGGCGCATCTCTTTTTCTCCTCCGGTGTGCAAAGTCCGAGGGGCCCCAGAAGAAGCGCGCGGGGAAGAGAGGACAGAGGACGATCCTCCCCCCCCTCTCTTCTCTTTTTCCGCGCGGGGCCGGCTGGCCTTGCGTCGCCTCTGCGATCCTTTTCTTCCTCTGTGTGCGCAGGCACAACAGGCGGTTTCTCTCTTCTGCTCTCGCGAACGTTTTCATGGATCGCCCGGGCGAAACGACTGACGTGTGGGTGGTGGGGGTCAGCGGTTGGGCCTTAAGCGAGCTGGTGGAGGGGAGAGCCGCGCTGGAACGGTTGGTGTATATACGTTGAGGATGCGCACGCGTGCGGCGAGTAAAGAAAATGAAGATGATCGGGGAAGGGGGGGGGGGAGGGGGGAGGCAAAAATTGAGATTTAAATGCTGATGCCGAGGAGATAAGAATTGGATACCTCGATATGCTGGCTTGTCTCTCTCTTCTTTTTTTTCCTTTCTCGCGCTGCTCCGCTAAAGATGTCTGTAATTGATATAGATATAAAGTGCAGTTTTTTCGTCTGGCGTAGCGTGTGCAATGTACCGTCGGGGCTTTTATTAATTGCCCCGGGGGATTTTATGTTTTAAGGCGCACCGCGACTCGCGCGAAATACTCCAAAGTAAATGGGGGGACTTTTTACGGCCGCCGCGATGCAAAATGCGCCTCGACATTTTCGTTATTTGAATTGTTTCGCGCGAGGCTGGGAGAGAATATGGCTTTGAAACGGAAAGAAAATGGGCGTTTTAGCCAGAAAGAGAATAAAGAGGACGAAAAGATGTGAGTGAGGATGTAAGAAAGATTAAGGAAGGAACGTAAAAGGACAGCTAAGAAGCTGCTCGCATAAAAAGGAGCGGAGAGGGAGAGAGAGAGAGAGAGAGAGAGAGAAGAAATAAAAAAGTGTTTGTTGCAGTGTCTGAAGGGTGGAGCTGCTGCCTCGGAAGAATTTTAAGAAACTAAAGGAGCCGGACGGTAAAAATATGAAATTCCACACATAGTTTCTTGCGCGGTTTAACGCTTCTTAATTGTTCGCCTAACCGACTAAAACCTGAATGTTATGTTTATTCGAGCGCGGCCGCAGTGCATGACAATAAAATAACGCTGAAGTGCCTAGTTATAAAATTTTAATATTTTTCGACTAATTGCAATGGGTTCGAGAGAGCCCAGCTTACCATAAAAATGCAGAGGACGTAAAAAAGTTTCTATAGATTCGAATATCCTTCGGAAACGAAAAGGAGAAAAAAAAAAAGAAATATCCTCTGCATTCAATTTCGCAAGAATTTTAATTCGAATGTTTATTGCGCGCGAGAAGTGCGCTGTTAAGTTTATTGTCCAGCGCTAAGCGTAAACTAAGTTTTTCAAAGTCAATAAATTCAAAGTCGGATACGCACGCCGCTCGGTAATAGATAAGTACTCCCGATGCGCGCGGCGCAACTTTTATTTCTGCCTCGCCACCTTTACAGTTACGCGCCTCTCCTGCACAGTTATAGACTCTCCTTCGATTTCAGTGCCACGGATTTGAATGTAAAAATCGCGCGCCGTTCGGCAGCTGCGGGTTCGACGAATCGAAAAATCATATCGTATCAGGCGAGTCGCGCGGAGAGCCGACTTTTTTTGCTCGAAAAAGGACGCCGGCAAGTGGATTATTACGAAATGCCTTGGAAGCATTGGCGAGGTTGGAGATGTTGCTTTTTGCCGGGATGCTTTCGATTTTGAGAAATGTCGATCGCCGGGGAATCGGTTACTGGTTGTTTTTTTTTTTTTCAGAGGCTCGATTGCGAGCCTTTTATTATGATGATGTGACTGAAAAGGTATTAATTTTTTGGGTTAAGAGGATTTGGTCGGTGAAACGAAGGTTAAATTCTTTTGCTGGAGATTTGTATCGTGAATATAAAGTATAGATTTTAACGTTTTTGCATAGTGACAGTAGGAGTTATTTATATATAATAAATAGTACATCATATATTACAGGTGTTGAGCAATATTTTTTAGTTTTATTTGCAGGCAATTTTGCACGGTAATTTTATTAATTTTCGAAATACTAATAATTTACGTAAAACAAAACTTATATATTGTTTCTAAAATATTGTTTTAAACAAGCTGGTTAATCCTAACATGAAAATTAAGTAAACTACTGTAAGAATATATGAATTTTCTAAATATTACACTTTAAGTATGGCTATTGCATTTTGCATAGAAATTGTTTCCATGAAACAATCTCCGGTATTCTCCAGTCCTTTAGCATATTGTAAAATCACGTAAACTTTGTTGATTTGGTTAAAATTACGTCCGGCAAATTGCGCAAATTTGCAGCACTCTAAACGCCTCGAAAAATGAAAGCACAGTTATCCCTACTCGAACCATCTCTCCAATGCGTACAACTGATCGATCGTTTTATATATATATATATATGAAAATCGAAAGCGCGGAATCCTCATTCGCCATACTTTCCCCCCCCCCCCCCCCGACAAAACGAGCGAAAATGTGCAATTCAGAATCACTCATTCAACGTTAACGGGAGGAAAGTCGAGGGTTTACACGCACAAAAAAGCGTGTCGGAAAGGCGTTTAGGAGCACGTATTAACCTTTCCAAGAGTGTGAGAGCGAGAGGCGTCTGAAAAAGCAGTAGGAGTATGTCGCGCGCGGAGACCACGCAGATGCGGTTGCAACAAAAGCGGAGCGAGGTTGGCTAATTAGCGAGGCAAGGACACAAAACGCGATTGCAATACAATAACTTGAATAAGTAAGTGAAACGTGGAGAAATTTTCATTGCCGCAATAGAGATTATCGCGTGTAGGCAGCCGAATGCCAGAGTCGGCTGATCGTATCTCGGATGTTCTTAATTATATATTTAAGGGAGGATGGTAAATTTGGTTTTTTCAACTTTTATAAATGCTGGTGGATCAGATTGACTGCAGACTTTTTTGTACAAAAGAGAATTTATCAACTGCTTTTTCCAGTATGGATTCCCTATATATTTTGTTATTAAGGTTGTTAAAAGGATTTAACTTAGTGTACTTTTATATATCGAATAATATGTACAGGCAAAAAATCAATTGTGGAATAGCGCTAAAAATACTCACTAGGAAGAATTTCTAAAAACTCATAAACAGACCCTAATTATTATAGTAATGACTTTTCACATAGAGGATGTATTTTATGTAAAAAATATTTAACAAAGTTACGAAAATCATAAAAATTAAAGCATAATTAATTAGACGCGTACTGCGCTAATTTAATTATAATCATTAAATTAATTAGTAACCACCTCGGTGGTAGTACACCATAACTATCTACGACAAACGCACGGAAGTACACGCAGTTACGTGTTGCGCAGTTTATACTAAAGTGTAAAACTATTTGTCTTTTCCGGAAAAGCATGATGTTATTCTTAAAAAATTTATGATTATGTGAATCGGAAGCGTTAATTTAACAAACTTATCCTTTTTCTATTCTATTTAAATAATAATTAAAAAGCTATTATTAATTCGTAATAAATTACATCGCCTTTAAAGAAGGCTTTAATTTATAGTTATTCAGAAGAAGACCCCAACATAACTTTACGAATCAATGAAAACCGATTTACCAACTCATCTTCAGAGTAGAGCCGTCATGATTATTTAATTAAGTTTAATAATACCTTTCTAAACTTTCTTTGAGATTAAGAGCGGTCAATTTTTTAGCTTACGTCATTTTACTTAACGAATTACAGATATTAGATAATTTCCTCGCAACTTTTTCATAACTTAGTTTTTTCGTTAAATTCTTGTATCACTTTTTCTTTTTTTATCTCACAAATACTGATTCTTTATAAAATAGTAAGTAATTTTTTAATAAAGAAAATCGACTATAATTAAATTGACTTTATAATAACTTATTATTATTTAAAGTCAAATGATAGCGTATACATGTACCAATATAAAAAAGAAATTATTATTATAACATTATTATTATTATTATTAACATAAAATCAGATTAATATAATATACAGAACTTGATTTAAAAATAAAAACAGTATAAAACATTTAAATAACATTAAATAACATTAATTACATATTAACATAATATTTTATTTATTTATTTATTTATTGAAATAAACGGACTCAAGAGTCCTTTTACAATAGTAATAACAACATTTTTTGGTAGACGCTACCTCTGCGCACGCTTGTACTACTTGCCATTCCATACTTTAACGTATTTATAATAAACAAATAATGATCAATCTATTATAAATAAAATAAAATAACAATTTATTTTAATAAAAATTTGAAAATTATTTTAAACAGTGCTTTGCGCCTAAAAAACTGCAATCATTCTATTCCAAGCACGAATTGTGTACTCTGATATGTATATGTACATTATTCACACATCAACAGTCGGTACATGCGTATGCGGTGTACATGTTCATTCAAAAGGCGCGGCGATCGGACGTACACGTGTTTACAGTTACCTAACCTCTAAACTGTAGCAAGTTTAGAAGCTGCAGCTTTATTTCTCTGTTACCAGTATTTGAGTATTTCTATTATTATTTTAATTTTTCCCTTTTTTTTAAATACTAAAAATGACTGAATCTGAAACAGAAGACTTAGTGACATTGGGCAGTCATGTGATTGTTCAAAAATTAAATTATAAAAAAGTTTATAGAGTTTCTGAAACTGGCTCATTAAATTTGGGCAAAGAAGAAATCAAAATGGGTGCTATTATAGGAAAACCTTTTTGGACTACATACAAAGTGATCGGTCCACAAGAAAAACTAAATAGAGGACACAAGAGGAATCCTCCTTCGACACTTCTTGTAGCTGAAAAGTCTGAGTCTTTAGAGGATTTAAAAAAGACTGTGACAAGTGGTTTTGATAACCGATCAATAAATGACGATGGTTCATCTCAAAAACTCACAAAAGAAGAAATTCTCAATCTTAGAGATGCTGGAAAGTCAGGACGAGAAATAGTTAGTAGTTTAATTGAAAATAACAAGACGTTCACTGAAAAAACTGAATATTCTCAAGAAAAATATATTCGTAAAAAGGAGAAAAAATATTGTCAATTTTTAATGATTCACAAACCAACAATTTCCTCATTGCACGAGATTTATTTAAGACAAGATCCAACAAAAATTTATGGATTAAGAATGGATACATTGGCACAAATATTTTCTTATAGTGATATCAAAGCTGAAGGTACATTTATATTGTACGATAGTGGAACAGCTGGACTGGTTGCAGCAGGATTATTGAGCAGAATTGGGGCAAAAACCCCTGGCAATTTAGTGTATTTACATTCTGGTGACCATCTACCTCAAATGCCTATTTTAAGGGCTATGAACTTTGCTGAAGAACAGCTTGATAGACTAAAGATTGCTAGTATTTTTGACTTCCTTAAGATCTATTATCAAAAAGACGGGGCTGAGGACAAAAGTGCAATTCAATTAGAAAATATGGATGTTAAAGAAATTAAAGAAATTGCAGTCGATGACGTAAGTGTAAATAAAGCTATGGATGTTGTAGTTAGTAATTGTCAAGATAAAGAAACCGGTGAAGAAAATATTTGTGGTATTGCAAACTCCAATGATTTAAAGAGGAAAAAGTCTATTGATGTGCAAGAAGGGCCAGTTATGAAAAAATCAAGAAAAGTTCTTGATGTAGAAAATGCTGTTCAACTTTTGACAATTTCAAAAGCTGATGGCTTAGTTATTATTGCTAAAGAGCATCCTCTGGACATCATTAAAGGGCTTTTACCATTCGTTCAAACATCCAGGCCATTTGTAATTTATCATACATGTCGAGAACCTTTACAAGAGACTTATGTTGCATTGAAGCAACAGAGTGATGTAGTGAATCTTAGACTGTTTTCCAATTTTTTGAGATCTTATCAAGTCTTACCCGATAGAACCCATCCAGATATATTAATGAATGATTGCGGCGGTTACTTATTGACTGGATACACAGTTAATTAAGAAGAGTACAAATTTAACTTTTCAATAACTGTATAATTTTAATTTGTTATAAAAAATAATTGTAAATAGACAAACTATTTGATATTACATGAATTAAATTGTGTAAATATGAATGATTATATACATTAAAAATTTTGTTTTATACAAAAGAAAGTGAGAAACTTGTATTTTTTTTTTCAAATACGAAAAAAATTAAAGATTTCTTTAAAGAGAATAAAAAATCTTTGATTATTTTTAATTGGTATTTTCTTCAATTTCCCGAAATCTCGCAACTGCATTGTAATCTGTCCCTTTATAATTTGTTCTTTCCTTTTTAATTAATTCGCTGATGATTCCTGCGCCTAAAGCGTCTGCTACAATATTTATCATAGTCCTAAAACGATCCCTAAAAAATAAAATTATTAACTTTAATTATATCTATAAACAATAATAATATTGTTTTTCAAATATGCTTATAATCAATTTTTTTAACTATATTCAATTTTTTACTACTTGCATTTACTACCTCAAATTGAACTAAATTGCCTAATATTTTTACACTAACAATTAGCAAAGTAACTGAAACTCCGTGCATAAAGCCCGGCAAAGCCAGCACTAAACATTGCAACAAGCAGCACTTCGTTTACAGTAATTAATGGATCTCGGAGTGATACTTTACACGAAAGTGTCCACAGCGATGATTAGCGCGACGTCCTCCGCGGGGATGCCGAAGGAGTTCAGCACCATAATTAGCATCGCGTAACCGCCGCTCGGCATTCCGGCGGCTCCGATGCACGACAATGTGCAGGTGATGCTGCAACCAAAACAACGAACGGAACACATTAACTCTCGAGGCTGCGCCTGCTTGAGTAACCTTAGAACGAGGGATTATTGCCCCGAAGTCGTTAAAATTTAAATGCAAATAATATGCAAACTTTGTAATGAGCGCGTAGCGGCGATTTTTCTGTAATAAAACGCCACCGATCTCGGTTGACTTCACTTATAAATTGCGGAAAATTAAGCTTACAACATCGCTTATTCGTAGCTCAAAGCTCGTCCCCCGTTCTCTCGGCTCTGCCTTGTACAGCCTCCAAAAGGAGGACTCCAAATATCGCCGAAGCTTTCCCCGATTCTGAGAAATGCGCCGTATTCATTACGATGCCTCCTCGTCGCAATTTTATACGCGCATTTATCATATACGCCGCGGCCGGAGATGGATCATAAGACGCGAAGGGCGAAAAAAAAGGAGCCGGAGAGGATCGAGCTGTTCTAACGCGGAAAAACCGGATTTCGTTTCATAAATAATCCGCGGGGCCGCGCGAATTAATCAAACTCATCAATCGCCGGCCGATAAAGGCTGATTGCGCTATTACTCATGGGGATAACGTGGAAATTGTCTTCGGGGGCCGATCGCGCCGCGCGTGTGTGTGCGTAGTCTTATCGGGGGCCGTACCTAATAGCCACGGTTTGGATCAGAGATAAATCCAAGCCGCGCATTTGCATAATGAAGAGAGCGCCGATCGTCTCGTAAAGCGCGATACCGTCCATGTTTATGGTCGCGCCGATCGGCGCTATGAAGCGCGAGACCTCCGGGTCCACGTCCAGCTTGTCCAGGCATCGGATTGTCGTTGGCACCGTCGCTGTGCTGGAACAGTAGGCGAATTGAAATAATTAGATTTGTATTGTATTTTTATATATAGTAATTGATAGTGTATTTCGACGTTTTTTTTTTTTTTTTTAGTGTGAACGCTTTTGACAAGTATTTTTTTTATTTGCTTATTCGTTTTTAACTTTTAATTATGTATAGTAATCAAGTCTTATAATAATCTTACATCTAATTACATAATAACTTTGACCTCTCAAAAAACAAAACATTGAATCATCGTTCAATAACGCGGGCGAAACAAACCTGGACGACGTCCCGAAGGCGGTGACGAGGGCCGGCCTCATCTCCTTGAGTATGTCGTACGGAGAGCGGCGCGTGCAGACAAAGTAAATCAGGGGCAGCACGAGGAGCGCCTGAATGGCCAGGCCGGAGAACACCGTTAACACGAAGACCCCCAGCCGCAAGACCTCCAGGCCGTCGGATTCCTGGCTGCGCAGAATCTTGCTCGAGATCAGGAAGATCACGGCGATCGGTGCCACCCTTCAATTTAACGTTTTTTTTTAGCTTTTTTCGTTTTTCAAGCGGCAGGGTTCAATGAGGTTGTTTGGATTAGGCAGAGTAATACGCGCAATTGTGTCAATTGTTCGGAATTTCTTTGAAGCGTGCTTCCTTATTTTAATGCGGTGACTTTTCGGTATTCCATAATAACGTTGCTGCCGAGTGTGTAATTAGGTGTAAAAATTATTCCTTTACAAAACTTGAGCATTAAAAAGATATATACAAAGAGAAGAGGAAAAATCATGCCTTTTAATTCGCTCAAAGCGTAGCTTAAATACACCCCCGAAGACAATTCGTCGCGAAAAACTCGTTACTCTCAATTGCACCTCTTAGCCTCTCGAGCGCGAGCATTCCCACAAGTACATACACCTGCAGACGCGCTTGCGAAGCAAGGTATATACCCCTTACGCAATTAGATGCAACAGCATCAGGCGCGAGAGCAGCAGCCAGGTTTTAAGTGGGTCAGGCGTCGAGAAGGGCAAGCAACAAAAGCGGAGTCGCGTACTTTATCACCCAGTCGATGATCTCGGCGGTGGCGGTGGCGAGGCTCTGGAAGAATCTCTGTAACGGATGGTGTCTCTGCTCGTCGGACATCGTGCCGAGCGTCAGGCCGAATACCAAGCCGCAGAACACGAGGCCGAGGACGTTGGTGCCCGGCGTGTATTCATGCGACAAGCCCCTCTCGTGCACGTCTGGGGAATACCAAAGGCTTGCGAGTCAGGTGAGTATACTTGTTACTTACTTGCTGGTTTTTTTTATGGGATATCGGCCGCCGCGTCGTCGGTTTGTAAGCGGGGAAAATACTTCTAGCGGGCGATTGTATGGGCTTTTTTTTTACCGTAGTTTGTATTTTTTTTTTTTTTTTTTTTTACTAGAAGGCTTTCCTCCGTTTATAGAAATCAGCGGTAATTGCAATGAGCTTACCTACTGGTTTTCCCGATACGTTTCGTTTCACTTCGAGTAAGACCGTTTGGTACTGCAATGTAAAAAGAAAATACTTTAATTAATTATTTGGTCGGATACTATTCTTTCAGCAAAACGTACAGTTATTGAAATTTCGACTTAAGGAAACAAACATCTTTTCGATTTACCTGCGATAAGCAAGCCCGAATCAAGTTATCCGGAAACAAGTTCCTGAAAAAACAAAAGCAGAAGCGTATCATAACTAAGGGAGAGATGCAATATGGGATTCCTCGTAGCCTATTCACAGAACCGAACGCAACAACGTCAATTCCGTTATATAGCAGGGCAGTTCTTCGTTACGGTAAACGCAGCGCCGAAAAACAGAACCCTAAAAAAAAACGGTACCGATTTCGTGCTGCGATCGTATATATACGTGAACGAGGTTCGCGTTAGACGAGTGCGCAGCGGAATTCCTTTTTTTTTTCAGACAACCGGTATATAATTCGGCTGTCGTTCTAAAAAATCTAAATTGAGAGATTCTTTTTTTTTTTCATCAGCTGTGGCAGTTTTACCTTAACAGATCCAACAACGTGTCCACGGTTACGAAGTTGACTTGGGTCTCCGGCGGAGTTTCCTTAGTCTCCGGCTGGTAAGTCTTACCCCACTCGCCTGGCCGAATCGTTTGGGAGAGAACGACGCTCAGTGCGATGCCTAACGTCGTCGTCGTGACGTAATAAACCAAAGCTTTCATACCGATGCTACCTACAACAAAGATTTTCCTCTGACGCATATATTTCGCCACGTTAATTGCACATTATCGTCGTAAACTTTATGTACTATCGGCGCGTTCACAGTCCCCCATTCTCTAAACGTCAGCGTATACATCGAGACTCTCGAGCGAGAGCCTTTCGTTTAGAAGCGCTTTGAATGCGCCGAGAGTCCCGCCGCGCAACTTCCCACAAAGTGCGCGAAGACAAAAGCCTCTCGTATAAAAAAAAAAGAGGCCCCCTATACCCAACAGGAATATCGCCTACCGGACTTGCTGAGATTCGAGCTGGCGCTCACGATGCTCGAGATAACGAGCGGCAGTATCAGGCAGTTCACCGTCCTGAGGAAGATCTCCCCGGGGAACTGCAGGTACATGATCTCGCGCTCCGTCCACGGCTGGGACGTCAGCCGTCGCAGCGCCAGGCCGAGCAGGACGCCGGCGGCGATGCCCAGGAAGATCTGCGCCGAGGTACCCGGCCTCCAGGACCGCCAAGACATCCTGAACGAGAGAGAGAGGGATCTTCGATGACGGGACGCGCGGCTGGATATGAGAATTACGGTTCTCGCTTCCGGGAGGTGCTAGTTGTTTGCGCTGGGTAATAGCGGTTGATTCCTGAAACAATGCCGACGTCCTTTGATAAAAAGTTCGCGGGATATTGGGAATGGGGTTATTGAGATATGGGAAGCTTTGAGAATCGTGGCGTACGCGCGTTTACAGTCGTGTTATTTGTGCGGTTAAACTGCCTGGAAAATGTGAATGTTATTGTTTGTATTGTTAATCGGGAGGATGTGCGAAAGTGTAGACTTTAATGTTTGCTTGGATCTTGAGAAAATTAAATAAGATTGGGAAGACTTGTCGGCTTTACTGTCTAACTGTTATGATAAAATATTGATAAGACTGACTAATTTTGTTAAATTATTTTTTCAAATTTACATAATTTACAATGACAATTTTTTTCTTAATTTTACCTCTTATTTTATAAGATATTTAAATTGTTTATTTCTAATTCTCAATATTTATAATGTAACAAGTTTACAAAGTTTCTCGAAAATTTATTTAATTACTTGAAATTGCGTATCTCTTAGTATTCATATTTTATCTCAATGTTATCTATGTTATTAAAGTACAAATAAAGTCTAATAACGATCATGCTAAAGCATTCAAAGAATCGATAACAAGAACTAGAATATTCAATTTGGAATGTAAAATCGATTATCAATCTCTATAATTACCATATAGATTTAAACAACTCTGTAATACATAAAATTTAACCCATTTTTAAGAACGCCAAAATTTCGCTCTACCGCTTCTCCAAAAAACAGATCTAAGCAAACATATCTAAAATTGCAGCCACTTCCAAAGCAGAAGCTCCGCGTCAATCTCGAACAAAGAAACAATCCCCGTGTTTTAAAAAGCGAACAACGTCCCAGTTCGAGCGCAATTGGAACACTTACTCCATCAAATCTCACAAGAATGGGCTCGTCGCTCTTAGAAACTCTTAGATCTAAACTCACCCGCTTCCTGTGGCCGTGATAGCTGCCATCCAGCGCTCGAGACCGCTCCGCTGCCAAAACTATAATCCACTTTAGCGCTCGCACGTGCGGATTTGCGCAGAACTCCGCGCGCGCGCGCCGGGCGACTCCTCTGGTTTCTTTTTTCTTTTCTTCTTCTTCTTTTCTTTTTTGTCGGCCTCGTTTTTTTCGTTCGGAAAACCGCGCGATCCGGATTATCGTGCGACGAGGAGAGCGCGCGGGCGGCGGCGGCGGCGGCGGGTGCGCCGCGTGTTGCGCGTCGGCGGCGAGCTCGAGATTTCCTGATACGAAGATGCTGTGTGGTGCTGGTGCAGGATCCGTCTGGTCAGGTCGCCGAGGCCGCGAGCGCAAAATTGTTTCGCAGTGACGCACGATATATTTGCACGATGCGTACTGCGGCTTCGAGATCGGCTGACGGGAGCGAGGCTTTTTCTGAAAATCGATGCTGATAAGGATGAGAGTTGTAAGCTTTCGGTAATACATAATATCGGGTGGTTCGCAGACACGGTAATTTGGCTTGATTTATTTGGTGCCGAAAATTAAGAGGCGTTTATCGGTAATTGTTGCTTGAGTTGGGTGAAAATTGAATTATAAACTTTTTCAATGGTTTTATGTCATTTTTATGATCCACTCGTTGATTCAATTAACTGTAACTGTATAAAAATTTCAAATATTTATCTAAGGAATACATTTTTCCTATCGTTCAATAACTATTCTGAAATTTTTATGAAAATTTTAAACAATCAGGGAGAAAATTTTCAAATTTAAGTTCTTTTTTCCTATATCATTAAAACGTAAGTTTCAATGTCCTCATTAATCTGAAATCTTTTAATTTTTAATTAAAGAAAATTTTGGATCTAATGGATCTATTAGCTATCAATTACGAACTACTGATTAGCTATCAATTAGGAGCGTCCCGCATTGAACTACCTAAGAAAAATCTAACATAAAAAAACATGTATGTAAAAGATTCTAATAAAACTTACAGTAAAATAGTTGTTTCAAATCTGATCAGTTTCAAAAGAATTACGGAGATATAAATTCCTGGTTGCTATAACTGAAAGTAACGCCGAAGAAATTAAATCGACTTCGTGCAAGTTTTGATCGTTTATCAATTATCAGTCTGCGACACTGTAGATAATGAAATTCTAAGTATACGAAACGATAATGAGTAAATTATTTAGTTTTAAGTGAAAAGTTTTACTATTATATTATTAAATTGCGATAATTTATTTAAATAAAAATGTAAGCGAAATTTTTTTGCGCAAAAACATTATTAGAATTTGAAAAAATTTTCTGTAATCAATAATGACATGAACTTAATAATAAACCAATAATGTAAATTGTTAACATTCTGTGTGTAAATTATTTCAAGTAACTTGCGTTGAAAAAAACTTTAAATAAAAACGGAAAATTGGGAAATTACTATGACATTATTTTATAGCCTTTTCGTTCAATATTTTTATAAACATTAATTGGCTTGCAATATTTATGAATTACATTTTTTGAAAAATGTAGTATTTAATCTTATAAATATTAAGATTTAATAAGCAATTTTGTATAGCACAAATAGAATTAAAGCAAAGCATTACCACATATCCACTTTGCAAAATACAAATGGTTTTTTTTCGTAAAATAGTATATCATGCGCTTAGGTTTGTTGTAGGAATTTAAATTAGTAACATTTTTTTAAAATGATGATCGAACAGATATTTATTATCCAGGCAGCTTCGGTATGTACAGATATCACTAGCCACACAATTGGCAGTATCCTTTATGATCTCTGGAGCAAATTATTGTGTAAGAACTTCACAACTATATTGCGTAGTTTGTAAAGTTTTTAGTGGAATGAAAGATTTTACATGCAATCTATTTATTCGTAGATCCATTTCTCAGCCCAAGAAGCCCAGTCAATGACTTCGGTCTTCTTCGCTTCGCCGAACCACAGCTTGATTTCCTTGTTGGCTGAATCAACGGAGTCTGATCCGTGAATGATGTTGCGGCCGACCTGAAGGCAGAAGTCACCACGAATGGTACCTGGAGCAGAATCCTTGGGATTTGTCTCGCCAAGCATCACACGGCCAGTTTTGACTGCATTGAGACCTTCCCATACCTGTAAGAGGAATAGTTTTGTTTAGTTTTTTTTTGTACTTAATTAATAAAATAATTTTTCATATTTAAAATTTTTATTTTTAACTTTTTTTAACAACTCCTATGTTTCTTTTCTTTTATGATAAACTTTATTATTTTAATACTTGCAAAAATAATATTTAATTTATCAAGTATTTTTTTCTGATACATTTAAAAGATTGATCCTATTAAAATGTTTAGGAAATTAAAGTTTAATTGTATCAAGAAGATAATTAAGATGTATTAGATTTAGTGCATAGACATATTTGATACAGAATATCTAGATAAGTTTTAAAATATATTACATGACAAAAAATGTTTTCAATATTCTTAAGTGAATTGTTACAACGTAATAAATATAAAAAAAAGTTACTTTATGACTAAGATAACAAACATAAAAAGTTTATCTGAAAAACCAGTCTCATATCTGAGTATTCAAAGGTCTTCTCATGTCATCGATTCATATAATGTCCATCCTTTTTTGTCATTTCATTACATAATCAAGGTTAAATGTCTTTCAAAGGCTTCTCTAAGACATTGCTACCAAGTTCAAACTTCCTCACATTTGCAGTAGCAGGAAGACATTTAAAAATCAATAAATCAATGTTTACCATGGGTACAACTGGTCCAGAGCTCATGTACTTGATAAGACCAGGGAAGAATGGCCTGCCAGCCAGATCAGCATAGTGCTCCTTCAGATGGGCTTCATTGGCCTGAAATAATTAAAATGTCTTTTAGTTAATCTATTAAAAGCAATTCAACATATGTCTCTACTCTTACTTCAAAATAATTCTATAAGTCAACAATATTAATAGGTAGACAGAGCTATCATTACGAAAAGCTCTAGAGCTTTAAGGATTAAATAGAAAAGTCAAGGTCAAACAGATAAACAGAGATATTAGTCTAGCCGTAAGTTGACCTCAAACTACTTCAAAACTCTGTAAATTAGATAAAGCATGATAAATTACATCCCAATAATGAACCCAAACTTGTAGAACAATCGAAAGACGACGAAAATAGAGAATTTAAGATAAACCACGTGTCTGTGCCGATGGCGGCGGTTGGTTGCACTTACATGGACCATCTTCATGGCGACGAGCTTGAAGCCCTTGTCCTCGAATCTCTGGATGATCTTGCCGACGAGTCCACGCTGGACTCCGTCGGGCTTGACCATGATGAAGGTACGTTCCTTGTTGGCTTCAGCCATTTTTCCCTGGAGTTTCTTTTAGGCTTCGGAAGACAAGAAAAAGACGAGCTGCTCGGACCGCTGTGAGGTGCAGAAGGAACGCCGGCAAAGTGCGGGAAGCGGAAGGCGATCCGCGCGCGCGCCAACTTTCTATCTTCTGCGCGCGAGATACGAATGTACGCGAGCGATTGTGTCGGTGCGTCGGATGGTAAAGAAGAGTTTGCCGTGAGGTGAGAATCGAGTTTCAATTATAGATTTAGACGGTAGGTATTGTGCAGATTTTGTGTAGTGATTGGTTTAAAAATGAAGGAGGTGCATAATTTTATTTTTATGCTTTAATTATGGTGTATAAACGTTATTATATTGGCTGATTGCAGTTTATCGAAACAGAGTTTTTTCAAGGTCTTGTAAGGCCGGTTTTTAACTATGTAATACAAATTAATGTTTATTTCGGTAGGCTGTGTCATCCTTTTAATTATATTTTCAAATTAGTTTTAAAAACTACATACAGGAGGTTTATATTGGCGCCGTTTAAATTGCATTCTTGCGCATTTCTCGCAATTACGTTATACTTGTAGCTTTTTATAGTATTTTATGCTGTTGCAATAATTTTTAAGCTAAGAATTAAGTTTTTATTTAATTAAGAACTGCGCATAAAACTCGAATAATTTCAAATACAATATTTAGAAATTAATCGTAGCTGGTATTTTGAAATAAGACTATAAATTTCAACCTAGCATTTATTAAAGGAAGATAATGACTTTGCCTAACAAATGCATCAGGAAATAAATCAGTCGATGATCTTATATTTCATAATATAAAATTACATATATTATATGCATACTGCATGTAATTTAAACGATATAGGTATGTTTATAAATTGGGACTGCTGCCAACATGCAGTTGCAGTTCATACCAATTTAAATACCTTCACATTCCTACATGATGCATAAAATGTTAAAAAATGACGTAGATAACTTTTATGCAATTCTTTAAATTTCACTAAAAAATTATAAGTCCGTGAAATTATAAGGCTGTTTATATAAGAAATAAACTTCTTTTATTTAAAATTGTTTAATTCGTTATAGTAGAATATAAAATTTTTTAATAGATTCTTTGAACTATACTTCCTCTTTTTAAAGTGAACAATAGGAAATAAAAGTCCTTTATTCTCTCCATAATTTAAAATTTTAATATCCGAATTAAAATTATTATTAAGGTTTTAAAAGCTATAAAAATTTATTATAGCTTTCTATTTCCACTATCAAACGTTACCTTACTAATCGTTTGTAATGCGACATTTAACGATGCAGATAGGCACCTTAAGAATGCAAAGATTTAAATTTCGTTTCAATACTGAATATGTCGACTTTTTAAAAGAGATTTTTTCTCTCGTTCTGGTTCACCTTTGAACATCTGCGTGTCCTGTGCTAAAATATATAAATATTCGAAGGTTAAATTTGAACGTCTTTTGCACGAGTACGTCATTGGCGGGCAGTGTAACACCTGCAAGCGAAACCGCAGCGCGTATGTTTTATCCATATGCCCGATGTGCACGACATTTACAAGCAGTTTTCTATATAGATTTCGCGCTTTGCATGTATTTGTATAGGATTAAGAGTATAGTTCAATTGCGGATGTCATGTTTCAATCGAAAGTTTGAAAAATCGTTTTTGCATAAATTGTTGAATACAAAATCCGAGCAGCTACCATATATTTTTAATACTTTTGAAAAATAACGTGCAAAGTATTGTTTTTTATACTACTTTATTTTCAGTATGATTTAAAAGATTTAATTTAAAAGCTACGGCAAATTCCAGATTTAGAATGTTACTCAATTTACTCAAGTTTGATCTAATCAAGGACAAAACAGCTACTGAACGCTTTAAATTTGAATCATCATCACTTTGAGCCTCGTAGTAGGTAAATAAAAAAAAGAAATGTTAATCTCGTTTATTTCGGAATCGTCCCAATCGAGTCCGAAATTCTTCCGCTCATAATGCAACTTTTACATCCGTCGACTCTAGAGATTCAATCTCTAAAATTCGATCGATAAAAGCTACCTGAACCAAGTAATTAAATAATCTATAAATAATCTCCTTTAAATTTTTAACTTTCCAAAATCTAGCTGCACCTCGTTCAAGTTCCTCACCAGCAGATGCCGCTGCGCCTCCTGCGCTAAGCTCTAATCTAAAAACTCCCGCAGCGAGTTAAAAACTTCGACCTTATCAATCGTCAACGCTTAAACAATTATCGAAGTTGTATTAAAAAAAGAAAAAAAAACAGCGTTCCTTCCATATCTCCTCCTCTCCCAAAAAGGCCAGCTCCCGAAAGATTACGCGCGAGAATAAGCGAGTTTCGGTGCGCGGGCTTCGTGGAGTAAGAAGGCAATTCCGCTCCGTGAAAGAAAGAGGAGTGGGAGTGCAGGGAGTTACATGCACACTCGGGCGCGTCCGCAGACACAGCGCTCTCACGTTGGCGCGCAGAGACGGTCGCGTATTCGCTCCGTTTCACTTTTCAGCGAGCTGTTTTCCATGATGGCGGTTGTGCGCGAAGTCGTAGCCGTCGATCGAGTCGTGCCTCCAACTACGGAGCAGTGAGTAGTGTGCCTTCCTCGCCTGCCTTTTGCCTCGGACTCTTTTCTACGAATAGATATATATACATATATATATACATATATATATGTATTCGCGAGCGGACTCTGTATATATACGTATACCCTAAAGAATACTGTTCGTCGTGCGCGAGGTTGCACGAGAGATCGTTAGATAAGAAGTATGCAGGCACAGCAGCAGATCGTCGCCGGGTCCAGCGTCATCCTCAAGATGAACGAGAGCGTCGTACAACAGCTGTCGACCGTAGGTGAGTCAGTGACTGGTGCGTAAACAAGGATGGAATTACCTTACACGATAGAAACACACAACCCGCGTGTCGCCTTACCGCGTGCACGCCGCCGCCGCCGCCGCGCAAGCCGGTCCTGCTCCTCGAGCGCTCCGAAAATGAATGACGTGCGCGAGAGAGAGAGAGAGAGCGAGGGAGGACTGCGATATCGGATTCTGCATTGTTGTGACACATCGATGTGTGTATGCGCCCGATGCGGATTTTTCGCGCCCTCTCTCGCTGTCAGCACGCAGTCTGCTTCGATTGCTTCTTGCAGCGGGCTGCTTTGTGGAAATGATAGCATACTCTTGTATAGGTGTAGAGCGGGGTTTAATTATAGGTGCGATTTAAATTAAGAACTGAGAGAGGACTGGACGGCTGATGAGCAACAAATAATGGAGACAAAGGATGCAAAGAAACAATGAGGCGCGAAAGAATGAGGAAACAGACTCTCGACGGACTTTAAATTGTTAACGGAAGAAGAAAGAGCTCGCGAGGAATTTAGAAAATAATGAAGGACGTATATATTTTCTGATTCGTGTCACTCGAATGAAATCTTTAGTTAAAAAGAATTTCAGTATCGAAATAGAATTGTCTTGTAAAAAATAAATGGCAAAGAATTAGGTTACGGTCCTTCGATCCAAAAACGGCGCCGTTATATTGATTTTTCGTAAATTCCCCGGACGGTTTTTCACTTCAGTAGAAAAAGACGATACGAGTACGGCACAAACCGGTGCGCACCGATATTCTCTCCCCCCACCCCCGCCCGAAAGCGGACAGGCATGCAGGCAGGGGAGAAAGTGCGAGCGGCTCGGCTCGAGTATAGGTATATATCGAAAAAAGGCCAAAGCGAAAATCGCTGAGCCGCCCGCGAACACGTGCGGCGGATAAAAAATGCAGGGAGAAAAAAGGAGCGAACCGACGCGATCGACTCCGATATAACAGTATATATAGAACGAGCGAGAGGAGAGAAAGAGAGAGAGAGAGACAGGCATTTTCATTGATCGGTCCTTCCCTCTTTGTCGCACGCGCGTAATGCGCGCATACATACGAGCGAGAGGGCGAATGGAGATTGCGCCGCGTGCCACTTTCGATCTGCTTTGAGCCGCGCGCGTCGTCGTCGTGGTGGTCGTCGACGAAAAAGCGAGGCGGCGCCGGAGACGACGACGTCCAGCACTCCGCTAGACAAGTACACATGCGGCTCCTGCTGGCGGACTGTCCATGGGGGAGAAGGCACCTCGCGGTATGGATTCTGGCTTCAAAGCGGGTGACTTCTTTTCTGCTCGGGCCGCCAGCCTGTTTCTGCTGCTGACGCGAAACAGGGGTGGTGCTCCGCTGCTCGACGCTTTTGTCACTAGGTTTTTTTTTTTGCACTCTTCATTGTCGACTCGCATTTGTACGCTTGAACTTGGCTTTTTTCTTTTTTAGTTTAGCTTTGAAAAACTGCTGCTTACTTTGTTTGTTGTCAGATTTGTCGACGTCAGTGTGGTACGCTTCTACTTTTCCGCAATTGAATTAGAGCTATTTCATCCAATTAGTGGGGCGTATTTCTTGCTAAACGAGGCGAAAGAGTCATCTTTGGCAAGAACAACTATTTTAGAAAATGTTAATCAATACTTTCAAATCCTTGCGTTTGGAAACATAACCTCAAAATACAACCGAGCGGTGAATCATTCTATCTGCATTGCTAAACTAATGTTACGTTCATCAGAAGTCTAGACTCATTCTAAATCGAACCAGATGACTCTATCGCTGCTCCTATTTTTTTTTTTTAAACAAATGTGGGCACGAAAGCGACGCTCAATGACACTGACGCGAATCGAAAACACGTAATTGTATGTAGGCGGACGGGAAGCAATGGACTTTTCCAGCGTTATAGGAAGTATAATGGGAGTTTTTCTTCGCGCCGGCTTTTTTTCGCCTCTCTAAATATAGATAAACGAATTGACACGAGCTGTGCGCCAATGAACGCGCAAAATGTTAAAAATATAACGACGTATAACGAACCGCAGCCGTCAGAGCGTGAAGACACGCGAAACGCTGAGTGGACACGTGCTCTCTTTCTCTATCTCTCTTTCTCTTTCTCTCTCTCTCTCTCTCTCTCTCTTCTATTCTCTGCACAGTGTCGTCTGCGAGTTTTTTCCTAGCGTTTTTATTCCGTGTAAACTCTGGAAAATTTCAGGCTCGTTTTTTACTCGTAAATACGACTGTAAATATGCGGATGTGAGTTATTTACGTTTCATACGGAAATAAACAACATGCTTATGGATAATACCGTGCATTTTAAATTTCTTGAAAGATTTAACCCAGATTATTGAAAATTACAACCAACGGAGAATCGAGATCTAACGAGTGCAATAAATTTTCATCCCGTAAAATCGAGTTTTTGACCTATTTCCGATCTTTTTTTTATTAAGCTAGAAGCTCTAGTGAGTAAAAGCAATTCGACGCTGTTATTTCCGTGTTTTCGTAGATTATTCCGACAATGCACGCACTTCTATTAACGTCATTAAGGCAAAAAAAAAAATTCGAAAATAATCAGACGCTGAAAATTCGAGAAAAACCGACAGTGACACGCAGCGCTCTTAGACATGTGTGCATTTCTTGCGATAAAGCAGCCTCTTGAAGGTCATTATCGTATGATTGCCTTCTCATGTTTAAAATTGGAGGTTATGGCACTGAGCGGACCGTGGAATCACCTCGCACAGCTCGTTTATACGCTTTTCGCAACCTTTTTATACTCGCTCGTTCGTTCGTTGTTTGTTATGAAATCGTGTTTTTTATTTATATTTTTAGCTTATAATCATTAAGCTGCTTAGTGATTTGGAAATAAATTATTGCAAATAATAATTGTTCGTTTTATGCTCCGTAAATAAGGTTTTTAGTATGCGGAATTTGTCAAGAAGAAAATTGATTTACAGATTGAAATTATTTGACGCGAGCTGATTTTTTTACCGAACAAAATGATCGTTTGTTATTAATCTGACATCAAAAAATGATTTTTTTTTATCTCCCGAAAATAAGACTGCCAGAAAAATAACATGATAAACGAATACAATTTTAGTTGCGCAAGATTACAAAGTATGTAATTCCAAAAAATATGAATGCTAATTAATTCTCCGATTTAAACAAATGAATCAATCTTTTATTTAAATCGGAGTTCGATAATACCTAATCTTCGAGTGGGACGGTTGAATTAGAAAAAAAGATCTTTAGCGGTCAAGGGCTTTGACGAATTAACCCAAAAGCAGGAGGTGATTTATCATCGAATTCCTTGTTTAATTGATTTGCCCTGTATTTTCTAGATTTATCTTCAAAATGTAGCAAACGGAAATTTTAAACTTAGAATGTCTGTAGCAGTTTTATATTTATAAAAACTATGCTCGCAGTAAGATGTAAAAAGTAAATGTGAGTGTCTTCAATAAAATAAGTAAGCTTGATTATTCATATCAAACAGTAATTTGAAATTTTTTTTGCAATATTATACAGTGCAGTGTACTTTCAATACGTATAATTGTGCAGGAAATTGTAAAATGTTTGATGACTTAACAATTTTTATAAATTATGTAAAATTATGTAAACTTGAGTTAAAACTTGAACTGCATGCGCGGGTATCTTTTGCAAACGTAACAGTATTTATAAAAGTAACATTTTATGATGCTTCACCGAATTAAATACTTTAAAAATATTCTTACTTAAAAAGAAAAACACAATCGCTTTTTACAAAGAAAATTAAAAGTTGCTATCTTATTCAAACACGTACGTATTTCTGCATTGGTATATTTAGTACAGTATTTTACTTTATCGACAGTTCTTATTCCCTCGGCTCTTTTATCAAAAGAGTTGCGTAATAAAATAAATTTTCAACAAACTTGACGGAGTTAATTTAAGCAAAACAAATGAATGCGCATAAATCGATTCGTATACTAAAACGAACATAATTTTCTAAGTAGAGTGTAAGTCAACTTTTACTAAAATTAATTAGTCCCAAGTGTGCCAGGCAACTCTTCGTCTTCGGAAACGTTTCGAATGGGATATTTCATTGTTAAAGGATTAAATTTAGCATGATAACTGAACGCGTTGAACAGTTGTACATATATAAATATCACTGTAGTCTGACGTCATGCGGATGTGGCGCGCAAATGTCTACGGTTCAAATGCTTCTATATTTTGAAAGCTTATTGCACTTGAAAGAAGCAATAAATAAGTCTTTGATAATGCACGCAATATTTATTTAGAAAAAAGACACTGCGTGCACACTTATTTATTTCACGCAATTTTTAATTTAAAAAATAATTCTTAACTATTAAACAGCAATTTTTAAATTAAAATCTCAAGTGTGAAGTATTTATGTTAGTTAAAACAAATTAAGAACAATGTGTTATATTGTTATTGTAATAAATGCTCCTTCTGTTCTTTGAATTTGCGAATGAAAAACGAGTTAGCAATAGGAATATTATACATAAATCTGAGTCATGATTGCGATCTGTATTAAAGCGTTATGTCACAATAGCTCTATTTATTGTTAAATAACTTCTGTCGTTTGACCTCTTAAAGTCACGAATTACAAGCCCAGTTGAAACGACGTTATCCATCAAGAAAACTGTATCTCAATTCTATACCCCTTCAAAACTATCTCGCCCTTGAAAATTAGGTCCCTCGGAAAATTTCCGGACCGCAGCTGCAGGTTTCAAAAGAAAAGCGAACGGCGTCCGTTTTCAGGTGGAAAAATTCGCTAGCAAGAGAATAGAGTCTTTGCTCGCTTCAGCATGAAGCTGCAGGTTAAATTCTTCGACGAATATTCGGTGGGTCCTTTGTGACGGGGGAAGAGAGAGAGAGGACACGTCTTGGTCGTTTCCTTTGCAGCTCTAAAAAAACGGCGAACGCCGACGCCTCGGTGTGCGATGCGAGCGCACCTTTCCCCACTATTTTCCGAGCAGAGAGCCTTTGTACATTACGAAAGCGGTATATCTATATCGATGTGCGCGTGCGTTCGTCCCGCGCGGCGGCCCCTTTCACGCTCGCGGCTCGCCGCTGCAATGTGGCATTGATTTTGTCTGTGCAAGCGAAATTACGGCTCGCCAGAGAGATAGTTGGTACGATCTGCCTTTGTTTAAATAAATTATGGAGGAATTAGTTGGGGAGAAACTGTACGCTTATGTGCGCTGCAAGGGCTTTTCTCGCAACCATAAATTGCATGCAGGGGTTTGGCGTAAAGTGCAAGGCGATTTTTCACGCGTTGCAGTGGTAGAAAAAAATCTGAAAAAAATTATGGAGTATAAGTAAACCTTCTACTTCAAGTATCAATTGAAATATAACGTTATATTGTTTTTTGTTAATGAGTTTTGCAAATAAACGTAGGAATGACTGGAAAAATTCATGTCTTAAGAATAAATAGATATTAAGAGCAAAATATTTATACATACGATCGTTTAAGCGAGATGCTTAAGTAAAATGATTTAATTTTGAATTTTTGTTTGTATTTATTTCTTGAATGGCCAAAGCAGCCTCGTGATGAAATGTAATAAATTTAAAATAAATTGAAACAAATTGCCATAGAGAACACAAGTTTGGTTACCATAGCTATTGATATAGTTGTATTAATGCATAGTTCTTAAATATATTTGTTCTATTAGACATTGAACTCACACTAACGACTTGAAATTTTACGAGAGCAATATCTTAATATTTTAAGCAAGATAGATTTAAAAATGTTTAAAAAATAAGTTGGTGCGACCACATTACAGAGAAACAGGATATGGTTGATAAGACCAGTGATTGAAGTAGATTGATAACTGTGTATGGTCACTTGAAATCTGTGGTGGACCTTCTGATAAAAACAACCAATTTTAAGACTTTGAATATGACTAATGAAAGTTTAGTAGATATGTAGGGAACCTTAAATGCGAATCAATTGTAACATTAAGATCTTTTACAGATCGCTAAGCCTATATAATTGAAATGAGCCAATGCCACGTTTGAGGCAAGTCTATAGTAAAAACGATGATATTTGGAATAATACTTAATTGATTGAAATTGAATTTCAGCCTATTTATCTTATTAACTAGTTGAAATAAACATTTTGATAATAGATAGAATATCTGTTAAAGTTTTGACTAATTTCATGGCTAGACAAAAAATTTCCTTGTACCATCTATATATTCATCACTGTAGCAAATCTGCCGATGTATTTAATCATTTTTTGGTCATATTCTTGACATTTTGACTCTGAGGACTTTACGATGTTGATATTAAATTCAATAACTTTTAATACCTCTTATTTACTTGGTAGCTTCTCTAATAATGGGCGAGTGTTTCCTACAGAAACAGTCTACATACTAAGACCATTCATAGATCAATTTACTTGATTTTAGAAAGAATAATTTTAAGCTTTACTAAGTCATTGAGAGGTTTTTGAATTCATAAAATAATATTAGTATGACCTATCCACAATTTCTATTCATTTCCAATACAGATTCTCAGACATGTTATTGTTTGAGTTTAGAGAAGAGACACTTTGTTCTAGAATTTTTTCAGACTAATTTCTCTTGTAGAGGTTCGACTGTTTCCAGGCAGCATTTTTTATTGTTCTTAAGATACACAACTTTGCCTGTTTCTTATACACTTTGTTCGATTTTTCGGGAGAATTCATCCTCTTGAATAAAATCTAATTCAGTGTCGCTATCATTAACCTCGAAGTCGCTTATCAGTTCTCTTTCGCGCAGATACCGCATCACTTCATAATATACGAAGACCACTGCGCCATGCCTCTTTCTATAAAAAAAAAACGACTCGGGTGTATATTAGAGAAATGAAAATAGTTGTAAATACAAAAGTGATCTAAAAATAAGATAAAAATGAGGCAAACATATGTCAGCTACAAGAGGTCTCTCATAGACTTGAGACGAATATTGACCTTCTGTACCTTTTGGGCGGTACATGTTGGACTAATTATAAAAAGTTACCGCTGTCTTATTGGGGTTCGTACATTATTTTCCCAAAGTTTATTGACACAGGTAAGTTTCGACAGGGTTTGAGAGATTGACTTTTTATAAATTAAATTGATACAAAAGCATAAAATATTCATTAAGTTAACAATAACTTGTTAATTTAATGATGATCTTATTTTTTATTAAATGAATTGGAACGGATATAAAAACATTAATTCTATAATGTTAAATAAAAAGTGTAGCGTAAATATAATATATTCTAGAACGAAAATGAAAATATCTCTACTCGCCCATCACTATGCACAGAAACTGAATTACAAAAAATTCATTTATTCAAAACTTTGCACGCTTCCCATTTACCGCAACCGCCGACAATCCACCAAAATATGACAAAATATCAATTTCACCAAAAATAAAATACTCCGTAAACACCAGCCAGCAATCGGGACGGAAAAAAAATGCTCGAATTCGAAACTCTCAGCCTCTGTCAAAAGCTTAAACGCGAGAGGGTCTCTCGGCCGAGCGTAAGAGGGGCCGCCCATCGTCCGTCTCTCTCGCTCTCGCAGCGCCGGGGAACGGTGAGCCGATGGAATATTCCACTGGCTCTCTCCATCTGCGCTTGTGCCGCGGGTATAGAGCCACAGAGCGGCTGGCTATGCGACTATAGAGACAGAAGCGGCCGCCGAGCGAGCGACAGAGAAAGAAAACCAGAGAGAGAGAGAGAGATAGAAGCGAGTGGGGCAGCCCTTCGTTTTGTGCCCTGACTGCTACGCTGCCGTGCCGCAGTGACGTATAAATCGGGCGATCGACGCCCCGCACGCGATTATTTTATGCTTTATTCAATAAGGAGCGCGGATGATATGCGCCAAATATGCCGCCTGGATGCTCGGGATTTTTTTACGAGCGCTACGAGTGCTATTTTTTTTTTTTTTTATCGATTTTCGGCGGGAATTCCGGGTTTTTTTTTACAAGGGCGCCGCTTGTTTTTTGTCCATTTTTCGGGCAGGATTGAAAACGTTTCGTTTATTAGCACTGAAATATGCGGTCGGAAGGAATTTTTATAGCACTCGGTACGTAACTGTACGCGCACTGGAACTGGATTCCTATATACCGGCTCCTCCCCCCGAAACTTATATATTTTGATCGTTCATCCCAAGGTTCTAGAAACGTCGGTCATCGAAGTTAGAGTTATCAGTTCTCATTTTGCAGGTGGACGAGAACGAGAAGAAAGATTATTTTTAGCAGAATGAAAGAGATCGCTCGAGGTAATAAAAGAATTTCGTTCGATAAATTTCCGCCACCGTATCGTTTCGATAAAATCAAATTCGATGAAATTAACGCGCACCCGTCGTAATATAATAAAGAAATAATAAAATTTTCATTAAGTCACTCGAGGATACAAATCTCCTTGAAAAATCTTCAAGTTCGGTGTATACAGCAAAGTCGCGTCATTCCTCGATAAAAGAAAAATTTTCCTCTCGCAAGAAGGCACGCGCACGCTTCCGTGAGAAAACCGTCGGCGCACGAGCGGGGAGGACCGACGGAAGGAACCAGCGGAAAATTTCGGTCTCCAAACACGCCGCGGGGGAAAAACGTCGGGCGCGTTTAGCGATACTCGAGAGTGCCCCTTTCTAGCCGCTCTTCCCTGGCTATATGCACCGCCGGCATGGAAAAAACCATTGGGTCCGCCAGCCGACGTGTAGAGACACGCACGCACGCACGCACACGAGGACGCGGAGCCCGTCTAAAGGGGAGGACTTTTTGCTGGAAGACGCTGGTAGCGAGTCTCTCTCTCCGCGGGATTATCTCATTCTTATACGCGGACTTTCTCCCCGCGCGACGACTCGTTTTTCCCCCGCTGATTCATTGCCGCGAGAGAGAGCTTTATTTTCCCTATTGCCTGCGTTGTCTATCAGCTGCGACCTTCCGCCGTCCTTGTGGAATTGATTGTTTATTTGTTTGACCTTTAGACGACCGGGATTTGAGATATTGAACTGTCCTTTAAAAGTGCCGGAATTCGTGTCTTGTGTCATGTAGTTTATGTCGTAAGCCAAGCCGATATATCGGCTTCCCGGCCGTTTAATGGTTAAAGGATCGCTCGCCCTCGAAGTACGACGAATTTAGTACGTCTGTTTTGCTGCGAGAACGTATTTTTTGGTCAGTAGTAGTTGCTTATGCTTACCAAGCGATAAAAAAAGTGCATATTTATCAGGATACTTAGTCACGTAAATCGATGAAGTGTCTGACGCTAACAATGAATTATTGATGCGCATTAGAATTTAGCGAGGAAGATTTAGCCGGCATTTTTATTTTCAGCGAAAAAATTAAAGAGGAGAAATGGTTCTCGCGAATATCTGCTCGCGCCGTTATCGCTCTTAATACTCTGCACGCCTGACACTCATCTGACTCGTGCAGGAAGCGTCTTGCACGTGTCTTCCGCAAAATTTTCCATCGTCGAGGCAGAAAAATATATACAATAATTCGAAACGCGCGTATACTCTTAATTACTATCAATTTCGTTTAATTGTCGTGTAGTTTACTTACTGTACAAGAGATTAACAGGTGAATCCGACTATTGTCAACAGAGACGCGCGCGGAAATATTTACATTTTACCTAAAGACGTAATCGATAACAACGTGGACGGGGTGGGCGATAAAAAGTAGAGACGCATTGAAAACATTCCTTTCTCGATGCGCGGCTGTTACAATCGAATTCTAATCGAACCTTTGCTCAACTTCCATTAATTGAGCCTTACGCAATTATATTATCGGTGTCGCTTTGGCAGCCGACAAATTGAAATTCAAATCGAGCCACTCGAGAATGTCACAATAAAGCCAGGGAAAACGGCAACAATTTGCCATACGAGTCCGCTGTAAACCTAAGCTCGCGAGCGACTAGAAAGACGGAAATTAACCGTAGACGCGAGGTGATAATGACATGGACGGAGTCCGTGATTCGCTATCAAACGCTAAACAAGAAGCTTTTTGTGGATAACAGTTGATAAATTAAGGAAGTCGTCGTGTTTCGAATGTACGAAATGTTTACGAACGGAATTTGTTCAATTTCGCGAAGGAAAGTTTCTCTTTTTATCGTTATTGTTCTATCTAAGTTAATCTCGAAGACGATACATGAATATACCAGACATCGTTTCTCTTGGAAGCAGTAATTTTTTTTTTCGAAAGCTACGCAATAAAAATTCTTAAAACAACTTGAAAAGCAAATTGTTTACGCCCCAAACTTTATCAACGTCCACTTAATTAAATTTATCGAAGAACCTTCTTTAAATAACAATTTAATCAACGAGAAATCAAGCCGTCGACTCGTACTTTTTTTTTCACCCGCTGACACTCTTTTTCAATAACAATCCGCCCTTGAAAACTTCAATCGCTCAAAGACTCTTTTTCCGCGAATCATCCTCGCACAACGTTGCGGAAAATTCGCGGCTTAGCTATATCCGCCGGGAGGCGGAAAAATCGAATTAGGCGAACGACACCCGCAGCTCGGTCGTGGGTTCTTTCAGCGGAGCGGTCAATGGGTGAAGCTTTTTGTCGCGTTGCAGAGGAGAAAGGACGAGAATAGTCGGCGAAATGTATAGCTGAAATTAATTACCCTTTTATTAGCCGGTCGTCCCGATTAATCGTATCGACGATTATTTTATGCCTTCGATTATTCATTCGATTGTGTCTGCAGGGCCGAATTCGCGCGAATTTTCGTCTGATGAGTTGATCGCCGTGGCTGGTTTTATACTTGGCGAGAATTTTCAGAATTTGTTCAGAGGATATTTTTGATATTAGATTTTTGAAGATTATTTGATTGGCTTAGTTTCTTGTTAATGCAGGTCACATTTGCTGATATCTGTATAATGTTTATCTGAAAATAATCAATAATGCTGTTGAAGTGTTTTTTTTTCTTTTTATAACTGCAATTTTTATCATGAAATGTCTAAAATGAAGTATGCAAAATAGACTTTACAATGTTAAATGTCAAATCGATAAATTACTCGAAAATATGTATTCTCGAGGTGTACTTAAGATTTGTTCTGATAATTAAACAACTTTATGCCTTTTAGGTTCTACTTAAATAGCTTTAAATATCACTCTGATAAAAAGTTAAATACGAAAGATAAAATTAACTTAATATTTTTTAAACAAATTTTATCACGAGTTCATTTAATTGCAATAATAATTCACAATGAAGATTTTTACACTAAGGTAAATTCCATATTTCTAAAGATAATTGTGAACATAAATAAGTAAGTTAAAATATTGATTTTGAATGAAATATTTATTATAGTTTTCATGCTATTTGAATAATTTATGTAAATCAATAATTATTTGTAATTCAGGATATTTTTAATATTACATTTTAAACTGAATATTTTTTAAAGACAATTTACAAAATTATAACATCCTGGATCTATTTTCTATGTAACGAAACCCATAATACGATCCAGTTACCAAGTCAAAAATAGCCTGCTGCTAATCTCCCTTGCTTGAGATATACTTTTATTATCTGCTCAAATTTTCACTACAACAAATGAGAAACAATAGAAATTGGCTCGCAAAAATAATAAACTATCCCGCTAAGCCAAAAAAAAAGAGGATCAAGCTCTTCTCCCCGACAATTGTCAATCGCAGCGTTCCCTATTTGCGGTAGATACCACCGGCAAACTACAAACATCCTCCGTTTAAAAAAAAAAATACCTCGGCTCAACTGTCAGAAGAAAATAAATCCGCGCAAAAATCCGCTGACTCGCAACGAGCCTCTATCGCTCTCGTCAAACGTCGTCCGCAGCTCAGCAGCCATGAGAAAGCGGCGACGCGCCACCGAAAGGACATTCGCGAGAGAGCGAGCCGCGCATATATATATGTACTTCCACATAATAGCCGAATCAATTAAAAAACGTCGGCAAGGACGGTTTTCGGTCTCTCCCCTCGTCGACGGCGGCGGCAGCGGCAGCGGGGCTCGAGAAAGGCGAAATAAAAAGCCGAAAGAGCGAGAGAGAGAGAGATTACTCGCGCAGGGGTACCATAGTTTCCGCGACCTCCGTTCCAGCGGCTCGACGTCGTTCCCCTCCCCTGACTTGCACAGCAGCACATAGGCCTTCTCTCGGCCGTCTATACGTGCGGGCTCTTCCTCCCCCCCACCCCGATTCCTCCTCCTTTTCTCTCCCTCTTTTGCCGAATATCTGCACGGACCAGGCTCTACGTCCTGTGGGAGAGAAGAGCGCTCGCCTATCCGTGAGTGTGCCTCTGTGTGTAGCTTTGTGTGCGTACGCTCGCGCTTGCGGGGAGAAAAAGGGAGCGAATCGGAGCGCCGAATGAGCGAACGGCTTGTGTTTAGTCCCCCGGCAAGGCTTCGCCGAAAAAGTCGCTCCGAGAGAAAAAGGCGGACGCGAGACACTGGATACGCAACCGCTTCTACCCTGGATGTTGCTTCTGGCTTTCGAGATTCGTAGCCAAGCTGTCGCGGAGAGAGAGTTGTCGCTCTGTGTGCACGGGAAAGATTGAAAATTTTCCGGGTTTGGACGCGCTGTCTTTGTTCTCGCGGCTCGCGCTGCGCGCGTGAAAAAAAACCGTCCGCACTCGTTGCTTAGGAGATAAGCGACGACTCATCGCGGGACGTCCTTTCATCGCTCTCGTTGTTTTTATACGCTAGTGAAGACAGTCGGTACGCCAGCGGCGGAGACCTGGATGGAAAAGTGAGGTTAGGTCAGCAGTACGAGGGCGCGCGTCAAAGAGAGAACGCTCCGTACATGTACGCAGGCCTCGACGAGCCTCTTCTTCCAACCGGACTAGATTATGAGCGTATGCGTGATGGAGAAGAACGGAGGAAGCAACTTGAACCCCGGCACTGGCAATGGAACTATCTTGAAGGCCGCCCGGGTTGCGGAGACGACTGCCAACAATATACAGCAGCAGCAGCAGCTGCAGACTGCCACTGACTGGCAGCAACAACAGCAGGCACAGTCGCAGAACGGACAGAACCTGCTTGTCGTTTCGCAGGACGGACAGGGCAAAGAACTCATCACTGTTGCCGACGAACAGCAGGCTGTCAACGGCGTTAACGTCGTTCTCGACTCGTATTGTTCGTGTACTTATTGCTTTTTATCACTTCTTCCTTCTGTCTCTGTTGCTGGATACTTTATCAATAGAGTTTGCGTGATAGATATTTGGAGGGTAGATGAAAGGCTAGGACTCATTTTTTTCTATAAAAGGAATTTTAGAACAATACAATTCAACATAGGTTGCATGGAATGTGATATGATTGTTAGGCAAATTTTTGTGTTACTCTTGGTAGTTTTTAAGTTTTTTTGTTTAATATAATACAATAATTAACAGTTTTTATCGATTTGCTCAACATATTTTAAAATTTCAACTTGTTTCTACAGTGTTCTTCGAATTGCATAAATTTTTTTCTTTCTGTTTCTAAATTTCAAATTTTTATGTGAGAAGTTTATTAGAAAACTTGATTAAAAGTTTTATTTTAAAATTAAAATAAATACAGTAATTCAATAAAAATGATGTCTCATAAATGCAATAAAAAAAACACTGTGACAAGTAAATGCAAATGCAATACTCATAGTCAGATTGATAATCTTGAAACTGAATCATCATAAGTCAAACAAATAATTTAAGGAGTTTTGAAAACTTCAAAAGTTTTTACATTTAAAGCATAGAATAGTAGATTAAATTTCATGCAAGATATTACTTCTTTTTAATTATTTTTAAAACAGTTTAAATTTACACAATTCTTTATATTTCAGGGTTGCTGGAACTCGCACACAGAGAGTACCAAGCTGGAGACTATGAAAATGCAGAGAGACATTGTATGCAGCTATGGAGGCAAGAAACAAATAACACAGGGGTTTTATTGTTACTTTCTTCAATACATTTTCAGTGTCGGAGGCTAGAAAAGTAAGCATTTCATTTCAAACTTTTTATCTTAATAACACTTTTTAGTTTTGGTTGAATTTTTGTTTGAAATATTATTTAAAAAATAGTTTTAATAAAAATAAAAAAATGTATGGTCTCCTGTTATTACAGAATTATAAAAAGAACTCTTTCTACATGACTCTAATTGCTATTATGTTTAATAGGTCAGCTCACTACAGTGGTTTAGCTATAAAGCAGAATCCTTTGCTAGCCGAGGCTTACAGCAATTTGGGAAATGTTTATAAGGAACGTGGACAGCTGCAGGAAGCATTGGAAAATTACCGACATGCTGTTCGGTTAAAACCAGACTTCATAGACGGTTATATTAATCTTGCAGCAGCTTTAGTTGCAGCTGGAGACATGGAACAAGCTGTACAAGCATATGTAACTGCATTGCAGTACAATCCAGTATGTATATTATGAAGATTTTATACAAAGATAATGTTAATTCACTCCTTTATTTACGTATTTACGTAAAATTATTTAAAGTAACATTAACGTTTATAAACGTAAGTGATTTCATTCCGGGTTATTAAATTTACAAAATTGGAATTCGCATTATCGTAATAAAAATATTTGCTCAAAATTATTTTGAAATTAGTATTCTTTTTTTATACTAAAATACGTTTTTTTCCAGGATCTATATTGCGTAAGGAGTGATCTGGGTAATCTTTTGAAAGCATTAGCGAGACTTGACGAAGCTAAGGTAAGTTTAAAGCGAAAGTGCTACACCTATTTTAAAAAATTGTCACATGAGACATTTTATGCATTAATAACAGAAGTCTAAGGTCCAGAAGCTTTATTGTAAGCTTTATTGTAATTGTAAAACAATAAATTATGTTAACTTTTAAGCGCTTCCAAACGTCCAAGCTCTGGATTGACGAGAATGCGTTAATGCGTATTATACATGTGTATCGGCTAGCGTAGTTCTGAGGAATGTTTAGAGTATATGTTTGTTTTGACATAAGCACATGCAGAAAGCTGCCTTTGTATTCCACTATTGCGCGCGGCTCGAGCAATCATCTACCATCAAATTTTGTAATTTTATGCCACATATATCCATAAATCTCTCCTTGCAGCATTGACTTTCTTGTTTATAGAAAAAAAAATTCTACTATGGGTGATTCTCAACGTATTGCATTCAACGTCTTTTTTATCCATAAAGTTATATTTTCAATATTGTATTTTATTTTAATTAGCGCTTACAAGTATGATATTTGATGTTGCGTGCAATACGTTAAGGAAATGTCGCAGATTTTATGCAAAGGTAGAGTTAGCAAATTTTTATTAAAATTAGCAATTTGTATTTTTTAGTAAAATAGATATATTATAGCAAACAATTTATATAAATATGAAATAGAAGTTGATTTGAAAATACTACTTTATTCAGTAAATTCAAATTTTCTTCCAATCGTAAAAAATTAAAATTAAATATTTCATCTTAAAGATATAAGCATTGAAAAATGTATTAAAAAATAAATTTGCTAAGGTCTATTTTATCATAATTGCCGCGACATTTCCTCGTGGTTTTGAAACTATCAAGTCTGATTAGTGAATAAACCATACATGGCACTGCTGGCAGCTTGCAGCAATGCTTTGTATAACTTTAATTCGTAGCCTTGCTGCAAGTTTTTCAAACTATAACTCTGCCGGTTCTATTTGCAAATCACTTTTAAATTACAGCGTTAGCGTTTTTTCCATTTGCAATAGAGACTAGAAATTTATTTTTTGAATGTACATATAAATAGGATCGGCTGCGCGCTACTAGCTTTTAAGTTCACTTTTAAAACCCTTTCATTTCTCATTAACTTTTTTTACAGCACCTTTTTTCTTATTCCTCCTTTATTCCCATGGTGTAGTTCTTTCATGCAAAGTCAAATGCGTTTTAAAGCAATTGGCGTGAGACTGCTTGGCTATTGTAAATTTTGATGTCAAAAATATTTTGAATTGTATGTGTAACATTTCAGAATCTTTCAAGTTTTACCTACGTCCGTAAATGAAAATTTTAAGATAAAATGCACAGCTGTTTTAGCATTTTTACAAGAAAAATGATGTGTAAAGTACCATGTTTTGAAATGAAGATTACTGTTACTATGAAATTTATTCTTTTTAATTTAAAAAGTAAAATGAACAAGTTATAACGATGTAACTATTTGGGCAAATAGATTATGTTTAGTCAAGAAGTCTGCTTTGGCGCGAAGTTGGCGATTAGATGCGCTCATGATATTGTAATTTCATAAATTTTGTCGAAGAAACAAAAAGAATTTTGTTTATTTTTTGTATCTACATTGAAAAATAATAGAATTTAGTACTTAATGAATTAATGTCCAGTGAAATTAATTTGAATTCGTGAGCACATCAATTTTTCGACTTAGGATAAACGGTGGCGAGGGAAGTTTTCTGCTACTCTATAAAGCATTCCTAAGAACTATCTGGCTTTTAATAAATGCCAAATTTTTCTTTATTTTTTTTTTTTTCGAAACTCGTCTAGCCATTAGCTATTTATTCAGATAAAATCTTTTCTTTTTGATAATTCGCGTTCAAGTTTGACATTGGGGTAATACTAAAGCCGGTCTGAAATTCAAGAAATTTTAAAGTTATTGTTTTCTTAATCGCGTTCGGAAGTCTGCAAAATTTTTAAATATTTACGTGAAATTGTGTGACTTTGAAATGTAAAAAAATTTGTATGTATCGTCTGAATTTATAAGCTTTTAGCTTTTATTCAGACTAACTGTTTACAGTAAAATGCACTGAATACTTCATTAAAATTTGTAATTAATTTTTAAGGAAATTTTGTTTTTTCAATTAAGTCAAACATTTTTCTCTTTTAATTTATTTGCATTAAATATTCATATACAGAAACTTACTCTCTCTACGTTTCTCTTTCTACGTTTCACTTACCTCAAATTAAGTACTTTATAAGAAGTTTAATAAAAAACCAACATTCAGTGTACTTTGCGTTTTCAAAAGTTTCAATAATAAAATTTGAAGAGAAAGAGAAATCAAAGTCTACTTATTCAAAAGAATTTTAACGATAAATTTAAATCTTTTTCTAGTACTTCAAAAAAGCTCGAAGCTTTAAGCGATCACGAAAGAAAGCAGAACGTAAAACGAAACAGATATTAAATTTGCAAGTGATCAACGAATTGCCTCTGGCAATTACGAGTGTGACGTGTTTTTATAGGTATTAAAACAAAAAAAAGACGTAAATTTCCTTAAAGACAGATAAAATTAGATTTTTTTCAAAGTAAAAAAAAAGAAAAGAAAGTTGAAGTGGAGTGGTAGTGTTTTGAGAGAAACGAAAAAAGATTAACGCAGCTGTCTTATTGTCTGTGGACGGGATTGATCGACTCTAGGAGAGCGGGGCAAGTGCGGATTCGACACACGGTCGCTTTCTCCAACCGGTCGAACACACGCTGACAAGGTTATTCAATAGAGCACTGTGTCTCTCAGATCATAAAGATTTATTATCGAGAGCTTACGAGCCGTACCTACTGTCAGCCTACTGAAGGGTACTCTGAAGGTAATGTAGTTCCCGAGGCCGGTCTCTATCTTTTTGCAAGACTTCCTAGACTTCCCCTCCGATGCCCACTGCACTTCCCCATCGTTCCGATTCCCTTCAAGAATACGTGTCATGTTACATTTTGCTCGTAATTGCTTCCTTTAGATGTGAAAAAATTCGTTTTTCAGGGAGCTACGAAATGTATCATGAAACTGTTTCTAACGACTTCCTTGGATCCTGATTGAAACGTAGAGGCCGGCCAACCGAAAATGCCCTTTTTATCTATGTTTTAGGTACGGATTATACAGAATTTTTACATATTGCAGCCCGCATTTCGGCACGCGCTAAACAAACTCACGCAATCATGTCCTCAGGATCGTCACCATTTCTCCTCAATTATCCTATCATTTTCATATCGATCTTACTAACAGTTTTTTTTTTTTCGAACTTTTTAGTGTTTTTGATTAGAATAGTTCTGCAAGAGATAATTGAATCGAGAAATAGAAGCGCAAACGCGCTGGAGAATCGAGCACGATGTTTGGGTGAGAGTCTTCAGCGCGGCTCGGTGACGTTCCTTAGAGCCAGAGTTAACAAAACAGCATTCCTGGAAAACGATTAAGAGACTAAAAGAAAGCAATCAGAGCTTGTTTTCTTTTGCCGCCGGGAGGAGACTTTTTCAGAAAGAATACAGAAAGGCACTATTTTTCAGGAAGAGAAGAATCATTTTTGTGTGTCTTTTTTAAGAATTCAAAACTTGGATCATTCGACGAAATTTTCACGAGTACTTCGTGGGTCTAGTCGCTGCGCCTTTTACAAGTTTTCAAGACGTTTCTTTTTTCTTTTTAATTACATTAGAATCATTTTAGGTTTTATATTGATTTCATTCTTTTTATATTGTAGAGAAAATTTCTTAAAATATCCCGTGTATTTTCAATACATTATTGAATGCAGTAAACAAATTGCTTTTTCAGCTTAATTATTAAATTTAAAACCTGTAGTCTCATTAATAAAATGATTTATACTGCAGGTCACTGAATATTTTCGACTTTATTACTTTCATAAATAAAAGTTAATTGGGATATTTTATAACAGGAAATTTTCTCTTTTTAAATATTAAAGCAACGAATAAATAAAAAGAAATTTCTAAAATATGTAGAATAGAAATGTAAAGATATTGTTTAAAAATGTAAATACGCGTGACACAGTCTTGTATTCTTACTAACAAAGATTAATCAGCGGGTGGGAAAAGGCGTGGCGACTGCGATCGCACGAGGAATCGACGAAACCTGGGCTTCTTCGATCACGATTAGCTTCGTGACAACGGTGACAGCAAAAACGACTGTGCATTTTTTCTCGTAAAACTTTTTTTCACTTTCCCTTCTCTCTTTCTACCTCTCTTTTATCTTTTTTACTCCATCGCCACGGAAAAGAGTCATTCGTTGCGCTGTCAAAGCGACTAATCGTTGGATTATCCTCTTAATCAATTTTTCAAACAGACCTAAAAAAATTTTAACGTAAATCAATCTCACTATATTGTAAATTATTAATCGTACAATCAAATTAATCGATGACCTTTCAAATTTTAGGCCGAGTAGTGAATAAGCGGACCTTCGTAGAAACGAGTGTGTGAGAAACAAAGTGCTTTAACTTCAGCAAGCCAACGATTAAATCGCGCCAATCAATAACTTTTTTCCGTGCCGTTACATACTTCAGCCAGATCGCCTCGAGTCCTCGAGGTGCTTTTTCCAGAGGAGCTTCGCTCACGTGCTCGCGGCGGCTTCTCGGCAAGCAGGCCCGACGTTTGTAAAGCACACACACTGCATTTGTAAAAGCCAATCGAGCGCGAGCAACTCTTTGAAGATAAAAATAAACGAAACAATGCCCGAGCACGTTGGCCACAGCTCGTGTGAGTCAGGAGGAGGAGGAGGAGGTGGTGGAGGAGTCGAGGCTGTGGCTGTGTTTTATATTTTTTTAAAAAGAACATGTTTAACGCAGCTCTCTGCTCCCCCAAAAGCAGAGAGCTCGAGCGATATAGCTTAAGTTACAAGCGATGTGCGACGCTGATATATATATTTAACGCATATATCACAGACCTCATTGCCGACGAAATTTTGACTATATAGGCGAACGGCAACGTTCGCCTAGAGAGATCCGCTCTGGGAAACCCTTACTTACCAGGACGATGTCTTTTTTTTCTGTCTCTCTCTTATTTTTGATGATGCGTGTGCTCTTGGCGCGCGTTCGCCATGTAGGCATGCTACCTGAAGGCGATCGAGACGCGGCCGGACTTCGCGGTGGCCTGGAGCAACCTGGGCTGCGTCTTCAACGCCCAGGGCGAGATCTGGCTGGCCATCCACCACTTCGAGAAGGCCGTCGCCCTCGACCCCAACTTCCTCGACGCCTACATCAATCTCGGCAACGTCCTCAAGGAGGCCCGCATTTTCGACAGGTGAGTGTCCTCTTTTGGTCGCAGGCTGCATCGTGCACTGAGAGCGAATGCTTACTTTATACCTTATGATTCGCTCGGTGCACTTTGGTAGTATGTTCATTTTATATGATTATGCACATGTCGCAATTATAATTATTTCTGAAATTAAAAAATATTTTATTTCCCGTACTAAACAATGAGTATTGATTATATATTTACAAAATGAAGAGATGTAATATAGCTATTTTTATTCAAGTACCTTGAATAAACTTTTGTGCGATTTTCATATTTTTAAGCTCTTATAAGTTTAGACAAGCGCGTATAAGAATTTCATTCTTTTACGACTGTTTGAGCCTTGGGGTTATAGATTTAAAAGAATATAAATGTAAAAAAAGAGGCCGTTAAGAGTTAGTATTTGACGTAGAGTCGAGGACATGGAATGCATTTCTTGCAACTCTGTCAGCGCGAAGTCGTAAAATTTGCCAGATTTGAATGAAGCGCGCATCATGAGAAAATTTTATTAGCTGGTATTGGAACTGTCGCGAAGAACAATTTCTGCGTCCTTCTTTTATTATAGATGTAGTTTAATAAGCATTCTGTGTAATAACTTTGCACTTATTTTTATATCGTTTCTTATTAAAACTGCACCGTGTGGATCAATAGTAGACGAATTTTTATAAAAAAAAATACTATTTCGCGACCCAAAAACCATTTCTAAGGTAAACACAAAATACGGTCTCAAAAAGTCAAAATGAAATCCGAACTCCCGTTTATATTTATTAATATCGACGTTCCATTGATCTCTCGAATCCACCTCTTTTTTTTTGCAGCGGGAACATTCGTAACGCCTGTTTTATTTTTTTGCGTCGCTTCTTCTCTTTCTTCCGCCAGTTCGAGCCAGTTGAAAGCGGCAGTCCCTTTGTCCCGCATCTGCCTACATTTTTGATCATCGATTTTGGACGGCGGGCGGCGCGAATGTATGCAAATGCGCCGAGCGGAATTATTGTTATGCGCGAGCTGCTCTGCCAAGCCGTTGCGCGGCTGGATTTCCGCGCGGCGCTTTCGCGAGAGCCGTTCCGCGAGCTGCGAGTGCTAAATAAACGAATTCAACGGGGCGCCTTTGAACGGTGCTTTTGCAGGATTTTAGTATGAAATAGTCGCCTTTTAGCCTGTACTACTCGTTATGCAAGACACTCGGAAACTGGAGAACTTCGTAGCTGCGAATTTAAGCGACTTTTACGGGGCTTTTCAGAAGCGACCTCCGTCTAAAACGACCCCGAAAGCAGCAATCCGAAACGAATTCAATTAGCGCCAACCCCCCATTCCCCTAGCGGTTACAGAATAATTCCGCCCCCCCCCCCCCCGCTCAAAGGCCGGCTCGCTCTCTCGCCTTATTAACCGATCCGACGGGAGGGCCGCTCTTCAATTAAGATCGCGCTCTCGAGTCCTCGAGGGCACGGCGAGGATTGCGTGCGCGGAAAAAGGGCGAAAGAGATTCCGCATGCACGGGCACACAGGTGTGTGGGCGCGCGCGCGCGCGCGAGCTTGCGAAATGGGTCAGGGGAGAGAGGCGTGCTCGGAATCGCTGAAATCAAGCCCTCGTAAAAAAAGCTCGCGTGCGCGGCGGCTGGGTCTCTCTCCCTTTTCTGTCGCCTTCCGCTTTCGCGCTTGTTTCCGCCGGTCGCCTGTTTTTTTTTTTTTTTTTTTTTTTTTTTTTCATCTCGCGATTTTTTTTATTCGCGGAGCGTGCTCGTATTTATTACACAGCTCGGGCTGGATGAGAGACTTTTCGCTTCTGGAGATGGAATTTCAGCCGAGCGCTTCGTCGATGTATTTTGAGAAGTGATGAATGACGTCGGGTCACGATGTAATGGTTTCTTTTTTTTTTTTTTTAATTGCGTAATTCATCGTTGCTCGGGATTCTTGAGTTAAATGTGTTTTTGCTTCCGAGGTCTCTTTGGGGTTATCAAAATTAAAGCTCGTTTCGCGAGAATCTGCAATAGTTGAGACACGTTGCGTGCTTATGGCTTGGAATTGCGCAACTTCGAATTAGAAGGGCAATTTATTAGGTCGATTTATTCCGAGATTACACTACACCCATTCGACGTCGGAGCTGTATAACTTGTCCGGACAAACTTAATACAATGGATCCCAGTTGTGTTATTGTTCTCGCAAGAATATTTTTAGGGCGAAAAAGGTTGTTTACACCGGACAATGCCTCGTTCCTCGAGAGTTTTCCAGATACGTCAAGCTTATTTTCGTTCTCTTCCGCACAATGTCTCCGGACTTCCTGGCCCGACGTCAGAGCGACGTCGACGGTGCGACGCGACGACGGGAAAACAGTCGGTCTGGATCGAAGGCTACGTCGCCCCTCTTGTTCTGCTAATGGATGTCGAGCTGAAAAGTTAACTTTGAGTAGAATATTTAAATGGAGTAAATTTAAAAATTCAAGAATAAAATTTTCTTGAATTTTTAAAAGCAAATTTAGAAATGGAAGTTGGATAATCTGAGATTGTGAATTTAAAAAGTGAAATTTTGTTTTCTACCTTCGAATTAGTTTACTCTCTTGTACTTTACTTTTTTCAAGTATATTATTAGGGTCAAGAATATTGAGCCAAGAATTTCGTATGCGTTTTAAAAAAGCTATTTCTTGCATGATATGAAAAAAGTACGTTTAAAATGCCGTGGCACGTTGATCTTTATTCGGATAGTGTTTTTTTTTTGCTTTTATCAATGTTTTATTTAAAAAACGTAAAGGTTACAACTTCGTTATTGAGAATATTATTTCAAACGCTGTGGCTTCATTAATTTATCAGCTGGTTTATAGTTTGTCATTAAAAGTTTTGAACAAATATTGATTTTTATTTCCATTATTTATAACCCTTTACATCTGCAAAGTTACCTTCGCTAAGTTATGCCGAAAGTTTATATTCGTAATGAATATTTGCATATTAAAGTTCACGTGAATATTTAAATTAATAATGTGATATTCATATTCGCGAATTAGAAACTCGGAGTATTTCGTGCAATAAACCACTTCCTAAGCAGTTTAAATGTTTATTTCAACCTAATTTAAAAACAAAAAATTTTGAAATAAATGAAAAGGGTGCAATTTACGCTTCAATACATCTCGAACAACAATTTTCCTCGACATATTCAACTAAATTATCCTTTTAGTTTCGTCCAACAATGAAGCCATTAATTTGAAGAGATGTAGCAAACTATTTCGGCAAAGTTTGCGCAGGACAAGCTCCATTTACATTTGTCGCCAGGAGCTTCGAGTTTGGCGAATCAGTGTTACATCCGACTCGTGAATGGAAACGTGTAAATTTATTCTTTTCTTGGACTTGCGTTAAATATTCAAAAGATGACTTGGATTCAATTACTCTAAATTATAAATAAGCCATTTTAGATCTAATCGATTTTACTTTTAAAGTAGAGTACAGGATATTCGCTCTACAGTTCTATCTTCAATTTAATGCATTGAAGTTTTACAAAAAAAAATGAGAAGCCACTCAAATCCGCGAAGCGTAAAAGTCTATCACAGCTCTTTTCTTCCACTGAATATTGCAAGTGCACGCTTTGCATACGAAAACGCACTCTCCAGTTGGCAAAAAGCGTTCCGAAGAATAGAGCTTAGTTGAAAAAAAAAAAAAGGCAATCGACTCTTAAAAGTCAACGATTTGCGTAACGGCTCTCCTCTTTCGCGCAATCAAACTTGTTCAACTTACGTAAAGCAGCCGCACCGAATTCGCGAGAGTTCCCCGGCCCGCTTGCAAGTCCAAACTAATGTCGTAACTCGCCCGCAGGAATTTTAAAGGATTCTCGCCTTTATTTCGCCTTTTTCCCCCACCCCGAGGATTTTCTCTTCGCCGCGGAGGCTTCGAATAATCCTCGGCGCGATTGCGGAAACGCGGAAAGAAAAGTTTCGGCCGGAAGATAAAATTAAATTTTCGCTGGACTAACCGTGTATAATAAGGGGCGAATGAATGAGGCGGTGATTGCAGGGAATGAAAGTGCGAGCTCAGCTTCGGTTTAATGGCTTTTAATGAAGCGTTTTACCTTCGGATAATACGGGGGTTAGTTTCTATTTTTAAGAAGCTCTTTTTTTAGACGTTTTTCTCGTAAAAGCAGAGGTATTTAGCGATTTTACCAAGATTTTGCGAAACGAAGTACTTTTATAAAAAAATTAAAGGAGCGAAACGGGAAGATTTATAAGGTCGTTTTCGTTCCAAAAGAATCGGGAAATCCAACAACTTTTTTGGCATTGCGAATGCATCAGCGAAATCGATATCTTTCCTTCGCAGCGCTTCGAGTAATTATGAAAGCTTTCACGAAAACTTCTTTAATTTTCCGACTAATTGAGCAAAGCGACGTCCGTATCTATTTTAATCCTGTCTCCGCGTTCTCCCTTGTCGGAGTGAAGGAATTTATTCGCGACTGTAATTAGCTGAAAATGAACTGACAAAAGCATTTAAATGGCTGCGTGTAGTTGAATTTTATCCTTCGTAACTTTATTTATACGTTATTGGGCTTCTGCGCGAGAATATCGCGTTAGTTTCATTGTATCGCGTTCGTTTCCAACTCGATCGAAATTTACATCCGAAATCCCCGCCACTGAGAGTGGCGTTCGAGTAATTGCTTTAAAACGGTGAACCGATATAAAAAAAATTCTAAAAAAAAAAAACGAAAATCGCCAGGCGATAAAAGTAACTCGGGAGAATTCCCAGTGGCCATAAAAGAGAGCCTACATAAACAAGGAAATCGGAAAATCTATTTCGCCTTTTCGAGTCCCGGATTTCCGTGCGGTCGAGAGTGGAAGCTGAAAGGACACAGTCCGTCGAATATATTGGCTACTATCCGTTAAGCCACTTCTGACCGGAGCCTATAAAAGAAACATATACTTCGGCACAACGTGGAATCGTCCGGCTGTTAGCTGGACTGAATTTCCCGCCTTTGACTGTTTCTCCTGCTTGTCATCAGCAGCGAGAATAAAGTAAAATCGTTTAAGTCGGCGTGTTTATAGAGTTTAGCTGCTTTGATTAGCTTCTGGCTGCGCGGAAAGCGTTTCAATATTTGATTATTGACTCTCGCGTCTTCGGGCAATTTTTTTTTCTGCGTTTTACGAGTGCGCTTTAAAATCCGGGGTTCGCTTCCGCTCGCGAAGAGGCAATTTACTGCAGGATTTCATATTTTTTAGCCTCAAGTCGAGAAGTTCAGCGTTTTTCTGTCAACTTTATTTATCTGAGGTTTCTACTATGCGGGCAAAAACATATCCAGGTGATTTGTAGCCCGAAGTTACTTTTATGTACACTTTAAAAGTAAACCGAAAATTGATATCTTGATTTTTATGGCAGTTTTGGATTTGATGGGTCGACTGCTGCGCACCACTTTTTTATGAATCTTTTAAAGGAAGAATAAATTTTAATCATTTTTTGCGAGCGTATTTTAGTAACGGTAATTTTTGCGCTTATGAAAAGGCTTTCTGTGAGTTCTATAAAAGAAAAGTGATAATAATCCTTTTATAGAGCATCATTTTTTTTAATACTTTTTATCATTCCACGGGCCCCCTTTTTTATATATCCATTCTTTGCATGCCCTTTTTTTCAGAGTATAGATTTATCCTTTGAAGCCCTGAAATCATAATTTAATCTACTTTATTCAGTGAAAATTACGGATGATCCCTTTTAATACGGTTTAAAGCCATTTAAATTAACTGCCCTAAAGATTTTTTTAGAACTTATAGTAAGTAATAAGAATTAACTTATATTTTCATCTTTAGGTATAACTACTTAAGTATTTAGAGCTGTTCAATCTTAAACTTGTTTCAAACTACTTTCCAATGACAAAGTTACCGAAGTACTTAAATCGAATTGAAGATCAATTAAACTTTTGTATTTCAGTAAATTCATTTTAATAATGTTCTTCAATTACTTCTTATCAAGAATTCAAAGTTGTAGCCGAACTTCGAATAGTCGAAAAGTACTAAACTGCTCGATTTACTTTTCTGTTGACATCGTTTTTATAAAATCACCTACATTTCTCAAAATTCATATTCGAATTTTTTAAATTTTAATCAAAAAGCAGACTCGACAATGTCATAATAACTTTCCCAAAGTAGGTCGCTCAAAAATTGGTAGTCCGTGAGTTTGAATCGAAATTAAGCATTAGCATTATTAGATTAAGCAAATATTCCGCGGCATTATCTTGCGGTGGCAATAATGCCCCCTCAGAATTCAGTAACACCATCTGACGTAAACACGCCGAGTTTCCAGTGTCAGAGTATACTTTAGCCTTACACAATCGCATTACAAAATTACTTGTGCGCGGAATCTTTCGAAAAAAAGTTACCGCATTAAACTAAGTTTGCAACGCGACTCTTAATTAAAATGACAGATTTCTGACCAAGAAATTTCAACTTCACCCGATAACTCACCTTACACTAATGGCCGTAGTAATCCAATAACTTAACCGGCAAAGTTATCTGACCGCCCGGTTCGCTGACCCATTCATAACGAAGTTATGCACATTACCCAACCTGCACTCGCACCGCTCGCCATTGCAAAACTAGTCCCCCAACTAAAACAAATGTTTTCGTCCACTAAAAAAACGAAGAGTCCAAAAATCCTGGCGGAAGTTCCGTCTTCCCTTGCAGAGGCTCGTCCCGCAGCTCCCGACTGTACTTATCGATTCGCTCGCAGCGAATTGATTCCCACCTACGCAGTCCTTCTGCTCTGTCTTTTACGGTGTGTGCGTCACGTCCTTCCCGACTCGCGATCCTAGAGAGAAAAAAAAGGGAGGAGGAGGAGGAGGAGGAGGAAACCCGTAGGCAGAGGGAATTGACTTTGGCGCTTTATCATATTTTTTTTTCTCTCGGACGGACGCTGCATTTGAAATGCTTCGGAGCAGCTTCGAGGACGGAGGGCGCGAATCCTTCGATCATTGGATTTGACTGCCGTCTACTTTACAAATCCCGGGGATTTACTTGGACTAACTTTTTTTCTTTCCATTTTTTTTTTAACTCCTCTTTTCTTTATTCGAATCTTACGGACAGACGTGGAGAGCTTTTGGTCGTCGGTGCAGGAAAGTTTTATTAGCCGACTGGATATTGCGGAGAAGTGCAGGCTGAAGTCGTGTTGAAATTTTTTTCGGCAGACTTCCTTTTTTTACTTTTATGAAAGACTAGAATTTATTGTCGTCTTTATTGTAAATGTTGGAGTGAGCGACGTCGTAGAATCTTTTTTAATCGTTACTATTTTTGAAAGAAAGAAGAGATTCGTTTTATTTACTTTCTCTCTATGCGTCACTGCAATATAAACAATGCTTAATCCAATTAGAGCCTAATTGGGAGTCTCTGCCGTCTAATAAAATAGAAGCTGTTCTCGTAGCAATTATCGAAGACAAGAAAATTGTTCTTTAAATAAAAGTTACAAAAGCCGCTTATACGAGCGCGCTAAAATTAAACATTCCCAGCTCCTTCCACAAATATTGCGCAATATTGACAATATCCGCTTCTGAACGTTAAAAGGCGCGCTCGAGAAAACGGGTTAAATTAATTTGACGTCTTCTGTAAACCGTCGGGCGAAATTCAGCTTATACATACGTCCTCCTAACGATTGACTTAACAAGAGCGCCGATCGATAGAGTCATGAAAGCGCGAGCATGTAAGAGCCACGACGAGGGGGCGGAGCGTCGTAGCGCGCGAGGATGCAATCTCTCGGCCAGCGATGCACTCGGCGGTGTATCGCGTCGATCTTCTATTTTTGATAAATATCTTCGTCGGGGCAGGGCTTCTATATTCGTCTCTCGCAGTAGGCGATCTGGAACTGATAATCGAAGGAAAAAGTGTCGTTTTATCTATCGTTGCGCGACATTTTCTATATTTCTAAGGAGTATAAGTATCGGCAGAGTAAAACTGGGCAGCGAGGAAAAATAGTTTCTACCGCGACTCGTCATCCTATTGTTCCCGTTAAACGGGAAGAATATCGCCTTCTTAGCCGTAACCAGCATTTATCGATCTCATAATCCTTGGAACTTAAACACTTTTTATCGCCGCGATACGTTGTAACTCCCGGTTAAATTGAGACATTGCCCGCGCAAAGTGCCATTGAAGACGCGTTTAGCCGCCTCCCCCAAAAATCCCAGCTTTCTTCCCCCTTCTTTAACTCCGGGGACATTTGCAAGGCATTTATACGCCGTTGGATATATGGGACTACAATCTGGCATAATGAGGCCGTTCGAGAGCGAATGGCGACGCAGCGACTCCGGCTCGCGACCTGCGCGTCCCGCCGAAATCTCCGGGGATATTCGGGGAAAATCGGATTCTCGAAATGACACGCTTCGGTCGTCGTCGATGCGGGAAGGAAGCTGACTCGCCGGGAGGAATCCTTGCTTAATTGGAAGCTGGTTTGTCGGACGTCGCTGATATTTTTCGTGCCTTTTAGGGAGCGATAAATCCGCTGCAGCTCGAAAGCAGAATTCTTTTCTCGAGGAAGACTCTCTCTCGGGGTTATCTCTGCGGATTCTCTTCGCCCTCGTTCGGCGGTTCTTGAACGTCAAAAGTTAAATTATGGAGAGCTTTAAAGCAGGAAATTGAATTTTTTTTTAAGGAATCGCTACTTTCGGCGACGTTCTCCTCCTCCCCCGTTGAAAAGGAATCTGAATAAATCAGAGCTTTTTTGGGTCTGTGTTTACGAGGGTAAGCTTTTAGTCGAAATTCTTGCTTCGATTGCATTTTTCAAGCTTGCGAGATCAGGCTGAGAAAATGTTTATAGAATTTTTGCCCGCCGTAAGAGTAAAAAATGCCACCTCTGCGATAAAAAAGGTCGATACCGTCGAGCTTTTATTTAAAGAATAATCCATCTACCTTTTCCCGAAAATGTGATGGGCTTTAATATATTACACTTTTATCACCATCAAAATTAGTAGGCAGAAAATAAATCCCAACCGTTAATCCAGTACAATATTTATCACCTCGCGCATCAATCGAAATTACCGACTCTGTAATTAAAACGCAGCGCCGCTTCCCAACCATAAAATATAAATACCTAATTACCGGACCTCCCGCCCGTGCATCACTCGCGCATTATTGCTCCGTCGTTCGCTCGCCAGCGACACAAAGAGCGTCATTCCCGCGGTAAACGCGGAAAGTCCCGGCAACGACGAGCGTCGTGCGCCGGCAAAACAGCCCGTCCATAAATCGGTTGGAAAAGTACAACGCGGCCCGTTCGGAGTCGTTTGGCAAGATTCGCACGGCCGAGACGGCGGAGGGTCTTTATCGCGGCAGTTTGGCGCGATACTGCCTGGGTTATCGGCGCTCTGCTGAGGCCACACCCTGCGGAGGACGAGGCTGCCCGCCTGGGAATCGGCTCCCCGCCGCCGTTCGTGGATCGTCTGCTGGGGGTTGGCGACTCCTTCGTTTGGACGGGGGATTTTTTTTTTTCGCTCCGTGGGCAGGTTCATTCTTTTTTGCGGGTCGGAGGATATCGGATAGCGGGATACGGGGATATGGCCTCTTGTTGGGAGATAAGGTGGGTGAGAAATGGGGCGAGGGCAAATTTGGGAATTGAAAGAGAGAAGTTCGCGGTCGGAGGTCAAGGTGCAGTTACGCTTTAGCGAGTCTTGAACTTTTTTGGTTTTGAAATTCGATTAATTTTAGTAATTTAAAGTTCCGCGAACTGCGGCGTTGATATCAGTTTAAAAACGTGTGAAAAGTTACTAAAGTTTTGATACCTGTATTTTGAAAGTTTTCCAATCTTCATCATATAGACAAGGAAATAAATTTACAATCATTTGAACATTACTACTGTGACATAATTCAAACTATTCAGCTTTATTATATTTACACTTAGGAAATAAATTTTAATAAAAGCTATTGAATTAGGAAACTTGGAGAATTCTCTCAGTATAAAATAAATGATTTTCTTCGTAAAATGAATTTTTCCAGGAGGACAAGTTGTTTACCCAGCTTTTATAGAACTTCGAACTTCCGTTTCTTTCGCTTTAAAAATTTTGAAAAATAAATTTATATTCGCCCATTTATTTGAGTTTCCTTCACGTGCATACAGTTTTAAAATAAAAACTTTCGAGTCATTAATTTTATTAATATCTCTCGGCACTACAAATACTATAAATAAGAATGATCGCATGCAAAAACTTGATTTACAGCTTGGAAAATGCACTAAATTCCGCTTCCCTCGCGAACATTTACTTACGAACGACGAGAAAAATCGTCATCCACGCGGAAGCTATAAAAAAGTCAAGTGTCAAAGCGTCGCCGAGCAAAGTTTTCGATTGTGAGATATCGCCTTTCGATCTCTCTCTCGAAAAAAAAGCTACTGCCAATTTTTCTTTGTCCGCGTCGCAACTGTTGCTTTTAAACTCACGAAAAAAGCCAGGCCCTTGTGTAATTGTTCTCGCGCGAAGATCGTATCAATGTATTATTCTCCTCGGCCGAATTTCAAGGACGATAACAGGGGGGAACGTGTGGGAGCCTTTTTATGGGAGTAATTACGTTAAAAGGAAGGGTCGCTCGGTGTCTTTATTTGGGGGAAAAGGTTTTTGCTCCTTTGTTTTTTTTCGTTACCATTGCGTGTCAAGGAGGGTGGACTTGAGTAATTCCCCTCGTCGGTTGACATATATTAGTGCGATAGGACGAAAAATACGGCTGCTACATTTCATTGCAAATTAAATACCCGTTAATTTGATTATTTTTGTTCTTATTTTAACCATAAAAAATCTCGCAAACGAAAACTTACTCTTCGTATTTCTCACCATAAGCGAATGCAGCTCACTGCGTCGGTTGCAATTTTTGCCGCAAAGGCAGCCGGCGTCGCTGCCGTCGAAGCTAAATAGACCTCCTCCCGTCTTCCGAACGAAGTGGTACGGCGCGTCGGTCCGGCTGTTAACGCTTCTGCCTCCGATGCAAGAAGCGCCGAGTTCGAGCCCCGTCGGATACGCGCGCCAATCAATTTTTCCGCTTTTATAAAGGGCCAATCAAGCACGGTTTGATCAACTGCTGTCACGAAAATCTAGGTTTTCACTAGACACGCAGTTTTAAAGTCTGTGCGAGAGCGACGTTGACTTTAGTTATTTCATCAGCACGAAATGCGCAGTGTTGGCGATAGTCACAAGTCACACAATTTTTTTTTTTTTTTTTTTTTTTTTTTCGCTAAATTATCGTTCATTTGCTTGGCAATTTTGGCAATGGATATTAATGCAGTAATAATGTTGGGTTCTACTATGCCAATATTTAGCCGTTTGCTTATCGATTCGCAATTCGTTCGGATCGTTATGTAATGCGTAATTTTATTACCCGGACAAATATGTCGACAAAACAATAACGCGGCGCTTAATTGCACCGATATTAATTCACAAATAAATTTCTGATTCGCGAAATCCTCGAAACGACGCGGCTCCATTTTGTTCGGTAAGAAATACAGGACTAAATTTCGCATCTGCCTCGTCGAGCAAAAATATATATTCAAAAAGAATTTTCAGTCGGTAAATCCGTCGGACAGAAGAAGCCGCAGCCCGAGCTTTTCCCTTGTCGGTATACACACGTGAAGCTCTCCGCGCGTCGCGTAACTCGCACATATATATATATATATACAAATAACCGTCCGGGAGTCTCGCGCATTAAGCAGCTGCAGCAAAGCCCCCCGGGAAATTTCCGAGGTCGCGCTCGTTTTTTTTTTCCCTCGTTAGGATCGCAAAAAAAAAAAGAAACGAGCCGACCTTTGATGGCTATCGTTCACGTTTACGGGGGAAATTCATGCATCGCGTGCGAATTGAAAGTCAATGCGTCTTCGTATTAGCTTGTTTCGCTTATTGCCTGGCTTCGAGAGGGGCTGGCTATTTTTTTGCGTCGCGTTTTTTTTTCTTGTATATGTGCTCGCAGGAAGTCGAAGAAATTGTTCGGATGCGAGGAGTACAGACGATTTGATGATAAGAGTTTGTGGGCGAGGATTATATGGCTTTTGCGATGAACTTGTTAATGAAAGCCTTTTTGAGCGTTTTTCTTGGAATAATTTAGTGCGGCAATTGCCGAAAAATGTAAATTTCGTTTTAGCAAAAAAGGGAAACGTTCTCTTACTTTTATTTTTAAAATTTATACCGTCCATGATATTACGATAACAACAATAACGATGCGTTTAAATATTTAACTCGCGAATAGTTTGCGCCGCTGCTTCACCTGCATTATTTATCCGACATTTTTAACCTCCAGGAGCGTCGAGGTGTTCCGCGAAACGCTGCTCTAAATAAACGAAGCTTTTACCCCCGCGAGCAAGTTCACTCAAAGCTGCACTCACCATAAATACGCGGTTGAGACTTCCGCAAAGTTACCTTGCCGCGATAAAACTAAAGGTACCCCAACATCAATATAAACATCCGGTCCGTACCGTAACCTTATTTCAACCCTTAAAAGCTAACGTGAAAGCAGCCATTACTTACCGAAATGAACTTTGCCCGCATTTTCGTTACACCCCACCCCCGACGGAACGTTTACGCGCGCCGCGAAAATTATTCGACGCTCTTATCTCGCGCCGTTCGCACAAAACCAAATTAGCCGGCGAATTGTTTGCCGCCGCTTGTTTTTCTCCCCCGAAAAAGCTTCGGCGCCGGGACAAACTCGCCGCGTCCGGAATTTTTCCGACCGCCACATCCGTCGGGGTAAGATAAACAAGCGGATATACGAGGAGGCCGTCCCGGGTAAACATTTCCGTTATTCCGTCTCTGTTTTTCTCCCCGCGGCGCGATCTACGGCTATCGCAAACAGGTGACGGCGAGAAATTCGGGGGGGGGAATTGATTTTCGGCAGAGAGACAGAGACTCTCTTTCCCCCGGAAGGACCTGCTGTGTTTACGAGAGAAAAAAAAATCAGCTTTTCCCGCGCAACGAGGCATATTTGCGCGGGATTTGCTTCCGCGGCTCGCTTGAATATGTAAAGCGCGTCGCGGCATCTCCGGACCTGCGGTGTACTGATATTTAATAAGCAAGTAAGATCCGAGGCTGGAAATTGCGCGCGTTACTCGGCCGAAATTTCCAAGGGCCGAGCTAAAGCGTTGCCTCGCGCGCCAAGTTTATGAATTTAATCTCCGACTCGAATTAGTTTAATGAAAATGCCTCCCGCGCTTAAATTACATCCCTCCGCAAATACAATCGCAAACATAGTTCTCCCGAAACATTTTCCCGGGGGCTACTTTCAACGGAGGTTATACCGCCGCGTTCGTTTGCATCCTCGGGAGAGCGAGGAAAAAGTCGGCAGCCCGGCTGCAGGGGACAGTTCGGCCTCGTAAAAAGACGCGCGCGCCGCTCGTAAAGACGTCGTCGTCGGCGACGGGCTGGAAATGATGAAGGCTTTCGCGGGGATGGAAGAGGTGTAGCGCGGCTCGCTTTGTTGAAGGAGAGCTGCTTTGTCGGCTTTGTCGACGTTTGAATGCGCTTTTTGGGGGAGAGCCGCCGTTGTTTCTTTTTGTACGGAGATTTATTGTTTAGAGGAAGGTACGACCGGGAATTTAATCGCTGCCCGTTTAAATAAACCGAGCGGCCTTTGAAAATCCTTATTATCTTGTATTGAATTTGAAGTGGAATCTAATAGGAGATTAAAAAGTTTATTTTTAGCGAAAACCGACGATCCACTAGTCAGGCAAGTGCGTTAATAACCGCCGACAAGTTTCTGAGTCTGCTGGAAACCGACGGGGAACAGCGGCATTGATAGTGTTAGATAGTTCCACGTCGTATAAACTTTTACGACTAATTGTAAGTACAGCGGTTGGGATCTTAGCGCGACACTGCGAATGAAACAAGGCGCGGACGTGCAAGTAGTAACTGTCGAGCTCTGTCAGACATTCCCTGAATCACTGCGCGGAAAAGACGGGGAAGCAAACTGCGCCGGCAGTTAAGAAAGGGACTGGAATTGCCTGTAATATAAAAATCTTCCGTTTCTTTCAACGCGCGTTATATTTATTACACTCGACTTAATACTTTTCCGTGCATTAAGCCGGAATTAAAGCGAATCGCCAACTTCTTTATTAAGTAGCATAAAAAAAAAAAAAAAAAGATGCACAAAGGAGGGCAATCCGCGCTTTGATGCGCTTTCTTTCGCTCCGTAAATTTTTACAACCGCGAGATTAAAGCAAACTTTCGTGCGCCGCCGGAGTCTTCCGAATGTAAAGAAATAGCTCTCGGGCAATAATATACAGCGAGGATAGCAAAAAACCTTTACGGACCTCGCCTTTAACGACCTCGGGCGCTTCTCCTTTTTCGAGGTCCATTATCGAGCGCCGCGCGAAAACTCGAGAGCTTCTTGTTAAGCCGTTCTCGCTTGTCTTTTACCGAGTCTGCCGATCAAAAGGGGTGATTACCCCTGCCCGCTTCCCTCGGTTTTGCGGGAGATGAAATTTCGCAATTAGCGCACTGAGTTGGCACTTTCTTGGACCGAATTGCGGACGGAAGCGTCGATTTATAATTACCCGTAGAACCAAGTTTTTGACGTAAAACTTGGCTTTGCTCTTTATTACTTCAACGCCTCATCTTCTATAAATTTAATTTTTCGCCTCTCCTTAAAAACTATAAAATTCGTTCTCCTAAATCTTCTCAAAACTTTCTCCTCGCCCTGTCAAAGCCTATCGCCTGCGAAAAATCTGTCCCACCGCCAATTCCGACAAACTCCGCCACTAATCCACCGGGTTTTTCTAAAAATATTCGCAAAGCCGTCCGCAGCCGCTTCCAACCGAACTAAAACGCTCCGCGCGCCTCCGTCTAAAAGCCAGGCAGCTCCGGTTCTTTAACGGTGGGAAACTCCGCGGGGGCAGAATTCGCTCCCGCGTCTCGGCGGCGATAAATTTTTCGCGCGGCTCGTTATACACAGGCGTCCCGCGGGTCTTGTCTCACTTTTTTTGCCGACCTCCTCGCCGACAGGTGGCGCGTATATATGTATAAATGTAGGTTCGTCGCGCTTTTTTTTTTTCCAGGAGTGATCTATCGCGGTCTCGTGGTTTTGAAGATGCGGGCGATGGATTTTTTCGTGGGTCCTTTCGGAGTAAGAGCCTTGTTTTTATGATGAATTTCACCGACAGTGCTTGGAAAATTTATGATCTTCGAAATTGAATGACGGACAGGGCTGCTGTTGCTGCTTCTCGCTTCTCCGGCGTCATAGATTTACGATGTCCAGGATATCTGGAGGATCGTGGGTTTATCTGGTTATAGTTATGGATTATATATGTTATCTCGTTATAATGAAATAATCTTGTTTACGATGCAAATCACGAGGGCTAACATTCAGACTAATGAAGTGCTAAAACCACCTTAATAAATCTATTTCCCGCGATTTTATTCGCAAATTACTCCCGGCGGACTTTGCGCGCGATTAAATTTTATCGCTAAAACTGGCTTTAAACCGCGGGGAAACCGACAATTAATTACGACGACGCAGAATTTCCAAAACGCCTCTCTCATTAGCAGAATCATTTTCGGAGAATCGAGCGAGCGGTAAGCAACCGCCGGCGTTCATCCAGCTTTGTAACATTCCGACGCGCGATGTAACACGTAACACGTAGCGAAATTACCCCGAGCGCCGAAAACAAAGTTCCCGCGAAATCCGACAAACACGGTATAATCGGAGAGATTGGATCGATCGCGGGGAAGTAGGTGGATGCGGAAGCTTACGCCGACGTCTGGCACTCGCGTAATACGTACAAACGGGACTTGGATCGAATCGTCGAGCTTTTTCGGGGGGAGAGGGGAAGCTTTTGGAGCTGCTTTTTCACCGCGAAAGTTTGGACCGTCGGCCTTTTCTCCGCGGCCGGGGAAGTTGGCTGGCTTTGAATGAAGTCACGACTTTGAAGGTATTTTTCTCGTGGGAAAAGAGAGCTTCTGGAGGACGAAGATGATTAAAAATTAATTAGCTTCTTTGCAACTTGAATTTGCGAACGGTTTAATTAAGTAATTAGCAAAGTCGATGATAATAAAAAGCGTAAAAGGTGTTTGTGCTGGATAGAATCTTTGATAAAACGAGGTTGTAACTATATGTACTTGTGCAACGTATTCGAATGCTTACATTGTGCTGCAGTCATGAAATTTACTATTCGCGCTTTATAGAAGCCCTCGATTCGGGGTTTGCATAAAAATAAGAAGTTGATTTTAGCGGAATGGAAGAAAGGAACTAGGTCATGTTTTTTTTCAAATAGTTAAATACTTTCAAAGTTTCATTATTTTCGAGGTATATTGTACATACTTTACAATGTTGTACGACACGAAAAACACAATATTTTTGCAAGAATTTCGAATAGCTGCCTTATTCAATTTTTATTTATTCTAAAAAAGGAAAAGCTCGGATGAATGTTCTCTACGCGTAGATTTTTGAAAAAAAAATTTCATGCAAATTCCGACTTGTTAAAAAATGCTTCACCTCAAAACGAGAAAAAACTCATTAAGATGTGGGCGTACCACTAAAAAATTCGAATTATTCCACACGTTCACGACTTGCTGCACGCCGCTTTTACTACTTTTTTACGGTTGGCGCGGCAGGTGTAAGCGCTTTCTTCTTCGAATCGTTGGAATCTTCAGGACTGCCAAGGCTCTCCGAAGTTCCGAAGCGAAGTTTTCTTAGTTACCGTCAAACGAGTTCTCGCTGACAATGCTGACTTTCGACGTTCATGCATGAGTTACAACTTTTATTTGAGACGAAGCAATTCCATTGAGCGAGCAATGCGTTAACCCGAACTATGCCGAGTAAATTATGTTCCGTTTCCTTGGCAATTATTTCTCTTTGTGCTCCCGAGACTATTCAGAAACTTATTCAATTGATCGGATCCTAATGTTATGCAGTCGGTAATGTCAAAGAGGATACGTACTAGGAATAAATTGTGTTAGGTTACTCTTAAGCATCGTTTGGAATACCAAAATCGGCGATCCGAGCGTGTTTCGGGCGATGGACTTTGAAGAAACAATTTTACTTTTTCGATCGGAATATTAAATTACTTTTATCGTCCCTTTTGTATTAGATCAACTTTGTATCCAAGATTTGAAAACTGTTTCAGCTCGAAATCTCATAATACATTCGATTTCTCAACGAAATGTTTTTTTTATTGTTTTACGATCTTTCTCAATCTTTCAATACGTCCCGAAGCAGAACAGTTTCGAAACTTTGCAAATCAATATATGCACACTATTCCGGGACTCTTCGTCCGCTTTGGATTACTGTATTTTTTCAAAAGAAATCGCGTTATTCAATAAATGTCGATTGGCACTGCGCTCTTGATTCGCTTTCATTAAATACAATGCTGCCGATCTCTCTCTAGAAATAGTCCGCAGAATGAAGTGCTCCTAATGAAAAAAATAGCAGCCATTTAACCAATAACACAGAGCTAGGTTTGCTTCTTTTAAGTTATTTACAATCAGCTCTGCATTCTTCGAAGCATTAAACTTTTAACCGACGTACATCCCCTAATTCTCTTCTTTCAGAATCTCTCTATTTAAAGCGACAAATGCAAGCGTTGTTTATTAAACCGAAATAACCTCCCTCCGCACGCCGGCATTTAAATATTCATGAAACTCCGCCGTCCTCCGCCATTTTCGCAGCCAATTTTCTCGGGAAAAAGCACATCGACGGCCGAGCGCAGATTCTCTCGCAAAAATTGGACTCCCGACGAAGCCTTAAGCCTTCCCCCATATACTCCCTCTTTCTCGTAACGAAGTCTATCTCTCCATCCGGCGTTCCGCCTCGCAGCGCAAGAAGGAAAACCGGCTCTCGGCGAGATTGCGCTCATCCCGCCAATCAGTTTCGCATTGTCTCTCTGCGCCCCGGGTTTTTTTTCTCGATAAGCCCCGGACTCGTTGTCCCTCCGCGGCGGGAAATTTTCGTGCATCGCGCGGGATTACTGGCGGTACGTTCCGTTTTAGTTGGGGATTGCTTTGCTTTGGGGCGCGGAGATTTTTCGTTGTCGGAATCAATAGCTGAACGGTAGCGAGTAAATGTGGGTGAATAATCAGTTATCGTTCTGGACGTTTGAGCGAGGGAAATTTATTAGGATTCGTAGGAACGGCTGGGAGAGGAAAGTAATTTAATTTAATGCAATTAGATTAGGTAAGGCAGCGCCGTAATACCTAGAACATCTCCTTAAGCATGACACAAAGCAACTGCATTGAAACAGCTTGAGAATTCCCGCGAGAGATTGATTTCCCGAAGTTGTTTATAACCCGTACATTTTAATGCACTGCACGGATAAGTATAATTCGTCGCGGCGAAGTGCTTAATTCGACGAGGCTTACCTCCTCTGCCTAAATTATTAAGCTTGTTTCCCTCAAAATTAAGCTCGCGTCCCTCCGCTGAAAGCCAAGTCGTGTCGACGCGTTACTCTCACATTCACGTGGCCATCTTACATTCAGACAAATCGTACGCGCGTCTCGCACATTTATACACATTCCATCGCGCAACTTTCTTCCCTCGGCCGCCGACTAAATATTTCATCGTCGGCCTCGGTCGAAGGAAAAAGTTTCGTTCGAAATTAAAAACAACAAAAAAGCGTTCCCCAGGAGTGTAAATACATTCGCTCGCGCAACGAGGCGACGTCCGGCGCCGCGGTCGGTTGTCAGGACGACGCAGCCTTTTATTAAATTTCGTCTGCGCGCCACCGCCGACTGAATGCCGTTCTCGCGAGCCTCTCTCGGCTCTGCCGTCGCTTTGAGAAGAAGAAGAAGAGAGGAGGGAAAAGGTTCGGAGCTCCTCTCGCACGCGTGTCGCGGTATCGATTACGCGCCTTCGTCTCCTCTTTTTTTTTTTTTTTTTGCGCCCTTTATTCACGGGGAAAAGCTTCTCTTTAAAGGGGGAGAGGTTTTTCGAGAGGAGAGCTTCGGAAATTCAGTTTGAGGAGGGGGAACGAGTCGGCGGAATGTAATTTGGAGTTCGAATAAATGTCGCTTGTACGCAATTAAAGCTGGAAAATTGCGAGTTCAAAGGGAGGGACACTTTCGTTGATTAATCGGGCTAGTTAAGATTTTTAAGCGAGAGTCCCGAAACAGAATGCGAAATGAAGTTAGCAGAAAGTCTCCTAGAAATCCTCTCCTGCGAATATATACGCTTCTCCTCGAACTCGGCAATTCTTCCAGGTCTCCGAAAGTCCGGCTCCCCGTCGGCGATTGGGCGCCGAGCAATGCCTCTCCCTCCTCCGCCTCCCCGATCGAGCCTCTCGCGGGACGCGTTCGACTGACGAGCCTGAAATCAACTCGCACGCGGCTCCCTGAATTTTTCAGAGTCTCCTCGAGCAGCCCCGGGAATTATTTACTCGGGGACTGAGAGAGAGAGAGAGAGAGAGAGGGAGGCTACGGGGAAAAAGTACTGACAGTACTGGGTCGCCGTATCGACGGATCATCCGACGCGGTAATGAAGTGTTAAGCGCGGCCCGACGGCTAGTTTCGCGGAGGCGCGGGGGGAGAAATAATTTTTATTGAATTTCCAGCGCAGGTATTATTAGTTGGCCGTGTCGGAGAGAGAGCCGCTCCGATGTTGCGGCTCGTGATTAAAGTCGAGGAAAAAAGTTTATTACAAAAGTTCCCGGGGATTTCCGCGGCTCGTGCACGTGCACTTTGTACTTCGCGGGCGGCGCGGGGGGGAGTCGATATGCGCCACTTGATTATTCGGGGGCAGGGGATTATTGGTTTTCTTTTTTTGCTTCCTTCTTTGAGGATCGGAAGTTCTCAAAAAGCATAAAGTAGCGATGCCCTCTGTCAAATATTAATCTTCGTTCTGGAAAGCGAGGCAGTTCGGCAGTCTGACATGCAGGTTCATGTATAATTCAATCCCTGATTCTTATGCTCTTTTAATACTGCTTTCTTAACGATCTTTACGAAACTTACACAAAGTTGATGCTTCGAAGCGAGCCGTTGTGTAAACTTGGCGGGAGAACCTTGAAATAGTTGCGCCTGGGAAATGACTGGCTCGGCTATTAGTTTGTAATAGCCTCCCCGCAAGGTAACTAAATATGTCATTATACTTACCTGCGGAAGCGTATTGCGCGGGGTTATAAGTCAACAGAGTGTATCATTCAATACAGGGTTGCAGTTTCTGCCGTGTAGGAAGTTGATATTGCGGGAAGTCTATAGGATATTCTGAAATAATTGGGGACAACGGTGGGATTAAATTTCTCTCTTAGAAGTAATGAAAATTGCGGTGCGGAACAAAGCCCTCGAGAATTTGCTACGATGGTTGGAGAAATTAAAAGTGGCAATGAGGGTCTTGTTTGAAGAAAATTAATGATTCGATAAAGAAATTTATTGTTGATGGATGCAGGAAAGTTACGAGGCAAAATGTCGTAATTATTAAAGACAGCTTCGTGCCTTTTCAAAACCTTTGATAGTCGTAGCGGTTATAAATGATAATGACGCATCAAATGTTTAATGGATCGCATTCCTTGCTATTTGAAAATTAAAACACATCCGTCACGCAGGCAATTCTCTTACTCCAAGCTACTTATTATTTTAATTATACTTTTACTAATTAAACTTGATAAGGTGTTTTTGTTTTATGGGTGTCGAGGTAATGCAGTATTTTCATCGATCCAAAATTCTCTTTTTTTTCTTTTGTTTTTATAAAAATTTTATTTTACCATTACTAAATTAAAAGATGTACATCTCCGCTTTTTACGTAGCTCGAGAAGCTCCCAAATTTTTCAGAAATATCGCATTATCGAAGCAAAAAAAGTGCGTCGATTCTCGATTAATCTTTCGCAACTCCCCGAGATATTCATTTTATTCTTCACCACGTAAAAGAACAAAAAAGGAACTAACTCGCTATTTACGCTCTGCGCTTCCATTGTTTTGCCGAGTCTCTTCCGTAACTTGATTCGCTTTTTGATCTCCCGCCAAGTTATTGCCAAATATCGTACTAATGTCAAGTCGGTATCTCTTAGGTCGTTGCGCAAATTTTTTAAATTAATTCTTAAAAGCAAACTTTTCTGTCGCGCTCGAATGTAACTCGGAGTAGCATTAAGGGCTTCTTAGTTTTTCTCCCAACGACGCATCGAATCCCAGAATTTTAATTAAAAATTAAATTAAGGCGACGTCGGACCTTTAACTCACGGCTGTCCGAAGTAATTTTTCCTCCTTACTTGCTCTCCCGGCAGCGTCAAATAATAATTCCAGAGCAAAAGAAGATTCCCTTAATACCCCCCAGCTCCTTCTTTCAATTACCGCAGTAATTAAAAAAAAACCAAGACAGTCGCATCCTCTCCGGTGCTCGAATTCGGCCATCAAAGAGCGCATTCGCAGCCGACTCCAGGAATCGGCAGAGTAAATTTCACGCTCCGCGCGCTAATCAAGCTCGTTCGTCAACGAGGCACGAGCGAATAACTCCCCCGGAGCTCGCCGCGGGGGAAAAAGAGAGCTCCGGAGGCTCTCGACGGCTCCGGGAATCGCTGAATTTCGCCTCTCGGACACCTTTACGCTTGATTAAGGGTGGCGGTTCGCTATTGTTGGAAAAAAGAACGGCGCTTCATTCGATTTCGCGGCGTTTCGCGAACGTAATATAACTTTTATTGAATTTTGAACAATTTTTGGAAAGATGATACTTATTTTTTGGAAGCTTCCAACCGTTAAAAAGAGTATCAGTTCATGCTCGGAGCGATGGAACAAAAGCGCTTACTTTCGCGCGAAGGGACGAGGACAACAAAATAAGACAATTGCGCATGAGAGCTCGAATAGTTTGAATATAATACTGACATTCGCTCCAATTCGACCTGAAGCAAGCCTATTCATCCACCTTCCGCGCAATTTCCCTCGACGTTTGCTCATCCCGGAGTATTTAAGTTCTCGGCTAGTACTTCTGCAGCTTACACTTTTTTTTAAAAATTCAAAGTATCTCCGCCTTTTAGCTGCAACTATTCTGTCGTAAAAATTTTTCAGGTTTGAACATTCGCGGCTTGTAACGTTTCCGTGACTTTGTAACTGTTATAAATATCGTAAACTTGGTCAGCGAGAAGCATCGCATAACTCAAAATTATTCAGCATCGGTTGTGATCAGTTTCTAACTTTAATTATAAAGTTTCGCAGTGCATTGAGGCATAAATTTTATCAATAATTATAATTCGCCCCTCGGCGCTCGTTTGATTGCTGCGCCATGAAATTATATCTCATCAGTCGGGGCCTCGTTTGATTATAATTGATGTTAATTCACAAATTACGACCAATAATCTGATTCGTTAAACCTACACTTGCCCGCAAGTAATTTGCATCGTACCTAATAATTCATTGTCTTACCACGTGATGTATATATTGCTGCGTGATTCTGGATCGTCCTCCGTTAACGTTCTAAAATAAAATGCGCGTCAAATCGTCCGCTGCTCCGTTTCTGAACAAAATACATAAAACATTTCTTTGCCACGTCAGCTGGAAGATGATAAATAGACGTTCAGCGTCGCATCATTAGGCGCTGATACGCTTCTCCTCGCAAAAATGGAGGAAGGGCCGATGCTGAATTTTCTCTCGTAATAATAGACAAGGAAAAACGAATTTTCAGATTTCAATGTTTTAACGGAGGATAAAGCTGTTCTTTTTTTTTTTTTTTTTTCGCCAAGGTCGCGATTTTTCACCCTCACATTTCACGTTCGACGCGGGCAGGTAATTACTCGTAACGAAGAGCCGATTCACCCCTCGTCCGTTGTCAGTTTCACGTGGCATGATTAATTCGTCGCGTAATCCATTCATTATCCGCTCGAGAATTTCGTTACCTTCCGCGGGCGGATTTTTGTTGAAACAAGGAACGTATACGCGTTTACGAACTAACCCGAACACCGTCGTCTCGCGGTTGCAAACAAAGCAGGGACTCAAAATTCCATTGCGTTATTTGGCCGACTTTTATTCGGTTGGCCAAAGTCGATCAATCATGAAGTGCGTACAAACCGGCACTTTATCGTTCGATACGTAGAAAAACACATAACTTCGACGTAATTTTCTCGGTCTCTTGTGCATCGATGCTAACATGAGAAGGATCGCAGCTTCAGTTTTCAGTGTTGTCGATACTCGTAAAAGCACTGGAACAAGAAACTTTTTCCGTTTAAAGTGCACACATTTATTTTTCTCTACAAAGGCGAGAGCGCACTTTGAAATATTCAAACAATTCCCTTTCTACGACTAAGTCAACAATGCGCGAACGGCATTGTCAGAGTTACATTAACATCGAAATCGGGTGCCTCGGCAAATCCATATTATTCCAATTTTCATCGCGTCAGAGAAACGAGCCTCCAAAAAAGAGTCCGGCAATCGTTTCGACTAATCGCGGCGATCGAGTCGACAATCAAATAGAAATTCATTCGAATGAATTTAAGAGCGCTGCGAGCGTTCCTGCCGCTGTGTGTACACTCGGAAAATTTAGCGTTCGCCCTGGAGATAAAATAATATAATTGCTTGCATTCCCCGGTGGCGAGGCGCGCCTGCACACTGACTGCTTCGGAGAGCGATCATAATTACAGATAGAGGTGACTGATGAGCGACTTTGTCGCATAGGAGGGCAGCGAGGAATATGGAGGAAGCTTTATCGAGCTTGTTTATTAGGGCTGCTTGCTGATGGAGATCAATTGATTTAGCGCTGTGTGTCTTTGGTAAAAACGGCAGGGTATTAATTGAAAGCTCTCGAGTAGTTTACTCCTCGAGAGGAGTAAAACTACTCGAGTCTCTACTACTCGAGACTCTACTCCTCAGTTAGGAGTCGCGTGTGCGTGTGTATCGATGTAATTATTGTGGACTTTAATTATTCAGTTCTATTGAACATAGTAATAATTAGCAATAATTTACTGTCAACTTCGTCAAGTCATTTGTAATGCTTAAATTACGTTTTGGATTTTGAGTAAAAAATTTATATGTATCTGAAAGGTGTTGGAGCTTATTGTAGTGTGCGAATTTGATATAGTTCATTTTTCCGACTTAATGGATAACGAGAAATACGAAACCGCAAGCCGTTAAGTCGAGATTTACATTATTAAATTTTCTGCATACAATACAAACTTGTGAATTTAATCCCAGAAAATTTACACTCGAGTATTGTTACTTGATTCCTACACTGAGAGAAAAGTTTAGTAAAAATTACCATGCTGCCTAGTAAAGTCGCCACAGACTGTCAAAACCGAAAAAATTACCAAACTTTATAGGAAAATTTACCAAACAGTATAGTAAAATTTCTTAGATACATAGGAAAATTTACCAAACAGTCTAGTAAAATTTCTTATAAAGTATAAGCATTTTTTGGGTTTTGACAGTCTGTGGCGGCTTTACTAGACAGTATGGTAATTTTTACAAGATTATTTGTAATTTTTATTATATTTCTTCTCTCAGTGTAATACCAAAGAAATGTATCTCTAATCGATTTAGCTAAATTTTTCTTACGCACGCAAGCGCGTTTAATGGCATAATTTCCTTCTGAGAAATATGGCGAAGACCGGAAATTGACAAGAAAAAGTAGCCAGCCGTTTTCAACAACCCCTTGCCATTGTCGAAAGTTCACTTTAATATGAGGATTTTACTCGAACCTTTAATCTTATTTAAATGCCCTCTGCAGGTCCAAAGTTAATGAGACTTCTGTGAGCTATAGCATCCAAGATTAATACATACCGCCAAAGAAACTTTACCCATCCCCGCAGATTTAAGCATTAATTAATACCCCACCCCCTCCTTACTAAAATATCAATTAAAGAAACGCTCCCGCGAGCTGTCTCTCTCTCTCCCGAGTATACAGCGGAGCGTCAAACAGGTGTACCTCGGCTCTCCTGCGCAGGCGGGCGTCCGGAATCGCCTAGCAACGCTCGCCGCTGCGCGGCCGGCGGCGCGGCGCCGAGGAGCGTAGTTGTAGCCGGTCGCCGCCGCGGCCAATACGCAGCAGCAGCAGCAGCAGCAGCTCCGCCGTCCCGAAGACGACGCCGCCGCCAGTAGTTTAGCTCGTAGTCTGGCGCGCGCCGCGACTCTCTTCCTCTCGCCCTTCTCTCTGCCTCTCTGTCTCCGTCTCTTCCTTCCTCCGCTTTATTCCCTCCGCCGCGCTTTCGCCCTCCGCTTCCTCCTCGCCGCCGCCGCCGCCTCGGACCGACACACGACACAGTCAAGGTAGGAGAGCCGCGTCTCGCGTTATATGGTGATCCTCGACGTCCCAGTGAAAGGGGGCAGTGTCGCTTTTCCTCCGCTACCGAGAAAGGGGTGCTGGTGTGTGTCTGCGCCCCGCTGACGGAGGGCGTGTTTGCGGTCCGCTTTCTCTCTCTCTCTCTCTCTCTTCTCGCTTCTCTCGGGGTATAGAATTCCGCGCCGTTGTCGTATTCAGCGGGGTGTGTGTATACGATATATTGTCGATTCTCGGTAAATAAAAATATCACGTGACAGCGCGCGGCGCCCGGTGCTGGGTGGCGCTCGAGTGTTCATTGACTGGTGCATTTACCCTAGTTTCGCGTGCTGCGACGGACGGACCGACGCCTGGATTTTAATGCAGATCGGGGAGCTCTCCGCGTTCGGGACTTTTTTACCTCCTATTGCGAGATGACAGCTTTCGACGATATGCGCTCTCTCGCTCTCTCGCTTCTCGATTATTCAGCGAGGCGAGCAGCGCCTCGCCCCAGAAAAATACGGAGGAAATTTTGGTAGCCGCGGCGGAGAGTATTGAAATTTAGCAAAGTTTCGTGTGTACGTTGCGGTGCTTCGTGTGGATAGAGAAATGCTTAGTATAGTTTAAGCTCATTTTAATGTGAATGCAAATAGGTCAGTATAATAATTAGGTCTTTACGAGATGGTCAGAATTCGTTTTCGTCATTATGCAATTTGTACAGCGATAACACGCTCGTCCTTTAATGTTCATGTTAAAAAGCTCAGCGCAATTTTTAATTTGCGATTGCACAAGCAGCATATTGCTCGCTATAACGCAAAAACTTATTAATCAAAACGTTCAGCCCGCGCGGCGAAAGCTTTTATGCAATAGAAAAAAGCTCAACTTTATAAATAGAAGTACTCTCAATTGCTTTCACGCCGGACAGTAAAATTTCGCCGCGACGCACCAGATCCCCGCACTCGACGGGCGAACGCATCGGGAATCAGCGCGAACACACGTCTATCCCCTCGCGAACACGTTCCTCCCATCCGTCCGCGCGTCTGTCTTACCCAGCCGACGCGGATGCTTGAAAAAAAAAAAAACACTCGAACCGTCGGCTTTACAGCCGCTCCGCCGCGCGATCTTACGCAGCCGGCAGGGACGCGGGGCGGCGGGGAGGGAGGGACGAGTAAAAAAGTTTCGAGCTACTTTCCGGCGAAGTTGAAGGTGGACTTGCGAGCGGAGAAGGAATTGATTTTCGAGCGCGGAAAAGTTGGGGATCCGGGGAAAGTTTTAATTCACCGAGTCTCGCAGCTGGAGATTGGTTTTCTGGGGAAAAATAGCATCGGCGCTATGATTTTTCTTATTTAAGCTTTCGAAAGTCCAAAGTTTCGGGCTGCCGTTGGCCCCGTTGGAGAGGGAATCGGATCGCTTTTCTCGAACAGTTTCGCCCGTTTTCGAGAGCGGTTATCAACGGAGCGCTTGGGAATTGTTTTTTTATGATCTCGCGGAGGCCGGTAAGTCATTGTTGACTTTCGTTCGATTGAATTATAACTGGAAATTGATTGGATGATTTGCGGAATTGTTGGGCGCGGCTTTATGACTGTTTTAAACCTGGTTGGATGTACAGTAAAGTTTTAAAAAATATTGTAATTTGGTTATTTTTCAGCTGAAAAAAGCTAGCAAATCTGAATTGGATGGTCAGTTTTTACGCGCCTGGTAAACTACTGTTTTTGAATTTTGAACAATTTTTACTGGCCAATACTTTTTACCGAAATCCCAAATTTGCATACTTTATGATTCGCACACATATACGATGGCCGTATTTCACGATGCAATATCCCTGCTTTTATTCAAACGTTGTTTGTTGGCTTATATAAGAATTGTTCAAAGCTTCTCATTAATTTCGTTAAGCAAACGCACGAAAGATTTAAATTTTATAAAGAAAAAGAAAAAGTTTCGTTACTAAAAGTGCATAACTCAGTTCTTATTAAACCCCTTTTTTTTAATACGATGCAATACCACTGTGGAAATTGCAATAGAGACTTCTGCATTACAAAGTAGAAAGATGCCATAACAATGACTTCGTAACAAAAGAGAGATATTCGCTATTCCATTTCCATATGAACAATTGAAAGAAAATGTAAAAGAGCTTCATAAAAAAAATGTTCGACCTTGTCGAAGTATACGATTCCATTGCTTTCCATTGCTTCTACTCATCTTACGCGAGTTTCATTACTACAAATAATTAGAACTAGAGCACGTCGTAAAGAACAATTCAAACGAGAAAAGCAATAATGATATCCCGAGCGAGAACTTTGCCTCAAAATCCTCTTTCGCGAAAGACACTTTTCCCATAAATTTCTCACCGAGTCGCGCATTATATAAACTAAAGAAGACGAACGAGACAACTTTCGCGTTATCAAGTCGCAAAAAGCGAAAAGTACAGAGCCGCGTCCGAGGCTGTAACCTCGATTCCCCGCCTCGGCCCGCCGTTAATAAGTCAGGCGCTGTTTTGACGCTCGTCCGAAAAATCAAGTTTAATTGCAACCTCGGGCGGGAAAACATCCGGGACTCCTTGGACGCCCCGCTAAGAGAACGAAAACAGGGAGAATAAACGGCGCGGAATCGCTCTTCGGTCGTTGACGCTCGGCTTCTGTTTTTATCACCGTTCGAAAAACGCACCCCTCCCTCCGATTTGCACTTTGACGAAGCTGGAATATTTGGATTTCTCGGCCGGAAATTCATCGGGGGTCCCGCGGCTATTTCTCCTGGCTGCGTCTCGAGATTTCCGGGGGAAATATTTCGAAGCCCCGAGGGGAGGTGCGAATCCGCTTATTTTTCGAGCTGAAGCTCGAATCGGCGGCTTCGGCGATGCGCGAAATTACTTTTTGGATAATTTATCGATTGAGTTACAAATTCGCTTGCGATTTGCGAATGTCGCGTGAATGAGTGTTGCGAACACACGCCGTTGGGTTTAAAGGGCTTTTATTCAAATTCGGTAATATCGACGGTCGTCTTTTATATTATTACATTTTATCGCAAATTTTTTAAATTTTATTATGAAGGATTTAATAAAATTCTTGACGACAAATCGCGTACTATTTTTCGTACTGCAGCTAATCGAGATAAAGCGCAAACTCCGTGCTTTAACTTTGAATCGCGCGCATCCCTAATTATAAAATTTACCCACGTAATCCCGCGTTGCCGCGTCCGCCTTTTATTCCACCCTTTAAATCCGTTAAAAAAAAAAAAATTTACCAACGCTAATTGCACAACCCCGCCGTCTCGAGGTCAAAGGAGAAAAAGCGCCTCGTATCAAGTCGGCTCGATCGACTGCGTGTCTAAGCTCCAATCTCGCGTCGCGCATCGACGCGTCCCGTCCGCCGGCCGGATATCAATTTCGCGTTATTCGCCGGCGGCGACTGCCTCTCGAAGCGCCGGCTATTTCCGCGCGGGTATTCGTTCACGGCCGCGGGATGAGATGCAGTTTTAACCGGGCGGCAGGCCCTTTTGCAGGAGCGGAGGATGGATGATCTTTTCCGCGGATTTGGGTAACGCGGTGGAAGTGATTTTTGTTGGATCGGAGGGGGATTGATTTTGAGCGATGAGAGAGTAATTGCGGGAATTGCGCAGGAATTCCCAAGCTTCCCTCGACTTAGCGTTATTCTTGAAAAATGACGGACGTAAAAGTTTCGTGTCTCTTTATTTATTAAACTACACGCGGTGTATCGATTTGCATAATAAGCGCCGTTTAAATATGCAAAGCGAAATAATTTGCATAAAGACACTCGGGAGCACACACATACAGCCCCGCGGCGAGAGTTTAGAGAGCCGCCGCCCAGCGAAATAACTCGCGGAATCGTCGCGCGGCGATAAAAACGCCTCGAGGGGAGCGGCACACCCGGGCAAAGCGCAAAAAGTCCACGACGACGTTCCGCGTGAATAACGACCTGCATCGATTTACCCTCGGAATGCCGCGGCGATTATCGTAAGCGAGCGTTCGTCGCGCGTGAATGCGCGCCCTATTATCTAAATACCCCTTTTCCCGTCGCGACGCCGCGGCCGGCAATAATATATATATTATTATATATACATTTTTCGTCGCTCCGCGCGAGAACGTGATTTGATTTTCCACCCTGCTCAGGGAGCGGCTCGCTGGGAGAGAGAGAGAGAGAGAAAACGTGAACCGCTCGACGTCGGAGAAGAAAAGGCTAGTTTCGGCGAGGAATTTTTCCAAGGAGGAAAGCTTCCGAGGCTCTGAAGGGCTTCCTCTTTATGGATGATTGAAGGAGAGACAAGACGAGTCGCGGATGAGATTAAACCACTCGAGTCCGCAGACCGGATAAAGTGCAAAAGAAAGCGGAGAAAAACGCGGAAAACCTTCCGAGGAAGAAGCTGCCGGGATTAGCTTCTTTCGGCCGAGCGGCGCTGATCGAATTATGCAACGGATGATATTAGTTACAGAAAAAAGCAGAAAATTCAAGGGGAGTCGTAACGAAGAGACTGATTGAATTTACCAGTAGTTAACAAAAAACAAGAGGAATCTAAAATCAGACAAATTAGCTCTCGTCTAGTCAACTTTTGTACTTATTTTTTTACGCAACGACGACGAGGTACGTAGCGGGAGGGGGAAAAAAAAACTTTTTTTACGACTTTCGAAAGAAGAAAACATCGACGACTCCTTTAAAGATCCCGGCGTTTCTCCACTATTTTTCGTCGAAAAAGGGAGACGAATGCATTTGCCGGACGCATAAAAGGCGCGAGTTATCCGCGTGGAAAGCAGAGTTTTCGAGCAGAAGAAAAACTTTAAGGTATATATGTATATATATATATGCTGAAACACACAGTGTCTCTCCCTTAAGGTACTTCTGACATTCTCGTTTCGCGCTTTTTTTCGACTTTCTTATTCCGCGATCGTAAGCAAAGGAGGCAAGGAACCTACTCCTTGGAAACTTCGCTTGAATACATGATTTTAGTTCGAAATACTTGGAAACTTTGTTTGTCGCGCTGAATGCTAAGTTTAGCCGTTTCTTTGTTTTAAAGATAATGCCTGGACAAAGTGGCTTTTCTCCTTGCCACCGTGCATTTTGCGCAATTCGACGGCGGAATTTGTTGAAATTTGTTTTTCCGCGCGGGAAGCCTCGCTGATAACGTACTTTCAATAAATATTTAAAAGTATGCTCGGGAAAATACGTTTTCCGATAATTTTCATTGATATTCAATAAATTTAGTACGATATGTAAGTTTAAAAATTTTATTAAAAAAATATGCTTATTTATTACTAAAGCTTCTTTCCATAATCGAGTTGTGATTGACAAAAAATAAAGATTTCGTCGGTCAATTTAATTGTTTAAAAGATGATTAACAGAAAGCAAGCATTCGCGTGAGGTGTTACAAGACTCATAAATAAAATTTACCTGAAAAATGAAGAGAGGTATATTAACTTCAAAGAAAATAGGTCAATTTTCTATAGAGATATAATTACACCTGATCGATTTACAAGCGGTGCGCGTGTCGTTTGAAAACACTGTCTCCTCAAAACACCGCTTCGGCAAAAAACCAAATAGCCAAATCGTTTTAAATCTAAATAAAAAAATCTATCGGTTTTCGAAAAAAATTGAATTCCCTTCGCTGACCGATAAAGCGAATACCAAATACGGACGAATAACTTTAGTTTCACGCTCAAATTAATAACGAAATAAAGCGCGCCCGAAGAAAAAGCTAAACTCGCTCTCATTCGTCCGGCGCGCCGTGAAAACCAAGCGGAAACGGAAGCCCAAAAAAGCAAAAAAAAAAAAAAACAAAGAGACCCGCTGCCGCATCGTATATATAATTCGCCCGATGTGTTGTTCTCTCTCTCTCTCTCTCTCTCTCTTAGGGAGAGCGCGAGAGGACAGAGAGCGATGGAGGGATGGAGTACCAGTGCGTCATCGTCTACACGGTGATCTCGCCGTCGACGAGCCTCGCGCCGACGCTGAGACTGCAGCTCGAGAGCACCGTCACCAGGCAGCCACCGGCCGGATGCGTCGCCTGGATCAAGTCCTGGATTAAGAGGTAGACACACCGCCGAGGAGGAGGGAGCTGGGGGACTTTGGTCGGCGGGGTGCGAGGTGGAGGGGAAGGGATCTCGGGCAAAAAAAAGGGCTTCCTGGGTGCTGCGGACTATTTCTATATTCGGACGGAAGCCTTCCTTTTCTTTGGTTTTCTTTGCCCATTTTTATTTAGAGCGATCGAACGCGATTGGTTTTGGTGTTCCCTTTTTCCGTGCTCGTTTCTACTTTGCTTCTATGTCGTTCGCTCGCCCTTTTTGTCGGCGTTGCCGGGGTGTGTTGCGATGGAATCGTTCAACGTTTCTAGTCGTTTTATTTCGTACTGTGTACATTATATAGTATATTTGCTTGGTTTGTTTGCAAGGATTGTTTTACTAAAAATAAAAAGTGTTATACGCAGGAACAGTATATACACCGTCTGCTGTAATCAATACCGGTATATACATAAATCGCGAACGGACAAAGATTGGATTTCTTATTATTGAAATCAAATATCGACAGTCAATAATATTTTATTTTCTGGGGAATTACCTTTAAAGTGTACGATTGAATTGGAAAATATCCATTTAAACGTGCTTGACCAAATCTGACAAAGAGAAGTATGAATATGCGGGTGATAAATCCGTTCTTTGCATATTTCTCGTATGCTGCTCGACATGCTTGGAATTACTCTACAATTGTGCTTAGCGAAGAAATATAATTCAATAACGTCAGAGTATTTCGAATGTCTGACGAGCGCATTCCTTGCGAATCTCCCGTGCGATATTAAATATTTTAAAATAAAATTTTTGATTCTCGAATTGAAAGTTCCGATGTTACTGTTAACTCGCTCTTTTCGCGAAGCTACGCGATCATTATGATCGTTAGGGAAGGTAATACAACTTTTTTTTACTCGAGCTTTTACTGGTTTTTTCCGCGACTTTAGAAAGACCATTAAAGTTTTACAGTTTTTATTCAAGTTACTTTTCCCCCAGCCTTCCGCAAAGGAATAAAATATCGACCCCTTAATTCCCAACTACTTTATAATTAAACAACGCTGAAACACGCCGCACGACAGTAAGTTAAAACGCTGTATTAGAGACATAAATCGCAACAAAGCTCTCTCTCCCCCTCCCCTCTCAACATACACACACATAACAAGTAACAGGAAATTAAAGCGACATGTGCATAATTATCTACTCGACAATAAGCGCCGATTAGCGTCTGCGTGCGCTTTTCGCCTTGACAAGTAAAGCACGCGACACACGTCCAGCCGCCCGTCTAAACGCCTCCTTTTCATTTCTTATTGCAGAGCTGTCGCCGCTTATCTCCGCGCTCTCAATCTTAGCCCCAACAATGCAGTCGTCCACGGAAACCTGGCCTGCGTCTACTACGAGCAAGGGTAAGTCGAGCTTCGATTTATATTTCTCCTTCTTTCTTTTTTTTCAGCGAATGCCCTCTCAAGAGCGACGCCCACGAGAGGGGTATTTTCCGCGAGATGGGGCTGGCTTTGTTTTGGTCTTATTGTTATGAGGCGTTAATATGCCGTAACGATGCCGAGCTGAAAGACTCTCTCTCCCGGGGTTTTCTGATATTGAGGTTTACGACGCGGAGCTTTCAGGGAAAAAATTTTTTTTTTTTGTTTTTTTATTGACTGTCTTTGTTTTTTTGACTTTAGCAACGACTATTGAATTTTATAATGGGGGAACTATGGTGAGTCTCGTTACCAACGTCAAGACTGCGAAAGAATTTTATAGATACCTTATATTATAAAGTTAATAATAAAAGCAATCAATAAAGTAAATACAGCTGCAGCTACAAACGCTCCCCGAGCAACGAAAAGCAAACGCTCCTCTCGCGTCACTAACCCGCCAACGACTAATATAACCATACTAACCGTCAGTCTCCTTCCCGTTCCTTAGGCTCATCGACCTCGCGATCGACACATACCGGCGCGCGATCGAGCTGCAGCCGAATTTCCCGGATGCCTACTGCAATCTGGCGAACGCGCTCAAGGAAAAGGGTCAGGTGGTCGAGGCCGAGGAGTGCTACAACACGGCCCTCCGTCTCTGCCCGACCCACGCGGACTCCCTCAACAATCTGGTACGTACCGACCTGCGAAGACCTCTTTTCGCCCGACTTCAAGGTATATCGAGAGGGAAATTCACGCTCTTTTGCCGCGCGGAGTCGGGTTTAAAGGGGAAGAACGACCGAGTTGAGCTTCGACGAAAATTATGTTAGATAAAGTATTTACTGGGAATTCGATTGCAAAGTTTCGATGAACGTTAAAGTCTAAAGTTGTAGTTGGTTTTTATTTCTGGTACATGTACAGTTTGTATATGAAAATGAATTGCTTGTATATGAAAATGTATTGCGAAAATTTATATGCAATATACGTAAACATTTAAAATTTATGTAAAAAAGCTGGAAAAGGTCAGTCGTTGAAAGATCGATTTTAAATTTTAATTTGAAAGGCAGACATTTGAAGAGGGATACTTTTCAATATGCATAAGAACTCTAATTAAATATTTTATTATTCAAATTGTATTATTCAAGAGCTTTAAACGTTTGTTATTCTCTTCTTTTTTCAATAAAAATTATACCTACACTGAGAGGATCTTGAGCGAGTGGCTCTGCAAAATGTCCCTAATTGTTCGATTACTTTCTCAATTTTGGTACGCAGTCTTATCGTGGTTGAGCATCCGCGCTCCAAAACAGTGAAATCAGCCTACCAAATTAATTACGGCGCCGCGATAGGTGAAGTTTAGAAAAATGATTCTCTCAGTGTAATTACGCAATCATTCAAGAATAAACAATCAAGCTAATTTCCAAAACACAAACCAACCGCAAGAATCAGAGAACACACTAGTGTGACCGCAATTTCCATCATCAGGCTAATTCTCTCTATTTCCGTAGGCCAACATAAAGCGCGAGCAAGGCTACATTGAAGAAGCGACCCGGCTGTACCTGAAGGCCCTCGATGTCTTCCCTGAATTCGCAGCGGCTCACAGCAACTTGGCCTCAGTGCTCCAGCAGCAAGGCAAGCTCAATGACGCCCTCAATCACTACAAGGAGGCGATTCGCATCCAACCGACGTTCGCCGATGCCTACTCAAACATGGGCAACACCCTCAAAGAGATGCAGGATGTGCAGGGCGCCCTGCAGTGCTACACCCGGGCCATCCAGATCAATCCGGCCTTCGCCGACGCTCACTCGAATCTCGCCTCCATCCACAAAGATTCGGGCAATATTCTCGAGGCCATACAGAGCTACAGGACAGCTTTGAAGCTCAAGCCGGACTTCCCGGATGCTTACTGCAACCTGGCTCACTGCCTGCAGATCGTTTGCGACTGGACTGATTATGAGGCCAGGATGAAGAAGCTTGTCTCTATTGTTGCTGAACAGCTCGAGAAGAACAGATTACCCAGCGTGCATCCGCATCATTCCATGCTCTATCCGCTGTCGCATGACTTCAGGAAGGCCATTGCTGCTAGACATGCTAATCTGTGCATTGAGAAGGTGGCGTAATAATTTTATTTCGATTAAAATTATTTTTCTTCTTAGCAAATCATTTTTAATTTGAATTAAAAAGTATTTTATTCTTTGGGTTTTCAAAAATATTAAAAAATAAAAAGGTTTATATATCCAATAATATTTGAAAATATAAAAAATAAAAAGCCACTTTTCGTAAATCAATAATGAAATGTGAACCGTGGAGTAATTTTAGGACGACCGCCATCAATCAAAGTCGAGTCCACGCTATTTTCATAATTCGCTCCGTAACACTAAAAACCACAGTTTCACGTGGACATTCGTAAGCGGTCATTTCGACCGCATTATACGAGTATTATACAAGTATATGAATCCTCGCCGAATTTGCAACTTTTTTTGAAACTATAGTTTGAATTATTGCACGTTAAAAGCCGTTCTTTTATTTCACATTTTTGTGTTTAACGTTGTATAAAAGTTTGCATACATTTCTGAATTTCATTTTAAGTTTGTACAATTTCAAGAAAATTTGACGTAAAATAATGAAACAAGGCGTAATAAAGTAAATATGAGTAAAAGATAACAATCATAAAAGTTTTATTATAAAAGCAAGCAAAAATGATGATTTTATAGAAAGTAAATTTTATTCTCTACAATAGAATAATATGAAAATATGATGTGGTTTTATTAATTTTTTATTCGTTTATTTTATTTAAAAAGTATTATTAAGCATGTAACATTTGATCATTTTTATAGTGTTGAAAGATGATAGTAAGCTTAAAAATTAAAACAATAATTGTATATCTCTTTTCAGATCCATGTATTACACAAGCAGCCTTACAAATATCCACGAGAGGTAGGACCGCGCCTCAAAATCGGCTACGTATCTTCAGATTTCGGAAACCACCCGACCTCTCATTTGATGCAGTCAATTCCTGGACTACATGAGCGCGGCAACGTTGAAATATTCTGCTATGCATTGAGCTCTGACGATGGTACAACTTTCCGCTCAAAAATCTCGCGCGAGTCCGAACACTTTGTTGATCTCTCGCAAATTCCGTGCAATGGAAAGGCTGCTGATCGAATCAACGCTGACGGCATTCACATCCTCGTCAACATGAACGGTTACACCAAGGGAGCAAGAAATGAAATATTTGCCCTCAAACCGGCTCCAATTCAGGTCATGTGGCTGGGCTATCCAGGCACTTCTGGGGCCAGTTTCATGGACTATTTGATTACGGACGAGGTCACCTCGCCATTAGAGCTGGCCAGTCAGTATAGTGAAAAGCTTGCATACATGCCGCATACTTATTTCATTGGAGATCACAGGTTGGTAGTAAATAATTTTATAAATTGCTGCATCTACCACTTAGATTTTATCTAAATTAATACATTAATATCGAACTTTTTTTTGCAGACAAATGTTCCCTCATCTAAAAGAACGTCTTATTTTAACTGACAAACTGAACAAGGGCAACAAATTAGCTGACAATGTAGCAGTCATAAACGCGACTGATCTTTCGCCTATGATTGAAAATACGCTGATTAAAGAAATCAAGGAAGTAATTGTTCCAGAAGGTCAGTCAAAGAGTAAAGCAGTTGAAATTTCCATAAAAGTCGCCGAGTTGCCGACAACAACGCCAATAGAAACAATGATAGCATCTGGACAGTGTCAAATGTCAGTCAATGGTGTGGTAGTACAAAATGGTATGGCTACGACACAAGTAAACAACAAGACCGCCACAGGCGAAGAAGTACCACAGAATATCGTGATTACGACAAGACAACAGTATGGTCTCCCAGAAGACGCAGTTGTTTATTGCAATTTCAATCAATTATACAAAATTGATCCATTGACCCTTCACATGTGGGCATACGTAAGTACAAAATTTAAACTAAATTTAAACTACTAAATGCAAGATATTGACTTCAAAATCAATTTGATTTGTGACTATTTAGTTGATTAGTTTTCTCAAAGAAATTGTAACTGCCCTTTAAACATCGAAAAAGTTTAGAAACATTACTTCATCAATAACATAGTTTATTAAAATTTATTTATTTTTTACAGATTCTCAAACACGTACCAAACAGTGTCCTCTGGCTACTACGTTTCCCGGCTGTCGGTGAATCTAATCTTCAAGCCACAGCTCAACAGCTTGGTCTTACTCCAGGACGTATTCTCTTTAGCAATGTCGCTGCGAAGGAAGAACATGTGCGACGCGGCCAACTCGCCGACGTTTGCCTAGATACGCCATTGTGCAACGGACACACAACTAGTATGGACGTCCTCTGGACAGGTACACCTGTGGTTACACTACCAGGAGAAACACTTGCCTCAAGAGTTGCTGCGAGTCAATTGAATACTTTGGGATGTCCAGAACTCGTCGCACGCACGAGACACGAATACCAGGAAATCGCCATAAGGCTTGGAACAGACAGAGAATAGTAAGTTATTATTTTAAGGCGTTTGTTAGTCTTAAAAAGTATGCTGTAATCTTCATTTATTGACTTTGATCAAAGTAGTTTTCCCCTGTATCATACGATGCGTTCAGAATTGAATTTCTACTTTGCCGACTTGTGATGGTAGTGTATATAGGATATATTTACATTCCTTATCAAAAATTGGTCAGAGAAAAGAAACTTTACTTATCAGCGTATTGATTAATTTCCGTTTTTGACAAAAATTAGATATATTCTGAACTAGTACATAATTATGTACAATAATTGTTTCATCTAATGTTAACTAATGTAATATTAATAACAGTACTACTCGGAAAATTGTTTGCAATTATTAAGAATTAATTAAATTTTGAACAATCTAAAATTTCAAAATTAGATTATGGTCACTTAATTGGATATTTATTTCTTACAGCTTGAAAGGTATACGCGCTAAAGTTTGGAAGGCGCGATCAGACAGTCCACTTTTCAATTGCAAGATGTATGCTGCTGGAATGGAGATGCTTTATAAGAAGATGTGGGAGCGTTTTGCTCGGGGTGAGAAACCCGATCACTTAGCCGCTACTGACAAAACGGAAAGTCAAAATGATTCGAAGATTTCTGCGCTATAAGCTAAAGCAAAAAACAAACCAAATTGGCATTGAAAGGCCACTCGATCTCCAGAGCTTGTACAATTTTCTCTCTGTATTAGCTGCAACAAAGAATCACTGAGAAACAGGAAGATTTATCCTCGTGAACTTCTAGCATTTAAAAAGAGCGGAGTTGGTAAGCTCGCCGCCTTTCCGCTTATAATGGACTATGGAAAAAAGTTAAAGACTTTGCTAGTTGAGCGAGCTTAATTGTTTGAATTTTTGTTATTGTTCCAACATGGACTCATTTTACGGTTTTTGAAGGCACTCGTTTCGAAAATCGACGGCGTGATGTCTTTAAAAAAATCGTTTAAATGATGTAGGTCTTTTCGGTATGACTATGCGAATGATGAAATGTTCTATTCAATTAATGACACATTAATGAGTAGCTAGATTTGGGGGTTCCATAATTTGAAATGTTCTTTTCTTTTATTAACAATTATTGAACACTGATTCTTCATTTTCATGTATTGTGACAAGCTGGGACTTTTTATTTATAAAGTTTTTACCCCCTCTTAATCGCGTTTGTATACATAATTCTAATTTTTCTTATGGAGATAATGAATACAAACCGCAATGCAAGATTATCGAAAGACTATCGAATAATGCGACGTCGCACCGAAGAAGAGAAAAGCATTAAATGTCGAATGAATTATTACGTGGTGTGCACGTGTTGATGAAGGAGTCACTTTTATGATTGTATAAATTGCCGAACGTTTATCAATACATCTGTACATAATTAAAAAAAAGATGCTAATTACGAACAGTTACTTTAATCTCGTTTATAGTTAATAGCTTAAGGTAAGCTCGAAAGATGTGTGGAACGTTACGTATAAATCGTATAGTGAGTATGTAAATTTAGGAAATAAAAATAGTACATATTTAATGTTTACGTAGTTTTCTTTTTAATGGAACCTTTTTATAATATTGTCCAATTCCTTGCTTATCATAACAATATGCATTATGAAACACTTAATTTGGTTTGTCTCCTTGCTTCTCTGAAACAACTTCTATTAAAGCATATTTGTTCAACTCTCACGTTAAGTACGTAGACATATTGCATGTAATGAAAAGTTAATGAAGACTATTATTATAAATAACGATTTCATTGTGAAATTAACATAAACAAAACTATAAAAAACACGTAATAAAATAGGAAGAAATTTTAAATACTGAAGTAGGTTGTAGGGTTTTGGTCATGTGGCATGACCATACACTCGGAGGCCTGAGGCCCATTGCGTTTGAATACTGAAATAACTTATAATAAAATATTTTATAACTAAGAAATATTTATAAAAATATTAAAACTATTTTAATTTTAATATTATTTCAGATAAAGTAAGATTTTTATAAACTATCTTTCAGTTGAAGCTGATTCTATTTAAAGTTTTGCATCCTTTTATTGTATAAAGTATTACAAAAACTAATAAATTGAGAAATGATTAAAACGAAAGATAAAATAAAATAATAAAATGCTGTATTGTGAAAAGAAAGTAAGACTTTTAATTATGAACTTTAAGTTAAAAATGTAACTGACGAAAATCATAAAAATATTACATCATTATTTGAAATTTTTCTTATGTAGTTCTACTTTCTAAATTTGTGAATAATAAAAGGTGATTTATATCCGAATAAATTGAAAAATCAAAAATAAGTGTTTATTTATTTTTATACAATTATGAAATTTCATTCATTGAAATTAATCTGCTAAATAGCATTAGAAATTATAATTTATTGGAACTGCTTTTTTTGCAATGATTAATTTCGATATTTTATTTTGGAATTTAATCTACATATAAATAGGTTGAAAGTAATTTAAAAAAAGTGGGTGAACTACAAAGTGTTTGCACCAACAAAGTGAACGTGACAACGAGGAATAAAAGTTGAATGAGTTTTCGTCGTCAATGTCGTTGTTAGGAACTGACCCTAGGCCACAAAATATAAACTTATATAGATGGGAAAACTTCATTAATGTGCTAAATTTTATA